>OX123193.2:17694628-18894628 GCA_944739405.2 Euclidia mi
TAGTGTAAGCGACTGCTACGCCAAAGGTCGCGGGTTCGATTCCCGCTCAAGTCAATCATTTGTGTGCATGAACATTGGTCTGGGTGTTTCTATGTATAATATGTATGTATTTACAAATAAAAGTATATATGTATGTTTATCCATTATCTAGTACCCATAGTACAAGCTGTGCTTAGTTTGGGACTAGATGGTGTTGTGTGAATGTGGTAGAATATTATTATTATTATTTCTTAAACGGATTTCATATTTTTTGTACCAAACCACAAAATATTTTACATGTATCTGAACATATTGTACTATCTTATCTATAGTTTTAGTATCTTCTTTTTTATATATACCTTTTGTATAAACAGGGTGTCGCAATGTTGGTCTATTACGTAATCCGTGATGAAGAATGTCTGCGAGCGGCGCGTCGCCTCTTGTCATCTTCTGACAACAGAGAATGGGCGGAGTCGCGTGCCAGCGATACTTCTCTTAGCTGTAAGTAGACTACTACACTGAACGGCATTAGTCATAATTATATTGTCAAGTGAATACAGTATTATTGTTCTGTTTGTAGTGTACATAAAGCAAGCCGGCGAGGCAGAAAGTCACGGTGGTGTAGTTGATACGATAGAATCGTGTTCGTCACCCGTCTCGCCTGCTGTGTCGTGCTGGCGGGCACATCCGCTTGATAGCCCCACAACAATGCACAGGTAATTTAACTCTAATTAAAAGATAATATTTAAGTCCACTTGATCAGCATTTTTTTTTTAAGTTTCTTTAAATCATTTTATTGACTATCGTGATATTCCTCTTGCCTTTGATTTTGATCTTGTACAGTATAACGGTGAGAGATCTTGTTTTAACTTTTAGGCAATTTTATTCAATTTTGGATAATGAATATGAGTAGTCTTAAACATATTTTGTTCACCACGATTTTACCTCCTCCCTGAACAAACGAACTAAATACGAGAATCTTTCAGGCGTCAATCAAATCCGGACAGTCGAGCTGACATAGTTCGCTGCGTGGAGTACAAGAGTCCTAGCCAATCAGGGCGGTCACGTGTCCAGGGGCCCGTGTGTGACTTGATTCCCTTGCGTGTGGCACGACAGTACCGCGCTGGGGATACAGTATGCTTGGAGCTAAACACAAGACATGAGTCTCCGCCCGCGCCTGCGCATCCGCCTCTGCCTGTCGCAGGCAATGGGGACCCACCTTTCCCAGCGAAAGGGCGAGTGGATACAGCCCAGGTTGGTTTTAGTACTATCTGTTTTATTTAAATGTGCATTTATAACACCGGTAACTGTAGATTGAACGATCAAAAATTTATTTCACGACTTCCTAGCAAACATTTTTTTACTTGTCGAACTTTTTTACTCAATTGGTGTCATACGTATTTCAAAGATCCTTAAAAATAAGATTTAACATCCGTTGGTGTTTAAAGATCCAAACAGTCCATTTAATCCTAGAGTACTAATCTTATTTTTTTACCGTTTAATACTAATGATCGCTCGGGAGGCTACTTCATATATGATACAAGATTTTAGAAAGCCTTTTTATTAAAAATTGTTTTAAATTTAACAAAATAATGAAGAAAGACCTTGTTTCTTTAAATGCAATGGCACATTTTCTATAAAATTATAATTTCAGTCTTAAAATCAACCTTAATTCTAACGTAACCCTTGTTTGAACAGTCTTTAGAATAATAATAATAAAAATTAAAAAGTCACATATAGCCTCTAATGTAGTATCTATTTTTTGTCCGTGTGGTGACGGATTAAGAATACGGATTGTCACCACCCCATATAATCCCATGGGTGTCGTAAGAGCCAACAGAGGGAGCATATTATGCAGAGAACAGTACTGTAAGAGAAGGAAAACTGATATAAACCCTATACCAACCCGTTTGGCCAGCGTGGTATAGTAGGCCAATTCCTCCTTTCAAAGGAGAGGCCTAGTTCAGCAGTGGACTGTTAAAAGCTGATGATGATGTAGTATCTAAATTAAGTATTTTTAAAATGTTATATCACATAAAAGTAAAATTACCATTGTAATTATAAGATATTTGGCTTGACAGTAAATTAAAATCAGACTATATTTTTCTATCAAAACTACAGCAGTTTGGATCGAGATTGGGTTTGTAGAGCGACTTCTAACTCGGCGCTTGTACTTGCTTGTATTTGATTTGTTCGAGGAGGTAAATCCAGATTGTTCGGAGCAATATATGGAAGATCATCTTCAAGCTGGCACGAAGGATCAGCCACACTGTCGTCCAAATCGTAATCCTCAACGTAATCTTCAGTTTCACTGTCCGATTCTTCGTTTTCCAAATATTTTTTTATCTAGTTCTCATCGAGATTCATCTATGAAACAAAATAACCCATTCTCAGCTTTATACAAATAAATAAAGAGATAATTGCAAAAAACTAAGAAACGGGATTGGTAAAAAACTTACCTTTAATACTGCATATTCCCCACTGAACCCGTGACCACTCTCCACTGCGTCACGGGGTGCACTGTATTGGCGGGAACGCACTCCGCAATACATAGACGTAATTAAAAAATATTCTTAAAAAATCAACCAACGCGGCCTCTCAGGCGATGATTAGTATTCTAGGGTTAATGTCTGTATTATCAATATTTTATCATGGTAGATTCGCCTAAAAGTTTCGAATTAATTATATATCAATGCCGTCCATCGACACCATCGCCGAAGACACCGATAAGTCTGACATAGAACATGCCAACAGAATATGGAGCAAAGCTTACGACAACCCACAAACAGACAAAGTACTACATAAAATATCTCACGACTTAGATTTCTTACTAAACAGAACGCAGAGTAACAATACATCACCTCATATAGAAAAGCCACCCACTTAGCACATTGTAGATAAATAATCGTAAAAATAAAGGAAACAGGGGTGCATTATGCCAGACTAGTTATGTAATGTAAATATTGTAAATATATTGTATCCGTTAAGTTCATTTATATTTTTTTACATTGATTATTGCCAAAGTTTGTATCGAAACGAAGAATAAATTCTGTGATATTACTGTACAATTGTTTTATTACAATTATCTCACTGAGTTTACGTGTTCTAAAGATATTAATAGAAAGTAATAAATGAAAATTTATCTTTCATATTTTATGGAAAGGAATGAAAGTAGGTTGCTCAGGTATAAAGCGATCTAAGACAACGGAATTTATCTTACTTGAGCAATTGTCAATGATATCATTCAAATAAAGTTTCAGTAACAGGCTTGTGATATTGTGTATTCGGAAATATCAAAGCGTCCTTCAAAATGCTGATTTCTTTAACGTATTTGTGAGCTACATATAACTTAAAATGTAAATGATCAAAGTAGCTGTAACATCATCAGCCCAGCGTTATCCCGATCCAAAACATTTACCTAACATTTACGTCTTAATCAAAGCGTATAATACTCTTTCATCACATTTACACAAATACCGATTACCGTCATCAAAAAACTTCAAACTCAAATAAAAGTGGTGCGATGTGGCCGTCCATTATAAGTTTATTTCCACTGGGCTTTCTCATTAATTTTATAGCAGTGCCCTTTGAAGCGGAACTGTCGTTTGCGAGGTCAAGTGACGTCTATTGATAGCGAGGACCCTACACCGCAACACATTTGAGGGAACTGGGACATCGCAGTCTCAATGTGACGTCACATTTTCTGTCGGTAAACTGTGTTTTCTCAGCTGTGAAATTTAGTTCGAAAATTTCAAGGGCTTATGGTGCTCACTTCCAATGAATACCGAAATAAATTGAGCGAAAAACAATGTCATTTAGCCCTGTGCAGTGGTCGCGCAGATGATAATTACTATTATTTTCACGCGTTTAGTGTCACCGCGTCGCTTCTCTTTTTTGTTTCCATTAAGACTGTATCTATTGATATGGTCTGAATTGATAAATAATGAAGATTTTAATAACATTGTCTTGCCTAATGAAACAATTATTTACGCTATGTGAAGTATCGATCCAGTGTTCATACACTAGGTACACTACACACATACACTAGGTTAGGTCATCCTAAAAGTACACAGATGGTCAAAAGATTATTTTCTGGAGCCCATAACCAACATTATATACGACCATTCTTGTGCCATTTCACTCAACCTAGGTATCGTCACACCTTACCTTGCCTAAAGTACGAAAAATATCATGTTTAAGTTTCAGCCGTTGAAATTTTTATTACTGGAACAGTTTTCACAGTAGATATACATATCACAATGATAACCCACACGTTAACCGCCAATATAAAAAATACATAAGTACGCCCGAATCAACTAAATATTTCATTTATACTTTACTAGCTTTTGCCCGCCGCTTCGCGCGCGTTAAATTCGGGGTAACACAAATCTACTTTCAGTCTCAAGTTGTGTAAAGACACTCCTGATTATTCTAAAGACTTCAGAAACTCTATAGTGTACAAAGTAACTCGGTCAGTATCCATGACATTACCTACCGTTATCTACCGAAAGATACCTACATAATAACATCACCTTGCATAGAGTCAAATGTCAAAGCCATGTTTTTATATGTATAAAAACAAAACTGCGAAAATATTTATAGAGATATGTTGAACATGTGTTCAACATATCTCTATAAATATTTTCGCAGTTTTTATATTAGTAGGGAAAATCATTTCAGCCGTTTAAGCTTATTATATAAGTAATACATACATACATAGTCTCACGTCTATAACCCCGAAGAGGCAGGCAGAGGTGTATTTCTACACCCACTTTTCGCCAGATATACTTTAGTCCCACGTTATAAGGGGCGAGGCTATTGCCGTACCGGGCACATTTCCAGACTCCGTGCTGCTACTGAGAATTTCGTGACAAAAAAACCCAATAACACTGCCCGACTCAGGAATCGAACCCGGGACCTCCCGATCCTACGCGCACATTTATGCCGCGAGACCAACGAGGCAGTCGTATAGGGTTTGATGTCGAGTTTTCCGCCTCTACGCAAAGATGGTATTTGCATCGTGTTATCCCTTAGTCGCCTCTTACGACACCCACGGGCAGATAGGGGGCGGTGACACTTCTTTCTATGCCGTCAACCACACGGCTAGGTATATTTAGGTAATTATTAGTTTATATATGCGAACAATTTAATCAACGTGTACAATATGACATTATGAATGACGTGACAGTACTGACAGATATACGATAGCACATGCGCAGCACTCAATTATTAGCGCATGCGTTCTTACTTCCAAGAGGTAAATTTGTGCTGTACAAACTTCTACCCTCTCTACAATCACTCCCAGTTTAATTTTTGCAACTTATGGTAGCCTATGTCCGTCTCCATGGTCCAATATTTTTATTTTTTATTTTATTTTATTCGGGAAACAAACAGATACAATACAGATAAAATTACTTACAACTAAACCATACACAATCCAATAACAGTTTCCACATATTGGCATAACATAAGCGCCAAGCGACGTTTAGTATATGAGGAAGTTAAGGAAGTTAGGCCAACCTCACACTGGGCGACAGCGTTCCTCGAGCGCACACCCGGCGCGCGCGCTCGGCGTTCATTCTGTAGTACAAAGTGAACGCCGGGCGCACGCCGAACGGACACTGAGCGTACGCTCGAGGAACGCTCTTGAACAATGTGAGGGGGGCCTTACTCTGTTAGCTGTGTATAAAGATACTCAAATTTCACCCGCGGTGAAGCTAAGAGAGATCCAGGAGGGGACGCTCCGCGTGGGCTTGACGGAGGCCTGCGCAGGATGCGTCCAATGGTACGGGTGCGAGGGACAATTGTTCTGTCTCTCGCAGTCGGGCGCGGTCGCGGGAGGAGAGGCGTGTCGGTGTTGCGTTGCCGCGCGCCCTATCTCCCGCGACCAAATAGGGGCGCACCATCGTTGCGTCGCGGTGGGGCCGCAGAGGAGGAGGAGATGCGGTGTTACGTTGCTGTCCTCCCTATCCTCTGCGGCCGCTGGGTGTTTTGGCGGCGGAGCCCAACACCTTCATCCGCCGCCAAGGGGGTTTTGTTCGGGGCGCGCCTGACCATCTGGCGGGCCAATGCCCGTCGGGGAGTGGCGAGGAATGCTTATGCGATACCCTACCCTCCGACACACGGGTACATGAAGAAAAAAAAAAAGAAGCTTTACAACTATTGTTAAATAACCGACAAGACCTTACAACAAATAAATTCTTTCCATAATTAGTTCTTGCATGAGGTACAAAAAATAATGGTTTCTTTCGTGAATTAATACGTGGACATACAAATCCTATACGACTCACAAGATAAGGGGAATCTATTATATTGTTAGCAATTTTATATAAGAATATCAGATCACGTTCATTTCGTCGAGTTTCCAAAAATGGCAAGTGAAACACTCCATGGTAACTCTTAGGACAAAGTCTAACTTACGGTAAGCTTTATTCGTAATTGTCATTAAATGGCTATCAAATATTAACTTATTATCTAATTGAACACCCAGATCTCGCACCTCAGTTACTCTTTCAATAACTTCATTATTTATTTTATATTGATATTTAATTTATTGTTTCTTTCTTGTGAAAGTGATGACGTTACATTTTTTTACATTTAGATACAGCATATTATTTTTACAATACTTATTTAAATTATCTATATCATTTTGGAGCTCTTGACGGTGTTCTAATTTACTAATTATTTAAAAAAAAATCTTATCATCTGCATACATAAAAAAATTGGATTGATTGAAAGTTGAATAAACATCGTTGACATAAATGTTAAATAAGATCGGTCCGAGGTGCGAAACCTGAGGGACGCCTGATGTTATGGGTGTGAATGAGGAACAGAAACCTTTAATAGTCACAGCTTGACTTCGTTCTTGCAGATAAGATTCCAGCCATCGAAGTAAATCGCCGTGTATACCGATACTATTGAGCTTATATTGACGACCGGTTGGCGCAGCGGGAGTGTAAGCGACTGCTACGCCGATGGTCGCGGGTTCGATTCCCGCTCAAGTCAAACATTTGTGTGTATGAACATGGATGTTTGTCTTGGTCTGGGTGTTTCTATGTATAATACGTATGTATTTACAAAAAAAAGTATATATGTATGTTTATCCATTATCTAGTACCCATAGTACAAGCTCTGCTTAGTTTGGGACTAGATGGTGCTGTGTGAATGTGGTAGAATATTATTATTATTATTATATATTAGTATTGTGTGAGAAATTTTGCCAAATGCTTTTGAGTAATCGGTATACACGACATCCACCTGAGAGCTCCTATCCATAGCTGTAGTTACATGATTAAGAAATTCACATAAATTTGTTTCAGTAGATCTACGACTTATGAAGCCATGCTGTTCCGATATCAATAAGGTTTAATAACCGGCGTAATTCTATCACAAATAATATGTTCAAAGACCTTAGCAATAACACAGAGTTTTGAAATGGGACGATAATTTTTAATATCGTATTTATCACCATTTTTAAAGATAGGAACAACAAAAGATCGTTTCCATAATGTAGGCATAACACAGATCGCAGTGACGCATTAAAAAGTTTATGCAAGGGCACAGATAATGTTTTATAACATATTTGCAGAAATAAAGGAGGAATGTCATCCGGGCCACAGCCCATTTTAACGTCAAGATTTTTAAAATAACTCTTAAGAACTTTTAAAGGGATATCAACGGTACTAAGATTTAATGAATTATGATTATGGTCATTACTTAAGTGGACGGGGGGATATGGACTAACTTTGTCGAATACAGAACTAAAGTAGGTATTAAAAAGATCAGCCAATGTCCTGCCCATCTGAAGAACTAACGCCTTCTAATTGTAAGTTGTCGGGAAGACCATTCCCTTGTTTTTTAGATTTTATATATGTCCAGAAATATTTGCTATTCTTAGCTATAGTACTTTCAGTTTTACGGATGTAATTATCATAGCATTCTTTAGCAACTCTTTTTTGCCTATCTCTCAAACAAATAAACGAAGTATAATCACTATACCGACCGAAGCATTTCCATTTCCTATGATACTTCAATTTTTCCTTAATAATCTTTATTAAAGCCGCAGAATACCACATTGGATATTTATTATTATTATTAAATACAGTTTTAACAGGGATATGAGAATCCACTATTGCCGCCAAGATGTTATAAAATCTTATTAACGATTGTTCAATTTCGTTTTCATCTATGATATAATTCCAGTTAATATTTGAAAGAGTACAATTAATATAATTATAGTCCCCGCCATCAAAAATACGCACCGTTCTCCGTGGTACACGTAAGGTTCTTAGGTAGGAGTCACATACAGTAATATCTAATGCAGGATGGTGGGGGTCTTCCTTAACTATTGGCAAATTTGATTTAGAAACTTTGCAATCAAAATTACTTATGATCAAATCAAGTTGCCGATCATTTATATTTGGTATAAGATTATATTGCGAAAATTGATTAAGCGATAAAAAGTTAGACAAGGTAGAGACCAATGGATCACTGTTCATATTTAAAATAGCTGGACCATTATGGCTCATTGCTGACCAGAGGGCATTTCGTATATTAAAATCCCAGATTATCAAGAATCTGTCACTTGGATATGCGATACTACAATGAGACACTTTATCATAAAATGTAAGTACGTCATTAAGCTGAAGATTATTCTGGGGAAAGTAACAACAAAATATTCTTAACCTAGAGTTATGTGAACGTCTTTTAACAAAAATACTCAACGACAAAGTATCAGCTGAGATTAAATTATTTGATGGAGAAATATTTATTTCACAAATTTCAAGACCTTTCTTGACTGCAACAAGTACCCCACCACCCATCTTATCTGGCCTGGAACTATAATCCCTGTCACACCTATACACATTATACCTATTGTCAAATAATGCCATATCAAATATGCCGGGCAACAACCATGTTTCACTCAAGCAAATTATATCATATGTACTAAGCAATACATTATTATAAAACACATTAGTCTTTGTGCGTAACCCACGAACATTTTGATAAAATACATTTATGTTAGGAACCATTGTAATGAGTGTAATATACTATATACTGTAGTATTATAGAAATAAAATAGCTGCAAAATAAACTTACCACTATTAATTTTCAGTACCAAGAATATCGTGAACAAAAACATAGCTGCAATAATAAACTTACCACTATTCATTTTCAATACCAGGAATATCATGAACAAAAACATTCTGATTGTATCTATAAATAACCTCTCTGCTAGCTGTAAGAACATAATTTTTAAAAAGCACTTGTTGAATAACTGAATTAAATTAAGTGTTTGTTTGATGAATAGAATTGCACATGTATAATATGAAATCTGTGTCACAATTATAAGGCCCTGTTTAAAAACCAAATTAAGGAAAAATAATAAAGTATCTTGAGAAACAATTACAAAAATATATAAACATGTATCAAAGATATAGCTTATTAGGTTAATTTTTTTAAAATCATTATCATTCGAAATATGAATTGAGGGGCTAGAATCGTTTTTCCTTGCAAGTATTGAGAGATTTTTCACCCATACATATTTGTATTGCCATTCTTCAGCCAACTTTTTTACTTTACTTAACAACATTTTGTTATAGCTAGTCATTAAAATAAATACGCGATGGATTATCAGGGTACCCAATGTCGCATGCTTTCAAGTCCTTTTGTTCTCTCAGACGGGATAGAAATACGTCTTTCTTATATCTAGCGAGGAAACGAACAATAACCGGCTTAGGTTTCTTCAGATTTCTATTCATGTGCGCCACTCTGGTCACAAAATCAATATCTGCCTGAGGGTTAAACGGACACTTAACATATGTTGCAAGTTTACACAAGGTGTCAATTAGGTTTTCGCCCTTCCTCTCTTGTAAGCCTATGATCTCAATGTTGGACCGTCTACCCCACTGCTCCTGTTTTTCTATATTGACGCTTGCGACCAGTAATTCACTATTTAAGTCTTTAATCTCCAATTCCATCGTGTTAACAGCCTTGGTTTTCTCCTCCATGCAAGATATTCTTTCCACAATGGTGTCATACTTCTGACTTATAAACTTTACGCTATTTTGCAAATCAGCAACTTCAGTCTTAAGATCCATTAAGGTACTGTTAATATTGGATAAAGCTGCATGAATTTCTTCCTAAACTATGCTTCGTCGTGTTTCCTCCGATGTTGAGATCGAGTCCTCTTTTTCTGCCACGGAAGTTTTACGTAACGTAACGTTTTTATCAGATGGTGACGTGGCTGTCTGTGCCTTAGTGACAGATATCTTTGTATTAGATCGCACTGGAGTCTCGTCCCCATTGTCTATTTGCCCTCCTCGAGAACATTTGGGACAATGCCACGATGAAAGAAATTGCTTGTTAGGGATATATTTTTATCTTTATCAAGGAAAATACACTTTTTATGATAATTATCATTACACTTGCAGCATACAAGCTCTTTGTTTACATTTTTAGTGCGCAAACGACAACAGACAACTGTTGATCCATGATAGCAAGTTTTATGTCAAATATGTTCTAATATTTGAGATTGAGACCTGGAACGTGGAACGCTCGTGTTGTTCGTTACGTTAAGGTTGGTAGCACTGCCTGATAAGCCGCGGCACGAAGACGCGCGCGATGAACTCAACTTTAGGTTTTTACGTGGTGTAAATAACTGCGAGAGTTCCGTGAACTTGCGAATTAGGGACTGTGATATGCACTTTTATTAATTGTTTATTTAACTATGAAATATAGCTTAGTTCGTGTTTACAAATAGTGGAATGTTAGCACTGAATGTTTATTATGTATTATAACTAATAATTATGTTTGTAACTTTGCACTATATCACTAAATATTATTTTTATCGGAGAACTAAAAAGCAATATTGTAACTTGGGCGCGTTCCAGACACGGGATATATCTCTATATTAAAATTCAACAAAATTGGTTCAGCCGTTTTAGCGTGAAAACGGAACATACATATATACATACACACTTTCGAATTTATAATATTACTAGTAGGGAAGTAGGGATTTGCGAGCGCTGAGTAAGCACAGCACTCGTTTAAAACTGGAAATATCGGCACGGCGCACGTACGAAGCTTTGTACTATTTACAAACGCTCAATTATTTATGTCAGCTACATATTATAATTATATGTATTATGGCAATGTTTACTGCAGTATCACAATACTAGGTTAAATAAGGAAACACAATATTTCATAATAATACTGAACCACTGATGATGAAGTGCAGCGACTTGTCCGATGAACTTAATGACAAGAAAAACACAAGTCTACCATGCAAATCTTAGAGGCACATGTTATTTTCTTGCTGAAAATGATCTTTAATTGATTTTTCAACGCGGGATTTGTTTTCTAAAGCTAACTTCTTGGCAGATCGCGCACTGCACATTTGATATTACACCGCAAGTCGGGTAACTTCAAAAGGGTGGTGCGGGTTCTACGGCAAAAATACTTACCGTCGGAAGGCAGAATAAAATTGCCTCGTGTAAATAAAGACAATTGATTTATTGACCAGGAATAATTTCTTAAAATTTCTTTTTAAACTTTGACAGAGCTCGAATGTAATAATAACTCAAAGGCTGTGAAGCATTTTACAATATTTCATTAAAATATAAGCCACGATTTTCCTGGATTAGTGATTTAACCTTGATACCAAAAAGGAATAGAATTATTACCAAAAAGTAGAACGGAATTTTAAAATAGGTAAACTCTCTCGACAAGTAAAGACGAAGCCATTAGTTAGGGCGACAAGAATAAGAGGGGTTTTCTTGATTATAAAATCCTATTTGTTTGTTACAGTGCGTTGTTTGCCTACAACATTAGATAGATAGATAAATATATTATACTCTTTCAAATAATATTGAACAGTACACATTTTGTGAATTGGCTTATACTACAGCATATACAAATGGCGGCCTTATCGCTAATAGCGATATCTTCCGGGCAACCTTTAGGTTAGGAAAGAAAATATTTAACCATTTATATTTCACTATACTAATATATAAAAGCTTTAAACGAAAGAGGAAACAAAGAGGAAAAAAAATATTTGTATATTATGTAATTTAAAATGTTAACTTAGTTGTTTGGTTTAAAGTAAGTTTCAAAGCGAACGATTTTCTATAAGGATGTTGATGAGAACGATACTTGACTTTGAAGAATCAAAGTGTAATAATACGGTATATTTGAAACCTGCGTTATGCCTTTATCATCTGCAGTAACAAATCATGATTATAAAACTTATAAATATTTTTCTATCTTGAAAGTAGATTAGTAAAATACCTACTGCTTTCTAGTCTACAATAGGATGTGGTAACAATAAAATCATTTATAATTATGAACTTAATAATATTGAAGCATCATATAGGTACCCAAAACGAACTTACGCTAAATACAATCAATTAAGTTAATCTCAAGACAAGTCTATAAAATCAAATAACGGAATCTAACACGAGCCTAAGTACAGTGTAAATTAAAACAGGAGGTTGGCTGTAAGTTTCCAATTTCCAGTCGTTGCCTCTAATTTCCGCAGCGAGCGACTGAGGTTCAAACCCGGAACTCGAATAACGGTAAATGCTTTAATTTGTTCTTGCTAAGGAATTTTCTTTCGCAAAATTTCCCTTCACTTCCATACGTCTTTAAAGATTAAATTTTTCTGCGTGCATATTATTACGTCACTCAAGATGAGCATTAGAACATGTTCAAACAAGTTAATGAAAGTGAATTAAATTGATCGAAAAAATAAGGATATGAAGCTTACTAATTTTTCATTACGAAACCACAAGTGGCAGATCACTTCTTCATCTAAGTAATGTTTATTCTTAAAACAACTTCTCCTACACGAGATTGAATACCAGAGAAACGAGGAACTTCAGAAATTTAATAACTGACTGCGTCTATTAATTGAATATTTCACAAACATAGCCAGATACATTGTACCTAGTTGACGTCGCAAATATCATTCAGCAATACCTTTGGTGACCATCGAAGTTACCAGTTAGTAGGACAGGAGTAATAATCAGTAGAGAATAATTGCTCTATAACCTTTTGCAGTCCACTGCTGCTGTACCACGCTGATCAGATAGGCGTGGTATTGGGTTTGATGTCTAGTTTCCCATTTCTGCGCAAATATATTATTTCCTATGTGTGTAGTCCTTAGTTACCTTTTACGACACCCACGACATGAAATAAGGTACTGACATTTTGTATTCGTAATCCACCACCTCAAGTATGATTAGCGGGTTTAGTATTGCCTGAATAATCGAACTAATGACACGACCACCCACTCGTAACTTAATAATATAATTCAGACCTTAAAATTCCTACGCAGTTGTTTATTATTCCTTTCAAGTAAGTATCCGGGAAAGTTTAAAAAATGACTACCAGGGCAAGGTAAAACAAACTTACATTATTTCCGCTCATGTCGCAAAACAACTATTCATCTCTATAAACAAAGATACTGGTGCAGAATAATAATGAAGGCAGCTAAGGATGCACTCACTGGGCGTTAGTGTACTAGGCATTTATGATAATAAGAAGTAATATTTTATTTTTTACTTGCGTGCTTAATACATGAATGGCGTAGCCGCTCCTCTTAGTTTTTGACACACACTTGTATGATCAACAAACTGTTGTTTCGAATTTGGGAGTGTGTATCTACTTTTTGGCCGCCCTCAAAATGAGCGTGCTCGTCCTTCGAGCTCTCTAGTAAAAATTGAAGCGGGCGCACGCCAAACGCACGCCGAACGCACACAGAGCGCACGCTCGTCATCTACGGAATTCAATATTCGATCTATAGATAGATCAGTAGATTTTAGATTCGTTTTTGACATAAGCTCCATACAAAATATGTCAAACACGAATTTCGAATCTCAAAATCCATGTATGGATCGAATATTGAAAATGGCCGGAGGCCTTTGTTCGTTGATTGAATGTTTGTGAAGGCGTGTGTAAGTACACCTGGCCGGTTTTATAATTTTTTGTGGCCAACAAGCTGCAGCCTTTTTGTAACTAATGGGCAAGTAGGCATTTCAAGTAAGCGGTAGGTTTTGGTAGGCGTTATCAACTAAATGGAATAGGAGAGGTTTTTAAAAAGCCATTCTCTTCCTCTATGCATTTAGAAACCTATAATTATGTTTTTGTACCTGCTATAAATTAATATTTAGTAGATGGCGCTCCGCTAAAAAGCTTTCAAATATTTTTTAAACATGGCAACCGCAATTGAGTATTCACAAACTCATATGTGAAAATAAATAGTTTATTTTCCAGCATTTCGTTGAACGCACAGACCCGAAACTGAATTATTAATCTTATTTAAACACTGCGTAAAATATTACGCGAAGTTAATGGACATTCATTTGAATACATTACACATAACATTAATTAATCAGAGTTACATCAACGAGGTTATTAATGAAAAGGCACGGTTAAGTTCAACAACTAAAACCTCACTTCAAATAAAACTGAATTAAGTTTAACGAAGCTGCGGGAATTGTATGGTCAGGGGGGCAATCGTGCTAAACGTTTTTACCAAAACCAAACTTCAACCGAAAACGTCACGTTATGCACATTTCGTATCGTGCTAATTATTTGAACGTAAACGATTTGGTTTTTGTAGGGCAGATACGTTCAGTGACAGCTAGGTGACAGCGTGCGAGCGAACTCTTGTAGTTGCATGGTATCGCGCTATTATTTGACAACGTTTTAAACCAAAACCGTTACGTTCGCGGACGTCTCATACGTTGTCAAACCAAAAGTTCCTATCGACGAACTTTGTAATTATATAATATTTTAAATTTGCGAAAATTATTAAGATTATTTTGTATTATTTATCAATTTAGTGGCATATGCTTATAATTAGTTTGATTGCAACTTAAATGAGTGAACAACATTCTTTCGTAAGGCAATTTTTTGAGATATCTCTTTGGTGGCTTATTGTTGCGGTAGAAATCATTATTGTAAGATTGGCATCAACCTTGCTTGGCCCTATATTTATGACAAGGTTCAGGAAGGCATCTCATCAAATAGGCTTCATCTCGACGCGATACCTTCATAGACATTCGCTTTTGAAAGCCTGAAACAATATTATGGGGATGTACGTATACCGTACACATAATACTGTCACAGTTATATACAGCAAGTAGACGACTGATAAACGTTCATTTATGATTATTTTTCCTAAGTACATAGATAGGTATTGTAATTATTTCATTTAACCAAGACACAGACAAAAGCGTAGCTCATCATACAAAGATTTGTCGTGTTAGGAATCCAACCCACTACCTCGGGTAACAGACCTAAGTCTTACATTAGGGCTGGGTGGCAGCGAGTTGAATGTGCGTGCGTGGGAAGCACAATGCTCTGCCGACACAGAATTGTAAATTTCATGTAATCTGTGGGTGCCGAATAGTTCTTTCTCCACCGGCCGTAGTTCAGGCCATGTTGACGGAAGACGTCCGGTGGGACGCTGATGTGGTCTTCTTCTGTGAAGCGGTCATGCTCCAGAAGGAGGCCGCCGAGCGAGATCGCGAGAGAGCCGATCCCGCTCGCAGACGCAGGCGGCGTCGCGCGTCGTGGCGGTGGCAATGGCCGCTAGCCTGACTCTTTCTTGGGGCCGTGAGCAATCAGAGATGGCAATCTGACTGCCCGACCACGAACGACCCCGAGAAGACATGACCCCTGTCTTCTCGGGGTCACAACTGTACTCGCACAGTACGAGGTAGCGAAGGGAGGGCACTACCAACCTAGCCCTTTCAGAGACTGAGCCCTACTACGGGACAAGCGTAACGGGACCCAGGAGCAGTACACCCGCGTTCCCTGTGTCTCATTCTTTTGAGCGCTGAGGCGGCTCGTGTTGGTTATAGTCGGTGAACCCGGGTTCTGTCCCGGGGAGTCCGACATACCCTCTCTGCCCGCCCCGCGGAGAGGCACTCGCAAAAGAGTTTCCCGACGTAAAAAAAAGGTGCCAAATAGAACGAGTCGGTCAGAGCCTAGACATGGCCTAGTCTCTGGCCAGCCTATTTTGACTAGTTGGTTCAGGGCTCATAAATTTGGCTTGCTTTGGCCGATCAGCGAAGGGAAGGCCACAGGAGCTATTCGCTTGGTGTAATTTTGAAAGGCATAATCACGGGTAAACCTGCCCCAGGTCTTTGTTGCCACGAGACCCGAAATGACAAAACATCACTGTTGCCCACTTTGCATATATAGTAAAAGTAATAGGCCTTGGAGCCTGTTAAGAGAATATCTATCTAATAAGGTCGCCCATCAAGTACCACCTGCCCATACTAGTATGACAGTGGTTAGGGTAGGTGCCGCCTTTCGTCCTTAGTGACCATTTAGACCGGGTGAATTTCTAAGTGAATTGTAAGAAAATATCCGTGAAGAAGAGAAACATAAGAATAAATTAATTCTCTGTGACAACCCACACCTGGCTGTGTGATCCCAAACTAGGCACAACCTAGTGGCATGGTAGTCAGTCAATTGATTAATATACATAAATACTAGAGGACGCCCGCAGCTACGCCTGCATTTTTTTTTAATTTCCCGCTTTGGCCTATCCCGTGGGAATTTCGGGAAATCCCTTCTTAGTGCGCCCCTACGGTTCCCAAGGATCATACCTGCCAAATTTCAGCTTCCTGCGCCCAATAGTTTCAGCTGTAGCGTGTCCGTCAGTCAGTCAGTAACGCAAGAATTTTATATATTAAGATTGCTTTTATACACATACAAGTATTATACTTATGGCAATTTGCTCATCGCACAAAGAGTTCTCCTGGGTGGTAATCGAACCCATGACTTTCGTCTTAGCACTCAGGTTTAGGTACCACTAGACCAATAGGCCGTTCTACAAATAAGACTAACCACTAACTCAGCAGGATGTGATACAATTGTGTGAGTTAACATAAGCGTAGCGCGTTTCTACTTGGGTAACGAGTCCAAAATCTGATAATCAAGTGTTACCCAGACTGCCGCTGGACCACTTCAATAGATATTTAAAGGAATAGAGTAGGTATGTATATTAAAAGGCAAGCTCCAATTTCACATTTCGATTTTATTTAACCAGTGTATTGAGATGATGAAATCTGATACAAAATATTATTTTAAGTAGAGTTGAAACAATCAACATCTGTTAGGCCATTTGATTGTTACAATTACAACGTGAACATCACAGTAAAAATTATGTATTTGGTTTGGTTTTCATTATTTTAGTAAACTACATACATAGTCTCACGCCTATAGCCCTAAAGAGGTAGGCAGAGGTGTATTTCTACACCCACTTTTCGCCAGATATACTTTAGTCCCACGTAATAAGGTGCGAGCCAATTGCCGTACCGGGCACATTTACAGACTCCGTGCTGCTACTGAGAATTTCGTCATAGAAAAACCCAATAACACTGCCCGACCCAGGAATCGAACCCGGGACCTCCCGATCCCACGCGCACACTTATGCCGCCAGACCAACGAGGCAGTCGTATAGGGTTTGATGTCGAGTTTTCTGTCTCTACGCAAAGATGGTATTTGCATCGTGTTATCCCTTAGTCGCCTCTTACGACACCCACGGGAAGAGAACTAATTAATAGTATATTCTTGATTAATGTCCAAGAAGTGACAGTGGTCTCGATTTGGCTCATAGCCAACTCCTCATTTTTGTTAACTTGCAATTATGTACTGTCCATGTGGTTGTGCTAACGAGCGGTTTATTATTCTGCTTACTCCTCGGCTACTGTGAACAAAATTAAAACATAAATTATTTAGTAAATATTTACTCAAATATAAGTCCTACCAAAATAACTAAACCCGCTGACATTTAACTTAAGATTAATATTGTTCTCATACGTACGCTATATCTTGTGTTTGAGTACCTACCTATATACTTAGGTACATTATTTTGTTGGGGATTTATGCATAATATAGGACAAGTTCAGAATGAGAGTAAATACTGTAGGATCTTACGTAATGATAATTGAAATGCGTACCTGAAAAGTTAGAAAGTCAGCCAAATTTATTCCAAAGCTATTCGTCTATCTCTTCATAATTATATAGAAAGGATGACTATAATGCCGAACGCTGACAATTCTGGCTTTGTTTAACATCTTTTTCTGCTCTATATATTATTCCAATTCTGAAAAATAGGTGTTTTTTATTGTAACGATCATATAAAATCCGTATTGGGCTCGACAAATAGCAGAAGAAGCTGCAATTGCAGTAATTTTGTGGTGCATCATCATTTGAAAGTGAAATAAAAACCACTTCTACATGACCAAGTGTGATCATTAATTGTTTTTTGCATAAATCACTTATTACAGTAAACAATATTTCGGTACTTACCGTATAATTTGAATAAAATTATTTCATGATTTCATTTATATAATATTTGTTGACATTCACATAATGACATTTGTCTTTTTAAAATAGAGCTTGCACATGGCGCGATGTCGATACAGCCTCTTTAGTATAAGAATAGTACTTACTATTTTCAAAAGCCGGTGTCAAGCCCTAAACGTTTGACGTAAGCCCAACGTAAGGGTTGCGTCTACGGTTCGAACGCTCAATACAATTAGCACGATACCATGTTTGACATCAGCCAAACTAAAACCAAACGTTCACCAAATACGTTACGTTGTCAAAGTTTGAACTTTTGAAAATAGCACGATTAGCCCCCAGGTATATTTGAATAAAACTTTTTCGTTGGACAAGGTACGACCGTGTCGAATAATCAAACTATAAACATGATGCTTCTAATGACAAATTATTTGTCAAATTATTAGTTTATAACAGGTGAGGTGATTATACACGCGGAATGGCTAAAATCACAAGTTGTGTACGCCATTGTGGCTGTCACTTGATTTGTCAATCAAATATTGTTTGTTCTTGTCTATATTGCGATCGAGGTAGTTCTGTTTTATGCATGCATTAGCCATAAACACATCCACGCCACTTCCAGCCCCATGTGTAGTACTCCAACTCTACTTCGTTACTGTCTTAAAGCAACCGTTCTTTTCATTCAATTATTACAATAAACACTAGCTTCCTTTATGTTGTAGCCATAAAATATAAGACAAGAAGCGTGAAGAAAATCATAATTCTAAGATTTATAAGAAAAGGAAAATGACGACCGGTTGGCGAAGCGGGAGTGTAAGCGACTGCTACGCCGAAGGTCGCGGGTTCGATTCCCGCTCAAGTCAAACATTTGTGTGCATGAACATGGATATTTGCCTTGGTCTGGGTGTTTCTATGTATAATATGTATGTATTTACAAAAAGAAAAGGATATATGTATGTTTATCCATTATCTAGTACCCATAGTACAAGCTCTGCTTAGTTTGGGACTAGATGGTGTTGTGTGAATGTGGTAGAATATTATTATTATATTTATAATACGCCTTAAATCTCAAGAAATATATGATTTACAAAGAAAATATAACAAAGGTAATTAGTAGCCAATGCTACTAATTACCTTTGTTATATTTTCTGTAAAGTTCTAAATGCAAAATGTCAATACATTAAACTATTGTTGCTATGATTGTTGGACAGACATAAACTTTCTTACTGCCACGTTTTATATCTATGTCATAACAGCACCATCAAACGACAAGAAAACAAGAAACAGAGCACACCGCAACCAATTACCACAGAGATTTCAAAGTAGAATGGATAACGAATCCATTCCATTATCAAAAGCTTGGTGGTAATGGAGCGTCAAAGACAAGAGCGACATAATTGGATGAGTAATTCAGTGTGGAACGACGCCGCGCACTGTGCGGTAAACGTGGGATTATTGCAGTGAAGTACAAGTCGATATGTACCGCGTTTGAGTAAGTCATTCCATTAACTTTTGACTCAATTTCCATTAGGTTGACTCCAATTTGCCACTTGGCTTGCCATTTACTGGACTTGGAAAGTTCTAAATGCAAAATGAAAACAAGCGATGAACTGGCGTAATTGACCTAAATTAAATGGTAACATAATTTTATGATGACTGCAGTGAAAAATCAAGTTACGTACCATATTTCGGTTGCCCAGAACGGAAATCCAATTTGCTCCTAGGAATCATTCATTACGGCAGCGAAATAAGATTGTGCTGAATGTGGTTGAAATATTATATAATAATAATAATTATAATATCTTTATTGCTTTGATTGAGTAAATACAGATGTTATAAAATAGGTACAGCACATCAATAGCCCATTTGGGCATACAATAATTTAGGTCCATTCAGGTGTAGGTATAAACAAAGTTAACCAAATACTACAAAGAAACAACTATATAATAATCAAGTGGAATACTTAATTATAGGTAACATTGATCTATATTCTGTTTGTTATGTCATTTGTTATCGAGGAAATCTTTAATTGAATAGTAGCACTTTTGTGCTAACCATTGTTTTAATTTTCGTTTGAACAGTCTAAGTGGAAGTTCCCTTATTGTTTGAGGTATTTTATTGTAAATTTTGACACACATAAACATACATTTTTTTTGGTACAAACTAGTTCTACATCTTCGAAAGACAATTTTGGTGGGATCTCTTTTACTGAACAGACTATTTTCAGAAGTTTTCTCAAAAAACTGTGGGTGTTTTCTTACGAATATACCAATTTCGCCTATGTAGAGGGAAAAAATTGTAAGAATATTAGTTTTCTTAAATAGGGGTTTACAAGAATCGAGGGGATCGGCATCACATATTGCTCTTAAACAACGTTTTTGTACCAGAAAAACATCGTTGATTAAAGTTGAGTTACCCCATAACAATAAACCATATCGTAAAACTGATCCTATGTGACCATGGTAAGCAGCAATTGCTGTGGATTCTGTAGCAGTTCTGGTAAGTTGTCTCAATGCGAAAACCAATTTATTTATTTTTGCACACACGTAATTGATATGTGGCTTCCAGTTACAATAATTGTCAACAGTTATACCCAAAAATTTTATGTCTGAAGTAGGGTTTATTATTGTATTGCTATGTTGCAATGTAATCTGTTTGTTTAAAGTTCTATAGTTAGAAAATTGTATATATTTAGTTTTATTTAAGTTCGCCTGTAAGTCATTGTATGTTAACCATTGTATTATATGTCCAAGGTTTTTATTTAGCTCTTCTTCATGGTTTGTGTTTAAACGGTCGGTGTTAGGGATAATAATACATATGTCATCTGCGAATAGAATACATTGGTGATGTGTTATATTGGGAAGGTTGTTAATATATAACAAGAATAAAAGGGGTCCTATGACACTACCTTGTGGAACTCCTGATCTGTTATGTCTGTAAGTGGATTAAGGTGGTTAATTTCCACACACTGGGTTCTGTCTAAAAGATAACTTTGTATCCAATCTAGGGTAGGTCTCCTTATAGCATAGCGTTGACATTTGTTTAATAGTATTAAATGGTTAACATAATCAAATGCCTTCGACATATCTAGAAATATTACTGTGACCGGAATTTTGTTGTCAATATTTTCTGTTATTGTCTTCATTAGACAAAATCCGGCAAGTGTTGTTGACTTATTTTTTTGGAAACCATTTTGTTCTTCCTTGATGACATTGAATTTATTTAAAAAATTGGTTATACTGTTATGCATAAGCTTTTCATAAATCTTGGAGAAGACAGGTATTATGGTTATTGGTCTATAATTAGTTAGTTCAAGGATATCATCTTTTTTGTAGAGGGGTTTAACAATTGAAATTTTTAATTCGGTTGGAAATATTCCCTGTACAAAGGATAGATTTATAACATATGCAAAAGGTAGTGCAAGTGCAACATCTGCGCATATTTTTTAAATTTTTGTACAGACATGATCATATCCAACTGATTTGGTATCATTCAGACTTTTTATGACCTTAACTACTTCTGTCGGTGTACAGGGTTTCAAAAATATTGATGAGTTTATGTTTTCTACGCTATTATAATTGCATTGGTTACTGCATCCTATATTTTTAATTATAGTATAGTACTCATTAAAGATGTCTGCTATAGTATTTGGATCACTTACGATCTTATTTTTATGTTTAATATTTTTTATACTCTGAAAGCATTTCATGTTATCATTTTTTTTTAATAATGTCCCAGGCCGCTTTACACTTATTTTTAGCTTTACTTACATATATATTATTTATTCGTTTTTTAGACATAGTTATACATTTTTTTAGTATCTTATCAAACTTTTTGTATATTTTTTTTTATTTATATCTGATTTTGTCGTATAACTTTCATACCTTAATTTTCGTTTTGTTATGCAGGACTTTCTGATGCCCTTTGTTATCCAATTTGGACCTATAGCGTTGGCATTTATTTTTGTTTTTAAAGTTGGGAAACAAAGATTATAGAACATACAAAAGGTATCATAAAAAGTATTGAATGCATTATTGCTATTGTCCTCACTATATACATCAGACCATCTGAGACTAGACAGACAGTCATTAAATTTCCTAACATTATCGTCGTCATAACATTTTTTTAGTACATACCAATATTTAAGTCTATTTGTTTCTGTTGAAGTTGAGAATTTCAGTATTTGGCACGTGTTATGATCTGATAAATGATGGTTATGTGTTTGACTTGAAGCGTTTTTAATATTGCTATAAATGTGATCAATACATGACTTCTGTCTAGTTGGGGAAACGATGTGGGATATAAAATTATAATTAGAAAGTATGTATTTTAATTCTACTGTATTTTTAGACGGTTTAAGAATATCAATGTTTATGTCGCCTGCTATAGAAATTCTTCTATTTTTATTTCTGTAGGTTAACTTGTGTAGAAGCAGGTTTAAGTTTTCAAAGAATATAGTTGCGTTTGAGTTTGGGATTCTATAAAGACAAATTACTAAACAATTTAGCGAGGGTATTTCAACCCCGCAGCATTCGAAGGATTTTTCAATGGCCATATCTTTCCAAATTTTAACAGGTTTCATATCTAAAGTTTTATGAAGTAGTATACGCACACCCCCGCGTTTTTTTGTTTTCACGAGAGAAATTACTGGCTAGTTTGTAGTTCTTAAGGTATAAGTTGTTTTCATCTCCTTGTTTTATAAAGGTTTCAGAAAGACAAATGATATCTATAGGGTTATTTTTTGACAATTCATCTATATTTAATTCTAAAAGGCTTAGTTTGTGTAATGCTCCGGCGATATTCTGATGAAGTACACTAATAACATTATATTTTCTTTTTTTATTATTAACGAAAAAATGTCTCTGTTTTGTTTTTGTCAGTGTTATTTACCGAAGTAGCATTTGAGGTTATTTTTGGAAAGTAATACGGTATGGTTCCTTTCTTGTAGGATGTGCCTGTAGATGAAATGGACTGCTTATGGGGGGATTTTGTTACAGGGGAATTCAAAGCATATTTGAAATAGTACGGAATAGTACCATTTTTAGCTGGACATATCTTAATTTTTGAATCTAGAGTCTTAACAACATCATTTTTATTAGTTTTAAACAGATATTGTGTTTTATAATCATTGTAATCGATAAAGTAATTAATTTTATTACAAATCTGGTGCGAGTATGAATTATTATTATATGGGTCTACATTATAATATTATAACATTGTGTTATCTAGATGTGTACAATTTGGTAAGTATTTACAGTAGTTCTTTATCATATTGTTAAGTTTGCTCTCATTGAGATATTTGTTTTTTAATATACTTAACATGAGAATATTAATATTTTCAAATTGTTTCAGAACCGTAATTAATTCAATAGACAGATTAGTGGGGTCATTATCACCCTCACCTACACAAACAATCATATAATCATTACAGGAGTCTGCTATGTTATTTGGATTACTCTTTAAAATTTCTTGAACAGGCGCATGGGGCTTTATTATTGAGAATACTTCATATTTATTATTATTACATACGGATATTTTCCGCGAGGATAGTAACAACTAAGCAAGATCTCTGCATTGTGCTCCGCCATAAATATGTATTTTACGTTTCATGTCTATCATTCCATTATTTTGTTGTTTAAGGCCATTAATAGAAGTTGGTTTACTTGCTCCATCTATCGGGAAACTTTGCCGCTCATTTGTAGTGGTAGAGGTGGGTTTAGTTACTCCATCTATCGGGCAGCTTTGCAGTTCTCTTGTAGTGGTAGAGGTTGGTTTACTTGCTCCATCTATCGGGAAACTTGTTATATCGGTAGATTCATCAACTGTACGGGTGGAATGTTGGTCTTCAATATTAATTTGTAGTGATTGATGGGGTTTCATTAATGTGATAATTCTGTTAACTGTTTCAGTTTTTGCTTTATGAGCAAATTTTGGAGTTCTTGAGATGTTGGGGGATTCAGTACATATCTTCTTATATTGTGTTATGACATTTTGATCATTGTTTACTTGTTTTTTAAGTAGACTGTTTTCAAGGAGCAATTTTTCTATTTCCAAATGGCTACTTTCAAGTTTAATCTTAAGAATTTCTATTTCATTCTTGTGTTCCACAATGCGGCTGGGTGATACAACTGAGAGATCTGGTAAACTTTTTGCAAGGTAATCAGATGGTGTAGAGGGGTGTGATAGGTTCAAGTGGTTTAGTGAATCATAAGAATAATTTCTTCCGGAATTCCTTCTACGGATTGTAATATTATTCCCTGAGTCCATTTTCATAAAATGACTTATAGTGGCGCCCTCTATGTATGCTTTAAAAAGTCAATTAGAAGTGTGGTACTGAGGATTACTATTATTGTCAACTACTCGGCGCTAGATGTCGTGACTAAATATCGATAATGCAGTTCTAGGTTTTTCAGCTACTGTCCACTTGTGGCGCTGCCTCTGCGCGACTTTCAAATAGTGTGAAAAATAACTGTCTTTATATTTTATCTTATCACAAGATGCACTTAATTACACTGCTTTATTTATGACACAATGTTCATTTGTACAGGTAAGGTCATATATTACCTTGAAAAGGTCTTGTTTTACTTTTGTTTGTTTATGTTCACTATTCAATCACTATCACTTGTCAGTTTCATAAAACTTTCTTTATCTGAATATGATTTAAAGATAACACTTGTACTATATATTTAGGCGGTAATGTTCACTTCTACTAAGGGGTTGTTAAGGTGTAATTTATAATTAAAATCAATTTTTAAAAACTTTCGACACGAACTCCGTGTTTACACGACGGCAGCGCTATCTAGTTTCTCTATATAGAGTTCTATATAGAGTTTGTTGTCGTTACTTTTTTATGTTCCTTAGAGATATCATTACGTTGCATGATTTCTTCATTTTCCTTTGCGATACAATTCGAAAAACAATTACACCGTATAACATTAGCCCCCATTTAGGAAAATCGTTTTTTTTACTTTATTTATTTTTGTTATTAATTTAATAACTTAATAAACACGGAAGCGTATAATGGTGGACTTAATGCCTTAGGCATGCTCTCCCAGTCTACGTTAGAGTGGTGAAGAGATTAACAGTAAGTTTAACCTAGAAGTGAGTGAAGGGGGACCGTTGTAGCATAAACATAATAAATATAAACATAGTTTAAAAATACTTACATTTGATAATACAAGAACATATTAATAATTAAGTATACAAAATAAATAGTTATTATAAACTAATGATACATATCTAAATATAATAATATTAAATATATACATACACTAAATACCAATATACATAAACATATTATTAAGATACTTCTGCCAACTTATCCAACAACAGCTGTTTCACTCTTGATTTACAGCGATTCTTTATAGTAGCCATCCTGATTTCTAGAGGAAGAACATTCCAAAGAAGGACTGCTTTAACTTTACATGTTTGAATTGATTAAAAGGTTTGCTAAAGCTACGTAATAGAGTTTGGCAGAAAAATACTGTGACCATTTCATAGGACTAATTCAATTGCAAAAAATATGCACTGTGATCCAAAGCGTTTGAAATATTCGTCCATGAACATTTATTTGGCTGTAAGTACCAGAATATTATTTACTTAATAATAATACAGTATTATTATCTATCACGCTACGGAATATTACACTTCGTTACCCCAAATAATATTTGCATTATAATCAAACATCAAACTTGAATCGGCTATGTTTATTTAAAACAATAGCTGGATAACGACCAGTTAAAATTTTATGTTCTATAACATCAAACATTAATGGCCATGAAAGATAGGAAATTACTAACTATTGATACAAAGACACGTCATATAAATATTGATATTATTCTAAAAGGGTTTAAAAGGCTTCCTAATAAAGGACAAACAACATTGTATAAAATGATATTGTAAGGCAGTCATCATCATCCTCTTAGCGTTATTCCAGTTTCAATCTGGGGTCCGCTTACTAGTCTAACCGGATTTGGCTGAAAATTAGCTTTTCCACAGAGCGACTGCCTGTCTGACCTCCGCAACCCGAAGGGATAGTAAGTCGATCAGATTGCGCGCGCGCTTTGCTTAACTTTATGCGACAGTTGTTTTTGGTACTTATTCAATTGTGTGATTGTATTTCTATCTATCTATCTATATCGTCACGCCTGTCTCCCATTGGGGTAGGCAGAGACTATAGAACGCCACATGCTTCGGTTCAAACACACTTCTTTTGCTTCCTCGACATTCATTAACCTCATCATGCATGCGCGTCGGTTATGGGTACTTTTAATTTGGCCCTTTTTCAGTACGTCACCTATTTGGTCGGCATACGTCCGCCTAGGGCGTCCCCTACCGACATTTCCATTCATTCTTGCACGATACACTCCTTTAGTATTCCTTCTTTCATCCATCCGTTCCAAATGTCCAAACCAACGCAACATTCCTTTTTCAACCTTTGTCACTACATCTTCTTTTAGACCACACTTCTCTCGTATCACACTGTTTTTCACTTTATCAATCAGCCTTACTCCGCACATACTCCTTAAAGCTCTCATCTCCACAGCATTGATTCTACTTTCATGCTTCTTCTGCCATACCCATGATTCACTACCATACATCAGTGTTGGCGCCAAAACTCCCTGCAGTATAGCAAGGCGAGCTTGCTTTGGGATAATATCATTGCTGATCATGGACTGTAAGGCGCCATTCACACAATTTCCTGCTTTCACTCTCCTTTCAATATCTCCCTCACATTGACTGTAACAACAGACAGCGCACTCCCGCCTGCGCGCGGCGCACCAACCACGGCTGCTCCCGGGGCGCCCCGCCGCGCTCTTCCGGTGGGGATTGGTAACGCTGCGCAGCCGTCGTGTAGAAACAAGGAGCCGCGCCACAAACGCGGCCCAAAAAGACGCGATCCGGCGCCACCAGGACATCCCACTCCGACATCAAGCACGAAGAGGGATCGCCCTGAGGACTCTACACCACCCAGCGCCGGGTCGAAACGGGCGAAAACAGACGCCACACCCAAGAGCGGTAAGAGCTACGCAGACGCGACAAACTCGCAGCTGATGGTAGCCATCGCTACCACCCCCGCCACGGACCTGACGGTGGAACAGGCGAGGCAGCTCGAACTCTCAATTGAAGAGAGTATAGTTGAAACTGCCTTCGCCACACCGCCGAATAATGGGCCGGCACTCGCACCTTCCTTTAGGGGCAAACCTCTTGCAGTGGAGGGTGTCCTGAAGTTATGGTGCGAGAACGAACACTCACTAACGTGGCTCAAAAACGCAGTAGCCAAACTAAGATCGCCGATTGAGGGGACCAGGCTGGTCGTCATCAGGCAGTCAGACTTAGCGAAGCGCGTACGCGCAGCGCTGTGGCTGCCGAGGACGATCACCATGGAGCTACCTAAGATCCACCATCTCCTCATTGCCCAAAACCCCTGGTACGCCGTACAAACGTGGCAATTGTACGGCGCATCCTTGCAGGAGCACGGCGTGTACCTTACCTTGGGCATCCCGGAACCCGAGATCCCCAAGATCACGGGACGCGACCGTCGGGTTTCCTTCTTCGCTGGCAGCGTGTACGTAATGTTCCACGCTTCCAGCGGGGGGGAGAGCTCGGCGGCTGTAGGGCCCAAGGAGACGCCGAGTGAAGGTAAGGACACAACGGGACGAGCTGTACCAGCCATCCCAAGCACCTCGGGCATAGCCCGTATTACACCGGCGCCCGCAGCGACTATACAACAACCCACCGCTGCGACGGACGCAAAAGACGAGCACGACTCGTCTGACGGGGAGTCTATGGACAGCAATGTCCTCGATTCTTCGTCAGACTAGAGTCATACAAACTAACCTCCAGCATAAACAAATTGCAACGGCTACCCTACGCAGGCTGCTGGAGGTTAATCAACAGACAATAGCCCTAATCCAGGAGCCGTGGATTAGAGGCGACAACATATGTGGTCTAAACAACATCGGAGGTAAGCTACTGCACAACTGCTCGGTCACTAAACCGAGAACATGCATATACATTCCCCGAACAATACCAGCACTGTTGCTAACCAACTTCTGTTCTAGAGACCTCACTGCCGTAGGACTCCAAACAGGGCCCAACAAACAGATGTTAGTACTAGCTTCGGTCTACATGCCTGGCGATGAGGACATCCCATCAAAAGAGCTGGCCGAGCTGGTGCAGCACTGCGAGGACCACGGCTGGCAGGTAATCATCTCGGCGGACGCAAACGCGCACCATCCGCTGTGGGGAAGCCCCGACGCAAACAGACGAGGTGAGATCTTGACTGAATACATCTTTTCAACAAATCTATCTGTAGTTAACAACGGTTCGGAGCCCACCTTTGTTAGCTCCAGATATCAAACCATAGTAGACATAACGCTAGCATCGGATGGGGCCGCGGAACTTGTCACAAACTGGCATGTGTCCGCTGAGCCATCCTTCGCAGACCACAGACGAATCTGCTATGACATACGAGTGCAAGAGAACGTCCAATTACCTAGGCGCAACCCTCGCAGAACCAACATAGCGAAATACAAGACGATTCTCGTATCACAGGTAGACAAATCCTATTTTAAGGACATGTCGACCAGCACTGACAACATAGAAAATAACACCAACTTACTAACAGAATGTATACAAACAAGTTATCAGCAAGCCTGTGCACCCACACTCCCAAAGTCGTCTAGCAAAACCCAGTGGTGGGGAAGAGAACTAGAGGGACTCAGGCAAAACCTGAGGAAACTCTTTAACAGGGCTAAAAACACGAGAATGGAAGCAGACTGGCTCAAATACAAAGAAGCCCAGTCACACTACAAGAAACGCATAAGATTCCGCAGAGGCGAGTCCTGGCGGCGTTTCTGCAGCGGTATAAACACCACGAATGAAGCAGCCAGGGTGAAAAAGATCTTGTCTCAGGACAGCAACAAAACCCTTGGCGCCATTAAAAAGCAAGATGGAACCTACGCAACTACGGACGCTGAAATTAGCCAAGTGCTAATTGAAACTCACTTCCCAGGTTGTGAAGTAACTAATGACCGTCTGTGGGACGAGTCAGACTACAGACCACCGACCCAAACAGACTGGCTGGTAGCCGAAAATGTGGTCACCACAGACCGGCTGATATGGGCAATAAACAGCTTCCAGGCATTCAAATCCGCAGGCCTGGATGAAATCATACCAGCATTCCTAAAGTGGGGATGCACAACGATTGTGCCGCACCTGCTCGACATCTATAGGGCCTCAATAGCCCACAGATACATACCTTGCAGGTGGAGGGAATTAAAAGTCATATTCCTCCCAAAACCTGGCAAAACTGACTACTCACAAGCGAAAGCATACAGACCCATCAGCTTGACCTCCTTCTTATTGAAAACGCTGGAGAGACTTACGGACCGATACCTCCGTGAGGGCGCATTACTGCGCAATCCACTACACCCACATCAACACGCCTACAGAAGTGGCAGGTCAACTGAATCGGCGCTGCATTCCGTTGTGGGAACCATTGAAACAGCGCTCACCAACAAGTTAATGACACTGGGGGCCTTCATTGACATAGAAGGTGCCTTCGACAAAACTAAGTTCAACAGTATCAGCCGGGCCCTCGAAAAGTTCGGAGTTGAGCAAACCCTTAGTGGCTGGATTGATCAACTGCTGAAACAGAGGGCAATACAATTCACGGTAAATTCCACCACAAGGGGCATAGTTGCAAAAGGCTGCCCACAGGGAGGTGTAATCTCACCCCTGTTGTGGAACATTGTGGTGGACGATCTGTTACGGAACTTAAACGACAGACGATTCTTCACGGTCGGCTATGCAGACGACATCACCATCCTGATCAAAGGTGACTCAGAAGACACGATCCGAAATCGGATGCAAGCAGCCATCAGGATCATGGAGGAATGGTGCAACCAACATGAACTGACGGTTAACCCCAACAAAACGGAGCTAGTACTTTTCACCAACAAAAGGAAAACCCATATGTGCAAAATACCAAAACTCTTTGGAACGGAGCTTACCCTATCGAATGAAATCAAGTACTTGGGCGTAATACTTGACCATAAGCTAAACTGGGGCAAGCACATCAGCACAAAAACAACAAAAGCATGCACAATCTTCTGGCAATGTCGGAGAATCATAGGCAAAAAATGGGGTCTCAAACCATCAATTACCCTGTGGATCTACACTGCCATTATACGCCCCATGCTTACGTATGGTGCAGTAGTGTGGTGGCCACGCACGCAACTAAGCACAATCACAAAAAAGCTACAGAGCCTTCAACGCCTAGCCTGCTTGGCCACAACAGGCTGCATGAAGAGCACCCCAACAGCCGCCTTGGAGATAGTACTGGACCTAAGACCGCTGCACCTAATGATCCAGCAGGAAGCTGGCGCTGCAGCAATCCGTCTAGACAAGCTCGGGCTATGGAGAAAGGATGATCAAATTACTCACGCACGCCTAAAAGGGACCTTAACCAAAGAGATCCCGATGCTAGAGGCCGCTTGCGATCTCATCCCTAAAACTTTTGTCTTTGACAAAAAATATCGCATCCAATTGCAGGAGGAACACAAAGACTGCTCTGGTATACACGAAGTCAGAGTATACACAGACGGCTCAAAAGCGAAGTATGGGACGGGTGCGGGCGTATTCTCCCATGACTTAAACATCAACATCTCAACATCCCTTGGCACCCATAACACCATATTCCAAGCCGAGTGTGTAACAAGAGCCGCAACAGCTATCGCGTCTAGGAACGTAAGTGACCTGTCTATACGCATTATCACGGACAGTGCCTCTGTACTACAAGCTCTCGGCAGCAACTGCTTTAACAGCGGCCTCATCATGGAATGCCACCTAGAGCTGCAAAAGATTGCAGAGAAGAATCGGGTTACGCTGCAATGGATTAAAGGCCACAGCAACTCCGCAGGCAATGACGCCGAAGACCAACTGGCACGGCAAGGATCGGACACAATGATAATGGGACCCGAGCTGATTGTACCGATACCAGCAAGCCAAATCAAAACGTGGCTACGTGAGAGAACCGCACATGAACACGAAAAACAGTGGGCAAACATAAAAGAATGCAGACAAACAAAAGATGCCATCCCCTGCTTGAACAAGCGACTCTCACACAAGCTGCTGCATTCTAATAGGAAAACACTAAAGCATCTGACGGGCATAATAACCGGCCACTGTCCACTCAACAAGCACCTATTCAACATAGGCGTTACGGACAGCCCACTGTGCAGGAGCTGTATGGAAACCGAAGAAACACCCGCTCACGTCATTCTGCACTGTGCAAGTGTGAGCGATCAACGGGCAAAGCTGCTGAACAACCCCAGAACCATGAGTGAAGCTTTAAATGACACCAGCCAACTAATGGCTTTCTGGAAGGAACTAAGGTGGTATGAGTAGTCGGCGTCAATGAAGTCGCCACATACGCACAATGGCCCAAATAAGTGGCTAAGTGCGGAAAACCCACGACCAACTATACTATACTATCTCCTTCACATTTTCCATCTCTCGTAAACAAAGACCCTAAATACACAAACTCGTTCACTTGTTCCACTTTTTCATCTCCTATCATTACGTCACATTCAGTTACACTATCGTCCCTCTCTATGACCATGACTTTGGTTTTGTTAACATTCACTTTCATACCTTTCTTTGTATACGCTTCATTCATCGTGGTGACCATCTGCTGCAAATCCAACGCTGGCGATGCAAATAGAACCTGATCGTCAGCGTACAGCAGGGTCTTAAACACTGACCCACCCATTCTTAATCCACATTCAGACTCTTTCAGATCGGTCAAACAACTGTCCATGAACAGATTAAACAGCCAAGGATTGTATTTAGTTGTGTTATTTAATTGTGTTGTTGTTTAGACTGAACTTTATCATTCGTTATTTCTCATTATTTGTAATAATAATGACAAATTTACGTCGTCGGAATATGCGGATATGATTGTGTTACGTGGGTTCTTGTTGATATAAAAAGACACCAGTGCTTTTCTACTTACTGAACAAAAAGTAATGTGTTATTGTGTAGAATTACTGAAATAGGTAATTCGTGATAACAATGGCGGCCATGTTGAGAATTTGAAAATTTTGTGCTACCTTTTACGTGGGTTTGTGTTAAGTGGGTTTTTGTTGATATGAAAAATACACCAGTGTTGTGTTTGCCTAATGAGTGACTAAATTTCATTGGAGTGATGCGTAGAAGTACTGAAATAGGTAATTCGTTAGTAAATGTGAACTAGCTTCGTGGCTCCGTCTACCGCATAGCACACATTGCTGTTCTTACAAAGGTCAGTATCCTAATGTCATATTGGTCTACAAATGGCGTTTCATTTTGTAACTCATATTTTATAGTTTATTTTGTTTGAAATTTTTATTTTTTATTTTGACCCCAGGGTCTCTTTTGATGATATAAAACATTTTATAGACATCAATGCTACGTCCTTTTTTAATAAATGCCCCTATGGTAGCGCCACCCTGTATATTGCAAAAAATACAAAATCTCTAGGCAGAATAGGACAAACCTTGAACAAAAAAGTACATACATGTATTATTAACCTCTTGTCAGTTTGAAAGTGGGTCCATAATCCTAAACTAATAAGCTTAAAAAGTAATATTGTATACGTATACGATGTTATGCATGTGTGTGTGCGAAATCTAAGGTAGTAGTGAAGTCGTTTATTTTCATTAAAATCATATATTTCTAATGCATATTTTATAAAAATATATTGATTCTGCACACCTTCTACATGTAAACAATAAGTGTGCCAAATTTCATAATCCTCCGTTCACGCATTTCTCGTCAAAAGGGATCACAAAATTTCGCTTCACGTATTAATATATTATATTGTGTCTGTTTTGTGCCTGGATCCACGCCCTTTTCACTTTGTATCACCACCCACTATAGGTATCTCTAGCATCAACAGAGTCAATTTAAGAGGTATCAAGATAGTCTCCTTGATGGCAGTTGATTGTGTAATTTATTCTTATATTTGGAATTAAGTGAGGTATATAAATCGCATCGATAGATAGATAAAGCAACCTTTTGAGTCTAATTAAAATGGTTCGTAATAAATTTATTTTAGCTACAAAGATGCAAATCCGCTTATCATTCAATACGTATTTTACAGACGTAAGTCATCTATAAAAAAATCTATTCGGTCACTGTAACGTTATCCCTACTTAGGTGTGGTTAAATGAAAATCGTAATTGCTGTTACAATGAAAAATTAATTTCATTCATTAAATAATTTAATACATCCTTTAGCAAATACTAAATTAAACGTTATTAAGAAAATTCTATAAAACCAGGGTCACGTGATTCGGCGATAGTAAGGGGTCTTGTTTGAGATACGCTTCCGGTGGTCGTTCAGAATAGCTGGTGCACTTAGCTCGCTGTGCTATTCTAAAATATTTATTCGGTCATTCGGTCCGCTGTTCAAGGTTTATCTTTTAAGAGGTTTCGGCAGAAGTTGATGCGGTAGCAGACCAGGTAGCAGGCTTCGAAAGTGCGCCATCCCATCGCTTGACACTGCGCCGAGTGTTGTGGGTTTCACATACGAGACAACACTTTGTGCGATTCATTAATTGTTGTTTTGGGTCTGGGCGTTAATTGTGTACGTCAGCTGTATGTTTGTAAAGAATCCGACGACAAAAAGGGTTGGTACTAGGGCGGGACGTACCTAGTTTAAAAAAAAATGCTTGCAATCTATCGCTTTGGATAGGAAACATAACCGTCCATAAGTCGCTCAACAACTGCCCGTGTTTGCTAATAGTGCGGCAGGAATCGTATTCTTTGAGAGCACCGTTATGCTATGCGTCGCAGCTGCCCACGGGTTGACACTTGGCAAAAAGCCAAAGATGGTTGTGTGTAAAGGATCGAAACAAAAACTATTACCCTAAGATCCTGCCTTCCAGTGAACTAGTTTAGGCCAGCTAAAAGTAACACAGAAAACTTGTGTAAAATTGTTCTGCTGTAACTGAATGTAGGTATATAATCTTTGCGTTACTAATTGACTTGCAAAGTAATCGATGTGCGACAGGAGTTCAATAGAAACAAGTGTTGCGTTTGACTGTCGTTTATTAAGTGTCTCCATCAAATATATGAGTATTACATATATAAGTAATAAGATAGAGGTGCACTACACTACACCTCCCCCTTTATTAAAAAAATACTAATAAGAATATTTTTGCTATAACACAATAAAGAATTTAATTTTAATCACAAAATAAAAATTCATAATTTTTCCAATACTTCAAATATTTCTAATTGAAAATGATCGAAATATAATTATTAATTTCACGAAACCATTTAATTTTATTTGCAATTGTACAAAGAAATATTTAACAAAAAGTAAACGAAGTCGTTCTCATAAAAAAGTAAGTTACATAATAGGTAGTTACAAAAAATATAGAGTTTTAACGAATATCAATCAATATATTAAACTTTTCTTAAATTCTAGAGGGCGCTTAATGACAATATGGTATTGTTATATAAAATGATGTCTTACTGAATTTATATTAGTTAGTACAACGAGCTTCTGATGGCTGGCGTTGCACCCGCTAGAGAAGCCCTTCGGAAGCTATTTAATTCCGTCATTCTCGAGGGTAAAACGCCACAGGCGTGGCACAGAGGTGTGGTGGTGCTTTTCTTTAAGAAAGGGGATAAAACCCTCTTAAAGAACTACAGACCCATTACACTTCTGAGCTACGTCCACAAGCTGTTTTCGAGGGTCATCACGAATCGTCTCGAGAGCAAGCTAGACGACTTCCAGCCTCCCGAACAAGCCGGTTTCCGTAAAGGCTACAGTACCATAGACCACATACATACGCTGCGGCAGGTTATACAGAAGTCCGAGGATTATAACCAGCCCCTATGCTTGGCGTTTGTGGAGTATGAGAAAGCCTTCGATTTGATCGAAACCTGGGCGGTGCCACAGTCTTTCCAACGGTGCCGGATTGACTACCGATATATCGAAGTGCTGAAGTGTTTGTATGAAAACGCCACTATGTCAATCCGCCTCCAGGACCAGAGTTCGAAACCTATTCAACTCCAGCGAGGGGTGACACAGGGGGATTTCATATCCCCGAAACTGTTTACCACTGCGCTGGAGGATGTTTTCAAGCTTCTGGACTGGAATGGACTCGGCATCAACATCAACGGCGAGTACATCACTCACCTTCGATTCGCAGACGATATCGTAGTCATGGCAGAGGCCATGGAAGACCTAGGCACAATGCTCGATGGCCTCTGTAGAGTCTCCAAACAAGTAGGTCTTAAGATGAACGTGGACAAGACGAAAATCATGTCGAACGTCCATGTTGTACCTGCGCCTATTCAGGTTGGGAACTTTACGCTCGAAGTTGTCGACAAGTATATCTACCTGGGACAAGTAGTCCAATTAGGTAGGTCCAACTTCGAGAAGGAGGTCAATCGTCGTATCCAACTCAGTTGGGCAGCGTTCAGGAAGCTACGACATATCTTCTCGTCCGATATCCCGCAGTGTCTCAAGACGAAAGTCTTTGACCAGTGTGTGTTGCCAGTGATGACTTACGGATCAGAGACGTGGTCGCTTACTATGGGCCTTATCAGAAGGCTTAAGGTCACTCAGAGGGCGATGGAGAGAGCTATGCTTGGAGTTTCCCTGCGAGATCGAATCAGAAATGAGGAGATCCGCAGTAGAACCAAAGTCGCCGACATAGCTCTCCGGATAACCAAGCTGAAGTGGCAGTGGGCAGGGCACATAGCTCGAAGAGCCGATTGCCATTGGGGCAGAAAGGTTCTGGAGTGGCGGCCACGTACCGGACGACGCAGCAGAGGTAGGCCCCCCGCAAGGTGGACCGACGATCTCGTCAAGATCGCGGGAGGCGGTTGGATGCGGGCAGCTCAAGACCAGGCGGTGTGGAGAACCTTGGGGGAGGCCTATGTCCAGCAGTGGACGTCGTTTGGCTGATATGATGATGATGACAAAGTTCCAAATTATTGCTCATTATTTAATAGAAGAGCGCATCATTATTTTGAGACTGCACGTTTGGTTGGCGTCGTAGTATAAGCGGTCGCCTCACCGCTTGCGTGGAGTGTTGTGGGTTCGATTCCCACACGAGACGACACTTTGTGTGATCCATTAATTGTTGTGTCGAGTCTGGCTGTTCATTATGGGCGTTGGTCTGGGTAAGTCCAGACGGTGGCACCAAAATGATATTGACTTTATCATGTCGACGAAGAGGCAGATATTCAATGATGTCTCCGTGATCAATTCGCTTAAAGTGGGGAGCGATCACCGAATGGTAAGAGGCACATTGAATATCTGTACAAGCCTCGAACGGTCGAGGTTGATAAAGTCCACGCTCCGACCGGCACCGGTTCATATCCAAAACCCCGAGAGCTTTCAGGTCGAACTCAAGAACCGTTTCGAATGACTGGGCAAATGCATAGATGTGGACGAGTACAGTAAAGGGTTCGTGGATGCTGTCCATACAACAGGGGCTAAATTCTTTAAGCCCCAGAAAAGCAAGAGAACCAGCAAGATCTCGGGTTCTACCCTCGAGCTGTTAGAGGAACATGTTTGTTGGCGACACAGGATTTATTCCTAGTGCGGTAGTTGCGTAAAAATTTAAAAATCTTTCAGTACTATGCTAGGGCTTTTGCCATTCCCTAAGAGATCAAGTCACAGATTGGTGCTTGTGTATAATTATCAGCATCCAAATGACAAGGAGCTTTGCATTTCCCACTTCCAATAAAGTCTTCACGGCGGTCCGTGTCACCTAAATAATGAATAAGGCAGACAGGGAAATAAAGTATCTGGAAGTCAGGTTTTACCTTTATTCTCGTTGCGTGCCAGTGCGATACTGCAGGTGGCAAAGTAGACGAGCCAATCACAATTGCATATTGAGCGCCACCGCGACTCTACACCTCATCAGCTTGTTTGATGTTCAATGGCAACAAAGGGAAACATCATGCAGTAAAAAGTTAAGACATGAAATTAAAGCCAGAGTTTAATGCGTATTTAGTTATTAATTTGTACCTATTTAGTATTCGATTTATCTACATGTTAATTCTTTTTTGTATTCCCAAACAAGCTTACGGTTCTGAAGAATTTAGGTAGGTCATCGTCAAACATGGAAAATCTTGTTACGTATAATGTGTACGAATGGTATGCACGAGTTTCCTGACAAATTAATAAATCAGGAACTTAAATGTTACCTCACTTAATAAATAATGCTAGACTAATGACACCAGTTTTAAGAGGAGTAGTAATTCTGTAAATTGTCACGAATAGCATTCGTTGAAAAGCTTAGAAAACGATGAACCGACTCTCCAATTTTAATTGGCGAGCCACAATTAAACAACCGTTGTAACTATGCCAATTAAACAACGAGCCCGTTTTCATTATTGAGCCAAATATAAGTTGAATAACTTCAGAGAGCTTTTCAATCACAGAACAATGTGTATGTAAAATACTTTCGACGCCAATTACGTTATTATAAATAAAGTTCACTTATTAAAATTGGTGTGTATTTTCATTGAGATAAATTATGAGAATTGCAAATGTGATTATGAAACGAATAACACATATTTGTTCCATTCGTGTGCTACGTTTCCATGCCTCAGTCAAGAAAATTGAACCTTCCAGGCAATCATCTTTTAATTTGTCAAACATGTTAATTCATCGATGTAGAAAAAGACATTGAGTACCTTTATTCAAGAAATATTCCACGCATTCAATCCTGCGGCCAAGTTGGTCCTGAATACAATAATAGTTAAAATAAACTATTTATTTCTCGTCACATAGACGCTTAGATACATACCTTACTAATACAAAGACTCTCGCCTTTTTCCCGAAGGGGTAGGCAGAAACTACGGACTGCCATTTGCAACCAAAAATTACCTTGAAAATAATGTGACATTTGGAAATTTGTCGACTAATTATAAAATATTGTGCATCTCTACCATACTGAATTAATAATACCAACACAACGCAATGTTTTAACCCCAAAATAAAGCATTTACGAATTTGTGGAATTTAAAGGCTTTTAATTTCCAAGGGTGCATAGGGTTCCCACCAAGAACTTAGGGTCCCAAGCCAACCTCACCTGCAAGTGGTGCACCTGCCGATCAACGGACGAGGCTCTGGCAAACAAAATATCCCGATAAGCGGCAATAGGCTAGCCACCTATTACGTTGGATCAAAACACTGGCGAAAAGTGGGCCTTAAATATGCCTCTGCCTACCCCTTCGGGGAAACAGGCGTGAGTCTATGTATGTATGTGTATGTAATTTCCAAGCGATTGGTTGTGGCTGACTACGTCGAGTCGTCGAGTGCACTTATTTATACAGCTGTGAGATTCAAACAAGTCGTTGTGACGGTGCTTATCTACGTCTGATTTTGTAATATTTCATCTATTAACTGTTTTTTAATGTTATTGAATTGTAGTTTTACCAAATTAGTATTACTAGTAGTATTATGTTCCATGTAATGGAGTAATTCGGTTAGCAAATCCTAACCAAATTATTGAGTTAAACTAAACGTTAATTTCAGAGATCTGCACTACTCCAAATAGATAAAATGGTCGGTGGTTTAATAAAACATCCTGATTTTAAGTCTCAAGATCTCATTATAGTTTCGGTTTTATGCGGTACAAAATTATGGCATCACACAAACTGATCCCATTATAGTTAGGTATTCGCAATAACGATTGTAGCTTAATCAATGTTGGTCCTGTAACCACAAACAACGTAATTTGATGTAATCAGTTGATATATCTAATTATGTCATGTAGTTTACCAGCGTAAATACACGAGGGAGGCTTATAATTAAGCCAAACCGTAAAAACTAGATCCATATACACTATTTATAATTATATCCAGTTAAGTAAACTGCACCTCAATATAATATGTATCGCAGTAATTCAAAAATGTTACTAAACATGTATAAATGCAATTCCATTAGGATTGAAATTGTTGCCTTTTTGGATCTTTGATTACAGATAAAATTCGCCAACGTTAACGTTATAAAAAGTAAAATGATATTAAAAAAATCGGGCAAGTGCGAGTCTGACCCGCGCACCGAGGGTTCCGTAGGCATTTTACCTTATTTGAGGTTGGTGCTAATTACGCTAGTCCTCAAAATCTGTATGAGCGTCCATACAACTTAGAGGACTATCTTAAATATGGAGTCTACTATGTGTGTATGGGGACACCCTTAAATTTTCCACTTTTTTATTTTTTTGTAATTTTTCCTTTATTTGTGCTGCAAGACCCTACTTTTAGCCAAATTTCGTGATTCTAACTAACTAACTAGGAACTACCATATAGGTTTTCGATCCAAAACCTATAGGGTACTTACGGTTGACCTAGAATTGTCAATTTTGGTTAAAAGCAAGGTCTTACAGCACAATTAAAGGAAAAATTCCGAAAATTAAAAAAGTTGAAAATAAAGGTTAATTTTGGAACTTACAAATTTTTGCAAAAATCTAATTTTGACCATATCTTTTTATTGGGTTGACCCAGGACCCTGATTTTTATACACCTAATAGGAACCATAGACCTCAGTATCTGGTATAAATTTCAATTTGCTAGGTCCACCCGTTCCTGAGAAAATCGGTGGTGACACACGGACAGACAGACAGACAGATGGACATGAAAGTGATCTTATAAGGGTTCCTTTTTTTACCTTGTGAGGTACGGAACCCTAAAAACAGCATTTCAAATAAAGCTTCACATGTAGATCTTTTAAAACTAGCGCACAGCTAAGTCATTGGGCAAACAAGCTCAGTTCGGCCACGAGCATACACAAAGATAGCAGGTTTTCGCGAACGAAATCTCGGTTAGTGATTTTTATCAAACCTTCGTTGGTGTACTTACATAACATAGAGTTTGAACATGGAGTGATAATAAGGATACCCATATATTCTGCTATGGAAGTGTTTTACAGATAGCATAAAACAAATTCATAGCTGCTAAAACTATTCAACTTATTGTAATGTTTCAATTTGTTTCAAAACTTTTTCATATACTTAGTAGAAATAGTTTTTATTTAAACTTTGTTCAAATATGCGGCATGTGCACAAATATTAATTACAAAAAGAGAACGTGTTGATAATGAGATTATGCATAGATCCTAAGCATAATGGAATATTAACGCTTGTGACCAAATTAGTTTCGTTGATAACTAACAGAAATGTTGATCCATTTTTTAATTTATCTAGAAGATAAGGCCTATCCAGAGCTGGTGAAATTGAGCCTTTGTGTGATATGAAATGTATAGTTAATGGTCCTACTATGTTACGTATCATTTAGTATCTTCTTTTTTTGTATTTTTAGAGTGTGACCAATTCTGGTGTCGAAGTTTTTACTATATTAGGAAATGATTCTGTTGTGTTTTATCTGAATTGTTTACCTACTTGTCTTAAAAACTATAATTATTTTCTTTTGTCAAGGTGAAATTTTCGATTCGTCAATCTAACTAATCATTGGTAGCTAGCTAGGTCGATAATAATCGTCAATATACGTTCTGATTATCGTTTAAGGTAATGACTTAATGTAGAACGTACCTAAATCCATTTGATCGTGATCATAATATGATTATTTCTGTCAGTGAGTACTTCTGTATGAGTCTTTTTCCAGTAGAATTGTCTACTTAGTAAACGTTAACCCATGATGCGTAAAGTACTTATATTTTCATCATGCCGTTCATCTTGTCGTTTTCAAAAATCCATATGCATTTGATAGAAACAGAAAAAGGATTGCATATGTTTGGCCAGGGCCCCACCGAGCAACTCCAGCGCCTGTGTGCGAAATCTATGAAGCGCCTTTGCTCAGCCTTTTTCCATAGGCATTTTAATAATCAAGGGTCAAACACAAAAAACGAAGAAAAAATGTTCATACAACGTAAAGCCGTTATTAAAATATTATATCAACATTAAATATATTTAATAAATATTTCGTGTTGAAAACTAGTTACATTTCATAAAAAAATCGCGTTGTATTGAAATTTAATTTATAATTTTTGCTTTTGAATCTGAAAAAATCTCCTTCTGTGGACTGTTTGGATACCAAGTAGTTGAGTTTAAGTGATGGTTAAAAATATATATACATACTTTTGATAATTTAATATCGTTTCATTACATGAGTTATATTATCAAATATTCATAACATAACGTATTAAAAAATATATAATTCAAAATTTTGTAATAAAACGTATACACATGTTGTTCGCAAATTTTTAGTCTACTTCTGTAGACTTATAAAATAAGCCAAAATATGCCGAAGATGAACGCATCGTTTTTATTTTGTTTTATATGTTGGTAGCACTGTATTTTCTGTCATTTGCTTGGTTGGGATTTTACGAAAAGTGACATTAAAAATGCCAATTTTATTTAATTACACAAGTTTTCGGTAAAGATCAGTGTGTCTTTCCTGTGCAAGGGACATCTGAGTAAGTAGTCTTTACAAATAAATAAAAACATCAAGATAGTTTAAGCTTATGGGCGCAGTATGCAAATATCGCGTTGCTTAAATTATAACCTCATAAAACAGGATGCCATCTTTGATTTATGAAAATATGTCTCTCGTGTAGACATCTTTACTGTAGACATTGTATCTACAGAAGAGACGTATGTCAACAGAAGTGAATAGGCAAAAGAAATTCACTGTGTTTGAAAAAGAAATTGGCAAGTGCAAGTCGGACTCGCGCACGAAGGGTTTTGTACCATCATCTATAAAATAAAATCATGTTTGTTGTATGTATACTTAAATATTTTTTAAGCTTCTACCTGTTTATTAAGATCGAGTAATAAATTGCTTAAAAATACGTTTGTTGTATGGGAGCCCCCTTTTTATTTACTTTTTTTAATTTATTTTGGAAGGTAATATACAACTACATATTCTGTGAAAATTTAAAGCGTCTACCTGTAACAATTAGTAATTTTGAGCAAAAAATACGAAAAAAACACATTTTTTATATGGGACCTCCTTAATATTTTTATATTTTTTATTTTTAGTATTTGTTGTTATAGCGGCAACCGAAATACATAGTTTGTGAAAATTTCAGCTTTCTAGCTACCACGGCTTATGAGATACAGCCTGGTGACAGACAGACAGCGGAGGCTTAGTGATAGGGTCCCGTCTTTTACCTTTTACGTACCGAACCCTAAAAAAACAATAGCGTTATTCGCTGTTTAATTATTCCATTATATATCTATTTTGTTTAGTATTTTATAATGTTGCTTGCAGCGATCTTTTGTTTCAGTTACTATGCCACAAGCAATTCATCCTTGTACAATCTGTCACCTGTTTGCCCTGAGGGATCAAGATTACCAGACTCTTTATCTGAGAATGTGTCTATCCGTGATCCTCCTACGGCTCCTGTTACTCCTGAGGCTCCAACTGAGCCAAATAAACCAAGCCTCTCAGATAGACTGACTCCAAATCTTTCATGTTGAAATATTTAACCAAAGGCATAAACCCCAGAAGAGAAAGAATCTATTTAGACGACTCTGAAGCTACTGAAGATTCACCACATAAAAAACGACCGACGAATTCCATGTGAGATGATTCTGACGAGGATAATATATTTTAATATTCTGTTCCTTTATTTGCCTACAGAAGCATAATGTCTGTTCTGTGGACAATTTCTTTTTCTTTTTTTGCACTGAATTGGTATAGAATTTTGATTATGTTTTGTTTGGAGGTTGAGGAGAACTCCATTTTAAGTATTTTTTTATTGTTTCTATTTTTGACCTTATTGATATGATTATGTAAGGTAAATTTTTGTTCCCTTCTGTAGACAACTCAATCTCTTCTGTAGACGTGAAAAAACTAAAAACGTGATTAATTCCTAAAATATCCAAGACTGATCTCTAGTGATATTATTGTTAGCATAACATTAGCTAACTTTAAATAAATATAATGTTTCATAAATATCGTGAAGTTTTATTTTAAATATTTTGCAATGTTCACTTTTTGTGTATGACCCTCAAGCATTTCACCCGGCGCGTGGCGCCCCTATTACCCTGGCGCCTGTGTGCCCCTACTCGGCCCTGCGTTTGGCGTCCGTATGGTCTCACGAGACCGTACAAACGTTCTCCATAACCTTGTGGCCCCTGGTGCTTTATGTCGACATTTTAGCCACATGAACTGTACTAATATTGAGTTTAATGCTGAGATATTCCATAACTCTCAAACAAAAATAACTTCATTGGGGCTTTGTATCTGGTTTGTAATTTGTTACAGTCAGCAATCCTTAACATCGAATTAAATTTATATTAACATTAAGACATAATACTGCTGAGTAATATACGTAATTACTACTTTGATTCTGAATTGTAATAATACTTTATTAATAATGATGATTTAAGAATATCTACATAATGTCTAATACCTACATAATGTCGATAATGTAATTTTGTTGAATATTGTTACCGTTAATGCACCATCTCGATATGCCGCTGAACATGTCTGAACTCACATGTCTCATATACTATCTTGCATGCAATGTATGTACACCATGTTGAAACAAAAAGAAATATATTCTATTCTATTCTAAAGCTGTGCTTAAACGGAAACATTTTGCTTATATTAAATCTAGACTAAATTGAAAAAAATTAAATTGTTTTAACATAATTACTAATTTCAGCATAATTACTTTTGTAAAAATTGTTTTATTATTTTGCATTGTATATATATTATATTTTAGTATAATAGTAAATATACTCAATTCAGATTGTGATAATATAGGTTCTTTAAAATTAAACATAATTAACGTTATGTTTAAATTATATAAAATAGCTCTACGTAAATAAAACTTGGATCTGAACTTCCGCGGAAGTATAAACTAAGCCTAACTGCTATATAAATGAACGACTTTGTAAAGTTGTTTAGCTGTAACGTACGTCAAAGTGAGTCAAAGTTTTGTAAACTGAATAATCAAAGGAAATCCTTTTTGTTTTTGTCACATTCTAGTAACAACGGCACTTTGAGGATGAGTTTTCATCTTTGTTTACTTTTGGAGACAAAACTGTTTATTTTATACAGTAAACTTGCATGTTGTCTCACGAGTGATTGATTTCCACGTGGTAGCCGGGATCGATCACTCGCCGAGCAATTAAAGAGAGATAATAAGGTTGACTTACGGGAAATAAATAAAAAATATCACCAGGAAAGTTTAAACTCGCGTTATAATTCCAGTTATTCGATGGCTTTAGTTATACAAAAAAAAGAATTGACAATTAAGATTAACAGATGAGACAATTATCCAGGGCGTGGGCGACGTTGGCACTTCACAGGTCTTCGGATGATGGTAGTACTCAACTGGCGGTGCTGGCCGGAGGAAAAGGGACGAAGCCTCGTGTCCGCTGTATTTATAGGGCCGGCGCGGAGGGGCGCGAGGGAACGGCCCATTGCTGTGCGTCACTCGTAGCGAGGCTCGCGGCGCAGGAGCGCGATGTGACGTCACCCCCCCCCCCCCCCCCCCGTTAGGCCGGGATTTTCCCTAAGGAAAATTCCCTAGCCCAACGGGCGTAGCAGCCCTGAAGATACTCCCTGAAATTAGAGAAAACAAGGGCATGAGTACCTTGAACAAGTGACAACCCTATACGCTAATTAGGATACCTAAATAATAATGACCCACGCTTGCATTCTTCATGCGTACAACGGCAGTCTGAATTTGAACATAAACATTTATCATTCATAATTCATCACACATACCTACATGTAAATGCCGAGGCCAGTGTAATAGCCTAATATTAAAGATAACAATCTATGGAGAAGCGCTTAGGGTAATTATTAGGTAATAATGATTTGTAGATATAAGAAACTTGATCTAGCCCTACGACCTATAAATCTTGGGTTCGGCCTTTGCCACTAGATAAGTAAACTTTTTGAATATAGTTAGGTATAACAACAGATTTTTCGTAAAGATGAACAAAAATAATACAAGCCGCAGACACGACCGGACCGCTCAATGTCAAAGGAAAGAAATTAATAAATATTTTGCTCTAATTAATAACTAGAACACGACCAGTAACCACCTTTTGAATGTAAACAATGGTGAGTCATTAGTTAGGCATTTATTTATCGGCGCGTCGGTGAGTGAACGCGCGTGCGTCATAACGACAACTAGGTACGATCTAAATGGTAGGTACTATTCGACTGTTCCGAGCTCGCGACGCACGGTTAATCACCATGATCGTTTATAAAGTACCTATAATAACAATTTGATTATGGAATTTATACAGAATTAAGAATAACAACAGAACTTCAGAACAAGGCACGGCGAAAAACAATACGCCAATCAAGATGCATTTCAACAAATAGATTTGCGGAAAGAAAATACACATGCGAGAATCGAACTTGTATGCTCAGCTAATAGCGACCTTTTAACCACTGATCAACAGGGTAAAAAAAAAACAATATATTTAGTTTATGGTTAGTATTTTTTAAAACAATGTTCAACATAACATTTGAGTACACAATTGTGCAGCAATTTGAAAAATAGTATTGTTTACGAGAAAAAAAATATTTGCTACCCACCACAGAAAATATCAATTTATAGTAGGCACTACTACAAACGGTAATATAAATTAGAAACGTTCGTTTGAAAAAATTAAACAATGAATAGGTATTCTTATTGTTGTTTTTATACTTTTATTATTCTTTGTAATTAATCAACTTTAAATCCTTGATGTGCCAATTGCCTAAAGGTTTTCCAGCCATGTCGTTAAGTTTGTATACTAGAGGTGATTTTTTGAGGCAATCTTACATTTAATAAATTTAGGCGCCAATTTCTTGCTAAAGTATTTATCCTTATCACTAAGAAGAAACGTTCTGCGCCAAACTATATCGCCGACATTGAATTCTGCCTGTTTACGGCGAAGATTATAAGATGAACAATTTCGTTGGTGGGCCGACAACAGAGCTGAATGTACCTTCTCGAAAATAGAAGATAAATAGCCTAAAGTTTCGGCATAGCCGTCCCGTGGTTCAAACACCATATCGAAATTAAATTCCTTATCAATATACTGAGAACCACATGTTATGACCTCCCTACCAAAAACAAGGAAATTAGGAGAATAACCAGTAACCTCACTAACTGCGCAGTTAAGGGCGAATTGAACTTTAGTGATTAGAGTGTCCCAGATTCGATGATCAGATTCTATGAAAGTTGAAATAGCTGTCATAATGGTTTTGTTGTAACGTTCAACTGAGTTAACGTGGGGAGTATACAGCGGTGTAAAATGCAAATTTGGAATGTTATATTTTGACAACATACTTTTAAAGGTTGCGCTAATAAATTATTTACCGTTATCCAAAACAATAGTAGATGGAATTCCATGCACCAAAAATACATTTTCCTCAAGAATTTTTGTTATCACTTCTGCAGTTGCCCGTTTAATGGGGAAAAGTAAACAATATTTAGAGAAACAACAACTGACCACAAATATAAAAGTGTTTTGTTTCCTGCTGGGAGGCAATGGACCAATCAAATAAATACTAATCGTCTGAAAGGGCTTTTGACATGATTTGGGTTTTCCCATTAGACCTAAATTTGGGTGATTTTGGTGTTTATGGGTGATACAAGGTTCACATGAACTGACGAACTTGACAACATCAGTGTACATACCCGGTCAAAAGTAATTAAGTGCGAGACGTTTGTATGTCTTAAAAATACCCAGATGTCCAGCAGTGGGCGAAGAATGATTCTCCCTTAGAATGTCATTTCTTTGGTCAGACGGAATAACCTCTTTCCATTGAAATTCTCTAGTGAGAGGGTTTAATGTTTTTTTAAAACAATACAATTTATTGTTTATTACTTGATAGTTAACAAAGGAAGTCGGAGAACTTAAACAGCCTTTATAGATATTTAAATACCAAGGATCATTAGTAGAAACTGGTAAATTCTGATTAGAATTAATATCTATATTTATATCATTAGCAATAGCAGAAACGGGTAAGAGCGAGACAGAAAATCAGGTAAAACGTTATCGGAACCCCGACGATGACGTATTTCGAAATTATAGGAAGATAAGCGAACTCCCCATCTGGCTTACCGGCCAGTAGGGTTATTTAAGGTCAAAAACCACTTCAAAGCAGCGTGATCTGTGTAAACAATAAACTTTTTACCATTTTCAACATAACAACGCCAGTGTTCTATAGCAGATAGAACAGCCAGGGCTTCGCGCTCTGTGGCACTGTAATTTTTTTCTTGCTTAGTGAGTGATTTGCTATAGTACGCTATGACTCTTTCCTCACCATTTAACCTTTGACAGAGGATCGCGCCAAGTCCAAAATCGCTAGCATCTGTGTGTATTTCAAAAGGTTGCGAGTAGTCAGGACAAGCCGACACCGAGGAGGAAATCAAACAATTCTTTAGGTTATTAAACGCCTCATTAGCCTCTGTCGTCCAACAGAATGGAGGTGCGTTTTTACTTTGAGATGTTAACTTATTTAAGGGTGCAGCAATAGAGCTAAAATTCGGTATAAACGCCTGTACCACAAGGCTGCGCCTAAAAAACGACGTACTTCTTTTCTATTAGAAGGAGTGGGATAATTTTTCATTGAATTTACTTTATCCGGATCGGGATGCAATCCACTAGAGTCGAAAACATAGCCTAAATATTTTAGTTTATCTCTAAAAAATTGAAATTTTTCGAGATTAATTGTTAAATTAGCGCTTTTTAGTTTATCAAGAATGCGTAATGAAAGAGTAATATGCTCGTTGAAACTGGAAGTGATACAGATTATGTCATCGATAAAACAGAAAACCTTATTTTCAAATTCTGGACCATAAAATAAAATATCAACTAATCGTTGTTGAGTAGCTGGCGCATTCGTAAGACCGAAGGGCATTCTTTTGAATTGAAATGTGCCACGCGTAGGAATATAAAAGGCTGTTTTGCAACGGTCCTCTTCTTTAATTAATGTTTGCCAAAAAGATTTAGACAAATCAAAACTAGACAAGTATTTAGCATCTCTCAGATTATCTAAAATTTCCGAAATATAAGGCAAGCTATAAGCATCTTTTTTTGTAACGGAATTTAATTTACGACTGTCCAAACAGAAACGCAGTTCACCATTCTTCTTAGGGGTCAAAATGACAGGGTTTGACCACGGGCTTTCAGATCGTTCATCAACATCTTCTGAGAGCATGTCGTCAAGATGCTTTATTAAAATTCTTTGTTTATCGGGAGACATGCCATAAAATCTTTGCCGAATAGGGGGGCAATCACCTGTATCAATTGAAAGAGAAATAATATTTGTGCAACCGAGACCCCGCTTCTCGTATGAAATATCGGTAAATTTAGAAATAATGTTGTCAGCGGTAGCTCTCTGGTCGACTGTAAGATGATCATAAGAAACAAGATGTGTAGGGGGAACTGCCTGCAACTCCATTACTTGAGCGTCAGACTTGTTCATAATCAAAACAGACTCTAATTTGTTAGGAAATAGGCCAAAGCTTCGCCAAAAATCCATGCCAAGGATAAGGGAATTTTGAATCCCAGGTACAACATGAACTTCTAAGTTAATCAATTTATCCTGAAACTCAAAGGGTAGAAACACCGATCCCAAAGACTCAAATCGTTCGCCGCCAGCTGTTATTAACCTTAAAGGTTTCGATTTATCCAAAACATCGTCTTTCAAAAATAAGTTATGCAAATTATTACCTAAAATTGTAACGCAAGATCCAGAATCTAAAAGACCAGTGGTAGGTATTCCGTTTAATTTTAGAGTAACGTAAGGTAAATATTCTACTTTAGAATTACGGATTGAGGATATATGATAGCTACTAAAGAATTTTTTTTAAAAGTCCAACCAATTATTCCACTCTGTTTTATTACAATTAGTTGTATAATTTGATTTTCCACAATCCTTGTTAACTAGTTTTTTGAAACTGTAGGGGTCGACTTAGATTTACAATTGGGGCAGTCTGACACCTTGAAACCCTTTGTACCGCACTTAAAACAGATTAGGTAGTGTGGTTGACGGCAATTACGTAATGAGTGCGAATTGCATCTACAACGCACGCAAAAATTTTTATTTATATTAGAAGTACTCGATACGGCGTTAACTTGTGGTACAAACTTGTATCTCGATGTATCAGCGACAGAGTTATATTTATTGAAGTGATTATGATTGCAAACATTTTTGTTTGAAGAAAAATTAGAAAACGGATACGCTAGATCGGGTGCTACAGTATTCTTTGAAACTTTAGGGGGTTTAGAAAATTGCTTACTGCGACTTTGGTAATTTTCGAAAAGACGACAAACTTCGACCAGACTATCAACATCAACAACCTTTGCAGTGAGCAGACAATTAGTGTAACAAGGTCTAATATTATTTAGCAAAATTTCTAGATTCTCCGAATCAGCGATAGGAGAACTAAGTCGCGAAAACAGACCGTGCATTTTTGCCACGTAAATAGTTATTGATTCGTTTTCGCCCTGTGAGCGCTGACGAATCTCTGTCATAAGCCGATAATCGTAGTTATGCGGACTAAAATCTTGTTTCAAAAGTTCGCAAAGTTCTAACCAAGTCTTTACATTATTTTTAACAGAACGATACCAAACTAATGCGTCACCCGAAAATATTTCAAAAGCGAAAGACAACATCTTGTCGTGTGGAATAGATCTACAGGACATAAATTCATCAATTTTTTCAATAAAGGATCTTACACATGATTTACCGTTAAATTTGAATTTACCTAATTCCGAAAAAAGCTTACGGTCGTAATTATAGGAAGAGTTTCCCTCTGCCACTGAGCAATCCGACCGCAAATTACGTCTCGTGATTAATTGTAATTTCGCATATAAGTCATTAAATTTATTCCACACAGACTCAATTTTTTTAATATCAAGACTGCCGGTATCCACCCTATTCAGTCGATGAACACAATGGTGCAGCACGGTTTCGGAAGCTCGGAAGTATAGTTTGCTTCCAACATAGATAAGTGTTTAGTTGATCTTAATAGCGACTTTTCCACTTCTGCCACATCCTCCTCTGGTGGGAAGGGTGAAGATAATATATCCTCTGAGGGAGTTTTAACTGAAAGTTTAGCGATTTGTTTGCGGGAATCGTCAGGCTTTGAAACGCCGCGTATTGTGGTCTCATATTCTAATTCCGCTTTAGTTAATAATGAGAAATTTATAATGTAAGCCATTATTACAAAACAATAATAGAAAATCTAAGTATTTACGCCGGCACTAGAAACAAAAAATTAAATATCGCCAGAAAATCGAATACCATGCTAAAAAAAGCTGAAGTACACTAAATTATACAATGGTGTGATGATTGGTCAAGGAAGAAAAAATTTCTTAAAGGTCACTCAAAGGTTGAATCACAATATTTTTTCGCGAGCACGTGGCTCGTTAGTTCAACGGCTAAGCGGTTAGAACCGGTTGGCGGCTCAACACGCTGCCCGCCGTGGAAACGTGATTTTAGACAGACGTTAATTAAATCACCGTTATGTTATTTACACAGTTAAATTGCTTATGGCCAACAAAAATAGATAGAAACTGTACCTGTACGCAATTACACCAGAATATATGCACACACAGGAGAAAAATATACAAGAGAAAAAGAAATTATTACACTCACCTGTAAAGTGCCAACTTACGTTTTAAAAATTATATATATAATATAATTAAAAATTCTATTGGGCGCCAATGTCTCACGAGTGATTGATTTCCACGTGGTAGCCGGGATCGATCACTCGCCGAGCAATTAAAGAGAGATAATTAGGTTGACTTACGGGAAATAAATAAAAAATATCACCAGGAAAGTTTAAACTCGCGTTATAATTCCAGTTATTCGATGGCTTTCATCATCATCATCATCCACAGCCCGACTGTGTCCACTGTTGAACATAGGCCTCTCTTTGTTCTTGCCATTTCCCTCGATCTTGTGGTAATCTCGTCCAGGTTCGGCCCGCGATTGCAACAATATCGTCGGCCCATCTTGCTAAGGGACGGCCGACACTTCTTTTCCCCATCCGTGGTTGCCATGTCGATGGCTTTAGTTATACAAAAAAAAGAACTGACAATTAAGATTAACAGATGGGACAATTATCCAGGGCGTGGGCGACGTTGGCACTTCACAGGTCTTCGGATGATGGTAGTACTCAACTCGCGGTGCTGGCCGGAGGAAAAGGGACGAAGCCTCGTGTCCGCTGTATTTATAGGGCCGGCGCGGAGGGGCGCGAGGGAACGGCCCATTGCTGTGCGTCACTCGTAGCGAGGCTCGCGGCGCAGGAGCGCGATGTGACGTCACAATGTTTACAATAATAATTAATCTTTAATATCTTCAAATAACGGTCACTGACCAGAACCCGAAATTCACGCCAGGACGTGGAGTTGCGGAAAAAGCCCGTGCTACCATACTAATTATAGAGCAAATAGTTTGTAAAGCTTGCATAATTATGCAGTTAATTTAGTCAGGCGCATTTATACTACATTTTGAGTTTACGAATTTCGTTCCACCTTAATGTAATTTAATACATATGGAATAATTCGATTCACATGACATGTCTGTCAAGAACCTGATGGAGAATTCTCAGACGGCCGGCTGCCTTACGATGTTTTCCTTCACCGCAAAGCAAGTGCCTCTTGAGGATCTCTAAGTGTAGTATAATGTCGATAAGACCCTATTTTGATCAACATTGGGTTGTCACTGCCTCTACGCATTTTATAACAGTTAATTTTGTGTATAATATAGTATTTTGCTGCTTATACACAACAGCATTTATTTTCCAAAACTAATCAGAACTTGTACTCAGGGCCCCAGACAATGGATGAACATATATATACTTTTTGTCAATAGATACACAACGTAAGTACTCAGGAACGCCCAAACCAAGACAAATATCCATGTTCACGCACATAAATGTTTGACTGGAGCGGGATTTAAGCCCGCGATCTTTGGATAGACAACCGGTTAAAAGCAAAACTCAAAGACTATTCAGTTTTATACAAACTCCGTTTAAGTACAAAGTGCTGTTGCATAATACATGAGTATTGTCCTGAGACGCTCTCGGTGTAATCCGGATTTAAAAGAATGATAGATAGATGAAGTATAGTAAAGGTTAATAACATGGAAATCAAAGCTAAATCGCAATTTCGCGTGTTTATAATATTAAAGCGACAAGCGTACGCTCCGCGTCGAGGTAAGGTCCTGACTGGTTAAAAATCGTTTACAACTTGATATAAAGTGAGTTTTGCTTTTAATCTAGAGATATAATTGAGAAACGTAAAAATGATTCATAAGTCTTTATTAAACTAACATTGTTAGTTAGTACGTGTGGAGTTTTCGTACTTATTAGACCCACTACCTCTTGCTAAAGAGTGAAAATTTCGCATGTCAACAGTACTCATGAAAACGCATTGATATACCCATATGGTTTGATACTTCACACAGGATTTACTCCTATATACATTTATGCTAGTATTATGGTACTTTGCAATTTTAAGCATGATACCATCGATAATGATTTAAGTGACCTACTCGCCACTTGGACCCGCATCGAGTGTTGTGGGTTCGATCCCCACACGAGAAAATAGCGTGAAATTTGAAAATTATTGTTTCGAGTCCGAAATAACCGAAAAGCCATATTAATTCATCTGCCCTAACGTCAGGAAAATATTTTAATTTACTGAAGCAGCTTTACAGAAAACCCGAACAATGATGTATATACACTCTTTCAATCTGTCGATGGTTTTTGTAGTTTTCAAATGTTCAATTATGTTTTTTGTTTATGTTATTTGGTTTTGTTTCACAGTAGGTACTTGATGTAGCACATTGTTATTAAACTATTTCATACGGATATAATTTTTGCATATTTTTCTTATTATCACCAGACCGGTTGTCGATCCAATGCCGACGAATCTTTCACTTTTTTAAATTAATAGATAGCTATTAATTATAGATAATAGATAGATAATAAGGCGACTTACAAATGGTTACCAAATACTTTATTAAACAAACAGCCTGCAGCTTATGCAGCACAACATTTCTACTAGGGCATTTATTTGCAACTGCATTATATTTGGCTCATCTCCAAGAGTACAAGCACTATACGGCTGGAAGGTCGTAGGAGTCTGTTTTAATAGTAAATTAAAGTTTTTACTATATACTCATTGTACCGTTTAAACATTAATTGCGTAGGTAAACACCATAATTATTAACTATTTCAATTTTAGATTATGTATTATCAAAATTTAATACTGACCTGTATCGACCATTCAAGACTATATCAATATCAAAACCATTCACGCATGTTACATCGATTTTATTTTACACATGATTAGTATTGTTGTTTTCAGTAGTTTTAAAAATAGGCACACATTATTCATAAATCTGTTGCATAGAAATGAAAATGAAAAGGAATTTTAATTTTCGGCAAGGACATAAACACGAAATAAATGTAGTCTTTTGAAGTGTTCCAAGCTAAGATGAATGGCAATGATAGCTATATCGATATTTGTCGCGCTGATACTGATACCCAAAATATAATGGATGAGAATTAAATCCATATGAAGTTAATGAATTACTATAATTATGCTTCGTAAACCATAACGGAACAAATCAAATACTAAGTAAATACAAATTAAACTACAGAAAACAAAATCCATTGACAAATTAATTACTGTAAATAAATTCCCTATTTTACGTGTTTTGTAAATTTGCTTCAGTAAAACCCAAAATATTTTCCAGTTCGATTCCTTATTAAAAAGTTTGCACGTACAAAACTTGGTCGAGTGAACTTCTGTACATTTGCCAATGGCCGGCACCTCGGCGTAGATTTGTATAAAGTTGTGAAAAGAGAAATAAAAGTGATTGTATAGCTGGACTCGTGCCGTGCAGTCCGCTGGGCGTTGAGCGTCTTCTAATTGAGTGTAGTGTAAAAACAGTGCTCAATAAAAACATTTAGATGTAGAGTGAAAATGGCTCCTTAATTTATTCTTACTGTAAGAAAATAGACTGCGGTATAAAACCGTCGAAAACTTCATGACCCGCTTATTTATTGGATTAATTAAATTTAAAACTTACAGTATACTCAAATGTATTGCACCTATTTATCAGCAACCTTAATAATTACACTATGTGCGGTCTTTTTGCGGTCATGAAATTTCATTATTTTCTTAAATAACTTGGACTGTGAATACTACCTTAGACATAAATCTTTTAAAATTATTATTTTACACCATGAGAACTTATTGCCTCTATTCACTCTATTATTAATAATAAGCTCGTATATCTTAAAACATCAACAGCCTGTCGCAGGCTACTGCTGGATATAGCACGCCACTGAGTTAGATTTTCGGTTCTTTGTGTCCAGCCGCTCCCAGGCACTTTGCGTATATTGCAAACCAGGTTAACATTTCGATAATAATGTCAGCTATCAAACATTTTGACGTATTCTTCTTTTTTATTCCTTTTTCGTGTGAGTATGTCATTCAACTCTACCTTCAAGTTTCAGACCGCCCGAAGGCAACCGACATGGCCTTACGATTTGTGACCTGAGACAATAACTGAGACCGACGGCTGACTTGTCCCCCGAAGCACGGCAGCGCTCTGATGTTAATGCCACACACGGTCACCTATCCAAAAAGTGGCATGTGCATGCGTTGCTTAACTTTGCCGGCCTATTGCGAACGGCAAGCCAGTCCTGACGTATTAATAAATTATTATAATATTTGTCCTTTATACAATGTACTACAACTGAATGAATACTTAAATAGTTTCCTAATTTACTCTATAAGATAATAGATTCTAGATGTCTTCTGGAATGATACGCAAAGGCTACGCATTTGAAGAAAACATTGCGTGCGTGATAAATTTTTGTGCTGACTCAATTACTTTGAAGTGGTGAAACTTAATGTTTACGACCGTACTTGAGGTAATTTAGCGTTAAATCGTCACATTAGCCGCTGCCTACCAATGTAAAGTACCATAATTAATAACAGAACCTTTTATGAGAAAATGTTGTGTGGTTTTTCTACTATAGGCAGCGATAGCCTAGTGGAGACACCAACAGCCTGACATGCAGAGGGTATCTCGGGTTCAAATCCACACGGCGCACCACTGACTTTTTGGATATATTACATATGTGCGTAATGCATTGTTAATTATCGCTTGCCACGTGCCGGAAAGTACCTTAAGCCGTCGGTCCCGGAGTAATAAAGATCTTTGAAAGTCGTTATAGAGTCTAGTCTAAAAGACCGGTTGACGAAGCGAGAGTATAAACGACTGCTACGCCGAAGGTCGCAGATTTGATACCCGCTCAAAAAACATTGTGCATGAACATGGATGTTTTTCTTGGTCTAGGTATTTCTATAAAATATGTATTTGGATTGTATTTTGTAATATGTATTTTTTTACAAAAAGTAGTTTGGGACAAAAAAAATATGCTTACCCTTTTGGGTTGCGGAGGTCAGACAGGCAGTTGTTCTGTGGACTAGTAAGCGGAGCCCTAGATGAAACTGGGATAACGCTTTTTATGCCATTACTGGCTACAATCAAATTAACATTTACTTCGATATAACGTGATAATTATCAGCTTTCTTGTAGTATGCATTGCCTAGTAAGCGTAGCGTTCATAACATCGTCATTTGACTGGCCGTTCGAAACAGATCGTCAAACATAAGCAGCGTTTAAATAGGCCACCACTGCGATGAGTGACTGCTAGTTGTAGTATTTATGTAAAGGTGCCGCTCCTGGTTCTTGTTTCAGGACACGAATTTCTAGGCCATTTCGGATGCCTTTGGGTAGTCTATAATCCGAGACCAGAGTTGGCCATACACACACACACACACACACACGACAAGAAAGAAAGAATCCATTAAGTTATATCTAATTATAAAAAAATAATTTGTATTGAAACGGTATTGAAAGGCGATATGTAATATTTTGCCATACCTGTAACCGGGTTCATAAGACGAAGTTTGAACTTACGAGTCATATGAGACCACATGCTCGAAATTAAAAAGAATTGCCTTCGGTCGCCGTTATCGAAATCGCTAAGGAGGACTATACATATGTAATATAAGCCAACGTAGAGTAATACCCGGGCAATAAGCCATGAGTTTTATTGACCGTTTTTTTTCGTGGTTCGACCTATTGCATTGCGAATGTGGTAGTAAATGTAAATATAGAATCACCTATTAATTAACTTAAATTTTGACTTTCATAAACGTCACTTTGAGGCCTATACATTGACATATATTCTGTACGTTAGTACATATATATCGATGGGCCTATATGATTAATGATTTGACTTTGACTGAAAGCGATCACTGCTAAAAATACTAAAACACTACATAGGCCAATCTTACACACTCCGGTCTACCAACACCAACATAGTTACAGTTGAAGTTTATATTTTTGTATTCAGTATCATAAAAAGTCAACACTCATGCTTATTGTCATTAAAGTATTTATATTAATCACGCTTTTTTACTTTAAACTTTCTTTGACGATACATAGAATATGTAGTAATTAATCGATTAAAACAAGACCCGCAGAGCTGAGTGTATCCAGTAGCTTAGACGGTCATAGTGATAAAAAAAATCCAGTTTCTGTTTTCTGTGTTGGATTAAAATGGTTTTATACTAGTTGAGCCCGCGGTTACACTGGCATTATTTAGGGCCCTTGGCTTTAAGCGTAATGCTATACATATAACCTTGCCCGATAAATGAGGTATCCAACAAAAAACAATTATTCAATTCGAACCCGTCGTTCCTGCGATTACTCCCTTTCAACTAAACAAACTCTTCCGATTTATGATAACACTTAGCTTTACCTGCGGCTACGCCCGCCCGCGTGAATAATACACAAAAAATCAGACTATCTGACATATGCTATATATAAATTAAAAATACATTTAATCATCCCCGTTCAAGAAAATTATATAGAACTTAGTATATAATTTTCTTGAGACAATTTTGTGACGGCGCGGCGACGCCAGTGGTTACCTAACCGTACTGTGTAATTTAAATTAGCCCTGCCGCGTACTATTTAGTTAATTTGTTTCATAATTTTCTGCAAATAATCTCAATATAAATTTTTAATTCAAGATTTTTATAGATGATTCTGGATATTTTTAAATATACTTGCTAGTTATGTTATCTATTTTATGATTATGTTAATAAGAATAAAGTAACACAATCAGACAGTTATAATACAAACTAAATTGTGTCTGTGTCTGTGTTCTGTTCTAGTGATTTACCTTTTTGTATACAAAAAGATCTGCAATAAGTACCCAATAGCAAGGAGTACCTATGGAGCATCAAAGCATGAATTTACGTCCGCGACAAGAAGCTTTCGATTCTGCACAAATCACGCACATATAAAATAAAATGTTATTTTACTATGATTTATGTCCGTGTGGTGACGGATTAAGAATACGGAATGTCACATCATATCATCCTATGGGTGTCGTAAAAGCTAACAGAGGGACCATATTGCGCAGAGGACTGCACTGTAAGAGAAAGAAAACCTGAATTAAACCCTATACCAACCCGTTTGGCCAGCGTGGTATAGTAGACCAATGCCTCCTTTCAAAGGAGAGGCCTAGTCCAGCAGTGTACTGTTAAAGGCTGATAATAATTTCAGGTTGCTATTACAAAATCAGCCGGTGACAATTGCGATTATTATTACATAGGCTGATCTTAACTAAAAACAATATCTTAATTTTCTTACTCCTAAGGTTTTAAGATAGCGTCATCAGGTGTCATATAAAAATGCAATACTGTCTAAACTAAATAATCCATCAAAAACTTTTATCAAATATGCGACCACTAATTATTTCAACCATATAATCCCTACTTATATTATAAATTCGAAAGTGTGTATGTATGTTCCGTTTTCACGCTAAAATGACTGAACCGATTTTGTTGAAATTTGATATAGAAATATACTGGACCATGGAGACGGACATAGGCTGCCATAAGAAGCAAAAATTAAACTAGGAGGGATTATAGGGAGGCTAGAAGTTTGTTCGACAAAAAATTACCTCTTGGAAGTAAGAACGCATGCGCTATAATATTTGAGTGCGCATGTGCCATCGTATATCTGTCAGTACTGTCATATCAAACATAATCTCAAATTGTGCACGGTGATTATGTACATTGTTTGCATATATAATCTTATAATTATATACTACGCTTAAACAGCTGAAACGATTTTCTCTACTAATATTATAAATGCGAATGTGTTTATTTATGGCATTTGACAGTATGCAAGGCGATGTTATTATGTACCTTTCGGTAGATATATTGGTATATATTGTCATGAATACTGACCGAGCTACTTTGTACCCTATAGAGTTTCTGAAGTGTCTTCACACAACTTGAGACTGAAAGTAGATTTGTGTTACCCCCAATTTAACGCGCGCGAAGCCGCGGGCAAAAGCTAGTAATCTACATAAGTGTATTATTTTTGCTCAATTGAGGCTGAATTTAAGGCATTTTTATGGCATTGTCAAAAAAACCGTTCGTTTGACAACGAATAATCGCGTCTTGTCATTTGACATAGATAAGTACTAATTACACAGACCAAAGCGATTCACGCTTCGTTGCAATTTTCAGTCCTTATCAGCTGTCCTATAGATTTTAATTCAGTAGTGACTTAGTGGTGTATAAAAATTACAAACATGTTTCGTAAACTTTCCCCTTACTCAAAATAATACATTAGAGCCACCGCCGACTAGCTTCTTTTAGCATCGGCGACCGGCGATTTTGCAACTGTATCGATGCTGCATCGCGTTTTAGCGACTCCCTGCGTTCGGACGCGGCGACCGTAGTGCTGTAGTGTATTGTTGGTGATCGGCCGAGTCGAATATCGATAAATTCATTTATTTTTTCAACGTTGTAATACAATAATTGTACAATATCAGTAATATAGGTTTCTATAAAAAAACATAAATATACCAGTATAATTAAATGATGTTCGTTACAATGATGTTAAATTATGTTCTATTATTAATAGACTTATACGAAATAATAATCGAAAACTGGCAAGTACTCTACATTTTATGCTCTAAACAATAGATGGCATGGACAGTACTGCACTCATTTCTTCGTATTAATATTAACGTATGAATTGATAGATGATGCTCACTGAAAGTAATACGAGAACTGGTTTTTGGATGTAGGTAAAAAATACTGACTTTAGCTTGCTTAATATTTTCATCGGTATAAAGAAAGCAGTAGGTAATGTAGCTTTATCATAGCCTATGATAAGAATCGCGTCGTTAAAATCTAGTACATCACCCTAGGTCATGTACTGCCTAAATTAAAACTTACATATTTATTATAAGCGCTGTCATATTTTTATCGACATTTATTCTGTTTAAGCCAGTCACTAGTCAAACCCTATAATAACATCCTTATTTTCGGTTACAGAATAATAAATAAACTTTGGGGTAAATTACCCCAAACGGCTATTAAAAGTTGTAGTGTACAAAATAAATTATTTTTGTAGTTTACATGGGGCTATTTTAACAAGGCATCAAAAATTTTAAATAACACTATAGTGCGGTACCTACATTAAAAAACTTCATTATTTTATTAAATTACTAATTGTACACCAAATTAACGATCGTTCTACAAATATCATTTAATATGAACATTCTCGTCCGTTCCGGAAACTTATCCACTCAGAAAACTTAATAGGTTTTCTTAGGTTTTCTTGTGACGCTGCACCCAAAAAAGGAGCTTTGCAGGGCTCTGTAAACTTAGTTTATCAAACATTTGACTGAATTGATGAGAAATTAATGCATGTGTAACTGACACCCTGGGGTAATTTTCACACATAGCTAAGCAGACTAGATGGAAGTTTTTTTTAACGCCACGTAACTGACAACTTTAGGAGATGATAATACCATGATGATACCATCGCAAAAAAAAAATACAAGTTGTGCCCCTGGGGTGAAGAATTTTAATACCCCACGGTGTTATTTAAGGGTTAACAAATAAGTGACAACCTATAGTAAGGAGTCATCCTTTAATCACGTGAGTCTTGATAGGTGGAAGGGACAAAAAGGTGTAGACAGATATCAAGTGTCCTTGTTTTTCATGAGCCAGAGATTTTTATCCTATACGCATCATAAAACAACGATCTTTCGTTCGATGGGCAGGGATTCAGAAAAGTCCTGTATTAAGATCTTTCGTTGCTTTTGGATGCTCTGGGATGCTTTAATCATAATCAACCCACATAAAAAAGGAGGATGTCCTCAGTTTGGTCTGGATATTTTCTTTTTATGTAGGTAAAGCGGTCTCTGAATTTTATGATCCATTTCTGGAATTCTTTATGTGTGATATGCTTTTATATTTTGCAAGATCGAATTGCAATTATTGCGAGTTAAGACCTAAATGAGTCAGTATACTTTTTAAATAGCGTTCTTAAGACCTTTAAGAACGCTATTTTGAAAGTATGCATGATATATTTATAATATTTTACCATGCCAAAATAGAGAAAATACCTATCAAAGTAGTCTGCAAGTAGCGTCCATGGATGAAAAGATTTGCATTTTAGAAACATCTTATGAGAAGAGTGGATAATTATGTATTTAGGTAAACAAGTGGTAAATAGGAGGGTAGAGAGATAAAGGGAGGGGGCGACCAAAGAAAAGATGGAATAACTGTGTGAGAATAGATATGTAAGAAAAGGGGGAAGTGATCGGATGACTGGTGACATAGAAGTATGGAAGAGAATGTATGTCCATACAGCGCCGACCCAAACAAATTGAAGTCAGGTAAGAGATGAAGAGAATGATGAGTGTAATATTTTTTTCTATTTTAGCTTCAATTTTGACACCAGTAGCTCGCAATGTATTTTTTGGATAAAATATTTTTTTATTTACTTTGAATAAAAATACTTTTCAAACTGACTTTTGAAAGAATGAGGAGAGGTAAAGCCTCCAACCTACCCAGGTAGCATCATCACAAAGTAAGTTTAAAATTAGAAAGACATAAAATCACGTTATTATTGGACGATCCCTTCGTTATTATTTTAAGTGACAAGTCGCCGCGATCGGCATCTTCCAGTGTGCGATGTAAGGATTCGGACGCTGCATCTGGATGCTAAAAAGCGACTGAATCGCCGGTCGCCGATGCTAAAAGAAGCTAGTCTGCGGAGGCCCTTAGGTATGTAAGAGTTTATTTAAATATTAAAACCTCATTTCAATAAAATTAGGTGAATAGATAAAATTAACAAAAATTAAAACAAAATAAGATAGATATTACAGATCATGAATTTGCGACTGTTATGAACTGTGAAATTTGTATACTTTTTAAATATTTGCTACCTTAGCAAACATTTAGTTAATAGTTAATTACAAAATATATTTGTTATGAGTTTCGCAAGAGGAGACGCAAGTACCATGATTGTAGCTGCACGCCAAGACAGAAGACAAGAAGTTTCAACTTTGTAACTCAGTACCCCGGCGTCAGCCGTAGTAAGTGGACGAGGATTCTGTGTCAGTTATTATTATGAACGAGAGTGCACGCTGCGATCTTTTTGTGCGTTATAAAAGTATACATTTAGTATTTGTCTGTACTGTTTGAAGTACAGACAGTACAGTATGTTTATAATATTAAAGCGACAAGCGTACGCTCCGCGTCGAGGTAAGGTCCTGACTGGTTTGACCTTGCGCGGTGAGAAGGAATGCGCCCGCGCAGCAGTAGCCGGCCGTATATGGCTATTGATAATTATGCAGGTATCGGTCATTAGTGATGACGGCTCGGTCGATAGTTCAGTGAACATCGACTATCGATAGAAAATTTATCGACCAACTGGTAAAGGTGTATAAATGATGGTGTTCAGTGATTAGGTTTAAATGTAAATAAATATATGTATAAATTGTATAGTAATTTGTAATTGTGTTTGTTTCTAAATATTAGTTTTAAATTATATAGATAAACATATGTAAATATTTTGAATAAAGTATATAGTTGCCTACACATACCATCATTTTGCATAATTTTATTTTTCATTCATTACTAGACTTCGCGCGCGTCAATTGAACACCTTAACGGTTTATTAGGAAACACAGTATTTATCGGTGAAAATCGTACATAAATCAGTTAAGTAGTTTTGTGTTTATCGCTTTCATACAGGCAGAAAGGACGGCCGGGGGACTTAATTTCTTAATAAGTATAGATTTGCATACCATCAAAAGTGTACAGTCGAAATATAAATAGGTATATCAAATGAAGTACAAGCAGATAGTGAGGTTTTAAAATGCCTGAGTAATACTTTTACTCAGTTATAAAGGTTGTTACTTGGGGCTGCAGTTGCTTTGATCTGTCGTACGACGACGATGCGGCGCCTCCAGCGATACACACAAGCCTTTACCCGTGTCGTAACTGTAAAGGGACGAACTATTTGAGGTATTTAACATGAACTTGTTTTAAAGTACGTTATCAAAGTCTTAGCTTTTGTAAGAATATTTTGTTGGTTTATCTCACTACTCCATAGTAGTATAAGCATTGCCCATGCAATGGGTTGAAAATTGGAAACGTATTTTAAAATTGACTTGTTTGATATTAAACTGTGTTACACTAGACATCACGCGGCGATTCCGCTCGCGTAGGATGTTTTTATACCCACAGGGGAGGAATTTCTTAAAATTCTCTTTTAAACCGACCTGACCTCAATGTGAGGGAAACCTTAGTACTCGCCTACCCTTCCCAGGGAACATTCATGCTAAATTTCAGCTTCTTGCGCCATGTAGTTACAGCTGAACTTTGTAAGTCACTTACTATATTGTATTATTTAGTCGTATCCTACCTACCTAAATATAATTTTGAAGAGGGACCCAAACTCCTGTGATACAGTTTTCTAACTAGTACAGGAGATTGGTATCTTTCCATTAAATTGGAAAATCATAGACTTAAGTTTAACTTAGTATCAGTATATTTTGTATCTGTGTGTTTTCTGACAAATAAAAATCTTATCTTATCTTCACGGAAGAATTTTATATACCTAATAAAATATTGATTTTACGTAAATATATGTTAAATCAATATATTGATAGATGATACTTGCACCGAGGAGAAGTTTAACTTTTTTCTTGGTTAAATTACGTTGAATTGCGAATAAACAGTTTTTGATTTAGATATCATTTATCAGTAAGTAATTATACTTACTGATAAAGGATGACAGAAAATATTAAAATATATATTAAAATTTCATTATTGACAGTTCCATGCAAATTTTAAAAATAGTATGTATGAGTATATTTCAATCCTTTTAATCTTCAGACTCCGAATCTATCAATTCAATTTAAATAAAGGACAATTTAAACGAAGAAAATTAAATACAGTAAGAGCTATATGATTATCCATCATATATGTAGATCGTACTTACTTTATTTTTATTTATCTACTAGAGGACGACCGCATATTATTTTAATTTAACCGTTTCTGCCCGTTTCCTTGAGAATTTCGAGAAACTCTTCTTAGTGCGCCTCTACGGTCCCCACGCAACTACATGCCAAATGTTGGTGGTTGGTATTGCCAAATGGTTTTGCCTGTAGCCTGTCTGTCAGTCAGTCATTAACGCAAGAATTTTATATAAACAGATAAGATAAAACATAATTTTAGCTAACCGGTAAAGCTGCTTGGTTGTCTTCTTTTTCATATTTGTTTGATATTCAAAATATATATTGATGAGTGAAGAAATATTGACGCATCAAATTTATGAGGCTAACGTGTGTGGGCAAGTCGGACGCAGCAGACCTCGTCGGACATTCATCGATTAGATTAGGAACATTTAAAAAAATGGCAAGGTCCGAAGCACCCGGAACCGGCGAGCATGTATGAACAGAGTAATGAATGTAGAGCAAGCGCGTGAGGTTTGTAAGGATAGATGCATGTGGCGTTCCGTTGTCTCTGCCTATCCCGACGGGAAAAAAGCGTGAGTATTATGTATGTATATTTATAAAAAAAAAATCGGCCAAGTGCATGTCAAGTCACGTCTAATGTAGAGTTCCGTAAAAACCCTTACCCAGAATTAACTGAATATTATTTAATCAAATCCGGTTAAACAGGTACCCAGGTTGTAATTGGGATAACGTTTGGAGTATAATTTTATTAATAATCGTTTTGATAATAATAGTTTACAATTAAATATATTTCTGCATAAACTACCGTGAACCTTTTTAAAGTTCCTATATGATTTACTTAATTCAATTATGTTGCCACAATTCAGAGGTATTATAAAAAAATATGATAATAACTAAATTTTAAAATTATTAACTTAATTGCATTTCAGCTATTTAAGTATTGGTTGATAATTAATCCATTAAAAATTAGTTTATTAATAATATTTATCTGTAAGAGTTTTCTTTATTCTATTACTCTCGATTACTTACAAACAACAAAAAAACGGTGAGTTTTCTAGGAACTTTGTGCTTATTCTATATGATATTATCACCTTGTATTTACTAATAAAACTTTACCTTGATTTTAGGGTTCTTAAAGGTGGTGGCAGGTCATTCCAACAGTGAGTTGCAGGTATTTTAAAACTACCACGAAAGGCAGCAGTTCGGTGACTAAGCATAACCAATAGGTAAGTATACCCTCTCGTATTGTGTTTATTGAGGTCGCTGGACCATGTAAGTTTATTATAGAGGTATTTGGGCCTACCCGTAGACACAACACCGAAAAGAAGTGAGGCCAGGTGTAGTTACCTGCGAGATGACATCCTCAGATCCTGTTTTTATTTAGTATGGGTGTGATATGTGAGCGTGGTGGCACATTTAAACAGAATCGTGCACAGGCATTTTGCACCCGCTGAATTAGCCTTTCAGTTCAGTTTAGCAGACAGGCACCATACACCGTGTTTGCATAATTCAGTTTGGACAAGATCAATGTTTCACATAGGAGAATACACATGTCTTCACTACTATAGGGTCGAATCTGATACAGTAGTTTCAACCTATAAAAACAGTTTTGCACTGCCCCTGCAATATGAGTTTCAAAGTGCAAGCACTGGTCAAATATAACACCTAGGTTCCGAGCCTCTAGTACCTGTTCTATTTGATAGCCTTTGATCCTCACATCCTCACTTCCGCATTCTGCTCACCATCTCCCTAGTGCCAATGAACAAAAACTTAGACTTGTTTGGGTTAAGTATTAGACAGTATCTGCTTGCCCAGTCTGATATATTGTCTAAATCTTTATTCATCTCACCCACAGACTCTAAGCAGCTCTCCGGCCTACAGGACAGGTACAATTGGATGTCGTCAGCATACAGGTGAAATCTAGCACGCGTTATAGTTCTACCTACGTCTGCTGTATAAATTATGAACAGAAGTGGGCCTAAAATTGATCCCTGGGGGACGCCTCTCACCACTGAACCGAGTGAAGATGTTGACTTGCTGCCATCAGTTTCCGTCACCTGAACAAGCAGATATCGATTAGTCAAATAGCTAGCAAACCAGCGTATTGAATTATAATCACATCCATAATATGCAAGCTTTGAAAGAAGAAGGGGTACACTGATACAATCAAATGCCCGGGAACAGTCCAGTAGTGCAAGCAACGTCCCATTTCCCCTGGTCTCTGTCTTCCAGGATGTTATCCACAACATCAATTAAGGCTGTGGTCGTACTGTGACCCACCCGAAAGCCAGATTGTGTTTCAGGTAGAACACTAACCTTCTCAATATATTGCCTTAATTGTAGGCAGACTACTTTCTCCAGTATCTTGGATATACATGGCAAAAGACTGATTGGTCGTATATCTTTAACACTGTGCGGAGTGGCCTTTTTAGGAATGGGCCTAACTATTGCAGTCTTCCATAAGTCAGGGAAGGTTGAAGTTATCTTCAACCTTACCTTATTGATCTGTTGACAATACCGGTGATAACCGAAAGTGTAGGTGGAAGTGTCAGTACCAGCATGTCAAAAGATATACTATCAATCCCTAGGGTACTAGATCGGAGCCCACGAATTATCTTGAGGACAGCTTCTTCAGTAGTGGTTTGAAGCTGGAAGCACCCTGAACTATAGCGGTTAAATTCAAAGTAAGTTAACTCTGAAATAGTGACGTCGCCACTGCCAGGGACATCAAGAAAGTGCTTATTTATAACTTCAGGGTCGTTACAATAGTATGGTAACTGGCAATAATTTTTATTTTTATAATTTACCACTGATTTGATACTATGCCATAATTGTTAAGGCTCTCTTTGTACGTATTAATATTAGTTTTAAAATAAGCACTCTTCTCACTATTCATGGCAGCTTTAACAATGCTTTTAAGGTCTTTATGCATGTTATAGTGAGACTCTGATTTGCTAGATTTGTACCGCTGGTTTTTCTTGTCCCGTAGCCTGACCATGTCTTTGATAGTATCAGTTATCCAAGGATGACCTCTCTCCTTAATTAAGACCTTTTTAAGTGGGGCATGTAAATCAAATAGCTTCAGGATGTAAGAGGTAAATGTATCCACCATTTCATTGACATCTTTTAGGCTTAATATGTGATTCCAATCAATTTTAATTAGGTCATTATTAAAAATATCAATAATTATATCCTTCAGTGGCCTGTAGGTAACCCAATGAGGAAGAGGCTTTTGAGTTTTAATGTTAAATTTAACTGTGATCACTGCATGTTGTCCCAGCTCTGGTATATGTAATACTGATATTTCACACACATGAGCATCCGTGCATACTATATCAATCAGGGTTTTGCTGTGATCTGTGAAATGTGTAGGTTCCGTTATTACATTGCAGAAAGGTACATAAAGATTTAGTTTTCCTATCATTTGTATCTAAATAGTTAATATTGAAGTCACCAAGGAGAACAACTCTATCAGCAAAAGCACATGTAGTTAGAGAGTCAGTAATAGCATCTAAAAAAGTGTCTACATCTAGCCAGAGGGGCCTATAAGCTGTACCAATAATTACACACAGTGTATTCACCTGCATCCTGATCCGCATCAGTTCCACCATAGGTGATGGCGGGTGTGACAAGGTACGAACACGTAGATCCCTTCGCACGTAAAAACCAACTCCACCTCCCCTTCCTCCACGCACATTCTTCGGGTGGGGAACATGCCGTAACCTATATTGTGGTACTTTGGGCGCACGAATAAGCCAGGTATCATTAACTCCCATGACGTCTACATTAGCATTCTTCATTGCCAACAAAAAATTCCTCCTGCCGTGACCCTAGAGACCCTGCATTGAATAGTCCAACACTTAATTTGCTGTCTCTAACCATTTGTGGGTGTAAATATATTTGTATTTTGCTTTTCCACTATTAACTGTATAATACTTTTTTTTTGTTTATAGTCTCACGCCTGTATCCCCGAAGGGGTAAGCAGAGGTGTAAATATTACACCCACATTTGGCCATGAATTTTTGGGTCTGCTACTGAGTATTCGGAAAAACCCAGTAACACTTTTGCCCGATCCGGGAATCGAACCCGGGACCTCCGATCAGCAGTCGCATACGCTATTCACTGGACCACGGAGGCAGTCAATAGTATGTAAATATATGTTAAAAACTAAAAATAACTGTATAATAGTATGTAAATATATGTTGATTTTTATACTTAAGTAGCATCTGTGTTTAGTTTGTACAAGACATTTGTAAATATAATTTAGTAAGCAATGTAATTTGTTGATTGTGTCATGTCCCAAATAATTGTTAATCAAACAATAATTCAATAGCAATATAAACAGCATAATAATCAGATAGGTGAGGTCGTCATAATGTTTTAGAAAATGTATTGGAGCTAGATTAAATGTAATGTTATAAATGAGAAGCTTGCAATTGCAATTAAAACAAGTATTTTTAAACATGTTTAACGAAAGAGGTGTACAACAGAGATAAATATAATTACTTACAGATTCTTCATATAAATAAATACTATAACTGTGCCCATTATTGGTCAAGCAGTGCTTCGTTTAAGCACAGACAATATCGTTATATTGTCTTTAAAAGAATCACCGCCAAAAACACGGTCTAGGTCCTCCTCGGAGCGAATGTTGTGTGCGCGCTTACCGTCAGCCTGCCTGGTAAATAGTTTTCCTCGCCTCGTCCAGGTATACCTCCAGCCATGCTGCTCGGTGGCCTGGCAAGTGCGGTAGAGCAACTGGCGGTTGGTGCGGGTGAGCCACTCGTTGACGTAGACGCGCTGCGGGGGCGCGGCAAGCCCGAGCTCCGCCGAGGTGGCGCCGTGCCAAACCCGCGCGCTCCGCAGCAGCTCGTCACGTAGCTCCCTGCGCGTTAGCCTCACCACGAACCCACGCCCCCGCGCGCCGCTCCGCCCGTGGCCTATACTCCATTCCAGTCGACTCAGTTGTCTCCATGTTGGGCTTAGGTCCCACCCGCTCGGCGAAGACTATGTCTCGGGTCTCGAGTGTCACGCCCAGCTTCTTGGCCAACAGGTCTACGGTGTAGGTAACGTTTTCTCCACTACCCTCCGGAAGGTTGGAGATTTCTATATCAGAAAACAGCAACTCTTGTTTCCGATCATTCAGCTCCGATTTGAGATGGTTAACCGTCTGTTCTGATTTACTTTGTAAATCAGTAGAGGTATCATCTGACTGCCGCTTTTCGAGAGCCTCCACCCTGCCGTCTAGGGCATCCGTTTCTGGCACGTGAATGCGGTCTGGCGGAGATCAGCCACTTCCCTACGAATCTCTGTAAGCTCGCTCTTTAACTCCTCTCTCATGTTGCGTATTTCGCTTCTTATCAGCCGCATCTCATGCAATAAGTCCATTCGAGAGTCCATAGCTAGATCTTCACGCTGATAAGTCTCTTGTTCTGCCGCGTCCTCAAATGCGGCAATTGTGCTAGCGGCAAATAATCACGGCTAGTCAATCTTTATTGATTAGTTAACAAATATACACCAGAGTTTATTTCAAGGTTGGTAAAATTATAGTGTGCTCTTGTCCATCTAAGGTCAACTGTGGCATCAGACTTTGTGCATGACCGTCACGCACTTGAACTATTGCGAGCAATGACCATGTAAGAATATTTTAAATGGCCTCATCATTTACAGAGGGTTCAAGGATGATACGAATTTAGGTTTACCAAGATAAGCGCCTGGAATGAGCATCCATATAAAAAAGCTTTCCTTTTTAATCAGGTAATACATTTATTAAAAACTATTTATAGTAAATTTTATTTTTTATTAATTAAAAACATTTTATACGTCGTTTCTTTTACAACGTTCATATATAATACTAACACGTCTTTAATTATACAAATAGTGTACAATAACATGACCCAGAGCGAAGATATACACTTCTCAGGCCACTAGCGAGGGACGAAGATGATAAGCGTAACAAACATGAGAATAAAAGTACCTATGTATGCATCTTGAAAATGTATTTTCTTGAGTTTACGCGAATGTTACACATATTGAAATTAACCTACAGTTTACGGGTTTTATCGCGATATACTGATTTGACTGAGATTTCATTTAAACCGAATGATCTAGAAACTACGTCATTAATTATAATCCAACATTTCGACTACTTTACAGGAGCTGTGAGCATGAATATGAAATATTATTTTGTAAATCAAATCTCCAAATTGAATATCGAAACTAGCAGTTACGCGAAGTAATGGAGAACTGCTAGCTAAAACTTGCAAGATTGTTATTAGATCTACTTAAACCTCAGACCAAGTTAGTACATAAGTTTATAAGAAATATTTCTATGAACAGCGTTCGTAATCAAATATTTTCGCTGAATATATTTCCAGGCATTTCCTCATTAGATAAGCGGCGCGTCGTGCCAGACTTCCGAGTGTAACTAATTAGAAGAATAAATCAGCGTTGTTTTATCCGTCAGCTTACAAATCCTAGAATTGTAGCTGAATTAATTCTGAAGCAAATAAATATACCTAAGACAACATTAATCAATACATGTGACTGTAATTACAAATGATTAGTTACTAGAATCTACCAGCAACTCCCGCAAGTCACTTTTTAATCTCTTTATTCCTCATAGAGGGGATTTCCAAAAAATATATTTTATGTGTATTCGTGATTACCAAAAATTTCAGCTTCTTGCGCCTAATACTTTCTGGCTGTGCGTTGTCTGTTAGTCAGACAATAAGACAGTCACGAGTAATGGAAGAGATTTATAAGCATTGATATTGTTCCAATACTTACAGTTACTGGCATTATATGAAATTGTCTCCAAACATACTAAACGATAACTCTACAACTTTTATGTTACCGACGCTCCGTGTCCGCTCCGTCATATTGCACTTAGTTCTTCAGCAAATAAAAATAACTTGGCAGCGATTAAATATTCTGACGACAAATATAATTATTTATTTCAATAATAATGTAAATAACAAAATGAAATTTTATGTTAATAAATAAATAAATATCCCCATATAAAGAAAAAATATTTAGGCTTAAATTAGAAGGTGCCAAATTATTACAAGATGCTACATATTATTTGTACCTTGTTATGATATTGCGGAGAAATAGATCGTATCAACGATAGCAGCTACTCAATATGAAAACATGTCATCCGTCCGGGAAACTTAATAGGTAATGGTAGGTTTTCTTTTAACCCCGCAGTTCCTGCACCCAAAAATAGGATTCGTGCGTAGAAGTGCTCCGTCAACTTATGGAGCTGATTCAATATCACTAAAAGATAATTTTAAATTTGATTTGTAAAAACGAGAACAGTGGTTATTTATTTTGACCAATCATTTTCGCTAACATAGAAAAGTCGTTTTCAGAACTTACGATAAAATAGTAACAACTATATACCTACTTCATGTTCAATGGCTGCATTAAGCACGATACTTTTATTGCGAGTCATACATCGGTATGAAATTCATTAAGTACGCACCAAATACATTGTTTAATGCAGTGTATTAAATATATTAAAAACGTTTAAAATACATCGTGTTTTTAAAGAGCGTGTTAAGCATTAAAAATTTTATTAAACTTCAAAAAATCAAATCAATATAATTATAAAACGGTACCTTCTTGCCGGCTTGCCTCTCACGACGGTTTATTAATTTATCATATTTTTTGTTGTGCCGTCTTGTACGCAGATCGTAAATGCGACTAGCTTGTTTTTAAATAACACGATCGCACAAACTAAAATCACTTCTTGATAACACGTCACTACACTCGGTATGAACTTTGTATAGGTCACACTGCACACTATTTAACTCGTACTGACAGTTGCGAATTAATTGTCTCAAAAGACGAACACTGGCATTGTGTAGAATGCTTTCGGAGTTCGGAATGTCCCTGCGTGGCTTAATACGCACTGCCATGGGTACCACTTCACTATCTCGACATCTCGTTAAAAAACTCAGTGATGATTCAAGACATACCCGCTTGATCCGAAGGCATTCTAGATGTTTTATTTTTATTACACTTTCCGGCCCTACGGGCCGGAAAGTGTAATAAAAATGTGTTGTTCGGTGGTGTGTACCTTTTTGCCGGCTTGCCTCTCACGACAGACTATTGACCACTTGGAACCCAGTTCAACAAATGCAAACAACACGCCGCAGTAACACAACTCATCAGTGTTTAGACGTCATAAGTGTAGTGTGTCGAAGTACCGACAGTGCGGATAGAACTAAAAATATCAAAAATACAAAACAAGTGAGGGTAGCTGCCGAAACCCGCGCTTCACAAGGACGGCGCTGAGCTGACATCAGTCCCTCCGCGACCACAACCGTTGCAAGCCGGTAGAAACGTAGCAGAATAAGAGAGGTATTTATGCCTTGAAATAAATAAATTATCGCGACTAAGACCCGCTTAATAATATTGTAACAGGCATAGGTAATTATTTAATATTCTAAGTAATAGTGAACAGAAATATGTAATATACGAAATCTTACTAATATAATAAAGCTGAAGAAGAGTTTGATTGCTTGTTTGATCGCGCTAATCTTAGGAACTACTTTTTCGACTTGAATAATATTTTGTGTTGGATTCTCCATTTACCAAGAAAGCCTATTAGCAATGTAGCATCATGCTATGTGACACGAGCTCAGCTAGTATATAATGACGCTGAAGAGTTTCTTTGGTTGAACGCGCTAATCTCTGGAAACTACTGGTCCAATTTGGATAATTATTTCTGTGTTGGATAGACCATTTATTGAGGAAGGTTACAACTATAACATCGCTCTATGAGCCACGGGTGCGTAGAAGTAGCCTTAAATAGCGCGAGTGTAACCCCGGACTCAGCTAATTCTACAATATGCACTTCAGGTATTTTTTTAATTATATTTCTGCCGATTACTCAGTCGTATGCATCCAAGTTGATGTTTTTTGAACTATAGGCGTGGACATATTATGTCTTTGATGTTTGAGGTTGCCAACAATTTGTATTGTGAGATAACGCTCCTAAAGCTTAAAGCTTTAGCAACAACAGTTTCATTACAAATAACAACATTAAACGATGCAACTTTGATACTCTAGAATATAAATCGGCAAACTCAGCAATAAATTCAAGGGAAATGTATAACCAAACTTGTACCATTCACATAAATTTAATTACGTTCAGCTATTAGAGCCTCTGTCACTAAAATACTTTTAAAACTATTCCAATAATGTAGAACCCTGCAAGAAATAAGTGGGGCAAATTCCTGGATGCATTTTGTATTTCTGTTGTTAAAAATAAAACAGCTATTATAAATCTTTACTAATATTATAAAGCTGAAGTGTTTGTTTATTTGTTTGACTGCTCTAATTTTAGGAGAGTAAACAATTAAACAAATTGAACTTACAGATCCCACTGGTGGTTCGATGATTTATTATTTGTGTTAGATAGCTAATTTATTGAGGACAGGTACAGCCCAACAAATAAAAACTTCATATAAGTCTTGACTCATACGACAAAGTTGGATAGCAGTCTTATAATGATAGTGAGATGACTACTAGGTCCTTTAGACGTCTTTAATTTTACTTATTAGTCGTGCGACGAATATGTCATAATAAGCTGGTCTTAGCAACGTTGGTCAGACTAAATTAAACGACGTTATAATATAGTCTTAGCTAAAACGTAATAATATATAATATAAGTACGACAACGCAATAGTCATACTAACGTTATAGTCCATTAAACGTTTTGAACTGACCAAATTATGTCTTTTAAAAACCTTAAATGACATTTATATAATGTAGCAGTTGTATAGACGTTTTCACAGTGACGTTTATATAACGATCACTTTCCTGTTTTACAGCGGTCAATTGGAGACTCTTAAATGACTTGGTTGTTTATTTAATACTCAATTATAACCTATATATTGCATGATCTCCGTTTAATGTCATGCCCTGACTTTAATCAAACTTGTAGTCGCATTTCAGTCAGGTTTTGACTTTAAAACGTCTAGGCCGCCATATTTACGGAACGTTTGATTAAATTTAATACGAAAAATGGAAGCAAAAAATTCGGGGAGAAGACTTAAACGTAGTGGAACTTTCAAGAGGAAAGTAAATCGAGATTTCCTTTTGTTAAAAAGTACAACGCCAACAACCGTGGCATTAATAACAAATGTTGAAGAAGAAAATTGTACAACACATGAACAACAAAAGGGTTCAGTATCAATATTTATTTTATTTCAATAAAAATACTGTGTGTGATTTTTCCGATATTGAATTTGTTATTTATCAGTAAATGTTGTGGTGATTGATTCGTTTTTAATCAGTAAACTTTAAACTAATGAATCTATACAGTTTGTAAAAATGTTTGGCCGCAAAACTTATTAAAAAAATGTTTTTTAGTGTTCCGTACCTCAAAAGAAAAAACGGAACCCTTATAGGATCACTTCATTGTCCGTCTGTCTGTCTGTTTGTCAGTCTGATCAAAATATTATGTCGCATAAAGTGACATATTTTGATGCTTGCAAAAAAATCAAAACCTATAGGGTACTTCGGGTAGACCTAGAATCATGAAATTTTGTAAGAAGTAAGGTTTTACAGCACAATTTATGGAAAAGTCCGGAAATTTAAAATTTATAACTTTATCAGAAAAAAAAATTAAGTATGTCATATGTTAAGGCCCTTTTTCTCAGAAACGCGTGGAGGTATCAAGTTGAAATTAATATAGTCCTTTAGATTTAAAAAAAAAATGAAGCTTATAAGTCAACCAAATAAAAAAATACGGCCATTTATGCAATATATTTTGATACTCGCAAGTAAATAAGAACCTAAGGGTACTTCCCATTGACCTAGAATAATGAAATTTGGTAAGAAGCAAGGTCTCACACACAGCACAAGTAAAGGAAAAAGTCTGAAAATTGTTTATTTGTAGTTTTATCACATAAAAAGTGTATTTCGTTTTCGTTTACTAGCAAAATGTGGGTATACCTCTGCCAAACCCTTCGGGGAAACAAGGCGTCATGTTATGTTTATGAATAGTTTTTTGCGAATACAAACTTAAATATGCAATTGAATTGTCCGTGACGTATATCAAAGCATGGGAGAACATGTTTATCAAGTAAATGATAAGACCACCAAAAATCTTTAAAATGCAATAAATCTCCAATTTTGTTTTTATTTGATAAAATGAAATGGAATGGCCGCAGTTTATGAAAGTCAATGATACTGTGGCAACCATAGCACTTTTCCGATACCATAAAATGAGTGCTTTCCCATGGCCAAATCAATCTATTAAGAAGTCTAAGATCTGCTCTCGTTAGAAATTTATCTATATCCAAGTATTGAATGACCATATTTTCCGATAAAATTTCCTTGAATGTTACAATGTTTTGAAATCTGCACTGCACTTTTTTTGTGACCAATATGAAAAGGATTTTAAATTTATGAGGAACCCTAATAGCTAGCGCCTAGCTGTTATGGCGTATTGCATGGTCTTGAAATACTCTTAGTACGACTTTATGTCTTTACAACGTCGTAAAGAGGTAAGTTTGTGACAAAAGCAACATGTCCTCCATTTTTAGAAATAAATATATCTTTACTAATAAAAATATAATAATTTAAACACAAAATTGCGAGGGGGCATGAAAATCTGAACCAAATGCGCATAGGTATATTATCATACAACTTTAATACCCAGTCAAACTAAACGCCATGAGAGACATAATATACAGTTATTAGCGAGATAAATAAATATAAGTTAAATAACAATCATCTTTAACTTCCTTGTAATTATTTATTTTGCTCTTGAATCTCGAAACAAAACCACAAACACGTATGTCACTAACAAGAAAAATGAATAAGTCTTACAGGTGTTGTTCCTTGACTCAAATAAAATGTTTTAGTCATTCAAAAACACCTGTATGACGACAATACAACAGACGAGTCGTTGTAAAGTTATGATACGACTTCTGCGCGACGAAAGTGGTAATTCCATTACATTCATACGACTTTTGAATGACGTTAAGGAAGTCAGCTTGTGACTTTTGTATGTCCATTATACGACAATGTTGGTCGTATAACTAGGGCCATTTTCGCGTTTAGTAAACGTTATTATAACGTTAGTGCAACTTAGGTATTACGATCAAAGGTATTAGGATAACGTTTACTAAACTTTTGAACGACGTTAAATTGTTAGTTGGGAGGCTGTATAACATTACGCTATGAGCCACGGATGTGGAGTAGTAGCTCTAAATAACGTGGGAGTAACTGCGGGCTCAGCTAGGTATTAAATAAAATAATCAATGCTGTTTCTAACAATTCAATGCTTACTTTAAACTTGAACAGTATTATTTATTCATTAAAGAATAGAAAATACATCAGCTTGAACATGTTTATTATAAATTTTAAACTTGAACAGTATTATTTATTCATTAAAGAATAGAAAATACATCAGCTTGACCATGTTTATTATAAAAAGCTTTTATTTCATGTAACCATGTCGGCCCGATCCTGTGGAAATATCAGAAAATGCCTTCTTGGTGCGGTTGTCAAGAGACATACATGTCTAATTTCAGCTTCTTGCCTCCCATAGTTTTGGCTGTGACTAGTCTATCAATCAGAAACGCAACAAAATCATATATACAGACAGATTTATTTTAGTCACGCGTGAAACAGTTGCAGTTGAAAACAAACTACCGTGTTGTAAAGGTTTTGCTGTCACCGGTATCCCTTTTTATGATTCTCTGGAGCGTTTTTACGCAGCGGAGTGCAAGCGTTGAATTTTAAACATGTATATACCTACCTAACTTAGAGAAGATAGAACTATTTGAACAAAACTAATGACAAATATAATATTGCGCGGTTTTAAAAATAATACGGAATATATGTGGTTTGTATAATTTTAAATTTGATTTCGTCATTGGTGCACCCCTACGGTCACACATGCCAAATGTCATATTCAATTCGCCTGATATCTTTGACTGTAGCTTGTTTCTCAGCCAGTCAGTAACGCAAGGATTTTATTTAAATAGTTGAAATCACAGACAGACCCTTCAATTGCACTTATACAAGTTACACGATGGTTTACAGCAAACAACGTAATACTTAATTCTAGAAAAACTAAATGGGTTAAATTTGCTTTACCTAACGTGAGACAACTGGGACCACATATTATGCTAGATAGGGAGGAACTTGAGACAGTAGACTCTACAGTACTCTAGGTATTAGGTACATCAGATAATAAGTTACAATGGGGTGCACATATAGCATGTCTCGCAGGGATGCTCAGCTCTGCTGCGTATGACGTCAGAAAAGTTAGGCAACTTACTGACATCGTCACGGCTCGTTTAGTATATTTTAGCTATTTTGTTAGTGTCTTTTCCTACGGCGTTTTGTTATGGGATAAAGCGGCCGACATTCGGGATATCTTCGTTCTACAAAAACGAGCGATACGAGCAATATAAATGTTAGGTGCACAAGATACTCTTAAGCTCGCTTTAAGTCTATAGGAATTCTTACAGTTGCCTCACAATTTTTATTTGCAAATATATTGTATATTAGGCAAAATATACGTTTATTTACAACAAAAGGGGATATACATAATATGAATACACGAAACAGGTATAAATTATATGCCCCCATCATCGTTTACATGATGATAACAATTCTTTAGTAGAGTTATGTATTCGTATATGTAATAAAATACCAATATTTTTTTTAGAATTACCATTTAGTACGTTGAAAAGTATAATAAAAGACTGCCTTATTAACAAAGGGTATTAATTTCAGTGATAAGGATAGCTGGTCACTTCAGTATTCAACTCATGGTTTTTATACGTATTTCGAATTTAAATAGATGTATTCTATTTTCAATTTATTTTTATATAATATTTCTAGTTCTTTTATTATTAGGTCATTTAACTTTATGCATTTATATTAACATTTTTATTCCATTGATTTTATTAAAATTTTACTGCACTGCAAGATGAAGATAATTCGTGATCATGGGCTGCAAACTAAAGTTTTGTAATATCTGTGTATTTCATATGCCGTCACTTTTTGTAACATACATTTCCACCGTGGTTCTGAACTTGGTCGCGTGTTGCCTACATTATAAGACGTAAGCTCGCTCCTGTTACACAATATTCACATTGGGACCCTAACTGTAGGCAATTTATTTAGTAAGTAAATGAATTGTTTGAGTATTATGTCTAACTATTTACAAGTAATTAAGTATAGTGTGAAACAGTTGCAGCTCCTTACAAAAATGAAATTTATGTACAGTATATTGGCGATCAAAAGTGGCCACGAGTTTTATTGCCTGTTCTTTCTCGTGGTTCTACCGATTGCTTTGCGAACGAGGCAGTAAATGTAAATGTAGATTCATCAGATTCATTAAGTAATTAACTGACGTTCATAAGCGTCACCTTGTGACCTAGATGAATAAATGATTTCGACTTTGACTTGATTTTGACTTGACTTTGAATTTTATTTATATGTATAGATGCATAGAAGATAAGGCTTAAAAGAAGGATTCGTATCAAATTAAGTAAGTATGTGCAGTAATATTATGTGCAACGTGTGACTCCAGATAACAGAATGAGCATAATTAGTCTTATTTGCGATAACAAAATTTTTGAGGCACACATTTAATAGTTTTGGCTGTGCGTTGCCTGTCAGTCAGTCAGCAATACAATAATTTTATTTTTAAATACAGATAAAGCAAATAACTCGCTATTTTGCCAATGACCCCGCAGTAATATTATTATACGGGTAAAATTCTGTCAAAGCCAAAACAGTGCCTAAAGGTTAATATTTTATTGAAAAATTTGATTCATAGCGTTTTGACTAATAATATTAATATCGAGTCTAGACAGTATATAATATTCCAGCAAAATAATTTCTAAAGGACTGTTCTACATTTTAAACGTTCAATGATAAATTGTATACGTTTTATAATTATGTAATAATGAATTTGAATTTAGTTTGAATTATGTAGACATAAAAGCAAAATTCGGTTATTATTGAACATAACATTACTGCACGCCTTTATCCCCGAAGGGGTAGGCAGAGGTGTTCTACATACCCACACTTTGCCAGTGATGTTTCTGTCCCAATGTCATTGGGGGCAAGCCTATTGACTTCTACCGGGCACATTATTAAGCGAGCGATAATTAACATTTTTAATGCCTTCATACTTGGGGTACTTGGGCATCGAACCCAAGACCATCGTTTCGGCAGTCCGTTACACTCAAATGAGTTATCGCCGCGATTTCTATCGAATTTATTGAATTTTCTCGTATATTTTTATACACGCACATATTATAGACAAGCACAGTTTAAGACAAACACAAGCCATGGTAGTGAAAGTTATGGTACTAAATATCATAACTTTCCCTTCCATCGCTCCATATTACGGTATTCGAGGACGTTCTCATAAATGTGAAGTTTTGCGAAGAGCCGGCGGCGGGCGGTGGGTCAGTGCGCAACAAAATTCAGTTATTTATTGTTTGAGTATGTGCACTGGCTCGTGTTGTTCTTGATAAATAATTTGTTCTCGTGTATGAACAATGCGGGGAAGATAATAAAGAATGTTAAGATAGTTACGGTATAAAAATACTTTATTGAAGCTTGTGCAAGAAATTATTATGTATCCGGGGTGCTCTGGTTTGCGATTCATACATAAATGCAGCAAAACATACCATTACTTTCAGCAAAATGTTATCATCAGAAGCCCAATACTCCTTATTATATTTGTTCCAAATGCAGTTTCGATCTAATGTCGGTGTCATGTCACAAATGTTATTCTCATAAATTAACTGATATTTGAATGATATTGTGACAAGATCGTAAAGTGAACAATGTGTCAACGTCGAACTATAGCTAATGAGACGATAGTGACATTAAATTAGTGAAATACCGTTTCTGAGTCGATTCAAAATCTAATCTCATTTCGTTCAAAATATAGTTGCAATGTCATATAAAATTCGAGATTGGCCTATTATACACCCAAACGAAACGTAATATACATATTAAAATTTTGAAGTGCGCCAACAAGAAAATCGTATCTGTAAGTAGATACCCGTAGCCTTATGTAGCTTCACGTAGACAGAGGTAGCGAAAGGCCTCCCTCACATTGGTCATGAGCGTTCCTCGAGCGTCCGCTCGGCGTCCGTTCGGCGTGCGCCCGGCGTTAACTTTCTACTACAGAGTGAGTTGAGCGTTCGCTGGGCGTACGCTCAAGGAACGCTGACGCCCAATCTGAGGTCGGCCTTACTTCTACGCGTAAGGAGTGTAATCGCACAACTGGTTTTAAATATCATAATTTATAAGTATATAATTTATAAGTATATAATTTTACTGCCTCGTTGGTCTCGCGGCATAAATGTGCGCGTGGGATTGGGAGGTCTCGGGTTCGATTCCCGGGTCGGGCAAAGTGTTATTGGGTTTTTCCGTTAGGAAATTCTCAGTAGCAGCTCGGAGTCTGGTTATGTGCCCGGTACGGCTATAGGCTCGCCCCCTATTACGTGGGACCTTAGAAATTCATGGCGAAATGTGGGTGTTATATCACACCTCTGCCTACCCCTTCGGGGATACAGGCGTGAGTCTTTAAATAAAAATAAAATAAAATAATGTTACTTAATCTCTGATTTAGATTTCTATAAATTGTAGCTATGAGCCATCCCAATCGATGACAACTTTAAAAGAACCGATTCGTCACCCTTATACTCGTTTAGGAGCTACGGTACCACAAACAGATACATAGACCCGCCAAACTGATAAAAGTCTCTCGAAGCTTGTGTCCACAGACAACTTTCTAAATGACAATGGGCAAAATGGTACCCGGCTCCAATAGATATGATTGTAGTGTCGTTTAAGAGGTGGATATACGCCGTTGACCTTGCTCGTACTACTGGTTAGTTGTCCACGCGCGATTTGCGAGTATCGGTGACGTAAAAAAATCCTTAGAAAATAATAAGTAAAGTTATTTGCAAAAATAAGCTGAAAGTTCCCTTGGTGTTCTAATATATAAGAGGCTGATTCAATTTAAACAATCTTATGATTGATAGATTAGGAGAAAAAAGGTAATAACTACAAAAACAGAGGTTACTTTGCATATTTTATTCAGATATTTAAAGTACTTTTTTAAGGATTTGGTACCGAAGAGAAAATGCTTTATATGATGTAGATTAAGACATTTTTTTTTGTTTTTTTTTTCTATAACAATTACGGAGAAAAACGGTTTTAATTTACCCCTAATGACGCCCAATTCACATATGTCCTCGCCTTAAAAGGTCTTACCGAGACGAACAATATGTACTATACCCGGCAGTCTCAAATCTGATTGCGTTTGGAGATATACGATAGTCTTACTAAATAATAAAAACCCTGTTCCTTCGGTTTGCCTTTGTGTTCCAGGAGCAAGGGAAACTATGTTAAGACAGTCCTGGCCCCGGCAATAAACATACATTTACGAGTATATAAGGTACCACTTATCTATTGAGAGTGAGTACTAAGGTAATATTTTCTGCTTTTCCGTTCATGTTTTCTATAAATAACGCTTTGCACGGCAAAGTCTTACGTTAGACTTTGCCATGCACCCCTCCATTTAACTCAACTCAAGCTCCACTGCTCCCGAGCACGAGGTGTGCGCAGGAACAGCGCGGGAGGCGTCGGTGTCCGCGTCAGTCGCTCGTTCGTTTTGCGCTCGTGACTCGTGAACTCGCTTTTACTAATTACTGACTCCTGCGCTTCTACTGGACTTGTTACCCGCTATTATTAACGTTGAACTGTGCTAGTCTTGTGGACTATACTGATTTGCTTTTCGAACTGGAATATCACGGAGCAATGGAACGTCTCAACTGTGTAATGTGTGGGCGAGCATTATATACCATGAGATACCAACAACATGTTTTAAGTTTTAACAGCTAATCTGTCAAGAACGCGCCCTGAGTTCGCTGCGTTTATTTATAAACATGCCGTTCTGGAGGTAAGCACTTCCATTATTATAATCTAGGTGTAGTTTTATTTAATCATCCCTTCGTCCGTGCCGCTTATTCTCTTAATGTAACTATATTATGCACTTATACAAAAAAAACATTAAATCATATTTTTAATACTTTCAGATGGTATTCGATGGCACACGACGTGTGTTTCACCGATGTTGGTGATGTTATATATTACATGCTACACATGTTTAACCGGGCGACGTACGATGGGAACTAGTGCACATAAGTGTCTAACGTATGGTACCTAGGCTATGCGAGGTATACGGGATTTACTGCTCCGGCATCTTTCCTCAATGCTGTTATAGTTGATACAGATATATATTGTTTTAGATCTTACTCACTATTATAAACTAAAAATATAAAAAAATACTAAAATACATGATTTTTATTTAAAGAACGCTTGTTTTCTTACTTCTTTTAATAATAGAATCCTAAGTGTGTTATATCAGCGTCTGATTCTATCTTATTCCAGCTTTATTTTATTAATATAATTAGTTTGTAGTAAATTCTGATTTATAAAACTTAATGAGATTACTGCTTCCCAAACGTGAATAGGGACAAGCGCCATGGTAGACGTTTTTCTGCATCAAAATGTCTTTTCAATGATATATCAATGATGTATATTGGAGCGGGTACCACATTACATACATTTTTGCCCATTGTCCTTTGTCATTAATAATCAACTATTGAACCGATTTCAATCTGGATTCAGACCTGGACACAGCACAGTGACCGCTCTTTTGAAAGTTACTGGAGATGTTAGGGCGGGAATGGAAGACACCAAAGTTACGGTGCTAGCTTTGGTCGATTTCACGAACGCCTTTAACACAGTCAATCAAGAAATCCTAATATCCATCAAAATCAAAATCATTTATTCATCTAGGCCACAAAGTGACGCTTATGAACGTCAAAATTTAAGTTAATTACTTAATGATTCTACATTTACATTTACTGCCACGTTCGCAATGCAATAGCTAGAACCACGAGAAAGAACGGGCAATAAAACTCATGGCCACTCTTTTCAAACAAATATAATGGTGGTACATTTTATTTTTGTAAGGAGCTGCAACTGTTTCACTGTGTTTTAGTAGCTATTGATATCATACTCAAGCAGTAAATGATGTTCATATGGTAAGCCACCCAAAGTAAATATGGTGAAACAGGAGCATCCACTCACGTCTTTTTAATGTAGGCAACTCGCGAATATGGTCAGAACTATGGTAGAAGTGAATGAAGCAGAAAGTAACGGTATTATGAAACCAAAGCAATCGACAACCTATTAGTTAGCCCATGACCACGAGCTACCCACATTTTACAAATCCGCAAAGTTATAATGAAAGTGTGGAACATGAATGCAAAATATAGTATGAAATGAGAATATCGTAATTAACTACACTATAAAATAAAACTACTAATTATTGACCTAGTCAAAAGCGAACAACTACTTCCAAGCGCTCCTGTCATCAAAATAATCCTTCAAACTGTAATATGCCTTATTTATAAGATTCTTTTTAACTTCTGCCTGAAACGAACTTAATGGCAAGTCTAAAATATAAGTTGGTAATTTATTGTAAATGCGAATACTGAGCCCAATAAAAGAGCTATGCGTTTTGTGCAAACGAAAATACGGAACACATAATTTATGTCTATTTCTAGTATTGATATTGTGTATGTCACTATTCATTTTATAAGAATTTATGTTTAGTTTTACATGCATAACACTGGCATAAATATATTGTGACGCTACAGTAAGAATACCAATAGTTTTAAATTTTTCTTTGAGTGAGACTCTTGTCTTTAACTGGTAAATGGCCCTAACTGCCCGTTTCTGCAATATAAAAATATTTTGGATATCAGCAGCTCTACCCCATAACAATATGCCATATGACATAACACTATGAAAATAACTAAAATAAACCAATCTAGCCGTATCGACATCGGTCAACCTACAAACCTTCTTAACGGCATAAGCAGCTGAGCTAAGTTTCCCTGAGAGATATGTAACATGCGCACCCCATTGCAACTTCGAATCAAGTGTTAATCCTAGAAATAATGTGGATTCAGTTGTTTCGAGTACATCGTCATTTAAAACTATGTTAGGACCAAGGTTTCTGACATTAGGCAGAGCAAACTTAACACATTTTATTTTTTTGGCGTTCAGTACTAGATTGTTTACATTAAACCATTTAGTCACTTGAATGAGTGCACTGTTTATTTCGTTAAAGTGTTCCTTATTTCTATCTTCTTTAAATATCAAAGAAGTATCGTCAGCAAACAGTACAACGCCACAAATGTTTCTCAAGTAAAAAGGTAAATCGTTTATGTAAACAAGAAACAAGAAAGGCCCTAGGATGCTGCCCTGTGGCACTCCTAAATCAACAGGTAAGCCACTGGATTTTGAGCCATTTATTTCAACACATTGGATCCTGTCACTTAAGTACGACTTAATGACATCCAATGCTTTAGTCTGGACGCCGTAATGTCTAAGCTTGCACAAGAGCGTCTCATGGCAGATACAATCGAATGCTTTCGAAAGGTCGCAGAACACACCAACAGCATTTTGGGAATTCTCCGAAGCACTGTAGATATGTTTGAGTAACGCTACTGCTGCGTCTGTTGTCGAGAGACCCTTGGTAAAACCATATTGCTCACCATGAAGGAGGCTGTTTTGATTAAAATGTCTTAGTAGTTGCTTGAGTATGATCTTTTCAAAAATCTTACTAAAAGCAGGTAGTATCGATATTGGCCTATAATTACTAGGATCAGTCTTATTGCCGGATTTGAACAGAGGTATTATTCTACTATGTTTCATAAGATCTGGAAAACTGCCAGATTTAATACACTTATTGAATAAGTTGCTTAAATAAGGAGCCACTACATCAATTATACTTGTCAAAACTTTAACAGAAATACCCCAGAGATCACTTGTATTTTTAGACTCTAAAGACTTAAAAGTATTTATAATATCGGTAGAACTAATACTATGAAATTGAAATATAACTTCACATTTTCCTACACTAGACTCTAATAGGTTTTCTGCGACTATAGCTGATGATTTTAATTCTCTAGTAGTAGTAAGTGGTATGCTAGCAAAAAAGTTATTAAATGTGTGTGCGACTTCTTCGTCATTATGAATTAATTTATCATTATCAAGAAGACTAAAACTATTACTTCTTAATGTTGTCTTACCTGTTGTTTCATTAATAGCTCACCAGGTTGCCTTAACTTTATTCGAAGATTGTTTAATCCATCCTCTCCAGCCTTCAGATCTCTCTAGAGGCGCTGGAATGGTTCTCTGAATATCTCATGGGACGTCAGCAGTCGGTTTGCCACGGTGAGTCTTCGTCATCATGGTGTGACCTCCAGTCTGGCATTCCTCAATGTGGCATTCTCTTCCCATTATAATTTTCTATTTTTATAAATCGTCTGATCCAAAATTTTTAGTGTGCGTATCACTTGTATGCTGACGACTAGCAGCTATATACCCAGGCAGGAGTAGACAACATCGCTTCAGCTATCGATGGGGTAAATCAAGCACTGTCCATTATACATGATTGGTTACAACAATTTGGTGCTGCTGTGAACCCCGCTAAATGCCAGGCAATCATCATTGGCAGCCAACGCATCATGAACAAAATTGATTTTTCAACACTTCCGTCAGTCATGTATAACTAGATAGCAATACCATTCAGTCCAGTTGTTAAAAATCTGGGCTTACACATGGATAGTCACCTGAACTGGCGGGCTCAAGTTACATCTATTAGTCAAAGAGTGACAGGATGCTTACGTTCTTTGTACCGCTTGAAGAACTTCCTCCCTCCTAGCACTAAGGTAATGCTCATGCAGTCTTTAATCTTCCCTATTATCGACTATGGTGATGTGTGATATTTTGACCTGAATGCAGACCTCCTCAACAAACTAGACCGGCTTCTTAATAACTGCATTCGATTTGTTTACAACCTTCGAAAATATGACCATGTCTCTGAATACCATTCCCAACTCAAATGGCTAACTATTCGTCAACGCCGTAGGTTGCGTGTTCTCACTACTCTGTTCTCTTTTCTTAACTCTCCCTCTCTTCCTTCTTACCTAAGTCCTTATATACAATATTTATTCTCAAATCACGACAAAAACCTGCGGTCATCTAATAATCGTCTACTTTTGTGTCCCTCTCACAGCTCTGGGTTCGTCAACTCTTCCTTCTTCGTCCAATCTGTCTTATCATGGAATGCCCTCACTCTCCAAATCAGGATGGCAAACGATTGGCTCACTTTCAAGTCAAAAGCTCGAGAGTTTGTAAGGAGTAAAATGGCAGGATAATCTCATACTGACTGGATTTACTGACTTATAAATTTTTTATGTATATATTTATAATTTGCAAGTATTTATTCATATACATATATACGAATTTATACTTATATAAAATGTATATATATTAAGTATATATCTATAGTTTAAGTAGTAATTTATTTATATATGTATGTAGTAATTATTATCTAATATCAAATAATATTTTTATAATAATCACGCACCTACTATCAACTATCTCTGCATCACCCTAGGTTGACTGGTAGAGAATGCCTAAGGCATTAAGTCCGCCTATGTACCACATATTTTTGTGTTGTGCAAAAAGTTAAATAAATAAATAAAACCTTTCTAACGGGCATTATTTATATAAAATTTCTTTAGAATCGATAAGAGTCATTGCTTCTATTATAATATTCACATTTTAAAATCGTCATCAGATATTGGAATTAGCTACCGTGCAGTGCATTGTGTTTGCAAGTACAAATTGATTTATCATGGACATTTCTGAGATTTTGTAATAGAAAATAATTAATTTGGGTCACGAGATCGCCGGAAAATTTTCTATTTGTGCCAATAATATCTAAGGCAATGCGGTTTGACAAAACATGTAAGACATATCATCATTAGCCTTCTTAATCACGTGTGGCCTCAAGTTAAATAAATCATACACTCATTGATTACATTTAAATTAATATTATATAGCAGTGCATTGAAGACTTTCAGTTCACAGTACTGAGACTTGTACTATATAGGTACGTCACAAGCTTCTTCGTATACTTTTATTACTATACAAAGTAGCGTGACTGAGTCCGCCGTTCGTACCGACGTAGTCGGCGACGGTCGGCAAAATTATGGATGGGAGAAGTGCAGCATTTACATAATAGTGCTACCGTGCTTCGGAAAGTTAAAGCTGTCGGCTCCAGTATTGCCTCAGAACAATAATTGTTGGGGCATGACAGTCATTCAGGCGGTCTCAAAACTCCAAAATGGAAGCTTATCCGCTTGTACCATTGTTTTCGTTTACATATTTACACCACAACATTAACACTTTTAGTATACTTACGCGTTCGCATGCGGCTGTGAAACTTTGCGAAACTATTGCGGCGACGAAACATGAGCGAAACTGTCAAAACCAGAACAAAAAAACCTTGAGGCATGTGCTGTCGAAACGTCTGCGTCTGTGTATCGACGATTTCGCAGTTTTCTGCGAAATCGTCCGTTCCGCAATGGAACAGTAGTGACAAGGATGCAACTAATTAATCTTACTGTATGATAGAGTGAGACATAGCATACACGAAACTCTTCCATACAACTGACAGTTTTGTTATATTTCGTTGCCGCATGCGAACGCGGAAGTGTACTAACAGCGTAAGGCCTTAGTAAACTGTTAGATTTTAATAAGTACCTTTGTCTTATCGAGTGACATCTAAAATGAAACATTACTAATTGCGACCGTTTACCAAAAATATAGTGAACAAAATATGACGAAGGTACTAACAATATAATAATTATTCCATAAATCAAACTGAAATCAAATAAGTCTGTCTTGTGCTAGGCGCAGGCTGCTAAAGTTTGCTAATATTACGCCAGATGCGTGACGTGACATATGAAGTAATTTTCATTTAATCCTTCACGAGCTTTATTGGATCTTCGTGATAAATTAATATTTCAAGGACAATAATTCTTTCTTTCTCTTAGCGTTATCCCAGTTTCAATCTGGGGTCCGCTTACTAGTCTAACCGGATTTGGCTGAATATTAGCTTTTCTGCAGAGCGACTGCCTGTCTGACCTCCGCAACCCGAAGGGATAGCGATATTCCATGGTTTAGACTAGTGTCAGTTTATTTAGAAGGTACTGACACCCTGTAACGACTGTCAAAGATCTTCATGACAACCGGGACCGACGGCTTAACGTGCTCTCCGAGGCATGGGACAAGCGATAATTAACAATTCAATACGCACATAACTCCGAAAAGTCATTGGTGCGCGCCGTGGATCGAACCCGATACCCTCTGCATGGCAGTCTGTTGGTATATCCACTCGGCTATCGCTGCCTCTTCGAGGACAATAATTGATTATATTAAATGAGAACAGGAGTGCAGATGTGTTAGATGATTAATTAACCAACAAAAATGTGTATGCCGTCTGCACGTTTAGGCAGACATATACATTGTCATAATATTTTTTGGATTTGTTATACATTCTCTAATTAATCAAATAGCGAACGTATTTTTAGATTTGTATTTAAACATGTTTTTTTTTATTTAAACCTTCGTGGTCTTTAGCGGTTTGCCTTTCGGCATATATACCACGTCTCTTTAATTTAATTATCCGATATTTCGACACTGTTGCAAGGGCCATGATTGTGGGTATACTGAACTGAATACATCCGCGATCATAGTGCATGCAACAGTGCCGAAACATCGAATACTCGAAACAAAGGTACGTCGTTGTAGGAATTTTATTTAAATTAATAATATACTTGAAGTGTAACAAAATTTTCGATTCCAATCACCACAGTGTTGCAAAGCTCATCCTCGCAATAAATCAGCCCAAGTTCGAATATCATAAATCATATTTTCAGCATTGGCTCACTGTTCCAGGAGTCAACATGATTCAATGGGATGTGCTTCTCAAATTTATAGTACCTATATAATTTTTTACAGAGGTGGTTTTCCTTCTGTGTATATTTGTAAAATAAAACATTCAATTAACATATAATTCTGTACACACAAGAACTATTTTTAACAGCCCATGTCTCTTTTAAGGCCATACAAGTATTAACAAAGAAAAGCAAGTACCTAATTAATAAAACTGTGTATTTTTTTTTAAATGTGGATACGTCTTTCAGTCGTGTATTAATATTACAGTAAACTTTTGTGATAGATTAACACTTCCTGATCACAATAATTATACATGGGTCTTAATTACTTTTAAAATGAAGGAAAAGCTGGTAAAAAATACAAAGCATTTCTAAATATCTTTCAGCAAATGTACCAAAGATTTTTCACTAAATCTCAGAGGATCCTCAATTCTCATTAGTTTTGTAAGAGATATAATAACATTTTGAATACGTACGTCTCGAGAACTCGAGCAATGTACAATCGAACAAGTCGGCGCTGGACAAGTTTGAAAAAAATTCTCTTGGCACGCTCATAGAGTCGAGGTACACTAGAAACTGGTTTTGCATACGAGTGTCAATGTGCGTATAAATTAGCACTAGAAGCGACGATGTCTTGCTGAGCGATTCTCGCCCTTATGGTAATCTAGCGGGAAGTTGTTCGACTGTACATAAAATTATGTATCTTATTTTTACTTAGTTCCTGAGTAACTTATAATAGAATATACATATTTTCACGGCTATAGTCTTCTCATTAAAAAATAATGTAATGAATGTTGAGTGAAAATTTAACGGTTGTAATAATAAACAAACATCAACTTTGGTCTAACGGCTTAGAGCATGAACGAACTAGCGGCTGGCCGCAGTATATGCGGCCAACCGCAAGGCCTTATGCGGTTAACTGCAACGTCCCGGTTTTATAGCGGTTCGCCGATATCATGTTTAGGAGCCTGAACACTCTAGCGGCGCGCCGCATGCGGCTGGCAGCTGCTTATATGTCGGCCGCAGTATACGCGTTTGCCGTCAACATAAACATATCATTGTAATCAAACAACGGTTTAAGGATTATATCGCGATATATTGGTTTTAAATATACATATATTGCCGTGACCACGCCTCCTGTAAAGACACTGAAACGTCTGCTGGTAATAATAAAAAATGTTGTTTCTAGATCATTCGGTTTAAATGTAATATATATAAAACCGTAGCTTGATTTTAATGTGTAACATTCGCTTAAACCCAAGAAAATACTTGTAATAATACTTAATATCACTTCCATTAACCCTTAAGAGCTATAATGAATTGTATAACCCACTAAGACTATAATGGGTGTAAAAACACCCTAGTTATAAAAATGATCAAATTATCAATAAATTGTAAGGAATTTTGAATAACTTACTTTTAGCAGTAACTTAGTTTTATCTAGTTATATGACCATATTTTTTTGTGAAATCTCACTAATAAATAATTTGGAAAATATAAATTAAACAGCTGGCTATATAAGAGCGTACCATAATATTCCCTTTTTATATCAAAATTAAATCCAAATTGAAATCAAAGTTTTTGTTTCCTTTTAGTACAATATGTTGCCTTTAGTCTGCTTTACTTTACTTAATTATATATTAAAAATTATATTTAAAACATCCCCACAAGTGAGATCATTAAAGCCTTAAAAATTTTTGTAGCTTTAATTTCTCAGTCATTATCAAGTAGGTTTTAAACCTTGACATACAAAATTAACACACATAACTATACATATAAAATTATTATGAGATCTTTAGGAACAATTTTCACATCCTTAAGCACAATTATCACATATAAGGAAATGTCATCTTTCAATACGTCCTCTTCGTCAGATACTAGTACTAGCTGTCGTTTCAAATTCCCCAGACAACACATGATCTAAAAATAAAACGACATTGAAATAATTCTCTATTTTATATGCTAAATTCAATAAAAAAACATTAAAAGGTAAACAATGACGTTATAAATCGGTAGTGCACTATCACTATTATGCTTTTTAATTTTAAATATATTGATACCAATGACTTACTGAAGGTATTCAAGACGCTCAACATTAAAAAATCTGTTGACTTATGGGACTCTGTGGACTTATCTCTGTTAAACTTGTTCAACAAATTATTTCTAACTTAGCTTCATATTTAGCTGCAATATTCAACAGATGCGTAGATAGATACAGGGTATTTCCTGATCTAATGAAACACAGTAAAGTGATACCATTATTCAAAAAGGGATCCAAGCGACCCTAGTAATTTTCTGCTAATTTCTATCTTGCCTGCTAATAGTTAAATTTTTGAAAAGTTTATTTTGCATCAATTAGAGAGTCACTTTTACACAAATAATTTATTTCACAGTGAGCAGTATGGCTTCTCTAAGAATCACTCCACCATTGATGCCGATGTAACTTTATTAAAGCCTATTTTTAATGCTTGGGAAAACTCGAAGGAAGCCATTGGTGTTTTTTGTGACCTGTCAAAACTTTATGGTATTCGAGATACCGCACTCAATCTTGTTGCCAGCTACCTTAGACATAGAATTCAGTATGTAGATGTTAATGAGAGTAGGTCTCTAGGTTTGCCAGTAGGAATGGGCGTTCCACAGGGCTCTATTCTCAGTCCATTTCTTTTTATAATATATATTAATGATTTGCCGTTCTTTGTTCAACATTTATGTGATATTGTTTTGTTTGCCGACGATATGTCACTAATTTTTAAGGTTGATCGCAATTCATATAACTTTGATAGCGTCAATAACACTCTTGCACCAGTATTAGATTGGTTTTCGACAAATAATTTGGTACTCAACCCTAGCAAAACCAAATGTGGTAAATTCTCTTTGCCTAATGTCAAAAGTGTTCCTACTAATATAATTTTAAATAAGGAAACAATTCAACTAGTCGAATCAACTGTATTCTTAGGTCTAACTTTAGATTGTAAGCTTCAGTGGGGCGCCTAAATATCCTGTCTCGCAGTCAAACTTAGTACTGCGGCGTTTGCAGTTAGAAAAGTTAGGGAATTCGCAGATATAGATACTGCTAGACTAGTTTACTTTAGTTATTTTCACAGCCTAATGTCTTGCGGTATAATGTTATGGGGTACGGCGGCTGATATACAGACTATTTTTGTCATTCAAAAGAGGGTGAGGAGGGAATACGTGCAATTTATAAGTTAGGTGCTAGAGATTATTTACGTGATAAATTTAAAGAAGTAGATATATTTACAGCTGCATCGCAATATACACCACTATTTTTTAATTAGTACAAACCTTTAAGGACAGATTAGCGAAGATATTATTATCATATATTTGACGCAAGAATTTCATAATATCAATAAAGAGCAAAGTTATTATCATTTGTTTATTGTAGAAAATCTCACTTAAATCATAGTCATATTTTCAATCCATTCACGTATTCATTGATAATATTGCTTCCTGCTCATTCGCATTCTTTCCGTCGCACTTATCATGTAGGTAGCCATAGAAAATAAAATGAAGAAAAATAATAAATGTAGGTAGTTATTTTTAATTTTTTTAATATTACCCTCTCCTTCATACTTCATTCGGGCTTAGGACCGGTAAAATTGATCGTTTAACAAGTAATTGAATACGGAGGTATGTAATTAGAAAGCAAACAAATATCAAAATAAAAGAAGGTGTTCTGGACTCAAAGAAAAGAGTAATTTTGGCGTATTTATGAAGTTAGAATCATCTGTTATTTACAAATATTATTTTGTCATCATCATGTAAGCCTAGAGACGTCCACTGCTGGACATAGGCCTTCCTCAAGGTGTGTGGAGAACATAGACCGATTTTGAGCCGCCCGCATTAAATTATTATTTACTTAAGTACGTATTATTTACTAAACTTACAAGTATTTCCATTGTCCTTCGAAATGTTCACCACCGTTGTCAAAAGCATCCAATATGCACTGTTTTAATTATTGTTTGACACTGACCGGTTCACTTTTGTACACTCACAATAAGATGTCCATGGGTACACAGCTGCACTCGCAATTTTACCACTCAAAAAGTACGCACGAAGCATAGCTACATACTCCCGTGATATGAACTGATATGATAGGCCATCGCGTCGGGCAAACGTAGACAAACAATTAATTTTTGCAATGAAATTAGATACGCTCACTTTCGCTAGCAATTTAGCACTGTTTGTCGCATCGTCGGGGCGTGGCGCAGGCGCAGGGGGGGGGTTGGTGGGAAAATTTATCAATGGTTTAAAAAATAGCGGTGTATATATGCTAACTTAATGTATATTCAGAAAAACTTAATTCTATACCGCAACTCCTTGGCGGGGATTGATATACGATTTTCAACAATTTGCCTCTTGAAATAATGAATTTACCCATGCACAAATACAAACGGACAATTAGGAACTTTCTTTTACAGAGGGTTTATTACACTATTATAGAATTTTAAATGATAAGACACCATGGGGATAGGCTTGTTTGGCACATGATTATTTTATTTTCTGTCCATTTAATATATATATTTTTTTTCATTTATCAGTGACGCAAAGTATTTTGACTGTGTCAGCAATCATGGTACCACAAATTGTAAAATTAAGATTCTGTTTTCAAAAGAGTGGCATGAGTTTCATCCAGGATCTTCTCACAGCCCTGCCATCCCGAACATGGTGGGAAACAAAAACAAAATTCACGTTCATAAGCGTTGCTTATGTAACCTATATGAATAAATCAATTTGAAACAAATCTACTAATGACCGAGCTTCAGTTTACATATATATACTAAGAGTACATGTATAGTAGGTACCTAGTGACGTATGTAGAATGTGTCACATATTAATGATTCGATTTGCAAAAAAATTACATAGTCTGCTCTATTTTTTAATTGTCTCTCTGCTGGGCACGGGCCTCATCTCACAATGCTAAGGGTAAGACTATAGTCTACTAATCTGGTCACGTGCGGATTGGCAGAATTCACATGTCTTTCGAAAACATTATGTAGAACTCTTAGACATGCAGGCTTCCTCACGACGTTTTCCGTCACCGCTTAGCAAGTGATAATGTAGTTAATTGCACATATATCGAGAAAATTATAAAAACTGTTTTCCTCCATCGCAGCAGTCCGTTGGTATAATTAAAAGGCTATCACTGGTTTAATAACCAAATATTATCACAATAATCTATATTTTCAATTTTTTTACTATATTTCAGCCTTGTGTCCGTCTCCAGGTGATAATATATTTTTATTCTATAAATAATTAAATATGCTTCAACTGATTTGACGTGAATACAGAGCACATTATATGTATACATGTGTAGTTTTGCATTTAGGATGTTAGTAGCCATGTTATAGAGCAATATCTGTAGCTATATTTTGCTTTAAAAGTGTTTCAATTGCGTCTAGAGGCAGTTTTCTCTTTACAAACAGTAGAGGTGACCAGCTATATAGAATTGTAATAAAAGCAACGACTAAAAGATCCTTTCGTTACCCTTTCAGAAATTGAATCTGAATAGTCGTTATTAAGAGTGCTGTTAAATGTACTGTAGAAAGGAGGCAAACCTATACAATACCGACATAAATAGTCCATTTAAAAGCAATCTAAAAATATATTACTTTAAGCTTTGTGCTTTAACACATGGCAACCAAGACAGTATGCGCACCACCAAGCTCTCAAAAATAGAAATATGTAATTCTTATATTAAAATCAACTTATCACTGCACTTACTGGCTGTTATTTAATGAAGAAAATTTGAATAAAAATTTAATTATTAGAAACTATTTTATTGTTCATTTTGGTGTAAATAAAACAGGATGATTACATATTAAACAGAGTTAATAACTTGTATAACGATTCTTTTCTGTAGTCACAATTATATATATTATATGTGGCTAACGAAATGTTTATTAGTGGTTTCTGGTGGAGAGCTTAGTTTAGCAGCTGGTTATTACCTTGGAAGATGGGCAGGCCTCTGGTATATGACGCGACATGCGTCGATACCCTTGCGCCATCACATAATTCAAGCACAGCTGGATATAATACTGCCAACAGAGCCATGAGAGATGATGAGATGCTAGCTGGTACCGCAGCCAGCATAATGACCTGTGATGTAGAGGCTTTGATAATAAAAGCTTAATCTAGAAACTTAAAATTTTATTAAATTATAGTTGAAATTCAAAAACCTCCAGGCGACCTCTAGTTTCAGTTAATAGTAGCAGCGTTAGCCTAGTGCATATGTTAAAGCCAAAGTATTTATATAAAATTATACATAATGACTGGTCAATACATATAATTACTAACAATAGATAAATTGATTTGCCTAGACAATTTGATAAATTAATCACTTCATCTGGATGTTATACATAAAGCCAGGCCAAAAAAGTCAAAGTAATAAATACGATACGAATTATTTGGCTTACAATTCCGATATTATAACGTGGCGTGATCACCAAACGCGCTATAATGTAATGTTGAGTCAGGATATGATGTTTAATAAGCTAAGTTTGACGGAGCCCTGCTTCACAGAGATCATATATTTAGGTGCAGGGTCACCAGAAAACCTAACATAACCTATTAAAATGGTTTGTCTGGTTAATCGGCCTAAACATTCGCTTCACTAATTATAAGTATTACTTCATCCAAGAGTACCAATATGTTATATAAAATAGCTAGGTAGTTAATGTAATTAATTCGCTGTCCAAATTGAGAAGATATTATAAATAATTGCTAGATAGTATATAAGTATAATATTGGGATTTATTACTTTGACTGTGACACATATACCAACAGACTGCCATGCAGAGGGTATCGGGTTCAAAGCCACGGCGCACCACTGGTTTTTTGGGGTATTTAATAGATAATTATCGTTTCTCCCGTGCGTTAAACCCTCAGAAGATCTTTGACAGTCGTTATAGGGCGTCAGTACCGCTGCATATAAACCATGGAATATCGATATCCCTTCGAGTTGCGGAGGTCAGACAGGCAGGCGCTCTGTGAAAAACCTAATATTCTACCAAATCCATTTAGACTGGTAAGTGGACGCCGGGTTGATACTGGGATAACGCTAAGAGGATTATGACTTTTCAGTTAATACAATTTTTCGGATTTTGAACACAGAGTAGACATATTTTATGAAAATTACAGATAATTACAAAAATTTAGTTAATACTTTTTTGAGAACCACTGCAATTATTGTGATTGATGTAAATTCATATTCTTGTGAATCATCATGTCATGTATTGTCCTTTTTTTTTTATCGTGTGGAAAATGAGTTACCTCATGCCCATCCGACCGGGGAGCGGTCGAAGGGGGTATGTCGGACTCCCACCTGGGTTACCGACTAAAAACCACACGGTGGCTCCGTAGCTCGACGCCTTGCAGGTACAGCGGGAACTGTGTTGTATTGCTCCGCTGTACCTGTCGCGTCCGTCCCCTTGCTTGGGACGCGTGCCCGGGGAAAGGCGGGGTGTGCAATGCCTTTCACAGCAGACTGCGCCACACAGTCCGCTGCCTTCTCGGGTCCGCTTGTGGTGGGTCATTAGAGGCTCCCCCTCCAACGCCCGCAGACCATGTCATGTATTGTCCTAGCATTTGTCCGGTTGTATCAAAGTCTTTCTTTTATGAGTCCGGGTTCACTCTTAGCATAACCCAATTTAATAGAATATTAGCTTTGTCACAGAGCAACTGCCGTTTGATCTGCGCAACCCTAAGGGATCATCATCATCCTCCTAGCGTTATCCCAGTTTCAATCTGGGGTCCGCTTACTAGTTTAACCGGATTTGGCTAAATATTAGCTATTCCGTAGAGCGACTGCCTGTCTGACTTCCGCAACCCGAAGGGATAGTGATATTCCATGGTTTAGACTAGTGTCAGTTGATTAAGAAGGTAGGTACTGACGCCCTGTTACGACTGTCAAAGATCTTCATGACAACCGGGACCGACGGCTTAATGTGCTCTCCGAGGCACGGGACAAGTGCTAATTAATAATTCAATACGCACATAATTCCGAAAAGTCATTGGTGTGCGTCGTGGAATTGAACCCGATACCCTCTGCATGGCAGTCTGTTGGTATCTCCACTAGGCTATCGCTGCCTGCGCAACCCTAAGGGATAGCGATAGTTTATGGTTTAAACTAGTATCTATATTAAGGATATTGACTCGCAACTTGCAGAGATCTTCATAATAGCCAGGACCAATGGCTCTATGTGCGCCGAGCGATGACCCACAACTTGAAACACACATCGCCTCCATAAATTAGGGTTTGAACCCTATACCCTTTGCATGAACATGGAGCTGCGGAAATAGCCCATTCAACCATACCATACTATACCATACCATACCCTCTGCATAGCAGTCTGGTGTAGTATTTTTCGATAAGATTCATAATGATTCTTATTAAAGAATTTCTACGCGTTGTAAATACATCTAAAACAGAGTCATGAATAGCTAATTACAAAAAAAAACCCTTTATGAAACTGTAGCAATATAATAATTCTGTAATGTAACTATATATTATATAGTTATGGTTCGTAGCATGACGATGCATCTACTTTACGGTCTCACTTGAACTTTAAATAAAGAAAGCTACTTTAACTCATAATGAACAGTAACAATACTCGAACAAAATTCAATCACTTTCCACTAGATTGACGCGACCAATGTTCAAAGTTTGCTAAAAAGACATTCTTATTTCGTGGCAATTTCGACAAGTTTTGGCCACTCCTGGAGAAAACTACCCCAAAGTTATCGTTTCACTGTTACACTCGATTGCTTAATTTTACATGTACAAAGTTCAATACATTCTTATTATAGAATCTTGCCGTTATAACTTAGTATAAGCTTGATAAAAATTCAAGTTAGAAGATTTAATTTATCGAGTTCCTTGGAAAATATATCAACCAAATTTGTTTTGCAATTGCTTTTCGTCGTCACGATATATCGCAATTCACTATCGTCGAGAGAGCAGTCCATTTAAAGGCTCCTGCGCACAGTGCCGGCGGCTTGGCCGGCGGACAGCCGCCGGCTCTGCCGCCGGCTCTGTTTGTGGCAGTCTTGCGTTTATGTGCAACAATTTCGAAAGCTTTATGTTAATATACACCAGTGGCTTACTCTACATGAAAACTTTCCAAAGTAATTATTAGTTCTACACACTTTAATAACATAAACAACTCAGATAAATGATTGGTCTCGCTCTGCTCTACTAGATCCCGCCCTCTTACTCGTAAAATGCGGCAAAAAGAAATCATGGTTGAGCCTGTCACACCGACAGCCGTGTGTCAAGTGCATATACCCACCAAATTAATAACGGAAATAATTCACTCTACAATGCCAACTTGCGCTTTTATCCTGTGTAAAAATAACACAACAAAAGAAAAAAAGGACTCAGGGATCACATACCATCTATAAGATAAGAATAATTTTGAAATATCAACATAAAATTACATTAAACCAAAAACGTCCTTTAGTGTTACTGCACGTATAAGAACGTTTTCCCCGTACTTGAGATTTTTATAATATTATGAATGTATGGTTATTGTATTTCATAATATAATCTATTCTAATTCTATCCTTATTATTTACTAAACATATTTCTGTATTATTTAATGATTACATTCTTAATTTATATACATTAAGTTTTGTGATAAACATATAAAGAAGATAGCCCGAACAAATGTGAACCCATATTTTTTTACAAAGTAACAGTAGTGTCAGGTCGCGCATGCGTCCCCCCTGTGGGATCTCCTCCTTATCGTGGTGGGGGGCTCAGTAACCGTGGCTTGGACCCCCGCGGTGAAGCTAATGCCGCGTTTACACGCTTGCCAAGGCTCGACCAGCACCTACAAGCCCCAAGCGTCCACAAATCTCGCTTGGCATTTGGAAGTCGTTTACACGCTTGTCAATGCGTCAGTGTGCTACGTACATCCAAGCAAGGCGGACACCGAACTTGTATCGGCTATTACATATATATATATTTTTTATAGACAGAGGTGTAATACTACACCCACATTGCGCCATGAATTTCTAGGTCCCACATACCCCACATAATATATTAGAATAGCAGTCGCATACGCTATCTACTGGACCACGGAGGCAGTCACGTTTGGTTTAACCTACTTTTATTTGAAATACAAGTAAAGTAAAGCAAAAGCAAGGAAAAAATAAGCAAAAGAAGTTCAACCAGCCACTCATTTTGAGACAGAACTAGACGTGCGTTCGTTGCGAGATCACAGCGGCTACTAAGCGCACGCCAACGTGTGAACGCGTTGCAAGCGCTTGCCGCAAGCGCCCTTTGATCAGTGTCCATAAACCGACACTAGACCGGATTCTGTTCAAGCGTCCACAAGCTCACGCAAGCCAAGCCAAACGCCCTCTTTACACGCTTGTGCTTGTGGATGCTTGTCGAGCCTTGGCAAGCGTGGAAACGCAGCATAAGAGAGATCCCGGGAGTGGACGCTCCGCGTGGGCTTGGAGGGGGCTTGCGCAGGATTCGTCCAAAGGTGCCGGTGCGGGGGACAGTTCTGCTTGTCAAATCAAATCAAATCAAAAATCAAATCAAAATTCTTTATTTGCATGAATGTGGTACACAGGTGTTAAATACAAAATTCAGTCCAGCACATTTGCCATCTAATTTCATGGCATACAAATATTCAACTTAATAGCTAGTTATAAAATACCATTAAATACTATAATACCATTAATTAAATATTATTATACCATTTTAATATACATTATCGCATTAATAACCAAAAAATACACAGCAAATAGTCATCAGATTAAACTTAATTTATAATTTAAATATTCGGTGACAGAATAAAAGCCTTTTTCAACAAGCCATTTAAATAGCTGCCTTTTGAATTTATTAATAGGCAAATCTCGGGTACCTTGGGGCAAGTGATTGAAAATGCGCACTGCCATTGAGTAACTATTGCGACTACATATTTCAGTTCGAATTGGTGGGAGAACAAGATTATTTGGATATCGGGTATTAAAATTACAAACATTTTTCTTAAAACTAAACAAATCATTATTACTTTTGACAAAAATACAAATCTCATAAATATAAATACACGGCAAAGTCAGTAATGAAAGCTCACGGAACAGAGGCTTACAGGTCACCCAAGGAGCTACATTGCAAATAGCTCTCAAACATTGCTTTTGAGCTATAAACGCTCTATTTATATTCACGGAGTTGCCCCAGAGCACTATGCCGTATCTAAGAGAAGATACTACAAATGCATGATAAGCATTAAGAGCTGTACGTTTGTTTGAAATTTTAGTGAGCCTCCATAAAGCATAAACAAACCTATTAATTTTGTTGCAAATGTTATCTATGTGTGTTTTCCAATCACATTTATCATTCATTGTAATACCAAGAAAAGAGATTTCGTTAGTTTCTGGTAATATTTGGCCATTGTAAATCAAGTTTAAGTCAAGTTTCTTAGCACCTCTGCTATGAAACTGAACATATTTAGTTTTGTTAATATTTACACTTAAGTTGTTACTACTTAACCAAGTTATTATTTTAGACACAGTTTCATTTATCACATTATTATACGCAAATTTAGAATTTTCTGGTATCAGGATAGATATATCATCTGCATAAAGTATCGATTGGTATTCTGTTATTGAGGGTAAATCGTTTATATATAGAAGAAAGAGTAGCGGACCGACGATGGTTCCCTGGGGCACACCTACTCTATTATATCTACGCTTTGAGCTGAAGGTAATTTCTTCATGATTTAAATTAAAGTTTGTAATTTCAACAAATTGTGTCCTATCAGAAAGATAGCTTTTTAGCCAGTCTTGTGCTGGGCCACGTATTCCATAGCGATCACATTTCTGGAGTAATAAATCATGTCTCACGTAATCAAAAGCCCTACTCATATCGAAGAAGATTGCCGTTATACGTCTTTTTGCATTGACACTTTTGACTATGTCATTTATGAGCTTAAAAGTTGCTAGTGTAGTTGATTTTCCCTTCAAGAATCCATGTTTTTCTGAACATAATATGTCAAATTTATTCAGAAACGATATTAATCTGCTATACATAATCTTTTCAAATACTTTTGCCAAAGTGGGAATTAAAGCAATTGGGCGATAATTGCTCAAGACACTTTTATCGCCTTTTTTGTGTAGTGGTTTAATAACCGTAATTTTTAGTTTATCTGGAAATTTACCTTGAATGAAAGATAGGTTTATGATGTGAGTCAGAACCGGGGCAATAAGCTTAGAACATAATTTCAGTATCTTCGTAGGAAATTGGTCGTAGCCGACAGCAGGTGTATCTTTGAGCTGACCAATTGCCTTGCACACCTCTTTTGTATCAACAGGGAAAAGGAACATACTAGCAGTATTTGTTTTAATATTCAAGTTGACATTCTTAGGTTCATTAACGTTAGCATTTGTTAAGTCAATGTCCCTCGTAGTCGGGTGTGGTCGCGGGAGGAGAGGCGTGGCGGTGTTGCGTTGCCACGCGCCCTATCTCACGCGTCCAAATGGGGGCGCACCATTCGATGCGTTGCGGTGGGGCCGCAGAGGATAAGGAGATGCGGTGTTGTCAGGTTGCCGTCCTCATTATAACATTCCCTTTTTATAGTTGGCACAGAGGAACCTTAAAAATTAATTTAAAATCTTTGAACACAATTTAGTACCTAGCAAAATTTTGTCTATTTTCATTATTAGTACAAAAAATGTTACACAGTTTACGCATTATCTTCTCGTGGTTACAGAATAAATATGAATAATTAACAACTTACTACGCACATAACTTCAAAAAGACAATGGTTCACGCCGTAGATTCGAACTCGAAACCGTCTATATGGCAGTCTGTTAATATTGTCTATCGCTACCTTGTGAGTTTTGGTATTTATAGGACTGTTAATTGTAAATAAACCTTAGGAAACCTTAAAAGATCAAATTAATATAGATACTTAATAATGTGTAACTAAACAATTGACGCCTAGAATGGAAATAGAAAGCACTATTTTCTAAATAACTTATATAGGATTATTTTGAATACATAATCATTTGTAAATATTATATTTAACAACCTATTTCAATACGACCTAATCTTTTGTAAACTTTCGCGATTTGTATACATCATACTATTTATATAAACGGGTCTTATTTGCGATATTTAATTATTTTGAGGTATAAATACCTATGTTTTACCGACGTTACGGCTGTCTTACAACAGCCACGGTCGCAGCGGGACTGAATGACTGATGTCATCTCAGTGCCGTCCTTGTGAAGCGCGGATTTCAGCAGCTACCCTCACTTGTTTCTTATTTTTATTTTTATCCGAACTGTCGGTACGTCGACACACAACATTTATGACTGTCTACACACTGGTGAGCTGTGTTACCGCGGCTGAGTTTACATTTGTTGATTACTGGATTCCAAGTTGCAGACAGTCGCTATCCATCCACCCTGTTGAAATTTTTATGCTTTTTTTTTTTAACCGCTTTACGTACTATCCTGGAGTAATAGTTAGTACCTTTGGTTGATGTAATTTGATCCAGATGTTTGGTCCAGACTCCAACAAAAGTTCATTCAAGACTTGTTAATTTGCCGGTTTTTTACAGCTGCGATATGTTCCTTGACCCTTTCAGCGATCGTTCGTTTGGTAGGTCCGATATAGGAACTACCACAACTGCAGTCGACCTTGGAGACGCCGGGTGTTTGTAAAGGAATGACATCCTACGGGGTGCGCAGATTGTGTGTTACCTTGGAGAGCGGACTATATACAGTCTTGATGGAGTATTTCTGTAGTACTGTTCCAACTTTGTCCGTCATCCATTCCGGTTACCCGTCCTTCTTCTTCAGACGTTGTATCTTCTTGTTGAACCCGTTGCAATTAAGTACCTCCTGAACATGTGACATCTTACTGTTCAAATGTTCAGATTCACAGAGGTCAAACGCTCTGTTTAATAGTGAAGTCACTACGGATTCCAGGTGTTGCGGGTGATGATGCGAGTATGCGTTGAGATACCTATCTGTGTGTGACGGTTTATATACAGTGTGTCCCAAGGTACCGTTTTCCCTCACTGTCACTCTTACGTCGAGAATGGATTCGGGTGCACGGTATAAACTTTACCCAATGCGGTGTCCTTAAAAATTTCCGGTAAACCTTCCAGAGCACTTCTTCCTCGACGTCGGTTAAAAATACCACTTTGCTTGTCGTACGTGTAATATAAAAGCACCTCGTCATACGTAAGGGACCTCCCAAACTGGTCGACTTCACAGAGCCTGTAAAATGCCAAGAGAGTTGTTTGGTGCGGATTTACCAAGCGCTCAGCAACGTTGTCGGGATCAAAATATGTGCGCAAGCCATTCTCTAGGTGGACATCTAAATGCATGACGGTAGGATGCCTGTCATGTATAGAGAACACCAGTATCCGCCAAACCGCTTCAGACGTGCTGATGTAGCGACCAGACTGTTACTTGGTCACCTCGTCTCTATCAGTGCTCTGTAAAGCAAACGTCGCCTGATCGCTCCCTTTGTTGACATATTTGCAGATGTATTTGATTGACTCGACGCTGGTGCATGACTCGACGTTGATATTCGTATAAGGAACAATCCATCTGTTATCGACCGGTTGCGCCTGGCCACGCACGCTAAGCTCAGTGGAATGCCCACCCTCTGCTGGTGATCGGCGCCAGTATGAGGGATATCCATCCTCACCAGAAAACCGTGTTATTAACTATATTAAATAAATTGTTAAAATTCTTATTTGGCGAATCTATTTCTATTAAGTCAGGATTCATAGTATTCATTCCAATCAATACTTTATTCCGGAATTCATTAAACTTATGCCTAGGCAATGGCCTAACCAACACTCTCTGTACGATATCATTGTAATATGGAAACCTAGCCAATTGACCACAGTGATCCGAAGTTAATTCAAAAGTAACTACTCTATCTGAAAAAATACAATTACTTAATATGTTATCAAGACATGTGAAAGATGTTGCCGTGATTCTAGTTGGTTCAAGAAATATTTTTTTCAAATTAAATGATCTAAAAAGGTTTAAAAATCTACAAGTCATTACTGAATTTTCAAGAATGTTAACATTAAAATCACCACAAACTATAATCCCTTTCTTATTGCTCCTTATTTTACTAATTGCATCTTCCATAACAGATTCAAACAAATTAAAGTCACTTAATGGAGGACGATATACACATAATAATATGCTGATCAAGCTCAACGCATGACAGTTCCACCGTGCGTTCTATAGACAAGCTAGCTATGTCTTTCCGTTCTTTACATGTTAAACTGTTTGAAACAATAATCAATGATTCACCATGAATGGCTTGTTTCCTAGAGAAGGCACTGTGTACTGTGTAATGTGTGTTATTTATGAATTTAATCTGGTATTCTTTAAGCCAGTGTTCCGTAATGCACATAACTTTAATACTTTGATTTTCTAAATATAAACCTAATTCTAAATCCTTGCCAGATAGACCTTGTATGTTTTGATGTGCTACAGTCAGTTCAATATGTCTACCCTTTGTCCTGTTCTTAAGTTTAAAGAACTTGTGTCAGTATTCTCAATAGAAGAATTATAAGGATAGGAACTATTTACAGAAACTAAATTCTTGCCTACATGTACCTGTGGCATTTTGTATATTATATGCTAATAATTTAGCAACTTGTCTTTTATAAAATAGTGGCAGATACATAGTATCTTTAGTCAATGTAAAATTATTAATAAAATTATTGATGTCAAAAAATAAAATAAAATCCTTATATTGCCATGTCTAATTGTATAACATCAAGTTATGTTCATGAATATGTCTATTCATCATAGCATTTAAACTATAAGCATAAGGCAAAGTCATCGTAATAAATTTGCAATCATATGTTCTGTAAAGCGATAACATAACTTCTGTTAAATTAATTATATCTTTTTAGTCACCATTTGACTATCACCATATGAGATAATTATTGTGGACTCCCTATCAAATATTGTTGTATTTAATTTATCAATTAGATGTGAAAAAGAAGACTCTGGATAGCAATAATTAATAATATTGTGTTGTTTTAATTCACAATTCATTAAACTACCTAAGCCTAAACCTAGGCAATCAGAGAACATATAAACTTTATTTGTGCCATTTTTACCTAAGAAAGACCTATCTGTTGTATTATTTGCTAAAAATTAACTTTTGTCAATATCAAAAATATTCTGAGACTCACAAGTGGGTATGGTTGATTTTATGCTATTTAGGCAAGTATTGCTGTTTGTCAAAGCTTTCACATACTCAAGATTTTGCCTACTTACCTGAGCTATCTCATCATATTTCCTAATATAATCCTGAACCTCATTTTGATACTGGGTGTTCATCCTATCTATTTGAGACTGTAAAGAGGTAATTTGACCTTTGAGATCCCTAGTATGTTGATCATACTGCATTTCACTATTTATCAACTCTGTGTTGTACTTTTCTAAGTCTAATAACAATTCTGAACGCTCAGAAACTATAACTTTATATTGCTGGGATGCTACTTTTTTTCTTGTATTGTTTTAGGCTAAAGATTAGTTTCCTAATGTGTTTGTTTAGTTTATTACATTTTCTTACGTTTGTTTAGTTTATTATATTTTCTTCGCCCTTACGGCGGACATACAGGAAGAGGCGTATGGTGTATGTTCGCCGACGACATTGTGTTGATTGCCGAGAGTGGCCTTGAGGTCCAGAGCAGACTGACAAATGGGTGGCAAAGGCTGGAGAGTGTCGGCCTGAAAGTCAGCAAAAGCAAAACTGAGTATATGTTTTGCGACTTAGGCGGTCTCTCCAGTCCTGCGTCCATATCCCTTGCTAAAGAACCCATATCAGTCTACTCCGACTTCCCTTACCTCGGGTCACTTATTCAAGGGGACGGTGAAATAGACCGCGATGTCACGCACCGGATCAACTCAGGTTGGATGAAATGGCGACAGGTCACAGGAACAACTTGCGACCCACGGATGCCCCTTAAACTAAAGGGAAAAATCTACAAATCCGTTATAAGACCTGTCACATTGTATGGATCGGAATGCTGGGCCGTGAAGAAGACGGATGAAAGAAGATTACATGTAGCAGAGATGAGGATATTGAGATGGATGTGTGGGGTCACAAGGATGGATAAAATTAGAAATGAGTATATTAGGGGAAGTTTGAAAGTCGCACCGGTGCAAGAAAAGCTGAAAGGATATCGTCTATCGTGGTATGAGCGTGTAATGAGGAGGGATGAAAAGCATGTGACTAGAAAGGTGATGAATATAAGAGTTGACGGATATAAGGCAAGAGGAAGACCAAAGAAAAGATGGATGGATTGTGTGAGGGATGACATGAGTGATAAGGGAGTGAATAATCAGATGACGGCTGATAGGAGAGAATGCAAGCGAAAGACATTCTGCGCCGACCCCAAGTAATATGGGAATAGGGCAGGCAAAAGAAGAAGAAGCTTACTTCTCTAATTTAAATGATTTATAATGAAAAACATTTAAATATTATTTAAACATGGGAACCGCAATTCAGTGTTCACTGAACTCGTGAAAACAAATAGTTAAGATAATTTTTAATCAGCAAGCATTTTGTGGAATGTACAAACCAGAAACTGAATAATTAATCTTATTTTAAATAAATATTACTAATAATATCACGCGCATTTTATCCGAAGTCATTTAAATAAATCAGAAGGCTATATCTCGTATTTTATCTGACATCTACACTGTATTTTGAACGAAATGCGATTAGATTTGGAATTGCTAACTTAATATCATAATCGTCTAATTTGACTAAAATAGTTTGTCGTTGACACATATTGTGACACCTTGTTCAATTTAAGATGTAGTCGCGATATCATTCCATTATCAGTTAATTTAAGAGAATACCATTTATGACATAAACATGACACTGACAATAGATTGAAACTACATTCTGAACAAATACAATTACGCGAATTAGGCCTCAGAGGTACAGGCACTTAATTACTGAGACTAACTGCCACAAAATTAAGTTAAAAACCAAAATATAACTTCGAATAAAACTGAATTATTTCAAACAAATCTAAGAGGATTTTGAAGAGAAACTAATTAGGACCTTTTATCAAATAAAAACATAAGGCACGTTTTATAATTATTCTTATTTAGTACGGATTTGTGTGTCGCCATAGAACACTTACAAAATAATGACGCTATCAGTATGAGTAGGTCTCATTCGTTTCACACACTCTCTTAGTTTATTAAATGTGCAGTATAGCATACCTTGGAGAAGATGGGACCCCTGAATTTTGGTAGGACCCAGCTTCTGATTTCTAGTACCTAGATACAGTTCTATACAAATTTTCATTGATGTACAATTGTACATATTATTTTGCCGCCAAAATATGCTGTTTCCTGTAATAAATTACAAACAAGATTCTTCTAAATGTTACTTATTTGCCCAATTAAAAGTACATCAGATGAAATGTACATATATGCAGAGTGGTTAAACTTATAACCCAAATGTGTGTTTGGAGAGGCAGCACATTTCTTTATTACGGGTAAATATTTGACGACCATCAACTTGTTAAAATCACATGAATTACGAGGGTAATCGCTAGGGCTCAAGCCTCTTATTCAAAATAATATGAAAGGACATTGGCAGAATTCGGTCTGGGTTTGTTGTGGCGACCTCAAACTTCATATGAACAAAACGAATTGTTTATATTTTCTACGATTTTTTATATTTTCACTTTGTCTCGTTAAAACTGGAGTATTGTATGCTGATAAAAAGCATTCCAATTGATTACGAACTAGGTTCCTACTTTATTATTTGACTGTTGTCATAGACAATGGTGTGACAGGAATAGACGTGAGTACTATTTATCCGTATCGATTATTAAAATATAATTATTAAAATGCAGTTATTTAATCTTTAATTGACATTATATCAATTAGCTAATAATTTTTGAAGCAAAACAACTTTTAAATCAAATAAAAACGTCACAGCATCGTTTTAATGTTGTATCGATTTCACATAAAATCGATTTAAAATGTGCAGCTCTGCTTTTGTCTTTGGCTGTGACAGGTAGATGCTACATATACTTCTGCGTTTTGATGTCAATCTGACATAATTTCATTTGATAATTCAAACGTACCTACATTGTTCATTCTTAACTAAAAACTAAAACACCGATATCTTATTTTTCCGGGTTTCCCGAGTGAAAATCGAATCATTTATAGACTCTGTTACTTACGCCGAATTTTTAATATATTTTTTATTACGGTGCGCTTCAATTTCATTTCAGACATTTCGATGTATGGAGATCTGCCATTGTCCTTTGGTAGGTGAAAACCCTAAGTAATTATGCGAGATAAGTAGCGCTTGATGAGGCTTAACATTCCCGTGGCTTTTACGATATTACGTTAAAAAGGAAATTTTAATACAATATGTAAAGATTGACTATGTCCAGATAAAAATATTCGAGATTTTATTATTAAAAATATATAATTTACAATTTTAATGTTTAGGTTCAAACTGTTGAATTACCTATGCTTATTATTAACAGTTTAGAAGGCGTCAGGCCATTTGGCAGACACATAGATTATCTTCGATTTTCGAGACTGAACCATGTGTTCTAGTCACGTATTTTAATATCCATAAAACTTGCAAAGTGTAATTAAAATTAGAATAACCTAAAATCAAATAAAAGCATTGTAAAATTTCTTAAGCGTGAAAGTCGCCTTGCGTTTTGGAAAAGATACGCTATTTTATAAAAATAGTATTATCTAAAATCCGAACACAGAGTAAGGCTTCATCCGTCGTGCAGTACAGAAAACAACTCCTTCGTTACCTATTTTTAGTTACAACAAATAAAAATCAGATGTACATAATAATAATAATAATAATAACCCTAGCAACACGTAAACATGTCAACATATTTTTCCCTTGAATATTCATATTTGTAATTTATTTCATAAATTTGTGTTCATATACAGTACTTCTTTGGATTAGGTGTAGCAGAGCACCTGATTAACAGTTATACAGACGATGACCAGACAGAATCAGATTTTAAAGATGAACGGCAAGCTAAACAGCGAGGAAAGGTCCCTCTACCACCAAAGGTTGCAAGGAAGACCAAACATTTGCCTGAAATGTGCCATGATGAACAGTTAAGTAGGTCTAAATGTCGCGCTGAAGGATGCAAAAGCTTAACATTTGTTCGTTGTGACACCTGTAAGGTGTTTTGTGTTTTACTAGGGAGAGAAATTGTTTTAAGAGATTTCATTCGAATATAATGTAATTAAAATCAGAAATAAAAGATTAAAAATTTTAATTGGTTTGACATGCTTGAGTCCCAAGGTATCAATAGTGATACCTACTTTAATTCCTAAAATTACACTAAAATATTTTCTTTTATTTATTTATTGTCTTTATTGTATCTATAAGAACGTAAATTAATCAAAACTTTCAAGATATATCAAATTTTCAAAGGTCGGGACTGAGGAGGTTAATATTTAGGTCGAAGAGATACATATTTTGTATAGAACGTATGTAAATATGTATCTAGTAGCCAAAGCCATGAAGAGATTTAATATTTAAACCAGCCATGAGATTTAAAAGCTTTTTTCAAATCTTTGTCGAAAATTTGTTCATCTGAGTTTTTAATATAAATACCGAGCTGACAAATTCTATTGTTGGCTTCACACAATTTGATAAATTATTCAACAGATCCTTTTATGTTTTGTAAAAGCCTCAATGGAAATTCAAATCGTTCCCACACCAAATATAATGGAAAATGTAATATCAAATTTGTGGCCCCGCACATTTCTTTTCTTACAAAAGAGGGCAAGGTGTTTGTGATCAGGCAGAAACGGTTAAATTAAAATGCGCGGGTGTAGCTGCGGGCATCCACTAGTATTAATTAAATGTTTCACCGCTGTACCTGATGGCTCAACTAATACACTGTGATGCACACCGACATCTTGCGTGTTGATGACACACATTAACATCAAGGAGTCTATTCGTTAACTTATATTATTATCACTAAAATTCGTTGGATTAAAATATGTAGAGTTAAAATCTGCCCTATTTAGGAAAAGTGCAATAACTCGAGTTTTGCACCGAATTGAGATAAGTACATATTCGGAATTAGCAGAACGAGATCTATATATTCTTTTAAGACACTTTTTACGTAACTATGACGCAGCCGGTTTTAATACTAAGCCTAACTGCAATATCTAGGTCGATGCTTTATGATTCACATATCAGGACCGAAATAACTATAGATAGGATGACTTACTACGATAACTTACTTACGCTATTAAGACATTTTACTAACTATATCTTCAATAAGTATAGTAACTATATTTATTATTAGCATAATTCGTAAATTGTAATATTCATTTACTAGTTATAAGTGCAATATGTTTGAGTTATTAGAGATATGATAAGGATCCTTATTTACGGTATTAAATAATGTACTAATTATAGTAGTAGTTAAGTAGAGTTACTGCATTTAAAATTACCATACTTCGTTGCTTGTGATTCTCATTTACTAGTTATAAGTACAATAAGCTTGAGTTATTGCAGTTATCTTAAGGGACCTTATTAATAATTATGGGAAGGATACTAAACTTGATTTTCTAAGTAGATATATATTGCATTTATTTCTAGGCGGATTAAATGAATACAGTTTACCTACGCGATATCAATTGCAGTAAATTCACCATTTATTGCGATTATAACTAGCACCAGGAGGTTGGAGGGTACGAGGAGAGTAAAATATTTTGTGCAAAAAATAAAACAACTTTAAAGCAACTTTATCACTATACATTCAGTCAAAAAAGTATGGGGAATGGATTATTTGTTTATGGTTCCAAAGTCAATTTTTTGTTTATTTTTGTTGTTGTTAGATTGGCATAACTGTTTTCCATTTTGGCGCGGAGTTTAAGTTGCATCTGTTAGTTGTATTAAACACAGTGCTGTTTTTAGTTATATAATATCTAGTGAGTATTGCGAATTTCTTAATGGACAAAAACATCGGAAAAATAGTTTGTCTTAAATTTTGCATTACCAATGGAATTTCGTATTCGTAGTCAATGTAAATGTTACAACTGAAGTTAACATCGCAAAAGTGAAGGTAACAGTGACTGAAAATTCTCATTCAACTTTGAGAGAGACAGCTGCCGAACTTTCTGTATCTCACGATTCGATCCGTATCATTTTACTAATCATTTGGGTATGAAACATATTGCCGCTCGGCTAGTCCCAAAGGACCTGGATTTGCTCCAAATACTCAATCGCATGAAAGTCGCTGAGGACATGCTAGAACGAGTTAATTCCGACCTAATATTCATGAAACGCATTGTTACTCGTGATAAGACGAGGGTTTACTAGTTTGACATACAAACTAGTCAACAAGCTTCGGAGTGGCGCCTTGCAACTGAACCGAAACCGAAAAAACCACGCCAAATTCTTTTATTTGACTATCGTGGTGTTGTGCACTTGGAATTCTTGCTGGAAAGTCGAACGGTAATTAAGGAATATTAGTTGTGCGTTATGCGGTGTTTAAGAGAATGCGACGAAAAGGGCAGATTTGTGGAAAGATATACCACGATAATGCGCCTTCGCACAAGGCCATCATTCCGAACAAATTTTTGACCAAACACTCAACAAATACCATCGAGCAACCACCACATTCACCAGAAATGGCCCCAGCTGACTTCTTTCTTAAACTCAAATTACCACTTCGTGGCACCCGTGTTCAATCGGCAGAAGACATATGTAAAAGAGAATTCGCTGTGAGAACTGAACTCAATTCCGGATACAGCGATTAATACATTTTTATATTCCCGACCAGTATTTGCGTAGTTTAGGCAGAAGACAGCATAAACTCGTTTGCTATCCACCTATGTGGTGCTCTCCACAAGCTGAGAACAGTCCTACAGTAAGAGCGATTAAGCTTATAAATGACCTTCTTAAATATAGTCCAGATGCAGACATAGTTTTTAACGCACACAGTGTATTATTAAAACATATTTATAAGTACCTAAATGTAAGAAATATAGTATAGTTCCTATCTCTTGTTAAGTTTATTGTTGTTTTTGTTTACAAATTTTATATTGTTATTTTTAGTTTTAGTAATTTTTTAGAACTTAGTATTTAATTTACAGTACATTTAGTATAAGTGAGTTGGTGCACTATATGTTGTAAGCTTATATCTTATAAATAAATGAATATGAACATGAATATGAAGTGATTCCCATTGTAATAAATAGTACTTTTTTAGTTAAAAATAAAAAGATTTAATATTATATTTTTTTTATTCATAAAATTATATCCAATTTCACATTATTTTAAAAACACATCTAAACGCAGAAAACAGTTTCATACTAAATCGGTGAGAGGAAAAATAATGTTGTGCAAAGTTCTGTTTATTCATAGGTATTTGACATAATAGTGTAACATCTCCGTATTTCTTATACTAACAAGTTAATAATTTGGCGTTTTACTAATGAAAACCGCAATAAATAGGAAACTTAATGCACATTTGGTTAGGAAGCAGTTAAAAACGAAAATGAATTGCTACTCAAAAATGCATCATCTTGGTTTCCTAACCATTAGTGCAATAAATAGATTACTTATTGCGGTTATGACTAGTAAACATTCTTTCTACATAGTAGTAATACTTAACATTATTTTATTTATTGGATTTTATATCGGAAATAAATGTGGGAACAAACATTAAGTATCACATAATATTCTCTACATTGTTATACATCATGCAGTAAAAGTTTCAATCCGATACCTCGTATAGTGATGGAGATACAAACAAAACAAAACTAAAATCTTTACCCGCGTTTTTCTCGAAATCAGGTTTGACCTAGTTATTGCACTTTTCGTAAGGACGGCAGAAATATATATTAATTACCTTCATAATTAAGATTCCCAAATTTTCAGAATCTGGGTTTCAGTTTGAATAAGTATTTATTTAACTCTTGTTTTGCTATAAGACCTAAACTGTTCATCTCTGTCAAAAATACTGGTAGTTCTTCTGTTGATGCCTTGTGGTAACAACAAAGAAATACTTTAATACAAGCAATATTTCCTCATAACATAAAGGGATAGCGATAAAATATCTTTAGTTGACAGACCTTCCATTTGTTTTCATTGTGTCTCTGATTTGTGCCTTATTATCTAGATAAGCCGCACGTCATAAGCTTATCAGGTAAAGTCTAAACACATAATGTTACCTTGGTGTTTGTAGTAGTAACAGAGTTGAATGTTTTGTTATATGTGTAGACTATCAAATACGCGAATATAAGATAATTTATATGGTGATAGCCTATTGGCGAAATTTACTGACTGCTATGCAGGGGATTTCAGGTTTGAATTCACAGCAAGAAATTACTTTTCGAAATCACATGCGTATTTGATTTTTTATTATTGATTACTTAACGGTGCACTATGTAGGAAAACATCGTAAGGAATATGAGATTTCTCTATAATGTTCTCGAAGGACATATGACGTCTGTCATCTGGCATTTGGCCCGCGTGATGTACTATGGCCTTACCCACCTCATAGTTTGAAGAGGCCTGTGCCCAGCAGTAAGCAACCGGAAAGCGACAAAAAATATAATAATAATAATAATTTATTGTCTTCAACAATGTTACAATTTCACATATGTAATTAGTGATTGGAGCCTCCTTTTAAGCAAGAGATGCCTGTATTAGGAGGCTCCGCTCTTCCACAACATGATTATAATTCAACGATATGTATACACTTAGTTAATATAACAAGACTACTAATACAAAAACAAAAATAAAACATGTAATAAAAAGTAAAAAAGTAAAGTAAAAAAAGAGAGACCTTAAAAATATAAATGTGTTTGTGAGTGTGTTTGAGTGTGTTTGAGTGTGTGTGTATGTGTGTGTGAGTGTGGGTGTGTGTGTTTGAAAACTTGTATGCCTGTGTGTACGTAAGGATATGTGTGTTAATGTTATATTGTTTGTTGCAGCAATACCTCTGTGTCCTTATATGTGAGAAGTTTTATCCATTTCATTAACATTTCTTTTAATTCTGTGTGCTGTTTAGGGTAGATATAAACCTCTCTATTTATTTTATTGTACAACTGAGCAGATCGCTTGCCATACTGAATACTGTAAAATTTTGATTTACATGTAGGGACCGGGGCTATAAGATCTTTCCGCCTCCTAGTCACGATATTCACATCATATGGTATTGTTTTGTGTACTTTCAATACTGTTTGGACTATGTAAAGCTTTCTTACGGATAACAAATCGCTGATATAAGGTAGTCTTTGGTCAAGACAGTCTTTGGTCCACTACTACGCCAAGATATCTCGTTTGCTCGACTTTTTTATAAGTGGAAAGTCGCAATTTCTGTTGTTGACATCATGGCATGCGTGTAATTTGATGTAAAAGGTGTCGTTTGGAAGTGTGCGATTACTAATGCTAAAATTAATGACATTGGTTTTGCTCGTGTTAAGCGTGGGTAGATTGTCATTTAACCATTTTGCTATACGAATCATAGCGATTTCTGTGCTATGCTTAACATCACACCACGTCTTGCCGGAAAACACAACAGCTGTGTCATCGGCATAGGAGACTACTTCCGCGTTATTGATTTTCATGTTACATAGGTCATTTATGTACACTAAAAACAGTGTAGGACCTAGAATGCTTCTTTGAGGCACGCCGAATGACAATTCTGCGTCGTCACTGGTGTAACGACCCACTTTGACCCTTTGTTTGAGATTCGATAAGTAACTTTTAATGGAGATTTAGTTCTGTATCCCTAACGCCGAATTTTTTTAATTTGTTCACAAGGATAGAGACAGAGACGGTATCAAAAGCTTTTTTGAGGTCAATGAAGACCGTGGAACATTTGTTTCCCTTTTCAAGATGGTCATTTATAAGTGAGGTTAGAGCAGTGACTGCATCTTCAGTAGATACACCTCGTCTAAAACCATATTGCGAGTCTGATAAAATATTGTGTTGGCTTAGGTAATTTAGCAACCTTTTATTCATTACTTTTTCTATTATTTTAGATATAGCTGGCAATATGGAGATAGGCCTATAGTTATTAATATCGTCCCTGTCCCCAGCCTTGTGTATTGGAATGATAATAGCCCTCTTCAAAGGGGTTGGAAAAACACCATTTCCAAAACATAGGTTGGTGAGGTGTGATATAATGGGCACTATTTCGTGGCCTATATATTTAAAAAAATATGTCGAGATATTGTCCCACCCAGGAGCGCTGTCTGATTTTAGGCTCATCAGTATACCATACAGGGTCAGTGTCAAGAAGACCAATAGAATTTAACTGTGTAGGTAGTTTAGAGAATCTGTTAAAGGCTCTACGGATGTTAGTTTTAGTTTGAAGAGCCAGGTGTTTACCAATACTGCTAAAATATTCATTTATGTATTTTACCGATTCATTTGGGGACGATTTAATATTTAATATTTCAGAATTTTGTTTTGTTTGTGTAGGTAATTGATTTTACGTTTTTCCAAAGTAATTTACTATTTTTGATTGAGTTAGCTAATAGTTCTCTGTCATATTTCCTTTTTAGTTTTTTTATTGAGCCATTACATGATTTCTATAACGTGTATATGTTACTCGCAAAACTTCATTATGCTGGTCATAACGCAACTTTCTTTGAAGTTTATGTCGGTGATTTATACATCGTAATATACCTAAAGTTATCCAAGATTTGATAATGCGTTTAGTGTTTGGAATATTTACTATTGTGGTATTTAAATCAATAGACTCTATTAGGTGTTTTATGAGGCGATCACACAATACGTTCGGATCATTACAAAAAATTAAGTCACTTATCCTTATTTCTAATAAATATTTTAGTGCTTACGAAAAGTCTAAGGTACTTTTAGTTTTTTTGTATGTCTTGAGTTATTTTTGTCTTAGATAGTACTAGTAATATAGTTACGTGGTCAGTGATAGTTGAACGAAGAACGGCGATCGATGCTGAAACCTTCTTTTTTTAATTTTAATCATGAAATGATCCAAACAATTTCTTTCTCTTGTAATAGATGACCGGGAAGTATTCCGTACTGTGATAACATATTCAGATAATTTATCCTATTTTTGTGGTCATTAGATGTGGTAATCTCCTTTGGGATAATGTTGATATTTATGTCCCCTGCAATGATTACATTTTTTTGCGAGGTCAACGTGTATGTACTCAGGGAATTTATGAAGTTGTCACAGTTTGTGTTCGAAGGCGAACGGTACATACATATGACAACGTTATTAAAGATTTCTATCTGAAGGCATGATGCCTGTTTTAAGGCTATTTCTTTCACATTAGCTCTTATTGTACTTTTGAATATTTAACTCACTTTTTATTTTTAAATTTTAAATGTTATCTTTATTTCACATGTACAACAGAACAGAACTTCAACAAAATTGAGAGAATAAATAAAGTCTGAAACTTACCTTCGAAAAGTACTAAGCCATTTACGTCTAAAAGAGTTAAAAAAGTTTAACAGTGACAATCTCCGCAAGCTGCTGGTCGGCATTTTATGACATCCTAAAAACAATTTATATTGCTAACGGTAACAGCGTTACGATGCAGAGAAACATGGTGATAATGTGACATGAGATGCAATTTTATGTTTACTTCATCAATCCTCCGTGGTCCAGCGAATAGCGTATGCGACTGCTGATCGAAGGTCCCGGGTTCGATTCCCGGGTCGGTCAAAAGTGTTAATAAATTTTTCCCAATTCTCAGTAGCAGCACGGAGTCTGGTGATGTGGCCGGTGACGGCAATAGGCTCGCCCCCTATTACGTGGGATCAAAAATTCATGGCGAAATGTGGGTGTAATATTAGCCTATAAAAATATAAATAAAAACATCAATCACAAAAGCAGTAAATGTGATGTTCGTGGAAAGTAAAGCTGCTTATAGGTGGTTTATTTCAATTAAGTGTCTCTCTTTGTTTTCATGAATTGACTTTTGAAGTCCTAATTGCAGTTGATTAATATGTTCCTGAATGCATGTATTAAAAGCATACCGTGTGACTGTGTAAAAAAATATATCTAAACATTATAAAATGAAGTCTTATTTTCTCTCTCTCTGTATGTATGAAGGCGATATACTCAAGAACTACTGTGTTTTCACCGTTAGATAGGGTGATGCCTGAGTAAGGGTTGGGCGTATAATTCACGAAGTCTTGTTTCTTACTTAATCAGACCGATGTCGTCTGATTCTAGAACTTGGACGCAGGTAAAAGTACTAAAAGTGGTAAAGGACACACTAGCACTCTTACCAGAATCCACAATTTGCCATATTTTGCCATTTTATAGTCTCTAAACTGGCACAGTGTTAATTTCTGTTCAATGTGCTTGATTTAGACTGAAAAATGATACCCAGTCGTTGACCTGTTACAATAAAATTAATATTCTCTAATCATCGTTCGTATCCATTAATAATTATTGACACTAGTCGAAATAACGAAAGTTTCGTCGTGTCAAATATGGCAGAGATAATTTTGCTACGGAGTACCATCATTCAAAATGCCACTGTGTCATGAGTGACGCGAGTTGGTTGCGGCTGGATATTGGATCCGACATTGGAAGTGTATGAAGTTACCTGACTTTTGAATTATGTTTGTGGATAATGTACAAGTACATATACATATTTGATTAGATTTTGTAATATCAAACAGAATTTTAGAATCGCGTTGTTAAATAATACTCGGTAACACGCAGTGGATTCCCGAACCAATTGTGTACACACACTCAATCGAAATGAAACGTTTGAGTTGACATCTTGAGTCTGCGATATTTCTTTGAAATACCTATTAGTGCACACTCATCTCACTCTTAATCTCAAGGTGAATAATTCATCAAAATTTCGCTATACTAAAAACAGATACCAGCAGATTTTTGCAGCCGGATCTCGGGCTATATGTGAATCTACGAGCCTCGAACGAGCGCGAGTATTTGGTTCGTAGATGACTGTGTTCACCAAATATTTGGATTATTCGACGATCACAATTAATGATTCGCATCGCACTTATAAAATAAATGCAAGAAGAGCAATTATTTATTTATTTATTTAAACTTTGTGTACAATACATTTGTAGGTACAATGACGGACTTAATGCTAAGAACATTATCTCCCAGTCAACCATAGAGTGATGCAGAGATTGTCATTGTAGGTGTTTAAAATAGATCTAAAGGGGACGATATACAATATACATACATATAATAATAAAGGGATACAATACATACATAACCAAATTATATTATAACTAATAATAATTATGTTGCGTTACATACATACATAATATATAAATATTCCTATAATTGAGATGATTGTGCCAATATTATGTGTCGAATGTGGTCACGTGCTTTGAATTTGAATGTCCAGCGGTTAGGGGCCATTCTGATCTATAAAGGAAGGGAATTCCAAAGGAGAACTGATTGGACAGTGAAAGAAGAGTGTACAAGAGCAGACGTGTGGGAAGGACATAAAAGTAATAAGTTGTTAAATGAGTGAAGGTCTTTAGCATGATTGGAGCTTAGATATTGAAAATTCGATTTAAGTTAGGCGGGGGTAGTTGGAGAATGAAGGAGAGAGAAAAGCATTGTGAGGGCACACACACTACGGCGCTGACGAATGGGCAACCAGTTTAGTTCGGAACGGAAAGTAGACACATGGTCATACTTACTAAGGTTATAAATAAATTGAATGCAGTTATTAAGAACACGGTCAAGTTTATCAAGAAGATCTGCATTCAGGTCAAAATAACAAACACCACCATAATCGATGATCGGGAATAGCAAAGTTTGCACAAGCGTTATCTTTGTCTTAACAGGCAGTAAATGTTTTAGGCGGTAAAGAGACCGCAGAGTCCCAGTCACTCGCTTGCTCACGTTTGTGATCTGAGTTCGCCAACTTAGGGTATTGTCAATATGTAAGCCTAAGTCTTTTACATTTGATGTAACTTCGATAGGAGTCCCATCAAATATAATCACTGGAAGAGTTGATACTTCTAAGCGGCTCATCATACGGCTACTGCCTACTATAATAGCCTGGCACTTCGAATGGTTGACAGACAATCCAAACCTATCGGACCAATATTTGATGGCTGCTAGATCACAATTTACCGCAGCAATGGCACTGGATAGATTTTCAATGCTGGCCTGAGAATACAACTGCAAATCGTCGGCATACAGATGATAGGTACACCTGAGGTCATTGGTTATGAGATTAATAAAAAGAGCAAATAGAAGAGGGGATAAAATACCGCCTTGTGGAACGCCAGAGTTGAGAAATCACCAAGACGAAAAGACTTCATCAATCCGGACCGCCTGCTAACGTTCACGAAGATAAGAGGAAAACCAATCCAGTACTTCAGGTGAGATCATAAAGTGAAAACAAACAAAGTCTAACACAGTAGCCTTGGCATCTTCAACGCCCACCCTAATATCGCCAGTCACTTTAAGGAGTGCCGAGGTAGTGCTGTGTCCTGGGCTAAAACCTGACTGGAGAGGGCTTAGTAAGTGGTTGACATAAACAAACTGAGACAGTTGCTTATGTACACAAACCTCCAGCACCGTAGACGGAAAAGGAAGAATAGATATAGGACGGAAGTGACTTGGCAGTGATGGATCGGGGATCTTGGGTAAAGGACGGACATAGGCTTCCCGCCATAAGGAAGGAAACGCACTACAATCAAAGGAAAAAATAATATGGTGGGTGATCGTGGGTAGGAGCTGGTCTAAAATAAGTATTAGCATTCGCCGACTGATGCCGTCGCATTCTACCACCTTTGTTTTAATGGATAGAATAATCTTTTTGATCTCACCTGTCGTAGCTGGAGAAAACTGAAATAGACCTTTATTAATACGGGGTTAGTTTACTATATATTCGACCGTCTGACTTCGGGTTAGATGATTCAAAGTAGGAGTGGTTGAGAAATGTCGATTGATATCGTCTAAACCGATGCCATTCGGCATGTCGAACCGTTGCTGCTTAGCAAATTTGCCGATACCGAGAGTTCCGAGAAATTTGCAAGTAGCAGCAGGAGAGCTGGGTGAAATATTTTCGAGAATATGGCGGCGTTTGGCGTTCCGTACCATCTGGTATCATCTTAAAATAAAGCTAATTTTAGTCGGAATGATCTTTCATAAATTTGCGAAATGCCCGGTCCCTGCGTCTCATTGCCATCTTGACTCCCATGGTCATCCGAGGGGCTGGTGGACGTTTTTATTTAACCCTTTTGATTGGTGCATGTTTATCATATAACCTAACTAGTACATTGTTAAAAAAAATAATTTTGACGTCTATAGACGTAGCCACCAACAAAGGCTCCCAATTAATTGCAGATGCATCCTCCACTAATTTATTTACATTAATTTGAGCAAAGTTACGCATGTGCAATACTTTGGGTTGAGACTTGGGTGGTTTTAGGTTGTAGGAATGGAATATTAGGTCATGATGGGAAAATCCAGGAACAGGGTATTGGCCATGAAACGATGCAAAGGATTGGTTGGACAAAAGGATAATAATATCAAGCCAGGTATTCTTATCACCGTTTTACAATAATAAACAATATTTATGTAATCTAGTACATAAATATAAACAATAAAATAATCAAAACTAGAAACTAATTTTAAATTATCAGGAACAATTTGAGAATATGTGCACAATACTAATTTTGTAAAGATATTCTTATACTCATATCGAAAATTACCTAGAAATTCATTGATCGCATTTTTAGTTGTACTGAAAAATGCCTTATTTAAAAAAAATATTGTAATTAGCCACACGGCTGGCCGCATTGCGGCTAACCACATAGTGCGTAGGAGCCCTTAGAGTGACAGTAGTTGTAGCGCGTAAGTATTGTCCGTTTGCAGGTCTCCAACAATAGCCTTGGCAGACCGAAGAAGGCTAAAAGTTTTACAATTATAGGTGGTTGACGCAGGATATTGAGAGAAAACTTATTTCACGAAGTTTGTTACTAGATTTGACTGCGCATACTTATAGACAGTTCGGTCGGTTTTAATACGCATACAATAACAACACATAATATAAGCTTTTTCACCGAGCGGCTACCGTCTAACCTTAGAAACCTAAAGATAAAGCTCACATTTGGTCAAATCTGGTTAAATCAGAAAGGTACCTTTAATTGCTTTGATCTTGACAATGTTTCATGACAAAGAATTGAGAATATACCTACTTTTCAAGTAAAAGAATGTTAGAAAATGCTAAACATGCTGGAAAATACTGATGCTACCACAGCCCTTTATACTAATTCATTTCAGTGATACTCTCATCATTAAGGTCTTTTATAACTTCTCTTTAAATATATTTATACTAAAGCCTTTTTTGAATCTCTAAACTTGAGCACAAATAATATAATATATACGTATTTTGACAAGTCAAAATAATTCGTCACTGGAAAATAACTCTGCGAAAATATTTTCAATATTTGTTTGACGCACTATTGCGTAGAAATCAGCTAACGTGCCCGTTAAATTGAATGAATATTGGATAAATAGTGAAACAAATATCAGCGCCTCTTTTAACTTTTGTACGTAGAATTTATTTCAGTTGCAAAAATACGAGGATATAAAACTGTGTTGCAAATTTTATCAATTTGTAATCCATAAATAATTGAATCAATAGAGATATAGCCGGTATTACTGTCGTTTCTTTCTGCTAAATAAAGATCACAACCGAACAGGAATTATACCTAATCAGAAACAGACAACCATCGCAACAACATCGCTGTCCTAGCGTTATTCAGTTGTGGGCTCCAAGACATTTGCCTTAGAGCCCGAGTCAGTTTACTAGTCTGACCAGATTATTATAATATTAGCTTTCCCGTGCAGAGACTACTGTCTTCAACTTCTACTTGTGTAATGAAGTGAAAAGTAAGGTATTGATTCAAATGTTTAAATTTTTCTTATAATGTTGTTAATATTATAAATATATTTTTCTCATTTTAACGACATCATATATATATATATATATATATATATATATATATATATATATATATATATATATATATATATATATATATATATATATATATATATATATATTTTTTTTTGCACATTGAAAATTCACAGTCGAAATTCGCATTTCACAGGTTTCGAATTCAACTAGACTTTAGAAGAATGTAACATTTATTTTTAACTAGTTGACCTGGCGAACTTCGTACCGCCTAACAGTGATTTTTTTTCTCTACGTAAGAACCATCATCGTACTTCAAGGAATATTATAAAAAAAGAATTAGCGAAATCGGTTCAGCTGCTCTCGAGATTTGCGCTTAGCAACACATTCATCAATTCATTTTTATATTATAGATAAGATGTATCATAATAATATAGTCATTATTATAGCAGCTAGTCTGTAAACTTTAAATCAAATTTTGTTTGCCTACTACATAGTACTAAATAGTTTACTAAATCTGCCACATAACGGTCATATAATAATATCAAAGGTTCTGATATGTTTGCAAGAAAATGTTCAAACATGTTTTTATACTTTGATTTAATATTAGTCTGTAAGCCTTAATAAAAAAATTAAAATAAAAGAACAGGTCTCATTATTTAATTATCAGAGCTAAATTATTGTTTCATTTCATGTTTGTTTAATACAGAGTCGCTTTCTAATAATCGTTCGAAGGAAAGTATGGTCGGGTCTGTTTAACGTCCGGCCCAGCTAATTGTCTACAAGTTGTGGGAGTCGTAAAATGCTGGTCACATTCATTGTTTATGAGAGTGGATGTGGGCGTCACTGGGACGTGTTATCGTAATAAAACGCCCTGTTAGAGCTTTGTGGAGTAATTGTTTTGCGATTTCAGTTTAAACAACTTTCGTATTTCAATTGTTAACACAAATACAGTTAAATAATAAGTGGTAATATAATATATAATCCCTACACTCCCCAATTAGCATATAATGAGTAAAATTTTGTGAATTTTACGTAATATATTGATAAATAAATATTCGTATTTCTTGAGTTAAGCGAATGTTGCACATTGAAATTGTTGCGGACCTAACCAAGGTCTGTAAATAAAATCCAGTGGACTGTATGAAACTGGTATAATCTTGAAGTAAAGTAATTAACAATATTATAATTGGTCGTTATAGTACTATGTGAACAAATTAGTGCGCGCGCGTCGTGCAAGGAGCTCAAGAGTCAAGTGGGGAGCGCGGATGCGGCCGGTGAGTTGTCGGCCCCGCACTACCTCGCGCCCCGCAGGTGCGGGCAGCCGAAGAGGGCCGAAACGGCCCGAACATCCTGCCCGGGGTTGAAGTCTTCAAGTAATGGGAAGCGGACAGACGTTAATGAACGCCCGCAGTATTGTCCCCTTGTTCGTCTTCAACTTGACCACGCGTGTCTCTCCATCGCTGCCAGGTATTGTTTCTATAACTCGCCCCAGTGGCCACACCAGTGGCGGTTGTCCTCGCTCCTTGATTAGAACGAGTGATCCCACGGATAACCGACCTGTGGAAGCGGTCCATTTGGTTTTGGTCTGCAGTAAAGAAATGTACTCTAAATGAAAGCGGTTCCAAAAATGCTGTCTAATATGCTCCATTTGGTGATAGCGCTCTAGTCTCCCGATGGCGACATCAGAAACCTGTGGATGCGGAACAGATGTGAGTGGCCTGCCAATTAAAAATGGGAAGGAGTGAGAACGGTTAAATCTAGTGGATCAGAAGATAAAGGGGTGAGAGGACGAGAATTTAAAATTGCCTCAATCTGAGTTAGACACGTGGACATTTCCTCATAAGTGAAGTGAGTTAAACCTAGTAACCGCCTTAAGTGATGCTTGGTGGACTTAACTGCACTTTCAGCGATGCCGTTGAAATGGGGGGTGTAAGGTGGAACAAAGGAAAAGTCTATGCCTTGCTGTCTGACTTCGAAGTCAATCTCAGCATCCTGTAAAAATCGCCCCAATTCATTACAGGCACCAACAAAGTTAGTTCCATTGTCTGACAAGATACTCTTAGGCTTGCCACGACGAGCCACAAAACGATTGAGAGCAGACATATAGCCCTCCCTAGTCAAATCTGTAACGATCTCAATATGCACGGCTTTCACAGCCAAGCAGACAAATATGCACAGGTATGACTTTATAAGCTTACACCCACGCCCTTTGCGGTCGGCTATCAGTACTGGCCCGGCATAGTCGACGCTACAGTTACGTCTGTCGAATAGTCGCCAATAATAATTGAGGGCCTGCGTGTAACAACTTAAAATGATAATGATTAAAAATAATTTTTGTAATATGATATTTACTACATAACAATATAGGGTGTTTGACGTTATAGTCATAAGGAGAGTTATCGAGTCTCCCACCCACACGTATGAGCCCATCAGAATCCATGAATGGACTCAATGAAAGAAGTCTGTTCTTACGAGGTTACAACTTTCCTGATTTTAACAGTTCATACTCTTTAGGAAACATCTCAACTTGAGCATGACGTAAAATACAATTCAAGGAATCATTTAGTTCTTGAACAGAGAGTGAACCTACAGTCTTGTTATGCTTGTTCTTTAAATTATTTATATATCTCCTCCAATAGGCAAGTAGTCTTTGTAATTTATTAAAATCAGAAAATGTTGTAAATAATGAATTGATGAATGATTGATTATGTGAAACTAAACTACTTAATGATAAATGAGAGGATACAATTTCAGGTAGATCTTGTTTCATGCCTTCATTTGGAAACTCCGGCCAGTCAATTTCAGCTTTAGACAAAAATTCAGGACCGGTCCACCACAAAGAACTTTCGCTGATTAAGTCGGCCTTCAGCCCACGAGAAACGAGATCTGCTGGATTGTCCTTCGACGGCACGTAACTCCACTTATGCCCTACCGTGCTTTCTTGTATTTCGTTAACGCGATTTCGTACAAAAGGCTTCAATGAAGTCGGCGTCATCGACAACCAACCCAACACTATGGTTGAATCACACCAAAACTGGCATCTGCTAATAGGCAAGGTAAGAGATTTCAACACACTAGTACACAGTCTTGTTCCAAGAATAGCTGCACATAATTCAAGTTTTGGAATGGTACATGGCTTTATAGGTGCTACTCGATTTTTGGAAAGTTAAAAGATGCACAGTCACCAATCCGTCCCTATTTGTGGATCGCACGTACATACATGCACCGTATGCCCTTTCCGACGCATCACTGAAAATGTGTAGTTCACATACATTTGAATTGTCACATACGGCCCATCGTGAAATTCTTAACAAATTTAGACATGGCAAAGTACTAACGAAGGACTCCCAGAGTCTTTGAACTTCATTTGGAATGCATTCATCCCAGCCACACTTCATCATCCACAGGTGCTGCATAATAAGTTTAGCCTCAACAATACAAGGACCAACTAAACCTAACGGATCAAATATCTGACTAAACACAGATAAAATGTGACGTTTAGTGACCTGTTTGCTGCTATCAATGTTAATAGAAAACACTAGAGAGTCCGATGCGCATAGCCAATGAAGACCCAATGGTTTTGAAGGTACATTCCCGCCGAAATTTAATCTACCCGTATAACCTACTCGACCGATCATCTTAATATCACAGAATAATTAATAGTACTAACGTACAGAAGCTTCACTTTTCATACATACATACATAGTCTCACGCCTATAACCCCGAAGAGGTAGGCAGAGGTGTATTTCCACACCCACTTTTCGCCAGATATACTTTAGTCCCACATAATAAGGGGCGAGCCTATTGCCGTACCGGGCACATTTCCAGACTCCGTGCTGCTACTGAGAATTTCGTGACAGAAAAACCCAATAACACTGCCCGACCCAGGAATCGAACCCGGGACCTCCCGATCCCACGCGCTTCACTTTTCAAACCAATTTATTGAAATTGCTACTTTTGGTACTAAGCAATAAAGTTCAATTCAGCTCGCATAAGCACTCAGTGCCTATTGCGATATTAACCTAACAGTGCCCGTTCTTTTCTAACACATAACGCTGTCGCTGTCTGGCGCGGAGTGGCGCGCTAGGGTTGTCGACTTGGCGCTGCTACTATATTTATTCATTGTCTATCTACCTACTTGACCACGTACCTAATAATAAATAATTATCCTAAAAGTATCCTATCCCACTATGTGAGCTAGTAGAACAAAAGCACCAAAATTCTGGGCTTTTACATTTTTACTATACAAATTCTTAGTTATTTCCTAAACGCGTGGATCGATTTACATGATTCAAACAGATAAAATGGTTTTTGAACTAGATCTTTAATTTGACACCATAATCGTTGAAATATCTCAACAAGCAAAAAATCAAATTTTCAAGTCGCTTTCGACACACAGTTAATTAAGCAATACCTTGCATTAGACTTGTGATGATACATTTTTGTTGTTAAAGGCGTTTAAGTTGAACATCGAATAATTTGAACAGTGTATGAACACGGCGCGTGAGAATACGGAGCGGTCGCACTTGTTGCGTGACGTCTAATGTGAGCGGCGCGCGGCAACCTACTAAATCCAACCATGTCGACATGGTCGGCCGAGGTACTTGTAAGTTTGTACCTAAAATGCGAAGTGCGCCCGGCCTGTTAATATATAAAATCCTTGCGTTACTGACTGACTGACAGACACGCTACAGCCGAAACTATTGGGCGCAGGAAGCTGAAATTTGGCATGTATGTTCCTTGGGGACCGTAGGGGTGCACTAAGAAGGGATTTCCCGAAATTCCCACGGGATCGGCCAAAGCGTGTAAATTAAAAAAAAATGCAGGCACAGCTGCTGGCGTCCTCTAGTCTGAGATAATATTTCTGGGCTATTAGACTGCCATTTACGCAAATGAAAATGAGCTGTGCCTAAAACAGAAGGGACCCCTTTAGCCATTGCTACCACCTCGGGAATTGTGTCTCCACCACTAAGATAGTCATCCACGTAAACGTCATGCGCTATCGATTCTCGCACCCTTTTATTTGAAGATGTGGACGCAAGACTTACCAAGCATTTTGTGGCCAAATAAGGAGCGCTCGCTGTGCCGTAACTCAGGGTGTTGAGACTGTATGTTTTAAAAGGCAATTTTGAATCCTCCCTAAAAATAATTTGTTGTAAGGGTCGCTGTACTGGTGTGAAAAAAATCGCCCTATACATTTTCTCCACGTCTCCAGAAATGACGTACTCGTGTTGACGAAAGCGTACCAAAATACTAAAAAGGTCATCCTGGACAGTGGGACCTACCATTTGGATATCGTTGAGCGATGATCCAGATGTGGTTGCAGCTGAGGCATCAAAGACTACCCGAAGTTTTGTGGTAGCGCTGGACTCCTTAATGACTCAATGATGTGGCAAGAAATATTCAATAGTACCACCTGAATGAGGTTTATCTGTTTTATTGTTTTCTGTCATATTTCCCAGGCGCTCGTACTCCTGTGCATGAAAGTACCGTATCTTTCTTTAAAGACGAGATCACGCTGGAATCGACGCTTTGCTATATTGAAGGACTCGCCTAATACACTGGGGTCCTGCTTCAGAGGCATGTTAACTATAAATCGACCAGTATGATCACGGATTGTATTTAATTTAAAATTGGCTTCACAAAGTCTTTCTTCATGAGACAATGAGTATTTTGTAGGGACAGAGTCAATCTCCCAAAATTTGTGTAAAGTATTATTAAGTTGGCCTAATGAAAGGTTACAAATTTGTGACTGTGATGAAGATGGATGAGATGGAATAGTAATAGCACCTGATACTATCCACCCGAATTTGGTGTCACGAAGAGTATGCTGATTATTTTCTAAAGTTATTTAAAAGCAGGACCAAGGCATCGCCAAAATAACTCTGCTCCCACCAATATATCAACCACTGAGGGACTGTAAAATAGTGGGTCGGCCAACTGTGCATTTGATGGCAAAGGAATTTTATCGACATCAATTAAAATAGACGGCAATTCTTTTGTTATTACAGGTAATACGAAACAGTCTATACTAGTTCTATAACTACTGCAGCGTGATTCTATAATTAAATTACAAGACTGTGTAGTAGTAGAAATTTGAGTGTTGATACCTGTTACCGTGGCGCTCGTGCTTCGTCGAGGCAATTTCAGCTTATCGGCTAATCTCTGAGTAATAAAATTGGCCGTGCTACCATTATCGAGCAAGATCCTGGCGTCCATCTAATTGCCCCAATTGTCCACGACTTTCACCAACGCTGTGGAAAGCAAAACATACGACGCAGTAGTATGGTGCATGGATGTGTCGTTAGATAACACAACATTTTGTGGAGTACAAGTAGATAAAGGCGTCCCTCCAGAAATGTCAGTAGATAAGGTCCCACTACTGGAACTAGGCATATGATCTTGGAAATTGGTAGATTTCGGTTTGTCGACATGTAAAAGGACATTGTGTTTTTCATTACAATATTTACACCGCGCTAATCTACATTGCTTAGTTAAATGACCAAAGCGTAAACAGTTCACACAAACCTTTAACTCCTTTGCTTTCGAGACCCGACTGTCAACAGACAGCTTACGAAACTCTTCACATGTGTACAAAAGGTGGTGTTTGTGACAAATTAGACATTTAATAGGTAATTTCTCATCTTGTGTGGTAGCAACAAACGATTTAGGCTTAGATTCTATTGAACTACTATTACTTTGTTTATTTGATTGTTTGTTATGTTCTAATGTTTCCAATAAGTCAGACTTTTTGCTAATGAATGAACAAAACTGAGTCAAGGTGGGTGATTTTTCTATCGTGTTACGATGTTGCTCCCAATCTCTACTGGTCACAGAATCTAACTTAATGGACATCATGTACACAACTAGCGTATCCCAGTACTCAGTAGGCTCGTTCAATGTTTTCAATGCTCTAATGTTTTTATTAATGACGTCAACTAAATACCGTAAAGAAATACAAGACTCTTTAAAAATTGTTTCAGCATTGAATAGAGCCTGCACGTGATTATTTACTCAAAGCCGACTATTATTATAACGATCACACAACAAATTCCACGCCATTTGATAGTGTTCGCTTTTAAAATCAATATTTTTAATTAACTCCAATGCATCGCCGTTCAGCGACGCACGTAGATTGTGAAATTTGCTTATGTCGTCAATGCTACTACTGTTATGGATTAGTGACATATATGTATCTCTATACTCAAGCCAGCACTGATAATCACCATCAAAACTAGGCAAACTAATTTTTGGTAAGCGAATAAAGCTGCGTTGAAACGATTCACCTGAATGTTTGCATGCTGAGCCCGCTACAGAACCAACATCGCCGGCGTCGCTGGTGACCAGCAGACTCCGAGCTTGTGCGGCTAGTGCGTGAAATCGCTCCTCGAACTTGGCTCGCTCCGCATATGCATCGTCTGGTTTGTCCATGAGCACCTCGATTTTCATCTGTAACGTGTCAAATTCATCGTATATGGCATCAAACTTACTCAATACGTTGCAAAGAAGAAATAGACTCACAGCTGAGCAGTATATTAATAAAGTTGCCAAAGTTAGTAAGCTTTGCTTTCATAGCATTGCGCTTTCTAAGTGAAATCTCCAACTCACTGGACATATTGAAGTTAGATAACAGTCAACTATAAAGGCAAAAATAATACTAATTAACTAATCACGAACAATGGATGGGTATAAAAATCTGCACTACACACAAAGGAAATAGATAATAACCTACTAATTAATAGGCGCGTGACCTTGAACTTGAACGGCAGCGCCAGCTGTTACCTATAATGGCGTAGAAATATGCGCACAGCTGATTTACCGTTATACCTATTATTTATTAGAATAACGGCTAGCGACAAGCGATGCAGCGATACGTAAGCTGAAGAGAATGTAGGTACTATAAATCTAACTCTGGAAAGACAAGAAATGGAAAATAATGTAATTTAAACGTTAACCGTTTGGAAAAAAGAGATTGTTTGGAAAAGGATTTATAAGGGAAAAAATTGGAACAAACTCACAAAACACCCGTATCCTTATCCACAGGTCGAACTGAATAATTCCCTCGTAGCGATGACTCGGCGTAATTCGATGCGCTTTGTACTCGAAGGCTCCAGGGATTGACGTAGTTCGCTTCTACTTCGTTCTTCCAAAACGGCGACTTCGACTTTGTAAAAATTCCGTTGCGACGATGACACAGCGATTTGAATTTCAAATTTCGTACTGCAACTGCCAACGTTTTCGGTTTCTCCAAACAGAAATTTATAGGCTCGACGTGACCAATGTTGCGAACCTAACTAAGGTCTGTAAATAAAATCCAGTGGACTGTATGAAACTGGTATAATCTTGAAGTAAAGTAATTAACAATATTATAATTGGTCGTTATAGTACTATGTGAACAAATTAGTGCGCGCGCGTCGTGCAAGGAGCTCAAGAGTCAAGTGGGGAGCGCGGATGCGGCCGGTGAGTTGTCGGCCCCGCACCGCCTCGCGCCCCGCAGCCAAAGAGGGCCGAAACGGCCCGAACAGAAATCATACTACCGTTTACGGATTCCATCACGGTATGTTATACTGCGATAGAATCCGTAAATAGCAGTTTCAATTTGAAATTAATACCTATTAGTTATCCTTGTAACGGCAGACGTAAACAAAGCTAACCAATACAAATCAGATAAGAAAACAATCTATTCTCGGTTTACCTACGTAGTAGAGTCTAGGAGGAAATCAAGGAAACGTTCTGCGAAACGAGGCTTCCCGTTGCAGTCCTATTGTGAGATTAAATAAATATGTAGCTCTAAAGCCGGGCAACTCTCGTGAAAAGGCAGGATTTACGTAGCTTGGATGAATGGTAAAGTATTTTTGCAAAGTACTATACTAGTTTTAATAGTGAGTCTATTAAATTTTCTTTCTTTTTTTCTTTTTCTTTTCAAAAAGACAACTCACGCACTAGGAATAAATTCTGTGTGGCGGGGGACTTTACAGACATACAACCAACGGACAGAATGAACACCCAGACTCGAAACAACAATTTATGAATCACACAAAGTGTTGTCTCGTGTGAGAATCGAACCCACGACACTCTGCGCAGTGTCAAGCGGTGAGGTGGCCGCTTAAACCACTACGCCAACCGTGCAGTCAAATTTAAATAATGTTTTCATTGCTTTGCTAGGTTAGCTCGACGGAAACGTGGATTGGGCAAATTTGGCTTATTTGACTAAATTTACAGCTATTTTAGAAATAAAAATTACTACGACATTATTTTGATTCATAATTTATAAAAAATGCCAGTTTAATAAACCACTTCAATATCTCTTAATAGGTAAAATGTTGTACAATATTTTTAATTTCAATTCTTGTACTTGAGGATGATTATAGTACTTTTTATTTTTATGTTTATTCTTGGTTTCATTGCCAACGTTTCCAGATTGAACCCTGATGTAGACGCAAAAATATGCAAAATAGCTCTGAGGTCTAGCTTTGGATACGGCACCGGGATAGAACAGATATAAAAAATTTTTGGCTATTCAGTTAATCAGTGAACCAGAACATCGTGTGTATCGAACATTCCATTATGTAAATGTATTTATAATACCACGAAAAGTGCGCACCACGAATGAGATCAGTCAGATGTGAGCATCCACCGACTTACCGGACAGTCCGAAATTAGAGCGTTGCAGCCATTAGTGGCTTATTTTTTTCTGCGTTTTTGCGCGCCACGAATGACTATAACTAAAGGATTTGAGATCAGTCAGATGTGAGCATCCACCGACTTACCGGACAGTCCGAAATTAGAGCGTTGCAGCCATTAGTGGCTTATTTTTTTCTGCTTTTTTGCTCGCATTATTTTCAGTATCTCAATAACAGTGTCACCCGGTGGATCAAATTATAGCTTACTTATAGCCCTATAAAATCTTCTATCTTCCAGTGAAAGACTTGTTAAAATCGATTCAGGCATGCGATAGTTTACCCCGAACAAACAGAAAAATAGACTTACAGACAGATAGACAAATACAATTAAAAGTTTATTAATGGCATGCTATCGTGTACTTAAAAATACAAAAAAAAATGTAATTTTGAGATCACAGACAGACACTTCAATTTTATTTATATTATTATGTACCTACGTATAGAAGCGATCCCTTGAAATAATCGGTATTGCAAATAATTTGCTTCAAACAGGAGATGTTAACAATGATGCATGGTGCGTTAGAGAGGAAAGGAATGAAAGTGAATGTAAGTAAAACGAAAGTTATGGTTTTTGAAAAGGAGGAATGCGTTACGGCTTGCAATGCTTTGATCGATGGACAACGAGTGGCGCAAGTGAATGAGTTGGTATACTTAGGTACGTTGTTAACAAGAGATGGTAAGAATGAAGAAGATATTGAAAGAAGAGGTAATGCAGGTAACAGAGTGAATGGAGCTCTAAAGGCGTTTATGAATAGCCAAAACGTGTCCAAAAAGGCACGTTTAGCTGTGCATAGAGGGGTATTAGTGCCTACCCTCATGTACGGTAGTGAAAGTTGGGTATGGCAGAAGAGATTTGAAAGTAGAATAAATGAGAAGTATGTGTGGTGTATCATTGACCGACAGAGTAAAGAATAGTGTGATAAGAGAGTGTTGTGGGGTAAAAGAAGATGTAGTGTCAAGCATTGAGAAAGGCATGTTAAGATGGTTTGGGCACATGGAGAAGATGGATGACGATAGACTGACAAAAAAGATATATAAGGCAAGTGTGAATGGGACAGGACAAAGGGGAAGACTTAGGCGGACGTTCTCTGACCAGATGGGAGACATCCTGAAAAAAGGACAAGTCAGAAGTACCCTTAACAGAAGAGCATGCATGAGAAACTTGATAGGAGTGAGTGTAGCAAGAGAGGTATGTCAGGATCGTTGCAAATGGCGTTCCGTAGTCTCTGCCTACCCCTCAGGGAAACAGGCGTGAGTCTATGTATTTATGTATGTGTGTTTGAGTGTTATTGGCAGTGCAATCACAGTATTCCATGCAACAGATTTTAGACGTTGACGGCTATGACTGTAATATAGAATTGGTAGCAGCTGTTGTCTCTTTGAAATATAAGAGAATATTAGTGTGCGTGGTGTATATTCCACCTAATTCCACAGACGAATTTTATGTCACTACATTTACCGTAATAGAGAATATTATAGAAAAATACAGTAAGATGGACGTTTTGGTGGTCGAAGACTTCAATTTGAATTCGTCTAGTCAAAATATCCAACTACATTACGCGTATCTCACTTCATTCTGCAAATTGATGCAACATAATGAGATAAAAAACAGTTACGGTAATATGTTAGATCTTGTGCTTAGTAATCTGAGCGATAAGAGTGTGTGTGTCATTAGTGACGTCGAGGCGTTGGTGCCAGCTGACGCACATCATCCGCCGCTAGGCGTTCGACAGAGTGTAGAGCAGCCGGCGGCTGCGCGGGCTCGGCCACCGCCACCGTGCTATGAGTCGCCACAATATCAACACTCACCTCGGTGGAATTTTAGAAAAGCGGACTTTTATGGCTTACATGACAACTTGGCATCGACATCGTGGTCAGATGTGCTAGCGTGTACAAGTTCTAATGACGCTTTAGATTATTTTTATTCGCAACTTGAAACATGTTTTAATGCAAACGTCCCTATAAAACGGGAATTAAATCTACATAATAAGTATATATATCCTAAGTGGTATACGCCAGAAATAATAGTAAATATTAAGAACAAGTACTTCCATTTAAATATGTACAAACAATTTAAATTAGAGTTAAATAAAGAAATGTACAAATTTTATAGGCAACGTACGAAGGAACTCATAAAGTTGGCCTATGCCAACTTCATAGATCGAGCAGAGGCGGGTATAAAGAAGGATCCCAAGTCTTTTTGGAATTTTGTAAAGGCACAGCGTTCTTCGCAGCAATCCGGTTTTGATTTTGAGTACGATGGCCGTATAGTCTCCGGACTGGATGCTGTGAACGCCTTTGCATCATATTTTAAATCTTCATTTTTGACAGAGCAGCCACCATCTACAACCATTGAACAAATTGACAGTAGCTTGTATTCTTTTCGCATTCATATCGATAGTATTACGAAGTCTAATTTGTCCCAGGCAGTAAAACGCTTAAAGGCTCTATCATCAATTCGTCCGGATGGTGTACCTGCCTTTATAATAAAAGATTGCATTAATGTTTTTGAGGTTTTAACCACTATTGCACATTTTTAACTTGGTGTTAAATACGGCTAGCTATCCTGCCTTATGGAAGGTGTCTGGGGTCACACCTGTCCCTAAGGATGGCTTCAAGTCTCAGATCACAAACTATAGACTCATTGCCGTGCTCTCGGCATTCGGCAAGTTGTTTGAATCTATTTTAAACAAACACATCGCCAGACAGATTAAACAACAACTGAGTGAGTGTCAGCATGGGTTTAGAGCTGGTAAATCCACTACCACTAACTTAATTAACTTCGTCGACTATTGTGTGATGGAAATGGATCACAGAAGACAAGTGGACGCAGCTTATTTTGATTTCAAAAAAGCATTTGACCGCGTCCACCCTAAAGTGCTTTTGCAGAAATTAGCAGCTGTAGGATTCACGCCTAAGCTATTGAATCTGTTTGATAGTTATTTTGTCAATCGTACGCAATATATACAGTTAGGAAATTACCAATCTAGCCCATATGACAGTCGCTCTGGTGTAAATCAAGGTAGTGTTTTGGTTCCAACTTTCTTTTTGATTATGATCAATGACCTGCCGAATGTCGTTAGTGCGGCACACTGTCTCTTGTTTGCTGACGATTTGAAGCTGTTCTTAGGGATAGATTGTCCAGACGACTGTGAGACACTCCAGCGGGACATTAATAGTGTTCTAGCTTGGGTAGCCCGCAACCACTTAGAGTTTTATGCATCTAAATGCGAAGCAATTAGATTTACTCGTTCACGCTCTCCATATATCCATCCTTATGAAATAACTAGTGTCCCGCTGAAACGTGTGACTTAAATACGTGATTTGGGCTTGACCTTGGACACGAGCCTAACTTTTAATGCACATATCACAACAATATGCAAAAAGAGCTTCAAATCACTAGGTTTTGTGATTCGACAATCAATACCGTTTCGGAGTAGGGGTGCTATAATTGCGTTGTACTTTTCATTTGTAAGAAGTCTTTTAGAGTATGACTCCGTAATCTGGGATCCACACGAAGGCAAGTATCGTATGATGATTGAGCGTGTACAGCGGCAATTCTGTCGATTTCTGTACAAAAAGCTTTATGGCTATTATCCTTATTTATATCTGTCTCAGTTCGTGTCAGGCATGGTGTGTTTTGACACGCAGGCATTACGACGTAAGTGTGCCCTTATGTTGCACTATTACTTGCAACTCAATAATAAAATCGACGATGCGACCACACTGTCGCGATGTTCGTTATCGGCACCGCACCACTACACCCGGTTACGCTCGCGCCGCTTGCTTGCCGCACCAAAAGTGCGAAATACTGCGCAATACGCACCCACGTATCATGCAGTTGCACTCCTAAATGCTCAGATTGCTCAGTATCCGGATGTAGATATATTCTTTACAAAGTTAAATACTTTGATAAAAAATGCTATACACTCTTTGTCAAATAATGTCATCATTTAAAATAATTGGACTTACTTGACTTTTTGTAACTATGTACCTACTATGTATTTTTGTACTATAATGGCTCACTACACCCATTGGGCAACTGTTAGTGTAGTGGGCACTTGTAATAAATAAATAAATAAATAAATAAATGTATGTACACCGTTAATTTAAATTAGCGTTTATTACGGTTTCTGTAGATTGAAGAAAGGATTTTATTTACCCTACTATTACAATAAAATCTTATTTACGTAATTCTTTTTCGCAAAATGTTTCCTACTAAAAAAGTCTCGCTAGTTGGTGACATCATTGTGTCCCGAAGATTTTCATTTTGTCTTGAACAGCACCGTGCGACTTTTGTAATGCTAATCTTTGCTGCAATGCTTTTTCAGAACGTTTTTGTTTAAACTCTTTATACGGAGCTACAAGAAACAAAGCTCTTCTTTACTTTCAGCGTTTCTTAGATGATAATTATGTTGCGAAAACTAGCTGTAATTGAGTTGTTTATGTCGATACTAACTGTATTTGAGTTGTTTATGTCGATAAGTCGTACTATTTTTTTACAATCAATTTTATTTTCACCTTTCCCAGTGCCTGTTATTAAATCTTGCCAGATAAATTTTGCCCATATTACCGGTTTTGTATTGAGTCATCATTTTGCATGCATGTGTATATTACGTGACAATGAAACATTATAATGTCAGGCGGCTGAACTGTTGATGAAACTGGCAAATGGGCGTCTGTCAATTATTTTTTCGCGTGATTGTGTGGCTAGCTCGTGCGATTTGAAAACTCCTATAGACAGTCCCTAATATAACGACACAACCCCATCGAGTTTGAACTCGTTTGATTCGTATTGACGAGTAATTTGATCTTAAATTATCTAGCGCATACGAAAACTTATTATAAAATAAAGTTTTTCATTTAATAAATTCTTGTGTTATCTGCTTATCTATGAATCCTGCGTTAATAGTACGCTTTGCATTTTACTATCTAAAAAGTTTTGTTTAACATAAATATAGACAAATAAGTTTAAAGGTTAACTTTATGAGTTTAATCAAACATCAATTGAAATAACAAACAGAAACTAAAAAATACCTAAATTGCTAACAAACTTTGGGACCAATAGAAAATACGTAGTTGGATTTGTAGTCTATTTTATCGAAGTTGACTTAATGAAAGGTACTATCTAGTAGACAAAAATTCCTTACCAACAATACGAATATTAAAACATGCGACTTGCCACAATTTATTTCTAGTTTGATGAAGTAATAGAATTGTAAGAATATCACATTGCCTGCATATTTATTGAATCGATTAATATACAGCAGAGTAGTGTATTGTGTGCGCAGTTGGAATAGAACTGCAATGTAGGCACATTCTGGAACATACTTTCTAATTGAACTACATCCGTTTCAGACTATTGTTTTAAGGCTTTTGGCGAGTATTGTTTTATTGATAAAAGTATTTGAGATTATAAACATTTCCCTACATTATATTTTTCTATCATAAGAATGAAAAAAATATACCTACGATACTTTGGCAATATTTTTGTATATAAATATTGCAAGCGTTCGCATTTGAAAACGTTCCACTTTCATTTAAAAGTATTAGTATTGCTGAGGATATTTGAATATTCGATTTGAGCCTTTGAAATTTCGATTTTTGATTTGATTATAACCATATTATTTTCTTCCATAACAATCTTATTTTCAACAATCATACATGTAAGTTTAAGATCTCTAAGTACATCTATGTACAAAAAACACCAAGCAAATTCAAATATATCTCTAAAATGGATTTAATGTTAAAGTTTGCTATTAGTGCTAGGGCCGAGATAGAATAAAATATAAAAGATTAAAAATATATTGACTGCAATATCCGACTGTTTAGGCAAACGCACTTTGTGCGGATTCGCTATAAATCGTATTTTTGCGCCCACTTTCCCATTTCATGCGTACGTGCTGGTTGAAAACAAATATAGCGTAGCTCGTTTGGCAATGCAAATCCCCGAGATTTATTTCGTGAAGATAGTTCAAGAAAAGTGATGGAATATATTTTCGAAGTATTGAAACTGAGCAGTAAGATTACCGTGAAGGAGCTTGAAGGTTTTGTGTCATCGGGTAATCCTCATTGACGATTTAATAGAAATATCATTTTATGACCAACGTAGAAGAAGTGGCAAAGGAGAGAGTTTACTCTCAAATTAATCTGACAATGGTGTATTGAGAGCCATTATACCAAGCAAACCTCTCCTTCGTGTATGGCTTTCAATACTCCAGCTACATTAATTAATTAAAACGGTACCAATTATATATATTGTCATGCTTGCTTCAAAATTTATACTGGTTATCTATGGTCTGCTATAAATATGTAAAACAATAATATTTAATATAGTGTAATTATTTTATTATGAAATAATTGTTTACTTAATATTAGTAATCATGGCAATTTTTTATGTACGCAATTTTATCAATGTAATATGTTTTATTATGGGTGCTTACCTGAAATAAGAATCTTTTACTTATTTATTATCTTATTATTATTCACTTTATTTATCATATTTCTCATGATTCATTTTAAATTTATAAACTACCTTAAATAAATAAAAAACGTTTAAAAATATAAAAGGGACCACGGAGACCCACCGGTGTCGGGTACAGGGACCAAGCCACCGGTGGTTAGGGCCTCAGAGACAGGAACTTCCTCACGATGCGTGCCGTGTCGAGAAGAACTGCCTTCTGAATCAAGGACTTGATCCAGCTGCCTAGTGCGAGCCTCTATAGGTGTTGATCGAGGCTCTTGGCGATTAGCCCATTTACCGACACGACTATCGGCACAATAATCGCCAAATCCACATCCCACATGTCAACAATCTCGTGAGCTAGGTCGAAATATTTAATCTCCTTCTCTTTTTCTGCCTTCACGAGATTGCCGTCATGCGGTATGGTGATATCGATTAACATTGCGAGTCGCTCTGCTCGGTCTATCACTACAATATCAGGCTTACTAGCTACAATAGTCCTGTCTGTAATGATAGACCGATCCCAGTATAACAATGCACGACCATTCTCGAGAACTGGGTCGGGCACATATCTGTAGTACGGTACCTCTGAACCAACGAGATTATATTTAAGGGCTAGTTGCTGATGGATTATCCTGGCCACTTGGTCGTGTCTGTGCAAATACGTACCGTTGGCAAGACTCGAACAACCGGACACTATAGGCCTGAGGGATTCCCCGGGTTGGTAACATGCCCGACATATGTCAATCGTCCTATCCCTCAGAATATACTTCCGGTAGTTGTTTGTCATGACAACTTCGTCCATAATTGCAAAGACAAAACCTTTGGTTTCTCCAAAGAGATCACCGAATCGCAGCCAGGATATAGAAGGTTTAAAATTTACATCGGGCCCATGTAAGGCCCGGTAGAATCGTCCATGCAGCTCCTTGCCCCTCCATACTTCCCAACGGTCCTCCGTATTAAGTACTGCAGGTTTGTGCCAGTTCTCTTTAGCCAGAGCGAGCGGGGTAAGTCCGGTTTCAATTGTGACTACATCACGATGCACATCCACACTCATCTCCAGAAAATAATCTCTGAGGTTGCACACCTCGCGGTTGTGGAGGGTCTTAGCACATAAAAAGCCTCGACCCCCACATTTCCGCGGGATGTACAGCCTCATTACCGATGAGCGTGGATGATGCATTCGAGATGCAGTCAGCATTAACCGGACTTTTCTATCCAGGGCATCTAGTTCAGTTTGGGTCCACCTGAGTATGCCGAAGGAATACATTAGGACTGGCATGGCCCACCCGTTGCAGGCCCGCACCTTGTTGCCACCTGATAAAAGACTGTTAAGTACTTTTCTCAGGCGGCCAAAGAACCGAGCCTGCAAAGTCTGTTTCATGTCAGTCTCAGAAATATTCAAAGACTGCGACATACCCAGGTATTTGTAGGTATCAGTTGGGGAGAGGGATCTAAGTTTTATGGAATCTGAGAGTTGTATTCCTGCAGATTTCATAATCCTGCCTCTCTTCACATGCATGACCGCACATTTATCCACACCAAATTCCATCCTGATAGAATTACTAAAGGTTTCGGTTACCGGTAATGCAGTCAGTTGGAATTTGTTGGGGCAAATAATTTCAGGTCATCCATGAAAAGGAGGTGAGATGTAACTTGACCTCCTCTCCTTAACCGATAGCCTAGCCCTGAAGCCTCTAACAAGGTACTTAGAGGGTTCAGGGCCAGACAAAACCACAGAGGACTCAGACTATCGCCTTGGAATATACCTCGCTCGATCCTTATTGGAGCACCGCAACCCAAACTCGATCGACATCCTGGATAGCGCAATACGGTCCTCCACTGCCCCATACATGACCTTAAAAAGGTGCATAGAGTTGCATCTACTTTATACAACTCCAGCACCCTCTAAAGCCATGTATGTGGCACGGAGTCGTAAGCTTTCTTGTAATCTATCCAGCATGTCGAAAGATTATTTCGGTTACGGCGCACCTGTTGGCTAATGGCCATGTCTATCAGAAGGAGTTCCTTAGTGCCACGGGCCCCACTCCTACATCCATTTTGAGAAACAGATAAAATAGAATGATCAACTACATGTTTTGTTAATTTCGTTCTCAAAATGGATGTAAGGAGTTTATATATTGTTGGCAAACAGGTTATCGGCCTGTAATTTTTGGGGTCCGTGGCACTACCAGACTTATGGAGTAGGTGAGTGACGCCGGATGTTAAAAAATCTGGTAGCGACCCCGATTCCAGTGATGACTGGATTTGAGATGCTAAGCAAGTATGCTAACTACGGAGCCATTTGAGCCAAAAATTGTGCAGCCCGTCCGGTCCCGCTGATTTCCACTTTGGTAACGAACGGACTGCTCTGGCTATATCGTCGTTTGTTATTGATATTGGCTCTATTGTTCGTATTTGTTCGCACACTCGCTCAACAGTCTCAATCCAGTCACTCTCCGTGTGGTTGACAGGTGTCGACCAGATGCTGCGCCAAAAGGTTTATTAGCATCATCATCCGGTCGACCCCCATCAACGTCACCGGCCGTGGACTCGGGTCGCTCCCATCTTCTGTACACCCACCTCTCGTCTCTCTGGAATATGCGATTCAGGCAATACCGATCCACTCTTATTTTGTATCGCCTAATACGTTTTGCCCATGCCCAAGTTTTTGTTTTAGGGTGTCGATGCACTCTGTAACCCGAGATAAATAATCTTGGGAACTGATACCAGTTCCCGCACAGGCTCGAGTTACAAAGCGCATCACTTTTGGTCGGGTATTGCCCATCCTGAAACAGGAGAGCTTGCCAATGAATGCCCTAGTCTCAGCAATACGACACTCAATCCTGCGTTGCCAAGCTGGCACAGCTGCGGTCTGTCGAGTAGCGGTATTATTTACAGGCATTTTCACCCCTGTTACTCGACACGCCGCAACCGCCGCACAATACAGGATTGACTGTGTATCGCTGAGATTTTCACTATTATCAAAGTGAGTTGACAGTAATGCGTCTAGGGCATCACCAGCGCTATGTTCTTTTTATGCATGGGCAAACGAGGCAAAGGAGGCCGAATATTTGGGTCCATGGATCGGTATTCCGCAATAGCACATCCCAAAGCACTCCTTAACTGATCGTCGCACTGGGTACTTACATGAGAAGTCTCGTCATCTACCTCTTCATCAACTCGATTTAACAGTTGCTGTTGAGCAACCACTGTGTCAGGCTGCGTTGAAAAAGTGATGGGGAGACTTCTTTGCATGTCAGAACGAAGTCTCTCAAGCATGGAATCATTCAACAGGCGACACCGCTGGATGGCCCGCACTTGATCCGATAGCCGTTGTGTTGACACGTTGACAGCTGGCTCAAGCGCCTGAAACAAAGGCAGCATTCGATTACGGTACGCACTGAGGTTAGTTCCTCCCTCTGTGGCCACAAAATATGCCCGCATGACGTTTTCATTCATTGAACTCGTCCATCTCATGCGGTGCACATCACCACCGGTAGCGGGGGCCCTGTTCGAGACCGGTGGGTCTCGGGGTCCCAAGCGTGTCGGTGGCCGGCCTCTCCCTCGCCGACGTACAGGTGGTGGCGACATCGGCGGCGAGAAGTACTCGTCGCTCGACGAGCTCGACGCCTCTGCAATTGCCGACAACGCTGATGCAGGTGCCGGCGGCGGCTGCGAGGCGGAGCTGAGCGACGAGTCCAGGGGTGTCAGGCGTGCAGCTGCTACCTTAGCTCTCGTCAACATATTTCCATGTTGATTTCATCATATTTACTTGTGTAGTTTTTTTTTAAGGACTAGGAATAAATCCTGTGTCGCGGGGGACTTTACAGACATACAACCAACGGACACAATGAACACCTAGACTCGAAACAACAAATTATAGATCACATAAAGTATACACATAACTGTAATATTTACTAAAAACCTGCGATCGCTCTGGTTTGAGTGGCAGTTTTTAAAAGCTATATGCATAATATTTGCGATGTGAATATAGAGATCTAGAGACAGATGGAAATAGAGCACTTTTCTCCCACGAGACATCGTGACTTGCGTAGCATCGAGTGATCGAGTAATACTATCTAATGCATGCATTTCAACAAATTAGACATGAATTCTACAGTAGTTAGTATGGTAAAATATATTTTCTTCTATTGGATTTACTGGATTTACTGGACATTTCAATGGCGTTTAACATACTTTTTTAAAGTCATTTGATTCACAACATTTTGTTGTTGTGGAATAAATAAATAATATTAAAATCGGTGGTGTACTAATAGTAATAATTATAACAACTACATGTCACGCACAATGTAGGGTTCCGTAGTAGGCCTTACCTAATCTGCTAAAGATAAAAGAACTCGATCATAATATTTATTTTATGTAACGCTTGCTAATGTTAGTTTGAGTTAATCGATTATTAGTCGTCACAGTGACCCGCGTGTGATCGCGAAAATTGGAAAATAGCAGGCGAGACCCTTGCTCAGCAGTGAGACAGAAATTAGGCTATTAATAATAAATAATAATATTTTGTAAAGCCTGTATTTATCATATTGATACCAATTTGTAAGTGGTGGTTTTTCTAATTATTTTGCGAGAATAAACAGATCGGTTAAAGCAAACCGTTAGTGTATTTAAAAGACCTATCTAACGACAATACCATACTCGACATAAAATAAAAATTAAAAAGAGGCTTTTGCGCTTACGTGTACTTAAACGTCACTCACGACAACAATCCATTGTCACGAATGTGTAGGCAATACAACTCTATTCGCTCTGAAGCTGATATTTCTGTTAAAGTATAACATCCCCAATAATGGAGTCTAATTGCAAATATAACAATATTGCTGCACTTCAATATCTATTTCATTAAATAAATTTATTCCTTTTTCCCTATTAATTCCTTATTTTTCTACCACTGCTTGCATTTGCTCACGAACATTGTAAATAAAGTTTAAATGATGTGTATGGTTTTAATTGGACTTCAGATTGGAAACTGTATAATCTTGAATTAAATGTTGTGTAAGCCTTAATCTGTTGTCTGTTACTGTACCTATTTAATAAAAATAAAATAAATCAAAACTTATTCTATACATAATATGTTTTGTACATTTTTGTTTGCTTAGTCACAATGTGTAATCCTGCCCAATTTTAGCACTCTAGTATTTATAGTGTCCACGTAAAACGCCGGACAGAATGGTGACAATAAGGGTGCCTCGTTGTTTACTGCGGAAAACGGACCCTAAAAAGTAAAAGTATTACTTTTTAGGGTCGGTTTACAAATTTCGGTAATCAGCGAACCAAAGAGTCATACACGTTCCTTTAAATGAAGGTCAAAAAAGTTAATTGCAGCGTTAGTTATTTAAATACGTACTTTTCTCGCGTACTTATTGATTCATTCACAAAGGAATATGAAATTTCTTTCAATCTTTTAAGTTATCCGATCAAAAGAATGAATAAAATATAAGATATTTTCTAATAACTTGTTTGTAAGCGTTCTCTATTGGATACGATCTACTTCTTGATGTATGGAACAATTTGATCTCCATTATACGACTGCGCAATACCAAACAGTCTCCCATAAAATAAGTATCAAGTAGTCTTTATAATTGATGAATGTCTCCTAGAGGAAAAGCTTCATATAATTTCTGACCCCCCTTTTTACCCTTTAGGGGAGAAATTTCCAAAGGTCCTATCTCAGTGTTCCTTTACACTCAGCAAGAAATACACGTGCTAAATTTCAGCGTTTGCACCCAGTACTTTCGGCTGTACGTTGTCTGTCAGTCAAGTGATGATTAACATAATCATCGATATCCAATTCCAAAAATCCCATCTAACACTTCATTGTGACAATACGTTACTGTACGACAAACATTAACTTCATCCTCAGTGAGAGTGCAATCATCATCACTATGAATGAGACCAGCGTTTTACGACTACCTATAACTTGTAGACAATTAGCTCAGCCTGATATAAAACAGGCCTAACCGTTCTTTCCTCTAAACGTTTATTATAACAGAACATGAATCTGTGTTAAAAAAATATACCAAGTAATTAAACGTATGGTCATGTTCTTAAGTTTATTTTAGAGGTCACAATCACATCAATATTGTAATGAAAAGTTGGTATACTTTATATTCTAAGCATCGCATTGACTACTACAATACATTAATCGTGTTATGGATACGAGTACCTAGATAGTCTATGACCATGGGTTGTAACATTAGTATAACAATTAACTTGTGGCGAAGGTTCAAATTAATTATGTTTAAAATGATTTTCCTATTTTCACGACTCAGCTTTCAAACTTTTGAAGCTCACTAAAAGTTTATGCCTTTTTATTTTCTTAGTCCAAAATGGTTCTCCTAATTTACGAGTACCAAAAGTTTAAACTACTACTGACTTAAACTTATAACAAACATTCAACTAAGACGCTATCTTGGCTCTGCAAGCTAACGACTAGCCTTGTTAGCAAGTACTCAACAGTCTACCCCAGTACTGTAGACATTTGATAATTAAGAGTACGTAGAGAAACATGAATGTGTAACAACAGTGAGTAAAAGTTTGAGAGCTGAAAAAAACACGGTTCTATTCTGAAGACAGATGCATTGTCATCGGGCACTTTATAATTTAGTACAATTTAGTTTTCACTGTATCCTACTCTGGTTAGTCATCATTGGCCAATAATGAAAAAAATAGCACACGGATTAAGGATAGCAATGAGTAAGTTTAACAATAAATTTTCTATGTTTGCAAAAATACCCAGTTCCTGCCCCAGAAATCTAACCTGAGCGGCATTTAAACCAAATAACTAATGAAATCAGTCTTTTTTACACTCTGTAACGATAAAGGGACAGGTTCGTAGCCGTCTGCAGACCGCAGATGCAGTCGATGTGTTGCTGAAGTCATGATTTCAAACCAAACTTGTGACGTCAATCCTTGACGCATCACTCGGCTCGGTCGACCCCGGCGCCCGCGCCCTGCAACGGGCTATAAATATGGAAGCGCTGGCCGCGTTCGCCCCTTTTTCTGGCGGCTGCGAGACGAGTTAAGTTAACCAACTCTCCTGGACGAACCGGCAGCGGGATTCTCAACAAAAACCCCACCCATCGCCGAATCACGCGACCCTGTGTAATTTTTTATTAATTCCTAATTTTTTCGCTTGCTAAATGATGTCTAAAATTAATTGAGAATTAAATCAATTTTTATTGTAACATTTAACCACGTTTCTCATTTAAACACACCCTAGTAGGGATAACGTAACAGTGGACACCTGAAAGGTCCTTTTTACGTTACAGTGGCGCCCAACGTCGGGCACGAACCCACGACCCTGAGATTAAGAGTCTCATGCTCTACCGATAAACGGTGAGTTTTTTTTATTTTTTGTGTATGTGTGAAATCGTTTCAAAGCAGTGTGTAATTATTTTAGTGGCATTTATTGTTTCTTTTTGCTTGTTTTATTGTGGACGGGAAGTCGGTGGTGTTATGCCGGCCACAATAGACATTTTCTCTTTTTGTTTTGTTGTGCTCGGAAGGTCGGGCGTGTTGAGCCGGTCACAACAGACAAATTTTGTCTTACTACGCATGGTAAGCATTTTTATATTATAACTATTTCTGTTGCCGCGTGTGATAATTAATTTTGTATCAACCGCATAAGTTGTTACTTATGCGGTTGCAAGCAACACGTGGTCGCAAGCAAAACGATTATAACTTGTTGTTATAATCGTTTTGCTTGCGACCACGTGTCAACTAAATGACGCGCTGTGGTCACATTCCTTGATCGCATTCTTTGTATTGCGATTTATGGCCTCACGTCCACTAACGACGTGCTAAGGTCACCTTCGATGATCGTACGCTTCGCGATTAACTTTTTTAAATGCCACTACGGTAATTAAGTGCTACTGGTAATTATTGCTAATAATTGCTGCTTTGGCTGACTTATGGAACGAATTCACACCCTTATCTTTTCCATTTCTTTCTATTTTCTACTATAACCTTCTGCTAGTGATTTTGTACGGCGATTATCTCTATATAGTCGGTATTATTTAATACTTTTACCGCCTACTACGGCGATTATCTTTTAATATTAACTATTCTTTTCTTTCTTACTAAGAAAGTTGCATCTATGTTATGCCACGTTTACTTATTATAGTTGGACTAGCTGAGAATGAACGTACCTAAAGTTGCTATCGTATTATATACTAGGTATCTAGCTAGAATTCCGCGTTCATTTATTAATAAAATGTACACGTGTCACATGCAGGTTGCTCACTAACAATAATGAACGAATGTAATTATTGTCTATTTGGTATAGAAATACGAATATCATCGTAGAATTATTAGTTGTTCGTTTTGTCAAATGTTTATTATGCTACAATCGTTGTTTTTGGTCTTCGATTCTCCTTGTTACTGCCTATCGGTATGTCATTTGCAAATGCATCTATTTATGCATTTACTGTTCATTGTGAACTCAAACATAAAATTCCTGCGTCGCAATTATTGAATTATGTTCTTGTAGTAATGTTTGTGTCGCAAGGATTGTTCTTTCAATGTCTGGTTTCTATTGAAATATATAAAACATATAATTATAAATAAATGGTAAAATTAAGCCGCTGACGACCGGAAAACTACTTAATTGTCAATTTGTAACTTGTTTCCTTTTTACTAAATGCTATGCATCTGGTTTTACTAGACCAGTTTAAGTAGTGGTTATATTGTGTTCTTGTGTTAACGCAAATGTTATTATATCTAACTGAATTTATCAAACTTAATTGAATTGAAACTAACTTTAAGTAAAGTGGGTATTTGCACATAAACTGAATCAATAACTTCTTTTCTTGAATAAATAAGTGCCTATTTACATATGAATCAAATAAATAATATTTATACCTCATTAAATAACTAAAGTGGCTGTTTACACACAAATTAATAAATAATTTCAATACTTAAATAACTAATGTGGGTACTTATACATAAATCAATAATTTATATACTTTAATAACTAAAGCGAATTAATTGATGTACAAGTTTAAGAATACCCTTTCGTATTTTACAATCAACTATTTTAAACCTCAAAGCTGAATAAAATAACTGAATCTTATTCTATTACAGCATAAATAAGTTTATAAACGATTGGGTACAGTGTCATTTACAACAATGTAAGACGCATAGGTATGCGAAGTTATAATTACCTACATAATTATTTGTGAAGGCCAACAATGGTTCTTTTGTTTTCGAGTCGAAGCTCACAAGATAATGCATTGTGTTGTGTTAATGATTTATGTAAACATGCTAACATAAAATGAATAAATATTTCAGTTATAAATTGTAATAAAGTTTATTAAATGTAATATTGTTACAAAGAATCTGTTATTTATCTAACTATTTATCCAACTATCTGATAACTATCTAATTTCACATAACTATAAAAACATCAGATATGTTTCTCTTGGTGATTGCCATATAAAAGATCTTAAATTAACTCACTACAAAGTTTAAGAATGTAATGATTAATGCTCATCACTAATGAACTAATCACTAAAATAACTTAACACTTCGTTACAAATAATATAAAAACCTTTAACTCCTAATTACAGCTAAATCATGTACCCATATATCTTGTTACTTATAGCTTTGGTAATGACTGATCGAAATATAATAAAATATTTTTTTTCCCTTATGGCTCAGTGGCTGAAAGGTTGTTGTCGGATCGGTCTGTGGTTCGATTCTCGATTGTGTTTATTTTTTTTGTGCTTTTTAACTATGGTAGTGTATACTATGTCGTCGACAGTCTCCTTCGACGATGTACTATACATTACATCTTGCAGCGAATTTTTTTTTGTGTTTTTAACTATGGTAGTGTGTACTATGTCGTCGATAGTCTCCTTCGACGATGAACTATACATTACATCTTGCCGCGAATATGTTTTTTGTGTTTTTGGCTATGGTTGTGTACACTATGTCATCGATTGTCTCCTGCGGTGATGTACTATACATTGCAACCTATTCCGAATTGTGTATTTGCCGTTGTCGATTTTGTATCATAATCAGAAACCAGTTATTTGTCCGCGAGAATGGAATGCGGCCGGCGCCAAGCGCGCAGTGATGACTCACTTGTTTACGTCAGCCGATCACTCGGCTCAAAACATTGAATTATACTTTATACTTAATTATAATGAACACTTCTTTTTATGATTTTACAATTCGCATCGAGCGCGTTAATGAGCAATTTGTTTGTGATATCGCCAACTAATCGTATGATTGTAGTATCGTAATATAGTAAGATCGTAATATTGGTTTACGACTTATACTCTTTCAATTAATTTCACTTATCGAATATGGGTGGTCAGGTGGTGCCTACCAACATAGACTGGGTGACTATTTGCTATAAAACTCACGTATAATACCTCTTTGCGCGTCGTGTATTATAATGAATGCGACTCGCATCGTGAATGAATGTTGGCTTGTTCATGCGTATGATTGTGTGTAGGCCTTTTTGAATGTGATGAATGTCAGGTTATAGGAACGTTCAATGCTTGGTGACGTATGAATGGCCGAGGGTTATACTTGTTTTTTTTTCCTCTTTCAGGGTTAATAGTTGCCTTGTATTTAACCTACTGACACCACTACCACTCATCTGTTTCAGGGTCCCGGAGTGCAGTTGCCGCCTACCAGCCACAGAATTTTCCCTCTGGGAAAATTCTGACCTAATGGGGGGAGTGTGTGACGTCAATCCTTGACGCATCACTCGGCCCGGTCGACCCCGCCGCCCGCGCCCTGCAACGGGCTATAAATATGGAAGCGCTGGCCGCGTTCGCCCCTTTTTCTGGCGGCTGCGAGACGAGTTAAGTTAACCAACTCTCCTGGACGAACCGGCAGCGGGATTCTCAACAAAAACCCCACCCATCGCCGAATCACGCGACCCTGTGTAATTTTTTATTAATTCCTAATTTTTTCGCTTGCTAAATGATGTCTAAAATTAATTGAGAATTAAATCAATTTTTATTGTAACATTTAACCACGTTTCTCATTTAAACACACCCTAGTAGGGATAACGTAACAGTGGACACCTGAAAGGTCCTTTTTACGTTACAGTGGCGCCCAACGTCGGGCACGAACCCACGACCCTGAGATTAAGAGTCTCATGCTCTACCGATAAACGGTGAGTTTTTTTTATTTTTTGTGTATGTGTGAAATCGTTTCAAAGCAGTGTGTAATTATTTTAGTGGCATTTATTGTTTCTTTTTGCTTGTTTTATTGTGGACGGGAAGTCGGTGGTGTTATGCCGGCCACAATAGACATTTTCTCTTTTTGTTTTGTTGTGCTCGGAAGGTCGGGCGTGTTGAGCCGGTCACAACAGACAAATTTTGTCTTACTACGCATGGTAAGCATTTTTATATTATAACTATTTCTGTTGCCGCGTGTGATAATTAATTTTGTATCAACCGCATAAGTTGTTACTTATGCGGTTGCAAGCAACACGTGGTCGCAAGCAAAACGATTATAACTTGTTGTTATAATCGTTTTGCTTGCGACCACGTGTCAACTAAATGACGCGCTGTGGTCACATTCCTTGATCGCATTCTTTGTATTGCGATTTATGGCCTCACGTCCACTAACGACGTGCTAAGGTCACCTTCGATGATCGTACGCTTCGCGATTAACTTTTTTAAATGCCACTACGGTAATTAAGTGCTACTGGTAATTATTGCTAATAATTGCTGCTTTGGCTGACTTATGGAACGAATTCACACCCTTATCTTTTCCATTTCTTTCTATTTTCTACTATAACCTTCTGCTAGTGATTTTGTACGGCGATTATCTCTATATAGTCGGTATTATTTAATACTTTTACCGCCTACTACGGCGATTATCTTTTAATATTAACTATTCTTTTCTTTCTTACTAAGAAAGTTGCATCTATGTTATGCCACGTTTACTTATTATAGTTGGACTAGCTGAGAATGAACGTACCTAAAGTTGCTATCGTATTATATACTAGGTATCTAGCTAGAATTCCGCGTTCATTTATTAATAAAATGTACACGTGTCACATGCAGGTTGCTCACTAACAATAATGAACGAATGTAATTATTGTCTATTTGGTATAGAAATACGAATATCATCGTAGAATTATTAGTTGTTCGTTTTGTCAAATGTTTATTATGCTACAATCGTTGTTTTTGGTCTTCGATTCTCCTTGTTACTGCCTATCGGTATGTCATTTGCAAATGCATCTATTTATGCATTTACTGTTCATTGTGAACTCAAACATAAAATTCCTGCGTCGCAATTATTGAATTATGTTCTTGTAGTAATGTTTGTGTCGCAAGGATTGTTCTTTCAATGTCTGGTTTCTATTGAAATATATAAAACATATAATTATAAATAAATGGTAAAATTAAGCCGCTGACGGCCGGACAACTACTTAATTGTCAATTTGTAACTTGTTTCCTTTTTACTAAATGCTATGCATCTGGTTTAACTAGACCAGTTTAAGTAGTGGTTATATTGTGTTCTTGTGTTAACGCAAATGTTATTATATCTAACTGAATTTATCAAACTTAATTGAATTGAAACTAACTTTAAGTAAAGTGGGTATTTGCACATAAACTGAATCAATAACTTCTTTTCTTGAATAAATAAGTGCCTATTTACATATGAATCAAATAAATAATATTTATACCTCATTAAATAACTAAAGTGGCTGTTTACACACAAATTAATAAATAATTTCAATACTTAAATAACTAATGTGGGTACTTATACATAAATCAATAATTTATATACTTTAATAACTAAAGCGAATTAATTGATGTACAAGTTTAAGAATACCCTTTCGTATTTTACAATCAACTATTTTAAACCTCAAAGCTGAATAAAATAACTGAATCTTATTCTATTACAGCATAAATAAGTTTATAAACGATTGGGTACAGTGTCATTTACAACAATGTAAGACGCATAGGTATGCGAAGTTATAATTACCTACATAATTATTTGTGAAGGCCAACAATGGTTCTTTTGTTTTCGAGTCGAAGCTCACAAGATAATGCATTGTGTTGTGTTAATGATTTATGTAAACATGCTAACATAAAATGAATAAATATTTCAGTTATAAATTGTAATAAAGTTTATTAAATGTAATATTGTTACAAAGAATCTGTTATTTATCTAACTATTTATCCAACTATCTGATAACTATCTAATTTCACATAACTATATAAACATCAGATATGTTTCTCTTGGTGATTGCCATATAAAAGATCTTAAATTAACGCACTACAAAGTTTAAGAATGTAATGATTAATGCTCATCACTAATGAACTAATCACTAAAATAACTTAACACTTCGTTACAAATAATATAAAAACCTTTAACTCCTAATTACAGCTAAATCATGTACCCATATATCTTGTTACTTATAGCTTTGGTAATGACTGATCGAAATATAATAAAATATTTTTTTTCCCTTATGGCTCAGTGGCTGAAAGGTTGTTGTCGGATCGGTCTGTGGTTCGATTCTCGATTGTGTTTATTTTTTTTGTGCTTTTTAACTATGGTAGTGTATACTATGTCGTCGACAGTCTCCTTCGACGATGTACTATACATTACATCTTGCAGCGAATTTTTTTTTGTGTTTTTAACTATGGTAGTGTGTACTATGTCGTCGATAGTCTCCTTCGACGATGAACTATACATTACATCTTGCCGCGAATATGTTTTTTGTGTTTTTGGCTATGGTTGTGTACACTATGTCATCGATTGTCTCCTGCGGTGATGTACTATACATTGCAACCTATTCCGAATTGTGTATTTGCCGTTGTCGATTTTGTATCATAATCAGAAACCAGTTATTTGTCCGCGAGAATGGAATGCGGCCGGCGCCAAGCGCGCAGTGATGACTCACTTGTTTACGTCAGCCGATCACTCGGCTCAAAACATTGAATTATACTTTATACTTAATTATAATGAACACTTCTTTTTATGATTTTACAATTCGCATCGAGCGCGTTAATGAGCAATTTGTTTGTGATATCGCCAACTAATCGTATGATTGTAGTATCGTAATATAGTAAGATCGTAATATTGGTTTACGACTTATACTCTTTCAATTAATTTCACTTATCGAATATGGGTGGTCAGGTGGTGCCTACCAACATAGACTGGGTGACTATTTGCTATAAAACTCACGTATAATACCTCTTTGCGCGTCGTGTATTATAATGAATGCGACTCGCATCGTGAATGAATGTTGGCTTGTTCATGCGTATGATTGTGTGTAGGCCTTTTTGAATGTGATGAATGTCAGGTTATAGGAACGTTCAATGCTTGGTGACGTATGAATGGCCGAGGGTTATACTTGTTTTTTTTTCCTCTTTCAGGGTTAATAGTTGCCTTGTATTTAACCTACTGACACCACTACCACTCATCTGTTTCAGGGTCCCGGAGTGCAGTTGCCGCCTACCAGCCACAGAATTTTCCCTCTGGGAAAATTCTGACCTAATGGGGGGAGTGTGTGACGTCAATCCTTGACGCATCACTCGGCCCGGTCGATCCCGCCGCCCGCGCCCTGCAACGGGCTATAAATATGGAAGCGCTGGCCGCGTTCGCCCCTTTTTCTGGCGGCTGCGAGACGAGTTAAGTTAACCAACTCTCCTGGACGAACCGGCAGCGGGATTCTCAACAAAAACCCCACCCATCGCCGAATCACGCGACCCTGTGTAATTTTTTATTAATTCCTAATTTTTTCGCTTGCTAAATGATGTCTAAAATTAATTGAGAATTAAATCAATTTTTATTGTAACATCTAACCACGTTTCTCATTTAAACACACCCTAGAAGGGATAACGTAACAGTGGACACCTGAAAGGTCCTTTTTTACGTTACAAACTGTAGACGGCAGTAGCACACGGCAGCACCGTATGCGTATTAGTTCTGAGTGTTCTATGAGACACCATGTCTGACGTCTTTGAGAATGTCACTAGCAATACAGAGGTGTGGTCGGGTAATACTCGTGCGGTAGGGCGAGACATCGCGATGGCGCGCGGCAGTCAACGTGTATTTCGCTAAGAAAGTTAATCATCGGCCCTGTATACAAACTGTTCCATTGCTGGGCACGGGCCTCACTATGAGAAGGGCAACGTGGCTAAGTGCGGGTTGGCACACTTCAGATGTTTTTCGAGAACACTATGGAGAACTCGCAGTCATGCGGGTTTCCTCACGATTCACCACGCAAGCGATAATTAATAATTTAATACGCACATAACTTCGAAAAGTCATTGGTGCGCGCCGTGGATTCGAACTCGAGATTCTCTGCGTAGCTGTCCGTTGATCTCTCCACTAGGCTATCGCTGCTACGAAAGTTATTTCGTAGAAATACATAGCAACTAGTAGCACAAACGGTAGTGTCGTGCATCTGCGGTCTGCAGTCAGCTACAAACTTGTAATCTTAGACGTCAAAAGCGCTTTTTTATTATTGGAACTTTTTAATTACCCTTGGCAGTTGATTATGGATTACCGTTCACCATGGAGGTTAGGATAAGACTGACTGGGACTATGGTATTGGGTATATGGCTTAAATTAGTTTAAATTATGTAAGGGCTTTGTCGAAGATTGTGTTAGAGCAATTAGAGTGGCTAGCGTGTTCTCAATTGAAATACTACAATCTTGATTATTCGTAATCAGTTGTTTTTAATAAACATTGGTTAAGTCAATCTCTTGCAACATAGAAATTTATACGCTTGTGTAACTTAATTTAAAGTTACAAGCTGGTATTGTTAGTCCTTACAATAAAAATAAGGAATTATTTGACCTATTTAAGGGCCTATGCAAACCACGTTTTTTAAACGCGCCGTCGACGCGCGTTTCAAAAACGCGCGTCGACGGCGCGCTTTTATCCTACAGATCAGTTTGTTGTCGTTTGTATCGATACAAACGCGCTGCACCGGCACGTCTGTATCAATACAAACGCGCCACACCGGCGCGTTAGTATAGCGTTTGCTCAGATTATTAGAACAAAAGGCAGATGCAGCGCATTCATCAAAGTGAGGCTCGTTGACAGCTATGTGTGCGTGACATTTGGTGACTGCACTGTACGGACCCGAGCGGCTATGTGCGTGTAAAGTTGCCAGATTATGAATAATCTCCCACTCATCATCATCAGCCTTTAACAGTCCACGGCTGGACTAAGACTCTCCTTTGAAAGGAGGAATTGGTCTACTATACCACGCTGGCCAAACGGGTTGGTGTAGGGTTTGCATCAAGTTTTCCTTCTCTTACAGTGCTGTTCTCTGCATAATATGCTCCCTCCGTATGCTCTTACGACACCCATGGGATGATATGGAGTGGTGACATTCCGTATTCTTAATCCGTCACCACACGGACTGTTATTCCGTTTACTTCATTTTAATCGCAATTCAGTACTTAAAAAAGTCCTCTTGTGAAGATCCTTGAGCATAATTTTGTAATGTTTTTATGGAAGTTATATACTAACATTAGTTTGCGGTCTTGAATAATTTACTGTATAAGTGTAATAGATTCTATTACGTATAATATTCATGCACCGGAGACAGTGAACATTAATGAAAGCGACGTACACTATACAGGTGAATATAGATCAATTCTCTCACCCTTGTAAAGGTATTCATAAACCAGCGAAATTTTGTCAAGTACACAATAAAGTATAAATATTATGACACTAATTCATCATCATCATCAGCCTTTAACAGTCCACTGCTGGACTAGGCCTCTCCTTTGAAAGGAGTTTTTTGGTAGTAAAACTAATTTTACTACCAAAAAAATAAATATTAGAAGCGCGAACTCATGGATAAGATTGTTTATTCTGACCATTCCAACGTATGGTTCTCAAACCTGGTCACCTACCCAGCTTCGCAGGTCACGCCTAGGGGTCTGCCAAAGAGCCATAGAGCGCTGCATCCTGGATCTTAATCTTAAAGACAGGTTACGGAACACGAAGCTGCGTTCTAGAACAGGCATCAAAGACGTGGGAAGAAAGGCTGCCAGTCTCAAATGGAACTGGGCGAGCAGCGTCAACCGTATGTAAGAGGCTCGTTGGGCAAGAGTATCAACACGGTGGGTACCAGAGGATAGACGACGTCGCTGAGGCCGGCCACGAAACAGGTCGCGAAATGACCTAGACGCCTACCACAAGAGCTGGCTTGAGATTACGTGCGACAAGCATACCTAGAAAGATTTGGGGGAAACCTTTGCCCAGGAGTGGGACAACGTAAGCTAATAAAAATATGAATGCCTGCAATCAATTATTTCTGTTTCTACACATTAAGTACATGAATATTTAGATCGTATGGGGATCGAACCCAAAACAATGTATACATATTGGAAAGCCTATAACAATATTTCCTAATAAAGATATATCTAAAACTAGCTGACCCGGCAAACGTTGTTTTGCAACATTTTTTTTTTTTGAAAAATAGATGTTGGCCGATTATCATAGATACCGGATAAGCACAAAAAATTTCATTAAAATCGGTCAAGCCGTTTCGGAGGAGTATGGCAACGAAAACTGTGACACGAGAATTTTATATATTAGATATACTTTTATAATATGTTAATATATTTTTCATTAACATGACAATTCTTATTATATATTACATAAATCAATTGACAAATGCATTTTCCATAATACAGGGAAAACGGCGTCGACGTAAACTGGCATCACTTACACATTTTTTGCAGAAATACGAATTTTATCGAAATAAAATTATGAAACAGTCAAATAATCCATAGATAACTGTGAAAAGATATTCTATCTTTCTGTTTTTGCTTTTGGAAACAACTTTTACAAAGTTTAAAAACGCATGACGGCATTTTATGAATTTAAAAGTTGAGTTGATCGGGGCGCGTGAACTGTACGATGCTTCGTTTCGCACTGAGCTGGATTTGTATTCGCTTTTCAATTTGTATTTGCTTTAGTGTCCTCACGCAACTGTTCCGCACGCTCCATCTGATTCTTGTTCTATAATCTGAGAGCGTCTGTATCGCTACACACGCGCGTGTGCATCGCGTCTGTATCGCTACACACCCGCGTTTGAATTTATACAGGTGTGCAAAGGTCTACAGGCTGCGTCTGACTTGCGTGCGTATCGCGTCTGTATCGTTACAAAGGCGCGTCGACGGCGCGTTTAAAAAACGTGGTTTGCATAGGCCCTAAAGAACGTCCTATAAAGTTGGTGGATGTTTTTTTACAAGTCGGGCTGACTAAATGCTTCGGAAGCTTGCCTGCAGTTTTCACTAATGAATGGGATTAAATTCGGCAGCCTTAAATCCGCAACGAAAATAAAATAAGATGCATACTTAGTACAGTAGTTAGATATTGCCTTTATACGTAAATAAACGTTACCTTTTTGCTATACAAAGCTGAATTATAAACAAATTTCACGCCATCCCTGTTTTCCCACCACTGGACAAAATAATCTCTGGGTAAATGGACCTTTCAGTTTTGCAGATTCCTTTAGTTACCATAATCTAATATAATATTCAGAGAACATAACATAACATGTTTTTGTAAATTGTGACTGAATTACAACAGTAAGCAATTGTCCGTACTCCACTTACTATTAAACTGCCCTATCCACGGTGTGGAATGAGAAAATTTTAAACAAGGATTGGGGGACACAAGGATGGAGACCTTGTGCACCCTTATGATCACGGCTCTAGCCTTATATCTGAATGAACTATTTCCATGTTTCGTCCTTTTCAGACCCCCTTTTTGACGTAGTCGGGTTATAGTTTTAATTATATATTTTTTATTTAATCCTTTTCCGTATCCCGATGGGGCATGTTAAATAACCGTGCAAAATTTATATTGTCATATGTAAAGGAAGAAATAATGAAAAATAGGACCTAACGCAAAGCGTCTGACCCGCGCGAATTTTAAATAAAACCGCGTCTAAACTTATATTATGACTCAAACAGAATAATATATGTACATATTTTTAATTTGCTCTCCAGTACCTTTTATTTGATCTCAAACACGTAATGATTATCTCAGTTTAGGTTTTTTTTAGGTTGGAATCTGAAGTGTTAATTCGAAATAGAAAATTTAGATAAAAAAATTATAGACCATGTCACTCGGGTTAATATTACGAGTATATTGACACCCCATTTATTAAAATCAGTTCAGTAGTTTAATACATATGTACATAGATGCTTATATACATACATACATAGCCTGTCAAAAACATTACCTTTCCTTTTGGCTGCGCCGTAGTCGGGTAAAAATAGTAAGCAATTATTTTAATTCCATCTGAGTCAGCTATTATTGAGTAACTACGTAAGCATTATGTATAAAGATTTAAGTCTGCTTTATTTTATGTGCCACATAATAACTGTTTTCGACGGCAATAGAAGACACCGATTAGTCTTTATTTTCTGTTTCCACGCTTACATTAACACTTATTTACATCGCCAAACTTTATCACCAACAACTTGGCTTATATTGTTGCCTTTTATCATTTACAAACATGAAGTATTTTATTCAGGCGCTGAGATGTTTATAAAACATCTCCTAATTTTCTTTTTTTTGCATTAAAAAGGAATTTGATAGCAATTCATTAATTGACAATTACGTTTGAGTCTTGATAAATTGACCTAGAATGTTTCGTTTTTTTTTTCTTGTGAGTGTGTGGCAAACTCTACATAACATGACTTAACGATCCTTATCTTTAGACAAGAACCGGGACCCACAGCTTTACGTGCCATCCGAAGCACGGTAGCGCTCAGATGTAAATACCACACACGGTCACCCATACAAGTGGTGACCAGAGCAAGCGTTGCTTAACTTTGCCGATCTGTTACGAATGGTAAGGCAAGTCTCGCTATGAGCGCTACTAGAATGTCTCGTAACGTATTGTGAATTGCACCAGTTCACTACGATTTAACCCATATTTAAGGCGAGGTTGCAGTACTTTTTAAGATTTTTGAACGTCTGAAAGTCACATGAACTATGATACTTTTACATACATACATACATACATACATAACGTCACGCCTTTTATCCCCGAAGGGGTAGGCAGAGGTGTATTTCTACACCCACTTTTCGCCAGATATACTTTAGTCCCACGTAATAAGGGGCGAGCCTATTGCCGTACCGGGCACATTTTCAGACTCCGTGCTGCTACTGAGAATTTCGTGAAAGAAAAACTCAATAACACTGGCCGACCCAGGAATCGAACCCGGGACCTCTCAATCCCACGCGCACATTTATGCCGCGAGACCAATGAGTCAGTCGTATAGGGTTTGATGTCGAGTTTTCCCTCTCTACGCAAAGCTGGTATTTGCATCGTGTTATCCCTTAGTGGCCTCTCACGACACCCACGGGAAGATAGGGGGTGGTGACACTTGTATTCTATGCCGTCAACCACACGGCACGGTGATATTTTTAATGAATAAAAATTAAAGTATAAAAGTTGAACATATCTTCTAGTAAATCGTAAAGATAGAACCACGATTTGGAATGATTGGCTCGATAAAAAAAATGTCAAACATGGCACTAAATCACAATTTTAAACGTGTACTGCTTATAGATTCCAGAATGAATTTATATGAAAGTATTATCAATAGAAACAGCTCTTTATTTTAAAGTAAATGGTAAAAACAGATTTCGTTATTTCGTTATCATTTATCTCCAAGAAAAAAAATAGTCAAAATGTTGGCATTATATCGCTCGCCGGCCGTTCATCAGTGCCTGTCTAGGCGTGATTGAGGGCGGACGTACGTCGTTGCTCCACAAAATCCCCCTCCACCCCCGCATTTACGTTTTCGCAAAATTACAAAGTAATTCGTATTCCAAACTCAATCGTTCAAACCATAGACATACTAGTAAGAAACCGTAGACAGGTTACTGACAAAGTAACTGGCGCTTACGAGTGGCACGCATCGCGAAAAGCGTACGCACACTAATATAAGTATCTCAAAACGACACACTAAGAATTAGATAAGAAGTGTAAGTGAGATAGCACATCTAATCGCAAGCGCGAAAAAGAGATAAACATATACTCTCCGTACCGACGCGCATTGTGACATCATGCTGACCGTTTCACAAACAATAATTTGACTCAGATGCGACATGATCACTTTGTCTGTCTAGAGTAAATTCAGTTCGCCTCAAAATAAATTTGATTAATTGATTTAAGGTAGGGAAATAAAAAGTCGATGTGATTTATTTATAACATTTATTAAAAAAGTACATTTTATTCTTCACTTTTTATTCAATGGAAACCTAAAACAGTACGTTACTATAAAAACTGTGCGCTACGGACCCACCGTAGCCCTGGCAGTACACCTGGGGGTATGGTGGGTCTTTTAAAGCTTAACCGTACTCCTGGCTGAAATGCTTGTAGTGTTGTAACAACGCGCTACATGGACATAAAACTGAACAGTGTTATCTCTCGTGTGATAATGACTTACTACTTACGTTTTTGTATTTTTAGACAAGCGAAGACAAGCGCTAGTACGATGATATAGTGCAACAAGGAGATAAATTAGAGAATAAAACGTTTAGGTATTACTGCTAAAGGTATAACCTGTGGTACTGTTGAAGAACCGTCATCATCATCATCCTAGCGCTGTCGGATCATTCCCACTAGTTCTATTGAACAGTTCTATGATAGAACTAGTGATATTTTTTTCCCACTAGTTCTATGTATGTTTTACAAGGGTAGTGTCACAACATCGCGCTCACATATCCGAATAAATATGTATGTATAAAAATATGTTAAACGAATGAACGTCTACAAATTAATTGAACGTCTACAAAACAATTGAACGTCTACAAAACAAATGAACGTCTACAGAACAAATGAACGTCTACAAAACAAATGACTACAAGAAAGTGATCAGCTATCGATAGTGATTGCAAAAAACAGGTGCATGCGATTTTCGACCTTATTGACAATTCATGACAAACTTTGTTTTTTGTTTTTCTCGCTTTCTGGCATTATTACGGTAATAAAATTATAAATTCTTACTAATGTCAATTAGGTTGAAAATCGCACGCCTGTTTTCTGCAATCACTATCAATAGCCGATCACTTTCTGTAAGTCATTTGTTTTGTAGACGTTCATTTGTTTTGTAGTCGTTCATTTGTTTTGTAGACGTTCATTTGATTTACACCTTAAACAAATGAACGTCTACAAAACATATTCATTCGGATATACGAGCGCGATGTCCTGACACTACGGATCATTCCTAGTAGTTCTATTGAATACCCTTGTAAAAAACATACATAGAACTAGACTGGGACATTTCCTATTACTTATCCCATTAGTTCTATTCTCCTCATCAAGTTGTGCTAACATAATTAGGACAATTCTATCATAGAACTGTTCAATAGGGCTACTGGGAATGATCCTACAAAATAGTCAAGGTAAATTTAATCTCAGTAAAGGTTAAGGATGATGTGTTGGATCTTGTGGATAACACCAAATTTTTAGGCATTACACTAGATTCTAAGCTGCAATGGGGACCACATATTAGTAAATTGTCGAATAGACTCAGCTCTGCAGCATACGCAGTCAGGAAAATTCGCCAGCTAACTGACATTGACACTGCCAGGCTTGTATATCACAGCTATTTTCATAGTATAATGTCATACGGTATTCTCCTGTGGGGAAATGCTGCCGACATTCAGACCATCTTTGTTCTGCAGAAAAGAGCTATTCGAGCAATTTATAATTTGGATTATGGGGCTTCGTTAAGGAATAAATTCAAGGAAATAAACATTTTAACAGTTGCAAGCCAGTACATTTATTCCAACCTAATATATTTATTCCAAAACAAGGCCTCATACTCAAAGAAAAGTGATATCCACAATTTGAATACTAGAAATAAGAGTAAGCTAGTAGTGCCGGCTACCCGGCTAGAGAAAATAAAAAAATCTTTTCAAGGCCAATGTGTGCGCTTTTACAATAAAGTGCCAAGCAACATTCAAAATTTAAGTTATAATAAATTCAAAATGATTATAAAACGTAAACTTTGTCAAAAAGGGTACTATTCAGTGCTAGATTATATTGAAGATAAAAATGCTTGGGATTAATTTGCTCGGTCCCACAGGCTACTTATGTTTGATTAGTGTTAAGTTTCATGTGAGTGTGAGTTATTGTGTCTATATTATGCTAGTAAGTACTTTTATATTATTATTAAAAAAGCCTTATTAATTGACAACAACATTATAGACACACCAGCTCATATACTTATGAAAAATTCAATGTAGTTACTAAGTTTTTAAATTGTATAGAATCAAGACGTAGAAAAGAGTGGCCCGGAGTTTCTTGCCTGATTCTTCTCACGAGGCTCTACTTTCTGAACAGGCATTTTTTTTTTCAATGCTCAACTATGTTAATATGCATTTAAAGTTACTTTTTATTTTTTTTATTTGTATGACTTTCTGACGTGTCCAAAAAATTTAAACATTTTTATGGAAATAAACATATTTGAGTTTGAGTTTGAGTTTAGTGGAACTTGAAATTAACGAACTGAAATTAATAAACTTATTACACAACAATATTATCTGGGAGTACGGTTAAGCTTTGAAAGATCCACCATACCCCCAGGGGTACTGCCAGGGGTACGGTGGGTCGGCAGCGAAAACTGTGCAGTACAATCTACTTAGTTGTTTAATACTAAAAGGAGAAAAACAAGAACAAGTGAATGGACTTTGATCATCCGTCAATGTTTGTAACTTACGTACTTATGATTTTGTATTTCTATAATAATAATTATATTGTGTTGATTCAGCCTCAAATCACTTTTATTACTTGACAAAAACACACATCAGTATTTTATTATTACGAATGTACCATCCGGATACTTTGTTTTTAGTCTTTGAACACGCACAATACTGCTTCTCTTTTATACTCGCTAAATGCCATTTTTTTTATTCACTCTATTATTTGTGATACTGAATTTATTATAAATTGTAAATAAAACGTAATATTGTAATACTCATGAATGAGAAGTGATTCCATAACTTTTAGTCATTTTCCTACTATAGTTTGTGCAAAACCTCATTACACACGACGGCATTTTCAAATGTAACGTACACACACGCGAGTAAAAGAGCGAGTGCTTCCGACCGCAGCGCGTACGCGACTTAAACCAAATGAGACATTTAGCCTGTTTTTAATGTGCCACTTTTGAAGTTCGCATAACTCATCTACAGTTTTTTTTACGCTGCGCTGTGGCACACGCACACACGACGTCCCCCTTTCCCCTCCTCCCGCTCACTCGCTGACACCACCGCCGTGTTTTTGTTTTTGCGGGGGGTGAGTTCGAGCTACGCACTGTACTGCAACCTCGCCTTAACACGTCCCAGCATGAAACGTTCGAGCCAAGGCTTAATCAATTATTGCCTGTTGGCATGCTTTATATTTTGAAAAGCAGTCTAGCTATCGCCAAACCCTATAACATGGCTTTTAAATGTCGGAAAGCATTTATGATAAGATTAGTGTAATATGGTGTATTAGGTATCATGCAAATGTGAAAAGAGATATTGAATTTCAAGCACAGCCAGATACAGATATTGTAATATTATTTTTGCGATTAAGTTCAACAAGAAACAATCGTTACTGGTTTATTACAAAGCTCTTGCGATCGCCAACTATTATCATCATGTTGCGCTGTTTTATACTTTTAAAACGTTTTATTGTTTTATGTTGATGCTTAAATAATTAAATAATTAATATGACCTAACATACATATTTTGGCTTCCACCATAATCCGAGATTGCATGTTGTACCCCGGTTTACTCCTACTCTTTTGTTCTACTCATATCTAGAAACAATCTTAGGCTATGAATTTTTGCCCATATAATTTAGACTCTAATCTGACTGACTCTACAATGTACACATTAATAGCCTGTAAACTTCAGAGGCTCTCAATGTAGAATTACATCAAAAAAAAATGCGAATGATGTGCTTTTTTATTCTGGGATGTCCATACCTTACGTACCAACGAAGGGCTTTTGTATATTAGTTATGACATGATTTTTATGTATTGATATAGTTAGGATGCTACAGAGTGATTACTTTTATCGTAATAACCGCTCCACTCTGACTTCCGTAAACTACATTAAAATTTATATTGACAAACTATAGATATTTTTTTAGTTGTCTTCATACGTCATCGTTGCTAAATTGTTGTTGCCTTGAATGGTAACAAACATACACTGCAACGAACAGCTTCAACGAGGAACTTCAAGCACAAATCAAGCAAAGTTAACACCGGTAGCGAGCGGGTGACCCTCCCCCCGTAGGATCTCCACCTTGTCGCGGTGGGGGGCTCAGTAACCGTGGATTAGGCACCCGCGGTGAAGCTAAGAGAGATCCCAGGAGTGGACGCTCCGCGTGGGCTTAGAAGGGCCTGCGCAGGATGCGTCCAACGGTGCAGGTGCGGGGGACCGGACAGTTCGTCTGTCTCTCGCAGTCGGGTGCGGTCGCGGGAGGAGAGGCGTGTCGGTGTTGCATTGCCGCCCACCCTATCTCCCGCGACCAAATGGGGGCGCACCATTCGATGCGTTGCCGTGGGCCGCAGAGGAAGAGGAGATGCGGTGTTGCGTTGCCGTCCTCCCTATCCTCTGCGGCCGCTGGGTGTTTTGGCGGCGGAGCCCAACACCTTATTCCGCCGCTAAAGGTGTTTTGTTCAGGGACCGCCTAACCATCTGGCGGGCCAATACCCGTCGGGGGGTAGCGACGAATGCTTATGCGATTCCCTACCCTACGACACACGGGTACATGAGAAAGTCGAGGTGGTTTTTAGTGGTTACATCACACACTCCGGCTCTCATTTCCCCAAGAGTCGGAGATCCGAAGGGATTTTCCACCTCGTAAAACAAAAAAAAAGAAAAAGAAATGATGCAAACTAAGCAAAACTTTAGCGAACAAAAGTGTAAAGCGCTGAAAGCATTTGATATTCCGTTCAAATAGTTAAATCACAAGCGTTGCTTTGTAAATCGATATATGAAAAGAGATGACAGAATGTTCGCCATGATATTAATTTATCACATACATTTTTAGATGTGTAGAAAAATAATCATTTCAATCTTTGATAGCTTTTATCAGTTTAATATCTATTTCGTAATAAACGTTAATCAGCGTCTAATAAAATGATAGACGCAGAGATTTAAATCGAAAGGTGTGGCCATACCACAGATAAGAAAAACTTGAAAACATGTCATTCACTAAATACTGTGTCGCGGGAGACTTTATAAATATTCAACCAACGCACACAGAGTACACCCAGATTCGAAACAACAATTTATTAACCACACACAGTGAAGTCTCGTATGGGATTCGAACACATAACACTCGGCTTAGTGTCAAATGGCCAGGCAGCCGCTTAAACCCCTACACCCACCGTGCAGTCAATATGTATATATATAAATGTAATGGATGTATATGTATGAATTTCACCATTTAATCAAAAGTTTAGAATGCCAGCCATGTCATTGTCATCATCAGTCTTTAACAGTCCACTGCTGGACTAGGCCTCTCCTTTGAAAGGAGGAATTGGTCTACTATACCACGCTGGCCAAACGGCTTGGTATAGGGTTTGTATCAAGTTTTCCTTCTCTTACAGTGCTGTTCTCTGCATAATATGCTCTCTCTGTCGGCTCTTACGACACCCATGGGATGATATGTGGTGGTGACATTCCGTATTCTTAATCTGTCACCACACGGACAAGCCATGTCATTGTACCGCTATAAATAAAGCTTAGTTGTACAGTGACGAGGGTACGTAGTTGGTACGCAACTTAATTAAACTAAACTTAGTTCCATACATCAAAACAGTTGGTAATCGTTTGTACTCTTTTTATATGGCCCTCACTATGGATCTAGTCTAATGGATTTGGAGTCATGAATTTGGACATAAAAGGAGACTGACTAACTACGGAATTCAATATTCAAAATATAGATAGATCTGTTGATTTTAGATTCATTTTTGACAGTTTTTGACATAAGCTCCATACAAAATATGTCAAATACGAATCTTAAATCTACAGATCTATCTATAGTTCGAATATTGAAATTGGCCGTAAATAAGGAACCAAGCACAAGTGTTTTCTTACGTCTACTGCTGGATAAAAGCCTATTATACATAGTGGTCATGTGCATTTAGTGTAGGTTTTTATAGTTAGCCGTGTCTTCCTAAAGATAATATTAGCTTCGTGTATTTAGTAGTCGCCTGTTACGACGACGCCCACAGAATGAAATGGGGTAGTGACACTTAAGGGTCGGTACATGTCTGAAGGAAAATGCGTCGAGCGTATCTGCATTGGTCGCGTCTATTCCGTCAAATTACACCTACAACATTACACATGTAGTCAGTTTCTACGTTCAGCATCTACGATGCAGTTGCGTTGTGTAATATTAAATTTAAAAACGCGTCAGTCAAAATACACGTGGTGCGTGGCGCGCGCGACGTCGAGTGACAATGCGTCGACGGAAACGGAACAGACGCTGTACGTTTGATGCACTAACGCATCATCGGTTATGTGTGAAAGGTTGAATGTTTTATTATATACACTACCGCTCAAAAGTATTTGCCCACCTTGATTTCAGGATGTTTGAAGAAAATGATTTTCTTCTAATTGTACTAATTTTATTAATATAATTCATTGCCGTATGTTATTAAATCTAATAAAGACAGTTTCCCTATCATGATTTAACTAAAAAAACGTAAATAACCAAAAAGCAGGCAGCGATAGCCTAGTGGATATACCAACAGACTGCCATGCAGAGGGGTTCAAATCCACATACCAAAATCCAAATACAAATGATGCGGTTAAATATTAAAATCTAATACCAGCCCGCAAGACCGTCATCGACCAGTCATCGCAAGTAGCACCCGTTCACGAGTATGACGCATGTGCCAGCCATCATCGCTCTTGCCATATTAGAGGGACAGGGATGACCCGACACACGACGCCACCACAAGAAATGATATTTTAGTGAGCATGACGACAACGGTATACGAACCGGCAGTAAGAAAAAATCTATTGGTATACTGACCATGACCGCCAATTTCCTCCATTTTCCAGATCGTTATTATTAACATAAATTAGTGGAACGCGTGAAGGAATGCAAATGTAGAAAGAATTTTGTGAAGGTGACAAGTGAAGAACGATATGATCAGGGATAAATAATGTTAAACTACATTCAACAAATCATAAAAATATCCAAATCCTGCAAAAATCATGTGTTCACGAGGCACCTCTACTTAACATGTCACTTATCAAAACTAGAATTTAACAAATTTATATAACAATTATATTAAACGATCAGAAAATAAAATAATCGTGAGTTAAACAATTCTAAGCCTATCCCCACGGTGTCTTATCACTTAAAAAATCCTAAACAGTGTAATTTGTAAAAGAAAGTTCCTAATTGTCCCTTTGTATTTGTGCATGGGTAAATTCATTATTTCAAGAGGCAATTTGTTGAAAAATCGTATACCAATCCCGGCAAATGAGTTCTGAACTTTAAGTAGACGGTAGTTAGTTCCCACCAGTCTATGCTTATTCCTTGTGTTCACTTTGTGCAAATCACTATTTTTGCGGTATAGAATTAAGTTTTTCTTAATGTACATTAAGTTAGCATATATATATTGCGATGCAACTGTCAATATATCTACTTCTTTAAATTTATCACGTAAATAATCTCAAGCAGCTAACTTATAAATTGCGCGTAGGCCCTCCTTTGAATGACAAAAATAGTCTGTATATCAGCAGCTGTACCCCATAACATTATTCCGTAAGACATAACGCTTTGAAAATAACTAAAGTACGAACGGCAAATCATTAATAGATATTAAAAAAAGAAATGGACCGAGAATAGAGCCCTGTGGAACGCCCATTCCTACTGGCAAACCTAGAGACCTACTCCCATTAACATCTACATACTGAATTCTATCACTAAGGTAGCTGGCAGCAAGATTGAGTGCGGTATCTCTAATACCATAAAGTTTCAATTTAAGTAAAAGTGTATTGTTACGGACGGGGTAACGGGATTGAAAGGAAACACCGAGTAGCACTGATGACACTTTATTCGACTTGACATACGACACGCCGTTTAATTCCGACGCAGACAGCACCAACACTAGCGTCTTTTGCACTACACTTTTTACTGCACTTTTCACTGCACTTCACTGCACTTTACTGCACTATACTTTCACTTCACTTTTTTTTACTTCTTCTTTCTTCTTTTACTTTTTCCTTTTCTTCTTCACTTTACCACTTTTCAACTTAAACTGGCGCTTAGCGCGTCTACACCGCCTTATATACCCCTTAGAATGTTCTAGATTTACTAATTTCGATTGTCTTTTCGTTATTAAATTGTTTTTCCATCTCCTGTCTCTTTTTAACCTTTCCATTCCTGCTCGAAGTTTCTAGAATTTTCTAATCTTTATTAGAAATATTTAAATTTGTGTTTCCATCTCCTGTCTCTTTTTAACCTTTCCATTCCTTCCTGATGTTTCTAGAATTTTCTAATTTTTACTCGAAATATTTAAATAATCTTTTAAATATTTGCCAAATATTCATAAACATTTTCCAAATTTCATAAAAAACCATAATCCACATAACAGTTATGACTGGGATTTGAACCCACGCCATCAGAACGTGAACGGGATGTGTTATCCGCACGGCCATCGCCTTGTTGTCAACGGATGCTGAATTTGGCGAACACTTGACAAAATGTATACGTCATCGAATTAAAAACTCATTTCCAAATAATAAAATAGTCTTCAAACCTCTTTGCTAATTATTGTGTTTCGTGACGACGGTTTGACATGACATCGGCCGTCACAGTATTATGTTTCACACAGTCAAAGGCCTTTGATAGGTCACAAAAAACACCAATGGCATCCTTCGAGTTTTCCCAAGCATTAAAAATATGCTTTAACAAAGTTACACTGGCATCAACGGTGTAGCGACCCTTAGTAAAGCCATACTGTTCACTGTGAAATAAATTATTTGTGTGAAAGTGGCTCTCTAATTGATGCAAAATAATCTTTTCAAAAATTTTACTAAATGCAGGCAAGATAGAAATTGGCCGAAAATTACTAGGGTCGCTCTTTGATCCCTTTTTGAATAGTGGTATTACTTTACTGTGTTTCATTAGATCAGGAAATACTCCTGTATCTACGCATCTGTTGAATATTGCAGCTAAATATGGAGCTAAGCTAGAAATAATTTGTTGAACAAGTTTAACAGAAATTCCCCATAAGTAAACAGATTTTTTATTATTGAGCGTCTTGAATACCTGCAGTATGTCATTGGTGTCAATATATTTAAAATTAAAAAGCACATCACACTCATTCACATTGCCCCTAACCAACATTTCTGCTTTGCTTGGACATGAATCTAGACAGCTGGTTGTGTTCACTGGTATGTTTATGAAGAAATTGTTAAATGTCTGAGCAACATCAGTTTTCCTAGTAATAATTTCACCATTAAATTTTAATTCATAATTGTTATCTACCAATTTAGCTCGACCAGTCTCATTGATGATGCTCCAAGTAGTTTTAATTTTGTTCTTGGATTCTTTGATTTTATTGCTTAAATATAAGGATTTGGCTAAAGCACATGTTCTCTTAAAAACCTTTGAATAATTTCTAACATATTGAATAAATTCAGGATTAAAATTGTATTTCTTCATAACATATAGATCATACAGCCTAGCTCTACTTTTGTATATACCTACTGTTGCCCAATCACAAAAATTTACTTTAATGCTCCTTGCAAATGTGTTCTGTTTAAAAATTTTATAATACTCATCATTAACAATTTTAAATAAGCATTTATATAATTCCTCAGGATCATCAACGGTTAAGTCAATACTGGCGATCTTGGCAGCAACATCATTACTAAAGTGTTTGAGGCGAGCAGAGTTCATTGACCTACGTGTAATTTCTTGTACTTTAGGGGTTGTATTAGTTGGAATTACAACCTTTTGCCCACAGTGACCCGATGTCAAGTCAGTTAAAACAGCCTTACTTAAATAAAGACAATTGCAAAAAACATTATCTAAGCATGTAGACGAATGTGAGGTTATTCTGGTTGGTTCAGAGAACAAAATATTTAAATTAAATGACCTAAATAAACTAACTAACCTAGTACAAATTGGTGATTTTTCTAACAAATTGACATTAAAATCGCCACATACGATTATAGACTTCCTACTAGAAATTATGTGTTTTAAGACATCCTCTATAATGCTTTCAAACTGAGTAAAGTCGCTTTGTGGTGGGCGATACACACACACTCTAATATGTTGTTCAAGCTCAACACAAGAAATCTCAGCAGTGCGCTCGATAGAAAGTTTAGCTATATCCTTACGTTCTTAACATTTCAAACTATTCATCATCATCAGCCTTTAAAAGTCCACTGCTGGACTAGGCCTCTCCTTTGAAAGGAGGAATTGGCCTACTATACCACGCTGGCCAAACGGGTTGGTATAGGGTTTGTATCAAGTTGACAAGTTGTTCAAACTATTACATACATATATTAGAGAGCCACCACGAATAGCCTTCTTTCTTACGAATGCACCTATAACTGAGTAATGTTGATTGTTAAATATTAATTGGTCACCTTGCAACCAATGTTCCGTAATACATAAAATATCAATCTTATGTTTGTTTAAAAATAAATCTATTTCTAATTCTTTGCCAGATAGGCCTTGTATGTTTTGGTGAACTAAGTTTAAAACACATGAATGCCTATCTTTTGTCTTATCTAGTAGTTTAAACTAATATATGTGTCAATACTACTATTGGTATAACTATTATCTACCAAATGCCTAAGTACTCTAGTAGTACTCCTATCAATATATAAATTAAATGCTAATAATTTAGCAAGTTGTCGCCTATGAACATAAGAAAGATACATAGTATCTTTTGTTAAAAAGAAATTACTAATAAAAATATTAGTGTCAAAAAACAAAATACTGTCACTATGACATGTCCTATTTTATAATAATAAATTTAATTTACCTATCTGCCTGTTTTGGTCGTCTGTGAAAGCATATGAATAAGGCAATGCACAAATAATAAAGCTACATCCTATTTTTGTGCTAAGATCTATCATTAAGTCTGTTAATTCTATGAGACTGTTTTTGGAGACTATTGAGCTGTCACCATACAATATGATGACAGTAGTTTGTGCATTCAAGTCGGCATTCTTAATCTTATCAACTAGGGTACAAGACTGAACTCCAGGTGAACAAAAGTTTTGTACTGGTCGCTCAGTGTAATGATCAATTAAGCTCCCGAAACCCACTCCCGCAACAGTTGTTGACAGTCGCTATGCGGAGTCAGAAAATGAAAAATAAATGCGCCACCTAGCGGACTCTATCGATCGCTACTCTCCGTTAGGTGCGTTTTTAGAAAATGTATGGAAATTGTTCCCGTCGACTAGGGTATCGTTCACCGTGACGATCGAGTGCAAACTCGTACTTGACCCCCAGAATAACTAACCAAAACTAGTGTACTTAAGAACTCAAGTTAATATGATCTCTGCCGTATCTTCGGAATCTGTTTTATTTTTATTTAAAAAGAGACATTAAATAATAAAAACATTCTGTTGATGTAAAAATGAGCTGCATACTACTGCTATAAAATATTTAAGAACTTATTCAATTTTGAGAATCACTTGGTAAACGACAGAATCATTAAATTTGAAGGCAGACAGATAGGTCTGTTATCGCAGATATGTAAAGGTGTATGCTGCGGGCGACAAGTTAACGAGCTGGAGAGAGGCCGGCATTCACGCTCACTCGCTCATACATGTCATTCTTTTCTAGGAGAATTTCTAAAGCGGTTGATTTTCAAATTCATACGTATATATTTTGTAAATCAGGTGAATTCATTACGTCGCTAGGTCAGCCGGCAAATACTAGCTTATATTACTCGATATAATATCGATGAAAGTTGTATCATACAATACCCGAGTATAGAACTTTGTGGTTAAATTGCCACGACAATGAGATACTCCGTGGTTAGTCGGACGGACAGACGAACAACTCTAAAAAAGTTACAATCCCGGTACGAAGTATAAAGAACTTCCTTGACATAAAAACAAAAGTTCAACTGACTTATTTGTATAAATAAATGAGATTTGTTTGCTAATTAGTATCTCAACGAAAATGATTTTGTTTAAGAGTCCAGTCTTTTGTCTCGTTTCTTTAAGATGTGTCAGGTAAAATTTAACACCTCCAAAATCTCTCTGTAAAATATTTATAAAGCTAACTGACTCGGAGCATGTCATAGTCGTGAATGAATTTGTCACTCTTTTGTTATTATAACTACTAGGTACCTTTTAGGTATACTGTTTAATTATTTTTCTATAAATAAATAGTATACCTACAGGTATACTATTTACTTATTTTGTCTACTTAACCCATTTTTAATCACTATGCAGGCGTTCATGTACCTAACGAATTAGAAATTTAATTTTATGCTTAGGAGCTACATACAGTTACAAACGTTATGAACGTATAATTGCTTCATCACGTATACTTTATGTATGTGGATTATTTTTAATTTTAGGGAATAAATAAAAAACATACATACATAGTCTCACGCCTATATCCCCGTAGAGGTAGGCAGAGGTGTATTGCTACACCCACTTTTCGCCAGATTTATTTTAGTCCCACGTAATAGGGGGCGAGCCTATTGCCGTACCGGGCACATTAACAGACTCCGAGCTGCTACAGAGAATTTCCTAACGGAAAAACCCAATAACAGTTTGCCCGACCCGGGAATCGAACCCGAGACCTCCCAATGACTGCCTCATTGGTCTCGCGGCATAAATATGCTCGTGGGAGCATATTTATGCCGCGAGACCAATGAGGCAGTCAATAAATAAAATAATTAATGATTATTATGTTTATTGGTGGTATGTGAAATAGATAATAATCAAACGGTATTTAGCAATACATAGTAGTGTTGATTTATTCTTTGTTTGGCCAACTGAGTTTTGTGCCACATATAAAAATCCTGGTTCAGTCCCAACGCTGTGCTTTATTTGTCCTAAAATATTATTATATTAAAAATATTCTTTATGTGCTACCATACACATAACTCTAAATGCACTGTGAAAGACATGCAAACTTTCAGCTTCTTGCGCCTAGTAGTTGTCCGTTGTCTAGCAGTGTGCCCGTAACGCAAGAATTTTATATTTTTGATAATTATTCATATTAATATGGATTGGCAGAGTATTGATTTAAAATCACGACCATAGCTGTCTCAATGATCTCAAACTCAAATATTCTAAGATTAATGATGTACCATCAAAGTGATTGTAAAGCAGCTGGCTCGCTCTAGATTAGGTTGATTGATTACGAATTCGTGTAATTTTAATGATTTTATAAGCTACGTTGATTGCTGACTCAATAAAGACGTTGCAGATGTGAATAACGTGATTATCCAAATTATTTAGTGGCATTTGTGTGATCTCCAGTTCGTGATCATTCTGACGTCAAAATGGCTAAACCAAATTAACGAAGTAAGCATACAAATAAATGATACGGATATACGCAACTATGAGTTGTGAAAAAAATCTGAAGGACGGAAGTAACCACGGCTTAAGTATTTTTTTAAGTATGTGTTACATATTATGTTTTCTATAGGTATAATGTTATTAATAAATCCGCGTCCGAAACCACGGGCTTAGTATAAATAAAGTGCTATTATTCCTATACATTATCTAAGGGTAGGTTTGAAGTCGGGCGCAGGACCTGAGACGAATAATGGCATTTGACTCATGAAATATCTACATAAGAAGCGGCGACTATATCTACGTGCCTACTATATTTGGCCTGGCAACGTCTACGCCAATTTTAATCGTTATAATATTGGAATAGGGTCTGAATGAATTTTCATTTGTATTAATATGTGGACTCATTATGAACGCCATATATTTATCATGGCAACTCTCTACTCTCTATGCGAGTGTTATTTAACACAGTTTTCATTAAATTCATATTACTCGCCTCACTGCACATGAATAGCATAATCCAGTAATGGAGTCCAGGACTGGTCAATAGCTGCAAATTATGTTTATTGCAATCTGGTATTTGTACTTTTAGTTTACTATTTCAAAATTATTACTAATTTGCTATTCCAAAGGCTAACATTGTATATGTTGTGATTTGTAATAATTACATCCAGATTTAAAAAAATTATGATTGGTTTATTTTTTATGAAATAGGTGGCGGACAAGCTGACTGATCGCCTGATACTAAGCAGATTGCAGTTCGCAACAACAAAGGAATCAGAAGTATGTAGTTGGACTGACTGAGACATGTTACAGTAGGAGGAGCGGGTTGACGGAGAAGGAAGTAGAGATAAAGCCGCCAGCAATCTTCCAAGCGAGTCACATAGGTACTAGTTAAGCCGTCTACATCAAAATATCTACTTAACCATTTAGCAGTTACTATGCCAGACATACAGCAACACATGTCAAAATTTAACATCCACTTTGTGGACTGGGTTTTCAAAAATAAGTCTAAGCATATTAATTTAAAAAAGCATTCTCGCAGAGCCGCATGCTATTTAATCATTTCAACTCCTAAAACAGTACGGCAAAGCTGATAACATGATTTATGATCTTCTAACTTGGGTTGATTTATTGCGCACCAAAATTTGTAACAGATCGACTACCTTGTTTTCCCTTTGAGAGATCTGCACGGCTAGCGAGAATGAGCTTGGAAACATTGAGATGTGTTGTTGGCAATGTGTGACTGATAATGGTTTTATACAAGTTCCTGCCAAGAAGCAGTCTATCAAAAATGTACCTACCGAGAAACAGTCATTTAAACAAGCACGTACCGAAAAAATGTCGATCATACAAGTTCCTGCTTAGAAACGGTCGATCTTACATGTACCACCTGAAAAAAGTGTTTAATAAAATTAACTATTGAGAAGTAGTTTTTCTACGTGTACCAACCAAGAAACAGTCTATCGTAAATGTACCTACTAAGAAATAGTTTAGTACTGAAATGAAAATTCGATCATACAAGTGCCTACTAAGAAAAATTTGTCTTACCCATACCAGCTTAAAACAGTATTTCGTTCCAAGTATTTACCAGGTCGTTCCAAGTATTTGCCAGGTCAGTCGTCATATTCAGTATAACGTTCAAGTATAATTATCTGGTTTCACATACGCCAGCTCCGTCGTTGCATAACAATATTTTTATTCACTGTGTTCACTGAACTAAAATAGGATTTGATGGGTTTTATTTATTTATTTATTTGACTTCTTGCACAAAACAATATAATTTGTACAAAGGCGGACTTAATGCCCAAGGCATTCTCTACCAGCCAACCATTGGGTGGTGCAGAGACGAATCAAGGTGGGTGCTAAAACTGCATGTAAACTACTAATCAAGATACATAAAATATTACGTATAAATATACATATATACATATAATTTAAACTTATAAAATAAATATAGTACATACCTACAGTAAATAAATACATATATATTCCTACTTATATACTTATGATATACATACACATTAATATATTGGGAAGATGATTCTGCCGATTGTTCGAATAACTGCCGTCGTAAGCTAGCTTTAAAAAGTTCACGAGAAGAGGACATCCTAATTTCGAGAGAGAGTGCATTCTACAGAAGAATAGCCTGGATGTAGAAAGACGAGTGAACGAGAGTAGAGGTATGAGAAGGACAGAGAAGAAGAAGATTATTGAGAGAGCGGACATTTTTATCATGGCTGCTTCAGAGATATTGATATTGAGGGGATAGATAAGACGAGGCATTCGGAGATGTTAAAATAGAATATAGTGTAGTGAGCGTACGTAGATTACGACGTGCACGGATAGGCAGCCATCGTAATTTAGAGCGGTGATCGGAAACGTGGTCATATTTACGGAGATTGAAAATGAACCGAATGCAATTATTGAGAAGTCGGTCAAGTTTGTTGAGTGGATCAGCATTCAGCTCGAGATAACATACATCACCATAGTCGATAATAGGAAAAATCAAAGTTTACACAAGCATTGCTTTTATTTTAGTTGGCAAGAAATTCTTAAGGCGATAGAGACATCGCAGTGTTCCGGTGACCTTTTTACTGACACTCACAATCTGTGCACGCCAGTCAAGAGCAGCATCAAGATGAAGGCCGAGATCCTTTACACTGGGACTAAAAGGTATGACAGATCCATTAAATATAATGGGGGGAAAGGCCTTCACATCCACTTTGCACGAGATATGTGGGCTTCCTATTAATATAGCTTGGCAATTATCGGGATTCACTGACAGGCCAAATCTGTCAGACCAGTCCCGAATCGTGTCAAGATCTCGGTTCACCTCGTTGACAGCAGTGCTGAGATTGTCTACTTTTGCCTGGGCGTAGATCTGATGATCGTCGGCGTACAGATGATACGAACTGTGAAGATTGTAGGTTAGAAGTTTTATAAATAATGAGAAGAAAAGAGGAGAAATAATACCACCTTGAGGAATCATCATCCTCAGCCCCTTACAGTCCACTGCTGGACTAGGCCTCTCCTTTGAAAGGAGGAATTGGCCTACTATACCACGCTGGCCAAACGGGTTGGTATAGGGTTTGTTTCAAGTTTTCCTTCTCTTACAGTGCTGTTCTCTGCGTAATATGCTCCATCTGTCGGCTCTTACGACACCCATGGGATGATATGGGGTGGTGACATTTCGTATTCTTAATCGGTCACCACACGGACAAGCAATTGAGGAACCTTGAGGAATGCCAGAGTCAATATCACGCCAAGTTGATGAGAGTTCATTTACGCGAACTGACTGCTGTCGTCCTCGAAGATAAGAAGAGAACCATTCCAGCACGTCGGGTGAAATCATATAGTGGGAGAGGACGGCAAGGAGGATATCGTGGCTGACGGTGCCGAAGGCGTTTGAAAAATCTACCAAGACCAATACTATGATCTTGGTATCCTCCACGCCCACCCTGACATCACCAGTCACTTTCAGTAGTGCCGAGACAGTGCTATGGCCGGGTCTGAAACCAGATTGTATTGGAGAGAGAAAATGGTTTTCGGGGACAAACCCGGACAACTGTTTATTAACACATGTCTCAAGCACCTTTGATAGGAAAGGAAGAAGGGAAATAGGTCTGAAATGAGACGGGAGAGAAGGATTGGAGATTTTTGGCAAAGGACGGATCAAGCCTTTTCACCACACTGATGGAATCTGTCCGGATTCAAGAGAGAAGTTAAGGAGGGTAAGGGGAGTAAGGAGAGAATCTAGGATAGTGGTGACCATAAAACGGCTCACGCTATCATAGCCCACCGCTTTGGATTTAATTGATAGGACAATATTTTTGATTTCATCCGACGTAACTGCATAAAACTTGGGTTGATATTGAGACGCAATAATCCAGAAATATAACAAAGAGTTTGACACTTCATCGTGTTGTCCATCTGGTTGGAGGCAGTAAAATGACGATTTATATCGTCCAACTCAATCGTCATAGGAAATTCATTTACCAACCGATGTTTCCCAATGCCAAGACTGCCTAAAACGCTCCAAATACTAGGGGACGAAGAAGAATCTAGATTGTCAAGGATGTGTCGGCGTTTAGCGTTGCGTATAATCTGATTGCATCGATTCCTGGCAGTTTTAAAAGACGTCCAGTTTAAATCACAGCGATCCTTTCGGTACATCCGAAACGCTCAGTCTCTGCGCCTCATCGCAATACGAACCCCCTCTGTCATCCAAGGTGCTGGAGGTCGCCTTGGTTTAATATTCTTAATCGGAGCATGAGCGTCATATAACTTGATAACTGCCTCTTTAAACAGTTGGACCTTATCGTCGACTGTGCTAGCTTCAACCACATTCCTCTAGACTATCTCCGAAGCATCTAGCCGTAACCTGTCCATGCAAGCAAAACAACGCCTGTGCAATACTTTGGGTGCAGGTTTAGGAGGTTTAAGGATATGTCCTGTAAAGGTAAATGAGGTCATGATGAGAGAAGCCCGGGGCAGGATATTGGCCGTGAGACGAAGCAAGGGAAGGAATAGAGCTAATGATTATGTCTAACCAGGTGTCTTCACCATTGGGGTTGTGGTGAGTGGCTAGAAGAAGAAGTAAGACATGTAGATTGGCAGACTCGAGGATACGGAGAAGGTGTAGTGAACGGGTAGAATGATGTGAAAGGAGGTCAGTGTTAAAATCGCCCATGATGATGTAATGTGAATACTCAGACCCTAAGGATTCTAGAACCAATTCTAAGTCGGTGAAGTAATTTATGGAAGGTGGACAGTAAACAACCCCAAGAACCAATTTAGTTCCCCTGACCCAAACCTCAATGAAAAGAAATTCCGCTCAACCAGAATACTGACAAGGGGATGAAGAGATGATTTTGAATGGAAGGGTACTGCGCAGATATATCGCTACACCACCCCCCCTCTTGTCAATCCGGTCATTCCTAATGAGGACAAAACCTGGGAGAGGGTAGCTTGTAGAGAGAAGATGAGGTTTGAGCCAGCTCTCGGAAATTAGGGTGGCGTGAACATTAGAACCAGTAGATACATCAACCAGGTCACTAAAGTGGCTAGGTAAACTTTGTGCATTTACATGACATACGTTAAATAAACGGCTTGGACACGCATTGAAATTTTGACGTAAAATGTCACCCAGTGTGAGTTCATCTAATGAGCAAAAGCTTTCATTTTCAGATAATTGAGTGGAATTATTGGCAGAGTAAAAAGAACAATCTTCAGTAAAAGACATAAATAAATAATACTATAAAATATTTGTATAAAATAAATGATATATACTTAAACTAAACTAGATAGAAGACTTAAAATATTATGCACTGTAATAAAATTTATATCAATATGTACTCTACACCACCCGCCAACTGTCACAAAATGTAGAGGATAACAATAAAAAAGAAAAGAAAAACAACTAAAATATTAAATGGGTACAAATAAAAGGAACATATTACAATAAATTTATACAGATTTCCGAATGCACCTCTGACGGATGACAACTGACAGTTGTCAAAGTCAACATGTCTGCGTCAAACTAAATAAAACTTAAAAGTTTGTGCGAATCTGTGCGAATGATGTGGGTAATACAATATAAACAATGTAATTATAGAGAAATTCGGCAATATTGGGTGATTGACACAAAACAAATAACTAAAGGAAGACAGGAGGATAAAATTGTACCACGAAATAGCACTGTAATTTAACTCAGAGTGGGTTAAATCTTACGTACAGTCTTAGCATTGCCAGCGCCAGTTTTGTCTGCAGTAGCATCTCCTGCCGCCTTCGGATGTTTTGCCAACAGTTGCTGCAACTCATGAGGAGAAGTTATCTTGCAGCGCGATCCGTCCGGGCCTTGACGATGACAGTACCGTCCTGCGTCCAGCAAGAGCGGAAGCCAAAATGTTGTCGGGCCTTGGTGAACATCGACTGCCTGGCTCTAGTGAGGAACTCCGTCACTGAGATCTTGGAGCCCTTCAGCGCTGTCTTCGCCCTCCACACTGCAGTCCTGAGGCCAACACTTGCAAACCGCACTAAGATGGGCCTGTGGTGGTCTTTACTGGGTGCTCCGAGCCTGTGACAGTTTGATAAGCTGTGCTCACCAACATCCTTGATTGACAGCTTTGTCTTGAGGATGTCCATGATCAAGGCATTGCAGTTTTCTCGGTCCGCCTCAGCTACTCCCAAGAAAAGAAGATCTTTCTGCCGATATCTTGTCTCCATTGCATCGAGCATAGTTGAGCATTCCTCGATTTGCTTTCGAAGGAGACCAAGCATGCCAAACATAAGTTCACGGAAAGTTCGGAACTCCTCCGCCACCTTTGCCACTGTATCCTTTGCTGGTCCTGCAGACTGGATTTGACTCTCCAGATCAGCCATTCTACGTGCAAAGCATTCTTCTAAGCTCTTCTGTGTTGATTGGATGATTTCAAGCTGAGACATTATGTGTAAATATGTTTTTGATGGAAGTGATTGTGTGATTTGCTGGCAGGTGGTATTTATTTGTGTTGTTTCTGTTGCATTAGAGTGTAGCGCAGTAAGTACTGGTAGTTAATATTTATTTATGTACTCAAATAAGGGAAAATTTAATTAAATCACTAATTTTAAAATTAAATTTAAAGATTTTTAGGGTTTTGTATCTTCCGTTTATTTCTCTGGAGATTCTTTTTGTTTCTGATTGGTAATACGAGTAAGACTATATTATGTGAGTTAATTTAAAATTGCATGTTTTTGGAAACGCTTCAGCTCAGTTTATTTTTTGCTTTAACCTCACCATTTTTGGAAAATGCAGGACGTGAACTGGCTCAACAGGAATGTCATACCTATTTATTTAAATTCATATAGCTACCACACGAAATCTTAGCGTAATATGAGAAACTATATTTATGTATATATGAATAACTAAACATTAATTCGCAGTCGCTAATGACCTGCACTCTCTATGTGCCTATCGATGCTCGAACTGTAATACTCAAAAGCGTTCTTCACTGAAGCATTTGTAAAATCAGTGCCTTTTTATAGTTGGCAAAACAGTTTCATTTCACAAAACTCATCGAAAAATCGCTCACTACTGCAACTACTTCATCCTTGAATTTGCCCTTATATATTAATATATTACATTGAGATGCGCATTTTTACGACTATAGGCTTAAAACGGCTTAAACTTTCTACGTTTAAATTAGTGTATTAAGCATCAGTAGATTATAGTGATACAATGATAATGTCTTTGATGTTCCTTTACTCGTGTTTTAAAATTGAATATCATAGCTAAACTTCGCTTTGTGAATGACAAATAAAATCTACTATCTATGTGAAATAGAGAAATATTTCTATATTCATTGACTAGGCTAAACAGACAGTAAAGAAATGTTTTTTGTTTTAAATATTGCATAGCATCTTAAACTTTGTTCCATTATTTCATAAATATTGGCCTAAATGAATAGCAACATTACGGAATAAAGGTCTAGTATTATATTAGTATGAAAAATGATATCTAAAATTCGAAAAAATCTAGTATTTTACTAGAATTTTAAGTAAAACTAGAACTTAAAATTTTCTGCTGTGTCGTGCGTAGTTTTTATGTCTTTCTATGAGTTTGTAGAAATACTTAGAAACCTGTGACGCGTATGCCGCGCACTGTAACACATGTAACTGAAGATTGTGTGTTATTTGTTTAGTTTCCTATAAAATAATATTTTTGAAAGTGAAAGATATAATTATTATGGACACACTAATTAAGCATACAATATTATGTTGGTTATAGTACAACATTTTATATCTTGCACTAAATCGTAGCATTACGTAGCACTGACTATGTGGACGGCTACGCATGTGTTTGATACTAATACAACGTTTTTCTGCGATTTCGTGCAATCTTTTTATCTCTTAAATAAAGGGATGACTTCATTGACATAAATATCGAAGAATATGGCTCGATGGTTGAACACACGGCATATTAACAAGATACTTATTGGATAATGTTATTTTAATTACACCGTTGCGCGTTGGTTGGTAAATTCCGAGAGGCGTCCACTTATTGGCTATTATTTCAGTCCTGTCCCGACAGAACCAACCTGAAAATGTAAGGTTCCGAAATCAAAATTGCTTTTAGTGGTTTTAAATTATTGAGTACCAATTATAATTTATATATTATCGTTCAGTAATCACACCTACAAGTTACTATGATAGTCGGAGAAGACTAAACATATTAGCATGTAATCAATATAAAATAGACGTATGAGTATTAGTATTAGTAATTGTTATTATATTGTAGAAGCATAAAATTATTGAAGAGACATATGGTTGCCTAAATGATAACTAAACCCAAAAGTAAAATATTATTTTAATGTAATTTTTAGCAAAATAACCAGTGAAATGTAAATTTTTTACAGGTAGTATGATTAAGTTTTGCTACAAATAATTAGATCAAGAATCGAACTCGACCGTGGGGTTTCATAGTAGGAGGAGGAGGTATCCTCTTAACATAGGTACCCATTATCTTTACCTAACCAAAAAAACACTTTATCTCCAACAAAATAAACTGTGTTTAAAAATAGGTATATATTATTTGCGGTTTTAGAAAAAGTTCTATATCGTAGAAACTACTGACTACATCTTGTTCTAATTTTTCGTTGCTGGTTTTCATTTTTATCTACAGTATACATATATTTTTAGATTCTCTATTTCACTCTTTTAATTTAAAAGATAGAGGTGGTGGGTGTGAGGACATCCATTTAACCACCTTTGAAGCGGCTTCCAAACTATTAATTTTAAAAAAAGTGGCTTAAAAATTGCATTGCCGCTAGTTAAAACAATTTTAAGACCGCTATCTACATGTATGTCTAATTAAAAAAATATCTGTTCATTTCCCTGTCTGCAGAGACCTCCAACTTCATTATTGTATATAAGCCGTCGGGGGTAGACAATATGTCACTGTACTATTGCAACATTTACATTGATTAAAAATATCTAAAATACCGAACTTTATTTCAGCTAAGACGGCTGACTGTACTTAAGTAAAACTACTTCATTTATCTGTCTAATGGACGTTGTTCAAGATAGCGCCGCCGCTGAGGGGCTGTCGAGATAGCTTGTTATGTCTCCTCTAGGCACTGTGGAAATTATTCACCAGAGTTCGTTATCCACTAACTCAAGCCTATATTTAGGTCACCCTTAAAAATCCTTTTAATTTTGTTGCTTTTGTATCAGTCAATAAATATCATCGTTTCAGCTTTTTTTTTTTTGTTTTGCTCCTCATGTACCCATGTGTCGGAGGGTAGGGTTTCACCGAAGCATTCCTCGCTACCCCTGATGGGTATTGGCCCGCCAGATTGTCAGGCGGGCCCCGAACGAAACCCCCTTGGCGGCGGATGAAGGTGTTGGGCTCCGCCGCCAAAACACCCAGCGGCCGCAGAGGATAAGTAGGACGGCAACGCAACACCGCATCTCCTCTTCCTCTGCGGCCCACCGCGACGCAACGATGGTGCGCCCCCATTTGGTCGCGGGAGATGGGGCGCGCGGCAACACAACACTGACACACCTCTCCTCTAGTAGTTTGAATCAAAATGTTATAACTGCCGTATACTAAGTATAAATATCTGATACCTAATTTTTACTGTTCCTACGAAGAGTAACCGATATTTCGGCACTGTTGCAAGTGCCATGTTCACGAATGTACTGGAAACAAAGGTACGTGGTATATATCCCGTAGGAACAGTAAAAAGTAATTATAGTGACCACGAAAGTTTTAATTCCTATATCTTATACCTGTATGACAGCACCTGTTTTGTGAGACAAATAAGATTGATCGGCGACGTCTCCTACATATTATATTTATCACATCGTTTATTCACCGAGTGTGTCTTGTCACACAAACTTAACGCTGCTTGTCATTTTATTATTATTATAACCTCTTTCATAATTTGATTATTCATTAACTTTGTTATTGACGCAGTTATGTTTCTGAAACTGTGCTTTCTATTAATTCCTTTAAACCAATTTATTTTATTTTTAGTAGGTGGAAGAAATCTGTTTCCTTAGATCCCGTCCAGGCGAAATTTCAAACAACTAAATTGGTGCCTGCCTTTATTATAAAAGAATAACCTTATTGATGTCTTGAATGCAAATATGTATTCAATAATACTTTAGGAGTTGCAATACAGTCAACCGAAGTTGAACATTATAAAAATTTTAACTAATTACGACGAATCATAGTAATTCTAGTAATTACTATGATTCGTTCGCCAGCCTCTTTTACCCGCCCTAAACTTTTAACCTGTATTTTAAGTCCTTAAATTTGGATGATTAAAAAATATGATAAATATATTTTTTATAGCCTCACGCCTGTATCCCCGAAGGGGTGGGCAGAGGTGTAATATTACACCCACATTTCTCCATGAATTTTAGGTCCCACGTAATAGAGGGCGAGCCTATTGCCGTTACCGGGCACATCACCAGACTCCGTGCTGCTACTGAGAATACGGAAATACCCAGTAACACTTTTGCCCAACCCGGGAATCGGACCCACTGGACCGCGGAGGAAGACTAAATCATTATACCATGTTTTCTTCCTCAGCGCGAGCCTACGTCATAACAGGAACCTACTGTCAAAATATCTTGTTTCTAGCTCCAGTATGAAAGCTTTGCGATGACATGTCAGCCAGGACAGATAGCTTTATACAAGGTCGGTGTTTTCTTGAGTTACATACATATACTACATATCTTTATTTTTCTTTTTCAAAAAATATTATGTTATCATATCTTTGTAACAAAAATTGAATACTGAAATCCGACTGATGCCTTCCATAATTACTTTGTAATTCTGATTTGGTAGTATCAATTTATTTGGTACACAATATACACACTGATTTTTTATTGGTTTAGGAAAAACAATACCTCACGTTGGAAAAAATATCTGCTATTCATATTCAAAATCAAAATTTACCTACCACGTAAAATAAAAAAGTTATAAAAGTCAATAACTTTAGGAAATAAGTAGTAACGTGCGACTCGATCGTCGATAGACTCGTCGGCGCGCTGTAGGTACCTAAAACAGCTGTTGACGTCGCGCAGCGAGGTCACGGTAATATAATCTAACAGTATTGTAACTCGGCCGCCTTCGTGAGTTATATACCATTATATACCTACCAGACGCGTCGCATGCGAGCTGCGGCACGTCGTCGTGGCTGTGGGTACTCTTGGCACAGTCCGCACAGTCTAATGGGTACTCTGCTCGAGGCGCGTAGGTATAACTCGAGTTTCGTGCTTTTGTATGGAGTTACAATACTGTTAGATATTATTACCGTAGCGAGGTCAACAGCTGTTTTAGGTACAGTACAGCGCGTGTAACAGTAGGTAACTAACTACACATAAAACACGTATGAGTCAGCAAAGCACTTCTGCTAGGGCCATACTAACGAGAACTGCCATTAATTATTGCGGTAATGTACGTTAACCGTGTAGCCACGACTTAACGCGATAATTTGATAACGGCATTAACATTGGCGTTTGGCGTTTTTATCTCCAATGATGGGCATTCACGTTGACGTTTCAAGTGTAGCCACCTAATTTAGCGCGTTAAAAATTATCGCAATAATTATCGCGCTAGCAGACATTGACGTTAGCCGGTAGTGAGGCCCCAGCATATGAAGTACGGATGGATAGTGATACCAGAGACTAGGTGATACCTAATTTACGTACTTACAAAACACAAATTACCTAGTTACGATGACAACTTCAATAATTTTAAGCACATAATAATGATTAAAATAATAAACACATGTAACTAAATAGCTGTACCTACCTATTCCTTCGTAAGTCAACAGAAATAAGCTGTGGGTTCATGCAATCATAATAAACTAGTAGACGAAAAGAAGAACTTATTATTATTTACGTATTAATCGTCGGTACATAGTCATTTTCAATGACTATGTACCGACGATTAATACGTAAATAATAATTTTCAATAGTGCAGCGATAGCCGAGTGGATATACCAACAGCATGTCATGCAGAGGAATTCGAACCTGATACAGGTTCGAATCCACGGCGCGCACCAATGACTTTTCGGAGTTATGTGCGTATTGAATTGTTAATTATCGCTTGTCCCGTGCCTCGGAGAGCATGTTAAGCCGTCGGTCCCGGTTGTCATGAAGATTTTTGACAGTCGTTACAGGGCGTCAGAACCTTCTAAATAAACAGACACTAGTTTAAACCATGGAATATCGCTATCCCTTCAGGTTGCAGAGTTCAGACAGGCAGTCGCTACGTGGAAAAGCTAATATTCAGCCAAATCTGGTTAGACTAGAAAGCGGACCCCAAACTGAAACTGGGATAACGCTAAGAGAAAGAAGACGTAGTCATTTTCAATAACTAATAAAAGCCGAATTTAGGTATTTACTTATTTCTGGCGTGTTTAAAACATGTTATTCACAACAATCAGTAAAGCAAATCTCTTACCTTTACAGTCTTCTGCTCAGGTATATCACAATCAATTTACACATTTGCACACACATATTTCTCGCGTTCTCGCGACTCCGTTTCTTCTTTGTACACAAATCTTATAACCTCGATCCACTAATAAACCCTATGGAGTCAGGTCAGGTTGCGGCTTATCAATCCACTAGCGAACACATCAGTATTGTAAGGATGCACGATTCTAGTTTTATTACGTAACATGGACACTTTGACCTAATTTCTTAAGACTGAAGGTCAACTTGCGCCGCGCCCCCGCCCTTTGCTGGCGCCCTGCAGCGGATGGTGGCGCGCGCGCATGGTGGGGAGCGGGAGGCCGGGAATAACAGTTCAATGACTATTGACTAATGCCAGTGTGTGTGTGTGACACGATCGCTCGTAGTTCGCCAGTGTGCGGCGAAGTGATACTTCGTGTTCTCTTACTGTTAAATTAATTAATTTCTCAAAATTTTTTTAGCTTATATTTCAAATATTATTAGCTGGTTAGGTTCTATTAACGATAAGTAATAAGATGGCTTTCGCTCCAAAACCAATAAAAAATCAACGTGTAGACTGAAATATTTAATATCAATCAATTAATTTATGGCACAAAATGGTCAAGCAATTAGCAAGGGAGGCTTTAATCAAATCGAATATTCAATTATACGCGACGACCATTGTGACCGTTGTACGGAATACCACACAAATATTGAAGTTAGATTAACTAAATTTTTTACGCAATACGTTCAATACCAGAATTCATTAAAATAATGTTATATACCTAAACCTAATTCCAATTAGCCAAGAATTGTCTATTTTTTATTTTACACATACATCATCATTGTCATACAAAAAACGTCGCCGACGTATGCTACAATGAAATTTAATATCAACGATATTCCAAAAAGCACTTCCATGAAAAAAATCCTTTGTCGAAGCTACCTACAAAAGTCACTTTTATGAATAATCTTTCGACTAAATAATAATTTGCTAAAAACTAGATATTTTCACCAAAAAAAATGCTGAAAGCGATTCGCCAGTCGGAAAACTGATGTTTTATTCTCAAGTCGTACGATCGTAAAAAGACGTTGAATATACATAGGTATAGTGTGTTTTGGAACACCGTTCCGAGCTTATAGTTATAATATGTCAATTGAAATAGTTGATTTCGTGACTTTAACCCTACACACCTAACCTTCGTCGAATCGACGACTATGAGACAGAAAGTTCGCTATATCTTTTTAGCGCGTGCGGCGATAATAACAGCGTTACATGCCAACTCAGTATTCGCCGAGCTCTTTCGGGAGGCGTACGGATCATTCAGGTAAGTGTAATAGTTTTCAAGTAATTACGATATTGTTCGTCGTTTCGACGAATGGTTAGGGTTTGTGTATAATTTCGCAACTAATGTTTTTTGGTTTTATTGCAGTTTTCAACACGGATTCAAGACGATTACTACCTGCTGTACGTATTTTGAGTTAACTATTTGAAGAGGAAGATGTTAGTGCTTCGGAGTTATACCTGATAGTGAAACGGAAGATAACCTGGAGGTGGATGCTGTTGAAAGTGATAATCAGACAGAAGAATCTTTCGGCGATGGTGATACTCAAGAACGGATTTCTCCTTTGGTGGATGATGTGCAGCACTCACAAGGACCGATCTACCCACAAAAGTGAGCTCCAATACACAACAGTAATGATCTAAGAATATTGTCCTTCATAAGAAGAACAGTCCGCAGTCAGTCCCGCTATGTTTGGGCAACTAGCAAAGGGCGTTCTGCCAATAGAACAGCAGCAATAAATATCGTATGTGTTGCCAGGGGACCCACTCGTATAGTAAAGAATATATCTGATGAGGATCTGTGGTCTCTGTCCATGTACTAAAAGGCGCATGACGAAGTCATCATGCGTCAAATGTAATACAGCTATAAAAATATGTTGCGAATATAAAGTTCATTTTTGTGCAAAATGCTCTCAAAAATAAATAAAAATATGTGAATGATAAATAGTTTATAATATCATTATTTAAGTTTGAAAAAGAAGAAAAGCCTATAATTATTATGTTTTTCCTTTTTATTTTATTTGATATAAATATGTTGTCTCCAGTGATGTCCCAGAAACGAGTGCCTTCCTAAAAGTGTGAAAAAATAAATATAATTAATTATAATACATACATTTATTGTTTCATTTAATAGAATAATAGTTAGACCAGATATATGTGCCAAACAAAAAACGAAAAGTTATATTTCTACTTGAAATTAAAACACTCTAAACAATACTCGTTGAATCGACGAATGGTTAGGGTTTATAGGGGTCAGGTGAACGTTAGGTGTCTAGGGTTAAGGGACAAAACCTGACAAAACTCTTTTGATAAATAAAGGGCATCAATGTAATTTCAACACATCGACAAGAAGATCTCAACTTGAATGTAGATTAGAGACTTCTTGACTGCACGGTTGGCGTAGTGGCCGCCTGGCCCGCTTGACACTGCGCTGAGTGTTGTGGGTTCGATTCCCACAAGACAACACTTTGTGTGATCCATAAATTGTTGTTTCGAGTCTAGGTGTTCATTGTGACCGTTGGTTGTATGTTTGTTAAATCCCCCGCGACACAAGATTTCTTCCTAGTGCGGGAGTAAAAAATAAGATAGGCAAGGTGAAACGTAAACAATAGTGAGAAGCATAATAAAACTGACGGAAATTAGGATACAGTTTTACGACAAATCAAACGAGTGTTTACGCCGTCGTACGTTTAATAGCTTTGGGTTTATTTCTTTTCCATTTTGTTTATTGTTATCTAGTAATGGAATGAACGAATGACGAAACATATATCGCACAAATTCTTTCCCGTACAGGAGTCTATCTCACAGATTCAGTGCAATGAAACCGGTGAAACTAGCGCCTAACCTATAAAATATTATATGTTTCTCGAAGTTACCTTGAGTCGGACGGGATACATGTAAAATTTTTGCTTCCTGCGCCGAAAAGTTTTGGCTGCAGTGTGTCTGTCAGTCAGCTAGCAATGCAAAAATATTACATATACAGACACATACATACATATAGCTGAGCAAAAAAGATAACCATGACGTATAATATTGATCACCCTTTACTGCGTATTGAAACACGGTAAGAATAGTATCTTCTTGGGTTTCCGCGAATGTTACAAATTGAAACTAAACTACGGTAGTAGTCTATTTTGTAAACCTCGGCCTCTTGTAATGGTAAGTGACTCAAGACAGGTGGTAAGAATTCACTTATCTTCGTTGGCAGCTTGTAGTAAGTTTTGATTGAGGCTCGCTTCAAGATGTAGCTAATCATGTAAGTCACGCCCTTGATGTGTGGGAGGACAGCAGGCTGTCTTTCTAATGTGGCTTTTCCTGCATCGGGGATCTGTGACGTTGGCACGGCGGTAGTGAATTGAGATAACTTTTAAATTCAAAACAAAGACAAATATATATAACAGTTCAGTCTGCCGTGACCATGGTTCCTGAAAATAAAGTAAACGTCGACTAGTAATAATTAAAAAAAAATGTAGTTCTAAATCATTCGGTTTAAATGTAACTTAACTAAATATATCGGGATAGAATCCGTAAACCGTAGTTTTATTTCAACATTGTAAAAACTTTGATAGTGTTGGTTGTTGGTTCCATCACTGAAATGTGATAATATACGTTTACCAACACTTTAAAACATAGCATTTCAAGCTAGGAGATAACATTAATATAATGCTACAAAATGCAAAACAGCATTATTTCGAAAGTCAGCACGTGAGTTATGACATCGTAAATTAGTCGGATGTCAGCGATCGCATCAGCATAATACCACGAGAACGCTTCGTGCTGAAGAAACTGGGACATCCTGATTTATTGATATACTATTTTAGTTTATAAGCGTGGGTTGAATTACAAATACAGTTAGGAAATGAAACGTTTGCATGTACATGAACACGCTTGTTTCTTGGTAAGGAATTCAGAGATAATGGATTGCCGCTCGGTGGGAGCCTGACTTAATATATGCCTTAGTTTCATTTCCGCCACATAATATATATATTTAAGATGATTTTAAAGTTTTACTTTGACAAACATCTTTCAAAATAGGTTTTTCGCAAGAACGCATAATAACACAAAACTTGCCTATAGTCAACTTGATTTGACAGGTGGATAATAATCGGCCAATGTAACGTAAGCTCTGCGTCCACGACAGATATGTTTGCTATAATAGTGCCTGTATTTAACGCTTACAACTTAAGCTGCAAGTAGTCGTCAATCCACACACGTGGATACGCGACACGCTGATGCTTATCACATCTGTCAATCTGTATTTTCGTTTCGAATTCATAACATTAAATAAATCAGTATTGAGATCCATTGTCTTTAAAGAATCATGAACATAAAACTGTAATACAATCGATTAAAAGTAGTCGGAACTCAAGGTACTCAGAAAACACTTCAAGATCAGTTTTTCTTCTCACAGCGAAGTTCTGTTACTGCATTATGTATATCGTTATCGAGAATGCGAGACGGAGTTTAATCGGCTTTTATATCTAACTTTTTAGAAGGCAAGTGATGAGCATTGCATAGTATTTATTCAAAAGATAGGTAGAGTGGGTCAACGATGTCGCGCCAAAACGGGCTCTGGAAAATTTGCGTGACACTGCTGCTAAAACAAGTAAAATTTTTCTATAGGTTTTAGAGGGAGCCGCGATCTAAGTATCGATCCTAATAGCTCACTCACCTCCATCGTCTTTTGCATCGGATTCCCACAGCAAGAATTAAAAAAAAATTAAGTCTTCTCAGAGTAATTTTTCGCTAGTTGTGCGAATAAACCCGCATAATAGTCAATGTTGTAGAAATTCAAATTTCAAGAAGTCATTAACACTATTCGGTTCAAACCCGAGATGTATATAAATTGACCGTGGACAACACGCTCTGATATAATTCATAACAGCTTTGTGACTTGTGTAACTCTTTTATCCGAAAAATACTCAACACAATGGTCTTGTCATATAAAAATACGCTAAAATTAGTATGGACTACATGAAACCCACAACTTTTAATGTTTCATCTCACCGGATACTGAAATTTTCGGGGTCGGAAGTTGTTAAATGTTTCAGATCAGATTATCTTGTTATCAAAGAAGCTGACGCGAAAAATGATTTAGTAACAGTTTAAGTAATAACCTAAATAGCGAAAAAATTTCATCGTTGTTGGCGTTTTTTTCTTAGCCGTATGCAAAATGTTTTGTCTTAATTTCGTACTAGTATGTAAGGGACATTTATTTTCTTATGCAATTTTGGATGGCTAGAAGTTAGAAGGTTACAATTTTTTACTTTTTTAACAGTTTTGTATAATGTTTAGCCTATGAATTTTGATTTAGTACTAAAATTATATTAACGGTTATATACTTGTGAAATTTCGTTTCCCACCACACTATACAATAGGTACTGAGCATCCTAAAATAACGATGAAACATATTTATTTATGAAACCATTAGTCAAGTTGAAAACAATAACGTTAACACACACTAGTTCAAAGTGTTGACTTAGTGGACTCTTCTTATGGCGCTGTCCTAAGCGACTGTTTTGGTAAATGAGGGGGTGAAGCAGGGGAGGTGAAGGGAGCTTAGCTCCGTCTACTGCGGGGCGCCCCCCTTCATTCTCGTCGCGTTCGGCCGTATTCTGGCGAGATCCGTATTCCAATATTTCAAAATCGCAAGCAAAACGTTTTAGCATATTGAATTGAGATACTGATATTAAAATTTCTACTACATACATCAATCTGTTTGTACAATATAGGCATAGCGCAATTTTTGTTCCCAGTGCAGCCATGAGCAAAACAGGTTTACGTTAGACGTTGTAGGTATTAATTAATAGTTGGCGAAAGTAGGTAAATACCTACGTGCCATAAGATGATAAAAATAATTAAGTCAGTTCCATGTATGGAGATGCCATTATTATGTTTGTTTTGTTTTTGTATAAAAATAGTGAAGCAGTTCATAGAATACCTACATCTAATTCCATTCCTGCCAGTTTTCAAATCTGTTTTGCAATAAACTGGCTGTGACATACGGGCGGACAGACAGACAGACATTGCGAATCTATAAGGGTTCCGTTTTTACAATTTTTGGCTACGGTACCCTAAAAAACACAATACTGCTCTACTAAGCGCAAAAGCCTTATCTCAACTAAAGCGAGTTGCGAGATAATTGAAGTTCAGTAAAAGTTGATTTCTTTTATTTATTTATGGATGTTTATTGTTATTATAGGTATAATTATTTCGGTAAAGGTTTCGAAATACGTCGCCGTTTTTAGGGGTTGTGAGTGATTGGAGAGGGAGGAGGGGAGGTCTTGAAACCCCCCTCACCATTTTCACTTGCCGGAAATACTTGGTTTCCTCTGAAAAAAAAATGTCCGAACATCGGTGTGTATGGCACTGCCAACTTCCACATTCATCACACTAGTTTAATAAACTAAGGTTGACGGAGCCCTGCGAAGGGTTCCTATTTTCGGTCGGTTCCTAACATAACCTATTTAGTTACTTATTACAGTCGCAACTAACCCTAGGCACTCGAAAGCAATGACGCACAAATATGACATTAGCTGTCAATATGATCATTGCAAGATGGCAGTTTTGCGTTTCGTTTCACGTTTTTTACATAAAGCCTAAAAATGACATTTGTAAAACTGTACTAAAGTATAACAACTACGTTCCATTTTGCATAATGATTTATGAAATTTTGGAAATTGTTTAAACATATTTAGACGCAACTCCGGCGGACAAAATTACTTTTAGGGGATTAAGACGAACTCCCTTAAGCCCCCTACACTACCAATACCCTCAAATTCAGGCGACGCACTTCGAAACCAAACCCATTAATATTTTTCAAAATAGATGAAACATTAAAAATATATGTGGATATACCTTATTCATGAGATACTGCTACGTGTATGTCGCTTAGAAAATTATAGAATTAGAATTTGAGTTACTGCTTTTTCGTTAGCTCTCCTCATACATGTTTGTATGGAAAAATATAAAAAATTTCTTTCGCTTCAAATATGTGTTGTTTCAAAGAAAATAAATACATACATACAAACATACATAGACTCACGCCTGTTTCCCCGAAGGGGTAGGCAGAGGCATTTTAAACGCCCACTTTTTGCCAGTGTTTTGATCCCACGTAATAGGTGGCGGGCCTATTGCCGCTTATCGGGATATTTTGTTTTTGCCAGAGCCTCGTCCGTTGATCGGCAGGTGCACCACTTGCAGGTGAGATTGCCTTGGGACCCTAAGTTCTTGGTGGGAACCCTATGCTCCCGTGGGAACTCTATGCACCCCAAGAAAATAAATATTAGAATATATTTATTTATGTTCATTTATCATTTATTAACGAAATACAGAGTTTACAGCTAATTAAAAGTCCGCTGTCTGCTACAAACCGGCAAGTTTTCTTTATTCTCATCGAATGTTAAAGGCAGTGTGTGAGGTGATAAGGCTTCAATACTTATTATTTGCTGTTGTTCACAAGGCACAGTTTCATTTACTTTCCTTTTACGGCTTGGTATTGTAGAAATTTCAAGCACTGATGAAACATTTTCCTCTCCGTGATCTCGCAATGTCATCCCTTGAGCTTGACGAGAATCAACAATTTCAGGCATCTGCTAATTCATATAAAACGCCACAAGCTTTTCTTCTCCCAGAAAACATCATCTCTTTCTATAATTTCTATTTTTAGTGGTATACTTTCGCCACTCCACACAGCAAATAAACACTTTTGTTTGTGTGTAACGTGGCGTTGCCCCTGAATTTGGTAATAACAATTTAGAATATTTGTTTAGACTAGTCAGTTCACTTTTTTATCATGTTTCCATATTTGTATTTTATTTGCTCTTATACTATTCTCCAGGCCATTCTTATAGGCAACTATAGAACATTAAATTTCCACAATCGTGTTTGGACCTATTAATCCATCTGGCGTGGCACCAATAAACGGATAATCCACAAGGCTCGATTGTTACATTTTCTTGCTTCGCCAGTTGTCGCAAAGCCAGTTGTTCATTTTAGATTTCATGCGCAACTGATTTTAAATTGCAAATATTTTATTTGTACAATAATTATATTTTTTACTAAGTTGGCTTTACTGCTGTTATCTCTTCTTTTTACCACTATACCAAAATTTCGTTACGTACTTTATTATTAAATACTATATCTTGTGTTATAGCAAACAGAGAAGTCACCTTCTTACTTATAAATTTTAGAAATTAAAAAGATATGAGATGTACTGAGACATACCTAGTTTATGAATAATCAAAGTTTTACCCGATGTACCTAAATAGGTTTATGTTCACAACACAATAATACAACATTCGTTACTGCTTGTGTGCGGATTGCGGAGCGCCATATTAGCGCTGTTTATTGTTCACCGTGGCGGCATCTTAGCGCTCCAGGCGCTCTGACAAGCTAATGAATTTGCAATATAGGTACATAAAATAATTCGATTTTATGTTATTACTCTTTCAAAAATTGAAAACTGTGGCAGCTATGTATTGTGAGAAAAATTTATATAATTATACTATGCATAATCGATAATCTATTACATAGTTAGTCATAAAAGACTCTTATGAAAACAATTTGAGTAAAAATGTTACATATTTCATAATCACTTGGCCATTGATGAATTTCTATTTTATTACGACGCTTTCTTGTACAAATCCTTCGTAGAACTTCATTTCTCTAATTGTCCATATTTTATTCTTCTAATTATGTATTTATAAGCACAGAAACAATAACACATTAAACGCAACAAGCGTATAAACTTAGGTCCTAATTATATGTGCCCATAGTTACATGAAAAGCCTATTTGATTCAAAGTATTCAGTCTATAACATAAAACATGAAATTACGAACTCAAATCGGCGTATTATAATAACAAACAGGTTTACGTAAAATTCGTGCAGCGGAGACGCAAGCGACATGACCTATCTCTCACAGGGCTCATAGCCGAATGATGAAGTCTGGGCGGGGCGTAAACTAGCAACTGACACTCAGTACACCGCTTATACTAATAAGGTTTAAATTGCTGAAGCGTTTGATATTGATGGGATCTACCGAGCGTCAAAATCATAGACGTTTGGCAGATTTTATTTAATTTTACAAAATATACACGTATAATATGAAAATAAATAGGGTAATTCTTTAATTCATTAGATTTCCTACAATATTATCAAATAAAATATGACAGCTTACAATCAAAATATTGCAAACAGTGAGACGAAAGATTATTTTCTGCCTCGATTTTGTGATTTTTTTACCGTGATTCTATTTTACATACATGAAAAATTCTTTCAAAAGTCTTTTGTTCAGACTGTTGACTTTTAGCTCTATTTTTTGCTAGTTTGTAATATGTACTGTTATGGCTAGATGCGCGACGAAAAATTAGGTGTTTCACGGCTTTTGAGGTATAACAGCGCCTTAAGCAGAGATGTAATGAGCATGGTCATAAATAATGTCTAGATCCAATTATGTATAACAATTTGTATGTTTTTTAAATATATATATAGCCTCACGCCTGTATCCCCGAAGGGGTGGGCAGAGATGTGATATTACACCCACATTTCGCCATGAATTTTTAGGTCCCACGTAATAGAGGGCGAGTCTATTGCCGTTACCGGGCACATCACCAGACTCTGTGCTGCTACTAAGAATTTGGAAAAACCCAGTAAAACTTTTTGCCCGACCCAGGAATCGAAACCGGGACCTCCGATCAGCAGTCGCATACGCTATCTACTGGACCACGGAGGCAGTGTTAGTTAGTTTAAAATATATTATGTATGTTCATCGTTTTCATGGCCATATAACAGACTCAGCCTTGCTTCATCTGATGGTAGGGGGTGTATAGTCGGGTAACATTAAACGAAATAACATTATAAGTAAATAGTAAAGAATTTTATTTCAAACTCTCACGTTGTTTTATTGGCCTAAATGCAGCGTTCAAATAACAGTATTCACAAGTTGATTGGTAGTCAAGCGTCCCATGCAATATGTATTTTTCACTCGCAGCTCCATATGTACCAATCTCCCTTGCACCATCTGTACTCGTTTTCTTTAGTACATACATACATAGACTCACGCCTGTTTCCCGGAGGGGTAGGCAGAGACTACGGAACGCCATTTGCAACGATCCTGACATGTCTCTCTTGCTTCATTCACTCCCATCAGATCATGCATGCTCTTTTTAGGATGTCTCCAATGTGGTCAGAGAACGTCCGCCTAGGTCTTTCCCTTTATCCTGTCCCATTCACACTTGCCTTATATAATTATCTGCTTGGTCAGTCTTCTGTCATCCATCCTTTCCACTTTCCCAAACCACCTTAGCATACCTTTCTCGATGCTTCTCGCTACATCTTCTTTTACCCCACAACAGTCTCTTATAATACAATTCTTAACTCTGTCAGTCAAAGGCACACCACACATACTTCTCAGTGCTCTCATTTTTACAGCATTTATTCTACTTTCATGACTCTTCTGCCATACCCAACTTTCACTCATCATGACTGTTCATAAAAGCCTTCAAAGCTCCATTCACCCTATAACCTGCATTAACTCTTTTTTCAATATCTTCTTCATTCTTACCGTCGAGGTGGACTGTAATTTTTTATCTTCCAAAGGAATGAAACGCCTGGCTTGATAGTGAGTTGATTTAATTCAGTCTTGATCAGGATCGGCTTGTTGCTTCGGATTTCTTGAGAGAACTACTGCTGAACTGAACTGAACGTGCAACAAACCGTCCTGTTTATATTGTATTTTACAGGGTGCAAGTAGTGAGTGGATGTGAGCGCAACGTATTCGGTTCGTCCAATCACAACGCTTCGTCTGAGTTTTACTTGTGGTGCCGTTCGGACAGGTTTCGACATGTTCAAACCTGTTCGATCGTGCTGGCGTCCACTTTACATCGTCATGTTTTGATTTCTTATTTACTATGGGATAATAAAACTGCCTTAATCGAATAACAATAAACATTTCCCTACTCTCAAATTGTTTTTATTGAATCATCCTTATATCTACTTAAGTCTACTTATATATTCATATTTATTTACATTATTTATGATCATTACTTAATTTTATCACAAAGCTACGACGTCCGTAACATCCTCCCCCCGGCGCAGGGCTACCGTAGCCTTATCTTCCACGCAGAGGACGGCGAGCTTCGTCGTGGGACGCCGTAGGATGCTCGCTGTAGTCCTGACGTCGGCCGATCGCACCTTGCCGTCTGGGCCGACGTACGTAGTCTCCACGACGCCTCGAGGCCACATCCCTCGTGGCAGTGTGGGGTCGATGACGACAACCAGGTCGCCAACGCGCAGAGGTCGTCGTCGGTCGTCGGATGCCCCCCTGGGTACCAGCGTCGGCAGGTATTCATTTACCCAGCGTCGCCAGAAATGGTCGGCGAGCGCTTGGGCAGCTCTCCACTGTTTTCGGCTGGCCTCCTCGCAAGGCCCACTGTAGGGAAGGCCTGAGGAGGTCCCGATGAGGAAGTGGTTCGGAGTCAACGCCTCCGGATCCTTGGGATTGATGGAACCGTGGGTGAGAGGCCGAGAGTTTATAGAGTGTTCGGCCTCTACCATCAGGGTCAGCAGCACTTCTTCTTTTAGCGCCCGCTGATGCAGTGTCGCCCCCAGCGCCGTTTTGACTGAGCGTACCAATCGTTCCCACGCTCCCCCCATATGCGGCGCCCCTGGTGGTATGAACTTCCACTTCATTCGGTGTGAAAGTCCGAAGTGGACAAATTCTTTGGCCCATTCTTCATAGGCCGTGCGCAGTTCCGTGTCTGCTCCTCGAAAATTGGTGCCATTGTCGGAGTACATTACTCGGGGCCAACCTCGTCGTGCTGCCATTCTCCTTATGGCCATTATAGCCGAGTCGGTCAACAGACTCGCCACCAGTTCCAGGTGAACTGCCCTGGTCACCAGGCAAGTGAACAGTGCTCCCCAGCGCTTCTCGTGTCTTCTTCCTATGACCACTGTCATTGGCCCAAAATAGTCGACTCCGCAGTGAATAAAGGGTCGCTGCGTCTTTGTTAGTCGTTCCATCGGTAGGTCCCCGTGACTGGTTTTACTGGTGTCGCTCTTCTGATGCGGCAAAGTTGGCATCGCTGCGCTATGGCTCTTACTGTAGGGCGCAGATTGACCACCCAGTACTTTTGCCTTAAGTCGTTGACCACGCGTTCGTTGTTTGCATGGCCGGCCCTTCGATGGGCGTCTTCTATTAGCAGTCTGGTAAACGGGTGCTTGCCGTGTAAGATGACCGGCATCTTCTTCGTGTCTGCAACCGCGGCGTGCCTGATCCTCCCTCTCACTTTGAGAATCTGGTCTTCCAAGTAAGGGTCCAGTTTATACAGGCTACTGGACTTGGGCACTGGTTTTCCTTTTTCCAACAGTCTTATTTCTTCTGCGTAGCCGTCGAGCTGCGCTTGTTTCACCCATGTCTTCTCGGCCTTTTCTATCAGGTCGACGGTCATCTGGCTAGCTCGAATTTTGTACTTTTCCTTGAAGAGAAAGAGTACCGCTGTAGTTCGTATCAGCTTCTCATATGAGGAGAATCTGCTTATGTCGGGCAGATGAGAAGCGCGTTTCTTTTCTGTGACCACATAAGTCACTTCTTCCTCTTGGTCTTCTATCTTGGCTTTCTCTTTCGGCCAGAGTTCTTTTTCATCATATAGAAACTCAGGCCCGGTGAACCATCTGTCTTCTGGTTTCATTTGTTGTTTATAATTAGGGCGCGTTGCATCATCTGCCACGTTTTGTTCCGTGGGCACCCATCTCCATTGATTTGCGTCGGTCAGCTCCACTATTTCGCCCAAGCGGTGTGCCACGAAGGGTGTGTACTTGATGGCATCTTTTTCTATCCAATGCAGAACGGTTTGTGAGTCCGTCCAATACGTCACGTTCTTGGGCTTGTCTCTATGTTCTCTCACAATTGTTTCCGCCAATCGTGCACCGATCACTGCCGCTTGGAGTTCGAGTAGAGAGACGGTTACTGGTTTTAATGGTGCGACCCTTGCTTTAGCCGCAACCAGGCTCGCAGTCACTCTTCCATCTGGTTTCAGGATCCTCCAGTAGGCGGTCGCGGGATATGCTTGTTCATATCGTCTCGCTTTGGCATCTCTCACTGAGTGCGCGATGAACGTTCAGTTCCAAACAGTTCCTCAGTCTTGCTAAGTTTTCCATCGCGGTGAATTTGTAGACACTCGATGAATCTTCATAAATTGCCTTGAATTGCAGCCATTCCGTAGCCGCTCCGGTGAACACGGGTAGTTCAGTCACTTGTCGTGGCGGCGGGCGTACACGCATCATTTTGTCCAGCGTGTCGGCCAGTTGTTCGATGCCTCTTCCTACTCTGCGTTCCCCTCTTGTGGGTGAACGTGAGATCGAACGTTGTCTCCTGCGTGGCATGGCAGGCGTTGTAGCGTCGACACATGTGTTCGGCTCTGCGGCGGTTCGTTGGGCGGCGGGGTGCGGCGGCTGAGTTCTCTCTTCGGTGACTGGTGGGTGGGCTTGGTCAATACTTTGCAGCCACTCATCCACCCTGTCTTCACTCCTATGTCTGGAGCCCTCTTCACGAGCCTCTGCCTCTGCTTCAATTGCCGACACTTCATACTCGAACCGTTTGTTTACTAGCCCTAGTAAACAAACGGTTCGAGTAGTAGCACATTCGTCCTTTTCAAAAACCATAACTTTCGTCTTGCTCACATTCACTTTCATTCCTTTCCTCCCTAAAGCACCATGCATGATTGTTACCATCACCTGTAACTCCTCCGCTGAAGACGCAAGTATTACCTGATCATCTGTACCTACTACCTATACATATTATAATATAGATTTAACTAAAATACAGATCTCTGTTTTCCATTTATATATTATTATTGTTATGTATCTGTATTATTATTATGATGCATTTCTATTCACCTTATGATTTACCAATGATTCATGACCAATCAAAAAATGGCCCGGCGTAAGGGCTTCCAAATCATTGGGATTTGAGGAGATCGGGCACATTGTCTATGATAAGTTGAATCAATTATATCAGTTTAGTAACATGCTCTTTTGTCTGTTGTAACTTTTGATTATGGTCACACTATGAACTGTCAAATCAAACTCTATGCTTGCTTCTGGAAAAGTCCTTGTTAACACGTTTGTTTTTTGTGTGATTTGTAGAATTGAATGAAATTGGTCAATAAACTTGCAATTGTCGCTGGATTGGATTGTGAGCGATTGATAAAGTTAGTGATATATATTGGACTTCACCTTTTGCTCGTGGCTTGTAAAATTAACACGTTTTTGTCGTCTCGTAAAATATCGCCTTTTTGGAAAGCACATGGTAGCTTTGCGAATTGTATTGAAATTGAATTAAATTTGGAACCCTTGTGAATGCCGCTTTTGATCTATCGCTGGCATCGGTTAATTGTGATAAAATTTGTGAAATATTGAACATTTGTAAAATTGTGTGTCGACGTACACGTGCCGAGTCACGTCCTGAAGACATCGTTGCAGGAACAGCTGGGTAGCTATTAGGATTTCATTATTATTTTGGCCAATTTAATGTGTGTAATCTTATAGGTCTACTCCAGAACATCAACAGAAGATCTCAGGTAAACTTACATGTTTTAATTTCACCGCTGTGAAACACAGTATACATATGTTAGACACTTTGCCTTGCCTTAGAACAACTGGATGAATATAATCACGCTTCCACTGCCCTCTGTAAACAATTACCCAGTTTTTCTAGCCATTTCTGAACAATTATAATACCTAATAAATGTTGATTTCGTATTTCAGGTAGTTTTATTTTATTTGAATCGACTATTAATGGGTATTAGAATAATAATAATTGAGTTCCTACTAATTCTGAGAGTAACAGGATTGTTCATTAGTGAGAATTCAATTGGTCTATGATTATAAATGGTTTTTAGTACAAAAGAACTCCTTATATGGGTTTTTACGACCGTAAATTTGACCATAAGCTTACCAAAAATGGATAGCTTTTTTCCTTTACAGTTTTTTAAAGTACATTTTCATGGGGTGTATTAGAGAGAGAGAAGATAGATAGGTTTTGATAATTTATCCTTTTCCATTCGCAAATTGAAAGAACCTTTCTCATAGATATTTTTTTTATAACTTCAAAAACAAAAAAAATAGATTTTTTATGTAAAAAATAGTTTTTCTGCTCTCCTGAAAAGTCGGGTTTTGGTTTATACGACCTTTCTACCCAAAGGTATCGATATATGGGTTTTTACGACACTAAATGTGACCATAAGCTTACCAAAAGTGGATATACGACCTATATAGTATTTTTAAAGTACATTTTCATGGGGTGCATTAACCAAGAATTGTTTTTTCTCAGACGTAAACACAAGCTAACTTTAAACTAAAGAATATAGATAGGTTTTGATGAATTAACCTTTTTCATTCGCAAATTGTTAGAACCTTTCTCATAAATTATTTTTTATAACTTCAAAAATTAAAATGTTATGAATTTTTAAATCGTTCTTCTACTCTCCTGAAAAGTCGGGTTTTGGTTTGTACGACCTTTCTACCCAAAGGTATCGATTTGTAATAAGGATTTACGACGTCGAATTTAAACTATGCTTAGGTAATGCATTTAACACGTTAGGGTGTATAAACCATTTACAATAAACGACTATCTTTACGCCCTGAGTCAATAAAAAATATGATCATAACAAAACTACACAACTACAAAAAGACAATAAACGACTATCTTTACGCCCTGAGTCAATAAAAAATATGATCATAACAAAACTACACAACTACATCATAACAAAACTACAAAAAGAAAACATTCGGTTTTTACTCTGAAAATTTACCTTTTTAAGAGGCTATGACCGAAAATTTCTGGGTCGTATTAACCATTTGTGTGCGAATTTCTGCATTTCATATAAACAGATCGATAGAGAAAAAAATCTGAGAAAAATTGTATATATAACTCAATTTGGCCAAAATGGTTTATACAACCTTTCTACCCTAAGGTATCGATTTTTTGTGATCTTTTTTGAATTATAAGTAAAATGCTCCAAAAATAATAAAATATTTTTGCTATGAAACTTTTACTATAAACTTATGACCTCATTACACGATTTATGATATTATAAGAGGTTATCGCGAGATGTACACGTATTTAAGTCCATTCAAATTCTAAAAGATAATATTAATCAGATCAATTATCTTCTTGGTTAAATAGTACGTCGGATATTTATAAATAATTTTGTTACTAAATTATTCGGCATAAATGTAAATGTAGTGAAACCAACATATCGCGATGCAATCCGTAAGCAGTAGTTGTATTTGAATCAAATATAAATATTTAATTTACTTCTTTATCGACACAGGTAATTAATCTTATCCGGGGTTTTTTCTTACAATGCCGGCTAGTTTAATATGGGCTAGATGTTGTATCACATTAACAATGCTACTAAAGAGCCGACAATCATGCACAATAATTGTAATTTTTTTTTAGAAATACGACTTCTGGAGTTCCTCAAAATATGTAAACAAAAAAACGCATTACTAAAGATTACTCTAAAACTTCACGAATCTTATTCAAACTGATAAGGGATTCAACGGGACGGAAAGCTGGTGTAGCTTTAAAGTAAAAAAAATATTTGTCCCTAGTGAAAAGTGCGAAGATAACACTAATGATTGATACAAAATGTCATTTCAGTTTGCGTTGAGGTTTTTTTTATTTCCCGTATAAAGAGAGAACCGTTGAATTGAAAAAGATTCATGAATTCGGTTCAAAATGCGTTTCTGTTCAACCAGTAGCAATATGACAGAAAAATATATTTTGTTTTTATGTCCAACAAAGTAAAACCTTCGTTCTCATTTTGAAACGTGAATATGAATCCTCACCATTTGTAGTTCATTTTGTAAGGCAGTGAGCTCGCTGCCAACGAGCTACCTCGTTGAATATGAACTTTGTTTTTGGAAAAGGTACCTGTGATCTGGGAATGGGAAAAAGGTACCTGTGATCTGGAAATATTATGCGCTGCGCCGGCATAATAATTATGTCAAAGGTTAGTAAAGTTATTCTTTATTAAGTTAAACATATAATAAAAATTGTGGAGTTACTAACTTCATTGCAATTTTTGAGGTATAGGAACATGTCTTACATTTATTTTACCTAATTTGTAATCCGTAAAAATGTTATTCTTTTTATTCCCGTAAGGGGTTACACAGATCTAAAATAAGTAAAGCTTTCTTATTTTTCGTAGTGCTCATAACGTTACTTGACCTGCCGATGTAATAGATCAGCAAAGTGAAGCAACGCTTGCACAGTTCACCTCTTGGATCGGTAGATGATAGGCCATGTCGAAGACCTTCTGGCGGTTTAAAAACTCTGACACCACAGTTGACCAAACACTCAAGGTAGGGTCGCCTAAGATCGGACGCTTTTTCTATGAATTAGGAGCAAGTTGCAAACAATTCTTTTTCTCATTTCTAAATGTTATTTTGTCAGTGGACTTGGATGTAAATTATTAACAATAAAGTATACTACGGACATCTTTTTTTTTATTTTCGTAAACACTACGGTCAGTGTAAGAAACGCCGTCAAAGTGAGATTACATTTTATCTGATAGTCCTTCAAAAAAATTCAATGAAGCCAAAGTTCGGACTATTGTCTAATTTCAACTCTATAGCTATGACATTAGAATGCATAATAGAGAAATATCCGGCCTTTAGTTGCCAATACTTTAATACAAACCGATTTGAAATTCTGCACGATTTACAATGAGAACATTCATTTAAAAATTTTTGTTATTTTTTTAGTCCGATCTTCCCTCCTACGGCCAATAAAAGCGTGACTGAGTTTGTCAAACTTTATCGACTCTGCAGAAAGGGTACTTTAGGATAGTTAGGTAAGATCGGATGTGTAGTGAAGCCAAATAATATAACTATCATTATTTTTTTAGAAGATTTTTTGATCATTAAATAAAAAAAATTGTATTAGTAAACTGAATCAATAAATTTTTATTGTACTCTTACCTTCCCGTATATACCAATGTACCTACTCTGTGTCTTACTCTTAACCTAATACAGTCATATAATTTGTTACAGTCTTATGTTTGATTAGCATGTAATGTACTTATTCTATGGCTTAGACAGAAATAAGAAATAAGAAGAAGTCTTATTTAAAAGTCTCTTCATGCTAGCATCATATCAGAATTTTAAATACCCACATTTTTGGTAGTATCTTAAAGTTAAATTAGAACCTGATATCACATAACCAGAAACTCGACGAAATATTCGGTAAGCTTTAGGCGAATATTTAATTGAGTTTGCTGGTTCTAATTTACCTTTAAGATACAACTAAAAAGTGGGTATTTGAAATTCTGATATATTGCTTGCATGAAGAGACTTTTAGTACCAGGTTTTCCCAAAACTCGATCATTGAGTGTAGATGTGGGTATCTCGTAGATTTCTGAGGCAGCATAATTAGATAACTCTATCTTTTACTTTCTTTACAGCTTCTTCCAAGTCATTTTTGTTATAGGTGGTCGTTTGAAGTGAATGTCTTTGGTATTTCATAGGCATGATCAATCTGTAGACATTTTCACCCATTGACATATATTCTAAAGATAGACGTAACATTCCATATAAAAACATTGTCCAAGCTGTCTTAGGTTTGACGTTTAATCGCACATGCGCAAAACGCATGTGCACGTAGCGCCAATGGAATACAGCGCTTATTTATCATATTATAGCCAATCAGCTACGGCTGACCGGGTATCTTACCTATGAGCAGCCAGTAGTACTTTAATGCTACTGGGTCGTTATTGACATTTGTATAGATTATTTGCACAGAAGATCGGAAAATAGATAAGTTTTGTGCCTATTTATAAAAATAAAAGTAATTAATTGCCGTGGATTTATTTCAGTAAAATAATAAAAAGTATAATCATATTTAGTTAATTTTATAATAAAATAGAAAATGTATTCGTTGGCGTAAGTTCAAGACATGTATCAGGAACAAATATTTAAACTTAATTTTTAAAAGTTTAAATTTATATTGGCATGAGGCCAACTCAGAAATTTCTTATTATGCATAATTATAAGGCAGCATTGTTTTGACAATCTGTTATAATGTCCTTTCTGACCACATAGTTCTATACACACACACACATTTGGCAAATGGGACATTATATATACGTGAACCAACCATGGTCCGTGTGGTGACGGATTAAGAATACGGAATGTCACCACCCCATATCATCCCATGGGTGTCGTAAGAGCCGACAGAGGGAGCATATTATGCAGAGAACAGCCCTGTAACAGAAGGAAAACTTGATACAAACCCTATACCAACCCGTTTGGCCAGCGTGGTATAGTAGGCCAATTCCTCCTTTCAAAGGAGAGGCCTAGTCCAGCAGTGGACTGTAAAAGGCTGATGATGATGAACCAACCAATACGAATAATCATTTTATGATGAAGTGGCCCGAATAGCTTAGTCGATACAGCATTGACACGGTTCGTCGTGGTCGCGGGTTCAAGTCGTGCCCCAGGAATTTATTTTTATAGCTTTAAATAAATTGCAATTCAATCTACCCTAGCATAAGAAATGCTCAAAAATATATTTTAATACCTAATCCATTTCCATCAAACACCATTAATTTCGTAGGTTTTTGTCTCTTCGTCAGATAATAAAAATCAGGATGTTTGGCCTTATTTTTAATGGCCTTAGGTATATTGATTCAGTATATTTTTTACGTATTTTTCTATAACCGCAAATTTGTGATATGTACTATGATGAAGTATAAGTGTACCTACTATTTTTAAAGTACCTAGGTATGTGTCACAAATATTTTATTTGAAATATTCATTACTATAGTAATTACGATCAATGTACTAAAAAGAAAACACAAATTAGTGTTATACAAAATCAAATTGGTCTTAGAACATTAATCAAACTACAACACTTTTAAAACCAATGCCTTCATCAAGTCTGTTCTTAGACATATTTATATTTTTACCTACAATCACTTGCAATCAATGTCTGCATAGTAGTTAGTCTATGGTGGTAAATTACGTCACATAAAAATAAATAAATACATTGTTATGTGGTAATATGATAAAATTAACTTTTTTTATTACTTAAATAATAAATAATACCTATTAACTAGCGCTACTACAGATTCCAGTTCTGATTTGAATTAACCGATATATCGTCGTTACACAATTAATAAACGAAGCAGACCCACACCGCCGGCAAGTCAAAGTGACACTAGAGTGCTTTGCCGGTATGTTCATGCAAAGCATTTGAACAAAGTAAATGTTCTGAATGCTACATCTAGTACTTTAGTACATATATATCGATGTTTTCATCAGTCAAATTACTCTACTGGATTAAAATACCGTCTATACCAGTACTACTATATTACATATAGATTTGTAAAGTCACTGATGTTATTTTTGTTAAAATAACATCAGTGACATAACAGACCTCCGGTCTGACCTTTGACCCCTCTGACAAATGGCAATCAGGCGTCTCAAATTTAATAAATTATTAACAGGAATTGATAATTATGAATAAGATTGAGGACCATTGTATTTTTTTATGAATCCTAAGATCGGATTTTTCTTTCCGATGTTAGGCAACAGGAGGAAAGTCCGGATCTACGCCTACAGACATCTTAGGCCCAAACAAAGGATACAATTCAAGAGAGCATTTGCTAATTCCCCGCAAAAATCAACTTAGAAAACAGTAAAATGATGAAAACTTGCCAATATTTCACAACAAACTTTTGGAGGAAAGATCGGATCGCCAAAAATGTTACAAAATCGACACAGTTATTTCAAAGCACCAGTACATACGTCCTGCTCATCGCAGGCCGTACCGCGGTATAAAGAGACGGGCTAAATTTAATGGCGCAGGCATATATGTTGCTATTTATTAAAAATGTCGCTTTATTCGCGGTAAATTCTATGCTTCCGGTCTTATGTCACATCCGATCTTAGGTGACCCGACCTCACACAAAACTAAAATATTTTTTTTATTGCTATATTTTGATTTCACATAACACAAACTCTTTATAGTTTCATAAAGGAATAAACAGTAATGTAATCATATTAATTTGCAGATAGTTTTAGACATAAGTTAATAAATAGGATTAAGTGAAATTATAGAGATAAAAAAGTATATAACCCGACTAAGTAAAAAAAGGGGTCTAATACCTTTCTTTTGATACCAAACACGTAATGATAATCTCAGGTTTGTTTTCTTTTTTGACGCCGGACTCTCAGGTATTAATTCCGTAATAGAAAATGTTGATAACATTTATATAGCCTATGTCACCCGCTGTCGCACCCGCGTCAATAGATTCGTATTAATGGCTATTACGAATCTATTGACACCTCATTTATTAAAATCGGTTTAGTAGTTTAGGCGCTACGGTGTAACATACAAACATACATACTTACATACATACATAATTACATACACATACATACATAGAATACATAATCCGTGTGGTGACGGATAAAGAATACGGAATGTCACCACCCCATATCATCCCGTGGGTGTCGTAAGAGCCGACAGAGGGACCATACTATGCAGAGAACAGCACTGTAAGAGAAGGAAAACTTGAAACAAACCCTATGCCAACCCGTTTGGCCAGCGTGGTATAGTAGGCCAATTCCTCCTTTCAAAGGAGAGGCCTAGTTCAGCAGTGGACTGTAAGGGGCTGAAGATGACATACATAGACTGCCAAAAACATAACTTACTTTTGGCTTCGCCGTAGTCGAGTAAAAATAATACACGAATGTAATGTTTTATAGTGGTAGTAATTCAATTTTAAGTACATTTTTCTGGTGAAGGTAAATATCACACATTTTCCGTTTCAAGAGGCATGAATTATAGTATAATTAATATGGAATATTAATTATACTATATGTTTGAAATAGAATTAGTTTATTATAAGTCAAATCGATTAGATCGATTGAGTAACATTTTGTTTAGTCTATTGAAAATTTCTGACAATGGTCACACTGAACTGTCACTTCCGTCCTTGCTTTGAGAAATTACCACGTTGTCGACTCGTACGTAAAATAATTGATCGCCTTTTGAAAAGCGCATCCTTGTAGCTACGCGAATAGTTGTGAAATCTAATAAATTGCCGCTTTTTTTACTCCCGGCACGGTTTGTGACATATTGAACATTTGTGAAAAATCTTGTGAACTTGCATCGTGCATTGAAGACGCTGCGTTGGAGTCTGGTAAAGTAAAGATAATTCACTTGCTAATATTGGCCAATTTAGTCTCGTGTGTGTCTAGCTTGCCTCCAGGACTCCACTCAAGAACATCACCAGGAGATATTTGGTAAGACATTAATATTAAGATTATAAGTCATCGCTGTGCTACCACAGTGAAGGTGTTTAGATAACTTGTCTATCGTGGTCAGGTGGATGTATTACAGCTTCCACTGCAACTCTGTTCTCAACAGTTTCCCACCTGGCTGCGGTAACTCTAGACATAATTTTTGGTAGCAGAGCGTGGTTGAAATTTAGCCGCTGTTGCATTACTGAGTATAAACTCAGATTGGTATGAGCTTGTATCTTATCACCTTGTAGACAGTATTGTAGTGTATGTCAGGTCAGTTATTGACTAAAATACATAATATTTAATTGTATAAGTTGACCTAGATAATTTGAAACACATTGTCACATAACCTCAATCAGTAATTGTTGATTTGTATTGTTGAAAAATCTAACTTAAATTTGTTGTTGCATTAATAAGTCAGTTTGTTTGGATACATAACAGCTGTATGTATCAATAAATTTAGTAAATTTAGTTTATTGCATAGATTGGACATTATAACATTCAAACTTGACCTTGCCACTTGGGCGGGTCACATTAATAAACTTTGTTTTGTTATAATATAGATAATATTGTTAGGTAACACATATTCTGTGCTTACTTCCTATTGTATATCATAAATAACACAGTTAGTCTGTCTGTTGCAAATAATTAATTAATTAATTTGAAGTTTCAACTTTTAATTTGTTATAAGTTATAACTTTGATAACTTTGACTTTGTTTTGTGTCAATATATATTGAAACTATTAATTTTGTTGGACAGTAGATACCTGTCACTTGCCTGCACTTGCAGTAAACAGGCTAATACTTTGTTGGTTTCAAAGAAATGAGAAAAATTAAGTTTTGATTGTTAATATTGTTTAACGCTTGTCCGGGCTCTTTTGAAATTTTGATTATGTCAGCTATCAAGGACTTGCGTGCGGCTGCTGGTGCTATTGCATCAGATTTGCGCTGGTTTGCCTCAGCCAGTGCTTTAGTGAACCGGCCTGATCGCCAGCAGGCCCTACTTCAAAGGTACGAGCGGATTGACGATCGCCTGGCAAGTGTGGAACAGCAATTTCGCACTTTCAGCACTTGCTGTCTTGAAGTGTCAATCAATGATTTCACTGCTGACCAGCGAAATAAGGTCAGTGAAGACTATGCCCAGGTCTTAGACCTGTATGATGCTGTCTCCAATAGTGCGAGACAACTAGTTGCAGATAGGGAAGGGCAACCCGGCCTGAAGCAGGAGCTTCCTAGGTCAGCACCGGGGCTGGTGAGTAAGCTTCGACCTCCCCCATTTTGATGGCTGCCTAGGAAGCTACCTGGGCTTCGTTAATTTGTTCGACAGCCTAGTCAATGATAGGGCTGACCTTCGGCCGGCACAAAAGTTGGCCTATCTAATGTCGGTTCTGGATGGGGAGGCTAAGGGCCTCATCCAGCATCTGCCCGTGTCTGACGAGGCGTACCAGACGGCTCGGGACCTAATTACCCGTAGGTACCATAATAAGCGTGGCCTCGCCGATACGCACATCGAGCAGATTTTGGGTTTGCCGACGCTCACCCGGGTCTCTGTGTTGCGCACCCAACTGTTGAACCCGCTCTTGGTGGCCATCAACGCACTTAAGTGCCTTGACCTGCCCGTAGACCAATGGTCTTATCTATTGGTGCACATTGTGCTGAAGAAGCTGCCTGCCGACCTGAGGTCGCGTTTTGAACAGCGCTTTGGTGGGGATAGGGCGACCCATCTGCCCCCCTTTGCTGACCTGGAGAAGTTCCTGGAGGATGAATGCCGGGTATTGGACAACTCCGGTGGTGACACGCCGGCTAAGTCGCAGCCGCCCAAGGTCAAGGAGCAGGCTCGCGGTCACACCCGAGCCAATGTCGACCGGCGCCCTCCTCGCTTTGCGGTCACGCAGAGCCCAGCGGAGTGCTCCTACTGCAAGGTCACGGGGCACAGAACGGCCAGTTGTAGGGAATTCTTGGACCTTCATGTCGCCTCTCGTAGGCGCATCGCGAATGCCCGCCGCCTTTGCTTCTCTTGTTTGGGGTCCCACTACCAGCGAGACTGCCCAAACTCTCGCCCCTGTCCTCACTGTGGAGGACAGCATTTGGACATTCTCTGCATGAATGCCAGAGAGGTTGGCTGCTTGTCCAACCAGCCGACGCCGCGCACGGGCGGGTGTTTTGAAGGTGGCAGCCGAGGCTCACCGGCGCGTAGCCGAGAGTCGCCTCGCTCAATTGATCGCCGCTCACCCCGCTTGGAGAACCGTAGCGTGCGCACGCCTCCTCTCTCTCGCGCACCTGAATGTGCTGTTCAGCGTCACCAGCACCATGACTGCTGCCCCAGGTATTCCCCTCCTTTGGCGGAGCGTCCCCGCCTTGACTCGCGCCCACCTCGTTTTGGGCGGGTGCGTCATTATGACCCCCCACAGATGGCGCGCGGATCGAGTCATCGCGCCTTTGAGGACTTCAAGCCGCACCCTCGTTTTGACTTGCCTGGTCCTGGCCAACGGTCGCCGCCCAGGCAACAATAGGTCATTGACCCCTGCCCTATAACTCCAACCTCCCCCATTGAGACCGTTATCCTACCAACGGTTGCTGTTAGGGTATGGGGACCCACGGGGACCTCTGTTGTTGTCCGTGCTATATTGGACACAGGTTCACAAGGTTGCATTGTTTCCACTTATTTGGTAGGGCAGGTTAAATTAAATATGGGTTCTTTTCCAAATTGTATACGGGGCATAGGTGACGTAGCCTCTAATGTTGAAGGGCAAGTTAAAGTTTTGTTTGGCCCTGTTGAATCTTCACACCCGAGGATTAAAACCTCGGCTATTGTGTTGAAGAATATTTTGGGTATGCACCCGCAGAAACAGCTACCCGCTGCTGCGGTGAATTTGACATCGGGATTGGAACTGGCAGACCCCAAATTTGACACACCGGGACAAATCGACTTGTTGATTGGCTCTGATGTCCTCGGTGGAATTTTGATTGGTGGGAAACGGGTCTTGGTGCCAAATGGTTTGACTGCCATCCCGACCATATTTGGATTTGCTTTAATGGGACCTGTACCTAGGGACCCCCCTCCACCCGAACTTGATAATTTGTTGGCTGTAGGCTCTGCTCTCTCTGATGCAGTTCAGAGGTTTTGGGATGTAGAGGAGCCCCCTCAAGTTGCCCGTTTGAATCCAGAACATGAGGAGTGCGAGCTATTCTTCCAGAACAACACTGGTCGACTCCGTTCTGGTCGGATTATTACGAGGCTACCCTTCCTGTCTGTTCGGCCTCCGCTTGGTGAGTCACGACCTTTAGCCGAAAAGAGATTGTTGACTATGGAGCGTCGCATGGGTCGTGATCCGGAGCTCAGACAGAAGTACATTGAGTTCATGAGAGAATATGAACAATTGGGACACATGTCAGTGTCAAATTTGGATTGGCGTTCGGTAGAGCACTACTTTCTCCCGCATCATGCGGTATTGAAGCCATTGACTGGGAAGCTGCGCACAGTATTTGATGGTTCTGCGCAGACTTCAACAGGCGTATCCTTGAACCAGTGCTTGCATTCTGGTCCCAAGTTGGTCAAGGACCTTTGTGACGTCATCACCAGCTTCCGACGACATCAGGTTGTCTTTGTGGCCGACATAAAAATGATGTTCAGGCAGACTATTATCCACCCTGATGACCGTCGCTTCCAGCTGATCCTTTGGAGAGAGTCTCCTCGCGATCCCATGGTCGTCTACGAGCTCAATACTAATACGTACGGGTTAAGGTCAAGCCCCTACTTGGCAATACGTTCTCTTTGGGAGCTCGCAGACCGCGAAGGCCTACGTTTCCCAAGAGCCTCCGCCATCTTGAAGGACGATATTTACGTCGATGACATTTGCTCGGGCGCCTCCACAGCGGACGAGGCGATCCTCCTGCGGGACGAATTGATAGGTATTTTGGCCTCCGCTGGTTATGAGTTGCGCAAATGGATTTCCAACTCGCCAGCGCTTTTGGAAGGCTTGCCAGAGGATCATCAGCAAGATCCACATTTGTTTGAGATTGTTGACAACCCCGCCATGATGGCTGTTCTCGGCGTTCAGTACAGACCAGTCCAAGACATCTTTACATATAACGTAGACTTGAAATTGCCGTGTTCTTGGACTAAACGTCTCGTATTGTCTACTGTCGCCAGAACCTTTGATCCGAACGGTTGGATCTGTCCAATTATATTTTGGGCAAAATGCTTCTTGCAGAAGCTTTGGACAGCAGGATTGACCTGGGACGAACCTCTGCACGGCACTCTTGTTGAGGAATGGACCTCCTTTGTATCCTCACTTCCTGCCGTCAACGAGATCTCTTTGCCTCGTCCCATCCTTCCTCCCGGGTAGTACAAGGCCACCCTTCACAGGTTTTGTGATGCCTCGGAACGTGGTCACGCGGCTGTGGTGTACTTGCGCACAGTCAATGCCTCAGGTCAGGTGAGAGTTTCCCTGATCATGGCGAAGAGCAAGGTTGCACCCCTTCGGACATCTCTGACCATTCCGAAATTGGAGCTCTCGGGAGCAGCACTACTTGTACGCTTATTGAACCACGTGTCTAACACTTTGGGTAAAAGCATTTGTATTAATCGGACCTACGCCTGGACAGAAAGCCAAATTGTTCTTTGTTGGTTGAAGGCTTCTGTCCACACCTTGGAGGTATTTGTCGCTAATCGCGTTTCCCAAATCCAGAAATCCGAAGTCAAACTTGTTTGGAGACACGTGCCAGGTGAGCTCAACCCCGCTGATTGTGCCTCGCGCGGATGCTTGACGCCTAGTTTGATAGGTCATTCGCTGTGGTGGGGTCCTGAATGGTTGAGTCGACCAGAAATTGATTGGCCTCAAACGCCAGTTTTGAATACTTCTAATTTGCCGGGTCTACGAACACTCGCTCTTGAGAAGGTAGAATGCGCCTTCGACCCCGATTTCCTGTTGAATCGTTACAGCTCCCTCGACAAGTTGTTAGGTGTTACTGCTTGGATAAAGCGTTTTGTTTTTAATTTTAGGCACCCACAACAGAAACGACTGACACCGTTTCTCTCACCACAGGAACGACAGGAGTCCCTCACCTTTTGGGTTCGTTCTGTGCAATTGGCGCATTTTGAGAAGGAGATTGCTATCCTTAAGTCAGGGAAATCGAAATTGTCGGGAGCAATATCTAAATTGAACCCCTTTTTGGACGATATGGGTCTCTTGCGCGTTGGAGGGCGTCTCAAGAACGCCAACCTCCCTTACGGAGCACGTCACCCCCTTTTGTTACCTAAGGACGGTCATTTGGTACGCTTGTTGGTAACTGACCGTCACCTTAAAAATTCGCATGCTAGTTGTAATGCTTTGTTGGCCATTTTGCAACGCGAGTTTTGGATTTTGTCTGCCCGAAGAATTATTCGGAGTGTGGACTTTCGCTGCATCCCTTGCTATAAGCTCAAGGCTTCTACCATGCAGCCCTTGATGGGAGACTTACCGGCAGATCGCGTAACTGAGAGCAGGACGTTTGACGGTGTTGGCACGGACTTCGCTGGTCCCTTTTTGGTGAAAACGTCGACACTTCGAAACAGCAAGACTGTTAAGGCCTACTTGTGTGTTTTTGTTTGTCTCTCCACAAAGGCCGTACACTTAGAACTGGTCTCCTCGCTTACGACCGAGGCGTTTGTAGCCACATTTGACAGATTTGTATCCCGCAGAGGGCTGCCTTCCTTGATCCGTTCTGACTGCGGCACTAACTTCAAGGGCACTTATAATTATCTGAATGATGTTTTTAATTTCCTTGAAACCAACAAAGCTGATATAGATGATAGGCTTGCCCGACGTGGGATAAATTGGCTGTTTTCCCCACCAAATTGTCCACACTGGGGTGGTATTTTTGAGGCCGCTGTAAAATCGGCCAAAACACACTTGCGCAGGACAATCGGTGAGTCTGTCCTTACATTTGAGGAACTCGCAACTGTGTTTTGTAAGATTAAGGCCGTTTTGAACTCTCGGCCATTGTGCACGATCTCCTCGGATCCGAATGATTTGGAGGCCCTTACGCCGGGCCATTTTTTTATTGGTCGCCCACTTGTCGCTTTGCCTGAGTACCCCTATATTGATACGAGATCTGGTCGTCTCTCACGTTTTGAATTGGTACGCCAGATTACTCAGAGCTTTTGGAAACGCTGGAACTTGGAATATTTGCACATACTCCAGCAACGCGTTAAGTGGACCGACAAGACCGATCCACCCAAGATTGGAGACCTCGTTTTGATCAAGGAGGCTAACCTTCCGCCACTCAGATGGCGCAGGGGGCGCATCCTTCGTTTGGTAACTGGGGCTGATGGAGTTCCCCGATTTGCTGAGGTCTTGGTGGACGGTTCGATTCTGAGGAGAGCGGTTGCAACATTGTCACGTCTACCAACCGATTAGCGGACCGGTAAGCCGGTCCGGGGCGGGTGGATGTTTGAAATAGAATTAATTTTTATTATAAGTCAAATCGATTAGATCGATTGAGTAACATTTTGTTTAGTCTATTGAAAATTTCTGACAATGGTCACACTGAACTGTCACTTCCGTCCTTGCTTTGAGAAATTACCACGTTGTCGACTCGTACGTAAAATAATTGATCGCCTTTTGAAAAGCACATCCTTGTAGCTACGCGAATAGTTGTGAAATCTAATAAATTGCCGCTTTTTTGACTCCCGGCACGGTTTGTGACATATTGAACATTTGTGAAAAATATTGTGAACTTGCATCGTGCATTGAAGACGCTGCGTTGGAGTCTGGTAAAGTAAAGATAATTCACTTGCTAATATTGGCCAATTTAGTCTCGTGTGTGTCGAGCTTGCCTCCAGGACTCCACTCAAGAACATCACCAGGAGATATTTGGTAAGACATTAATATTAAGATTATAAGTCATCGCTGTGCTACCACAGTGAAGGTGTTTAGATAACTTGTCTATCGTGGTCAGGTGGATGTATTACAGCTTCCACTGCAACTCTGTTCTCAACAGTTTCCCACCTGGCTGCGGTAACTCTAGACACTATAATTCATGCCTCTTGCTATATGGAAATGAGTTCGAAATATATGTATATTCAATTCACATTAAAGGACAACATGGAATTACGTGGGTAACTAGGAAAGTTTTAAAATAGAAAAAAACAAATAAAGATAGAACTTTTTATTTCTTTACATTTTCTCAAAGTAGGTACTATCCATTAGTTTGTATACAACGATTCATTCGCATTCTCTTCAAAAACTCTTGCGTCGATTTTGCTTTGTGAGGTGATGAGTTGTCATGATGCAAAAAAAGTCCTCGCAAACCTGTATATGGACGTTTCTGGCATAAAACATTAAACACAGTCGGTAAACACACATCATTGTACCACTGAGCATTAACAGTGTTCTGAGGCTCCATAGAAATTGTTGCCACATGACCACTCGCACCAAAAAACGCTGTCACCATCTTCTTGCTCACGCTGCGCCCGCGTTTGACCTTTTGAGGAGATTCCTCGTCCGGAAACACCCAAACCGTGGATTGATGCTTAGTTAGTGGGTCATACTGATACACCCAAGTTAAATCTCCAGTGATTATATTCAATATGCCACGTCCATCTTCATTTTCAAATTTTACAATCATTTCTTTGCACCAGGTTACGTGGGCTTGTTTTATCTCGGGCGATAGCGCATGGAGTGCCCAGAGCGAAAAAAGCTTTCTCACTTGCAGAGGACGATGTAAAATCTCATTTAATGACGGCGATGAAATCTTCAGGGTCTCCTCTATCTTATACCAATGGATCTAATTTAAGACGAATTGTAGTGTACGTACCTTTTGTATTTTTGTGAATTAATAAATTATTAAATTATTATTATCTACTTGTAGCTAGCTTTTGGGTCTTCGAGTAGTATTTTTTTCACCGTTTTCATGTTTTCCGCTGTAACAGAAGTCGCAGAACGTCCACTTCTGTCGTCATCTGTGAGGGACAGTTTTCCCTGTTTGATTTGCGAAAACCACCTAAAAATTTTAGTATAAGACGGTGCAAGGTCTCTAAAAGCAGATGTGAGTCTATTTTGACACTCTAATTCACTCAAACCGACTTTAAAATCGTACAGAATCATGGCGTAAAAATGTTCTCATTCCAATTCCATTGTTGCGAGGAAAAGCGCGCGAAATGGAATAATGAAATGAATGTAATATTTTTGTTTCTTTTTAATTACGTCAAATGGCTAAAAGCATTCGAATTTCAAATAGTACGAGATTTAAAAAAGGTTTATGTAATTATTTTTTTAAAATGATGTATTTCAAAACTTTTTTAGTCACCTAAAGTAAAAGCAAATTTTAGTTTACACTAATATTTTAGGATTCCATCAAAGGTTTTCTTTTTGGTGTGACATCAAAGTATTTTAAATTTATTCATTATCATCATAGCATTTTTGTTGCTAAACAATATATTTTATTTATTTATTTATTAATTTTATATACACACATAGCGCATAAAGGTAGTCTTAATGCCTTAGGCATTTTCTGCCGGTCTACTTTAGAATGGTTTAGAGATTAATGGTAGGTATATTTTAAAAAGCGGAGTTTGACTTACACATATATTTAATGAACATGATGGACACGCATACATTACATTAAATTAAATCATAATATGAATACATACATACATATAATATAGAAATGTGTACATATTTTTTACACACATACATATTATATATACATAAATAAATATATGTATACCTAAAATATGTTTTTATTTTTTATAGACTCACGCCTGTATCCCCAAAGGGGTGGGCAGAGGTGTAATTTTACACCCACATTTTGCCATGAATTTTTAGGTCCCACGTAATAGGGGGCGAGCCTATTGCCGTTACCGGGCACATCACCAGACTACGGGCTGCCACTGAGAATTCGGAAAAACCCAGTAACACTTTTTGCCCGACCCTGGAATCGAACCCTGGACCTCCGATCAGCAGTCGCATACGCTATCCACTGTACCACGGAGGCAGCCACACAGGCAGAGTAACTGTAAGCCGGTGCTTAGTTTTTTTCTCGATCTCAACAAAGCGTTTGACACTGTCTCAATCCCACGACTCTTGCTGAAAATGGAGAGGATGAGCATTCGTGGTTATGCTCTCCGTATTTTCACCGATTATTTATGTGGCAAGACTAATGTGTTAAAATAGATAATCTTTTTAGTAATTATATTCCCCTGGCTTTTGGTGTTCCACAGGGTTCCATCTTTGGTCCTACCCTTTTTCTTTTATACAAAAATTCCTTATGTTCCCTATCTCTTCCCAACTGCTCTATTTTTGCATATGCTGATGACACTGCGTTGCTAGTCCGAGGCAAAAACTGGACCGATGTATTTACCACTGCTGAACAGGCCCTCGGCCAAGTGGTGCAGTGCCTATCTACCAACCAACTAACTCATAATGTAAATAAAACAACTTACCTAACCTTTTCCCAAACCTCACTAATGCAACCATCACTAGAAAATTTCACGGTAAAAGCCCATTCTTGTTTAGCCGACTCCCAAACAACTATCTGTGAATGCCCATCTTTAAGTAGGTCTACCGAAATAAAATACTTTGAAGTACATATTGATAATCTTGTTACATGGAAATCTAATGTCATGAGTCTTACTACCCGAGTGCGCAAATTGTTATTTATTTTCAAAAAGCTGCGACACTGTGCCGATGATAAATCCCTTAGAATGGTGTACAATGCCTTATGTCGGTCAATTTTGATATATGTATGGGGCGAAGTCGCAAAGACACATCTAATGCATCTGAAGCGAGGACAAAGAGCAATACTTAAAGTTATTTATTTTAAGGACTTCAGATATCCTACATCTGTACTTTATCATGAATACAAATTACTTACTGTGAGGCAGCTTTTTGTGCTTGAAACAGTACCTATGTAAAAAACATAACTCTCTTGTGTATGATCCAAACACATCAACAAAACGTCGTGCAGTTAGGTTTTGCCAATTTCAGGGTTTCAAAAGCGCTTTAGCTGCTCGCCATCATAATATTATTGCTTGCTACCTCTATAATATGGCAAACCGTATATATATATATATATAAGATACATATAGTCACAAACGTGAACTTCAAAAAGGATTTATCAAAGAAGTTTGTGGAATACGTTGGCATCTGCAATCGCAGATCCTCTGTCGACCTCAGGCGCTTTGTATGTGTGTCATGGAGGAACTTGAACCGTTCTTTGAGATACAGGGGAGTGTTAGGATTGAACAATACATTATATAGTAATATTAGGATATGAGTATTCCTGCGAAGGCGAATTGGGAGCCACTTGAGCCTGCTACGAAATTCAGATACATGATCATATTTGCGTAAACCAAATATAAATCTAATACAAAAGTTTTGGAGACGCTCAAGTTTATCAAGTTGCTCCTCATTGAGATCAAGATAGCTGACATCGGCATAATCGAGTATTGGGAGAAGCAATGATTGTGCAAGCGCAATTTTGGTGGTTATGGGTAGAAACTTTCGCAACCTGCGCAACAACCCCGCCGAAGCAAACAATTTCCGACTGGTTTCCTGCACCTGACATCCCCAGGATGGAGGAGGAGTCTTATCCAGATAAATTCACAGATTTTTCACGCTGTTTGTTAACCCTTAGCTGGTTTCGCTAAAAAAGGCAACGTAAGTGGTATAGGGGTCAAAATTGACCCCAAATATTAGTACACAGTAATATAAAATGATACAACTGTACATTATAAATTTTCTTTTTATTTAGGAAAAAAGGACTTACAATGTAATGTTTTATTAAATATGTATCATGTTTTAACAAGAGATCACATATTTAATTAATAAAACAGGTGGTATCTTTTTATTTGAAAATACTCTTCTTTAGGTATTCTTAGTTATATATAAAAAGAAAAAATAATACAAGAAAACATTTTTTATTCGTTTTTTTATATAACTAATATAATAAAAAATAGGAACTTCCTATGAGATCACGAATAATAAAAAAAATTACAATCTAAAACAATTAATCTATTTGTTCCTCACAAACGCTGATAATTTTCTGGTCACGAGCAGCTATTGTGGCGTTCTGAATTAATTCGGAGCCAGATTCTTCGTTTTAGTCTTCCAAAAGCTGTGAGATTTCACCGTCACGTAAAAATTATATATAAATTAAGTATAAAATAGTGAAACAATATGTCATAAATCATACAATAAAATGTACACTTCCGGTATCGGGGTCCAATTTGACCCCAGCAGTGTACATATCTCCGTTCTCAGTAGCAGTTAAGTGATGCGCGTCCGTCACCCACCGCACTCCGTGGCGTAATGAGATTACCTTGATGCACAAAAGTGTAAGTGCTTTAACTGAAAAGGTGTGATTAAAAATATGAAGCTTTGGGGTCAATTTCGACCCCGATACCATTTAAGGGTTAATGGTAAGATGTTTCCATCAAATTGAATCTGAGGGAGTTGTGACGAATTGACCATAGACATCATCCTGGAACTACCAATCAGAGTGATCTGAGTTTTGGTTGGATTTAATTTTAGTCCATAATTTTTGCTCCACTCACAAATTTGCGCCAGGTCCCTGTTTATGGTAGAGAATGCATTTGAAGTAGAGTCTAGCGGCACCTGCGAGTATATCTGCAGGTCATCTGCGTAAAGGTGGTAGGATGAAAGTAGATGTTTGGAGATAGAATTTACAAAAATTGCGAAAAGTAGCGGAGATAAAACGCCACCCTGCGGTACACCGGCAGTCGTATTACTCCATGAAGAGTATGATTCCTCAACGCGTATACGCTGTCGGCGTCCAGACAGGTAACTACGAAACCAGTCAATCACCGTTGGAGATATTGTAATAGAGCGGAATATGCCGAGCAGGATGTGGAAGTCCACGGTGTTGAATGCATTGCTAAAATCGAGTAAGAACAATAGCGTGAGCTTTCCACAATCCATTCCCAGCCTAATCTCATGCCGTGGTAGTACTGTGACCAGGACGAAAACCGGATTGAAAAGGATTTAGGAGAGTGTTTTTGGAAATAAAGGAAGAGAGTTGTGTATGCACAAGACGTTCAAGGACTTTGGAAAGGAACGAGAGTATGGATATAGGTCGAAAGTCAGAAAATGAGCAAGATTTAGATTTTTTTGGCAAAGGAATTATTTGGGCATCTTTCCACGCTGATGGAAAGATACCGGTGGTAACTGAGTAATTAAAGATATGACAGAGGACAGGTAGGATTTCATCAAGGATGGGCAGGATCATGTTTCGACTGATGCAGTCATTACCAACAGCTTGGATGAGATTGAAATTATGCTCTTATTAACATCACAACAGGAAAATTGCTCGAAAACAAAAGGAGAATATTTGGGAGTTGGGATACGTGAAAGATCTTATAACGTATTTGTTTTAGTGGTCCCATCAAAATTGGACGAGGGAGTGAAATGTGCATTAAGTGCATCGATATTAATATCCTTTGGGAACTCGTCGTTGTGTGACTTACCAACTCCCAATGTTCTAAGAAATTTCCAGACTTTAACCGGATCTCCATTTTCAACAGAGTTATGAATGTGTTGGCGTTGTGCATTCCTACACACCTTATTGCAGAGATTTCTTGCATTTATGTATTTTTCCAGGTTGACAGAGGTCAGGCGGCACTTATATCTCGCCTTGGCCGCAGCTTTTTTGGCCATTTTGTTTTTGATCTCTTCAGTCAGCCGGACAGGCGCATGTTTATCGTACGGCTGCGTTAATGTGTATGTAAAAACTTGCTCTTTAGTGTCTATACAGTCGGTCGTAAACAAAGGAGACCAATCAATCTTGCTGGCATCGTCGCAGAGCTTCGAACGATCCATTCCACCGAAACTGTGCTGGATAATGATTCTCGGTTTTGTCTTGGGTGGACGTATTTTATACGAAAGATAGATCAAGTCATGGTAGGAGAAGGCGTCGGCAGAGCATTGACCATGCTTGGCAACAAAGGTAGAAGAGGAAACAAATATAAGATCAAGAAGAGAAGGAACACAGTTTGGGAAGTGGTGTGTAGCATTAAGAGGTAGAACAGATAAGTCTCCATAAGTTTAAATACATATTATGTATATACACATCAACAAAGTCTAGGGATATTTTATATTTCATCAAATATCTAAAAATCTATGAAGAATTTTCTGATACAGTAAATAGAAGAATCATAGATTATTTTAAGGTCTTTAATAAAAATAAAAAACATTTCGTGTTTTTTTTTGTTTTAAATAAAAAAAATAATTTTTTTAATCATCATGGAAAATTAGTATGATAACAACAAACATTTCTTCTTAAAAAACTATTAATTTTAATAAAAATGGAAAAAATCTTGTAAAATCTAATCATTAATAATCAGTTTTGCCACCTCTTACATTGATTACACATCGACATCGATTGTTAATACTTAAAATTAAATTGTCAATGTCTTGCTGCGGTATGAGGTCCCATGTCCTTTGCAAGTGTTCGTAAAGTTGTTGTTCAGTCGTCAAATTTGGTGGAAAATCTCTCAAAGCTTTTCGTTGTAACATGTCCCAGGCATGCTCGATAGGATTTAAGTCGGGCGACTGTGCAGGCCAATCCAAAACTTGAATATCGTGCTCTCGGAGAGCGGTCGATACCAGCCGCGCCGTATGGCAAGGAGCATTATCGTGCATGAGTAGAAATTCATGGCCTATTTGAGTTCTGTGTGGGACAATAACGGGCTCTACTACCTCCTCGTGGTATTTTTTGTGCAGTCATGCTGCCTTGGATCCAAACGAGTTGGGTTCGTCCGCCAAGACGAATTCCTGCCCACACCATGATTGTCCCGCCTTGGTATGGGTGGACCTCCTGAGGGTGCCGTAGACGGCTAACTCTCCCTGGAGCTCTCCAAACGCGTGTTCTTCGTGAATCCGGGTGAAACCCATACCGGGACTCATCGGTGAACAGCACCAAAGACCATTGTTCGTCACTCCATGGTAAATGCTCCCGAGCCCACGAAAGCCGCCGACCGCGATTGCCACGTCGCAATGCTGGAACACGCAATGGTCTTCGAGCATGAAGATCAACTTCATGTAACCTTCTTCGCACGGTTTGGTCGCTTACCAGCAGCTGGTGGTCCTCCTGGAGCCTTTGAACTAGTTGCAGCGCTGTGATATTGGGTTGTCTTCTGGCGGTCATTTGGAGAAATCGATCCTGTCTCTGCGTAGTAACACGATATCTACCTGTGTGCTGTTCGGCCACATCTCCAGTACTGCGATAACGTGACCACAACCTTGATATCACATTTTGACTGGTATGTAGGGCCTCAGCAACGACGCGTTGAATTGCACCATTTTCTAACATGCCCACGGCTCGTAACATTTCATCTCGACTCAAATGACGACGTGACATGACTTTTAAAGTTCGTACGTCACGTTAAATTAAAAAAGAAAAACAATTAAAAACCCTTTTCATTAATAATTATAATAAAACAGTTTTAACTTTCTTTAATGTAACGAATTACTAGCAAATTTGCCGCCATATTTTGTTTATTATTTTGTTTTTTTTCTTTCCATGTTCAAATTTTGAAAATAGAATAAAAGAGGTTTTAATCTGTATATAAACTTTTTGTGGAAACTAACAAGGTTCTAAACTATAAACTCGTAAATAATTTAGGATTAAGATATCCCTAGACTTTGTTGATGTGTGTATATAAGGTTACATTTATGCGTTGTATTATTTTTTATTATGAGTATATGAATGAATAAACCTTTGATAAAATATAGAATACTCATATTATTTATGAGATATTAGGTATCGCAAATTTTGGCGGGAACTTCAGTTTATTTTGGCGGGAAAAAGTAAACACCTGTGCAGATTCCAATAAAAATAATTCTTATCAGATTCTTATCAGAATTGGTTCTTGTACTTGGAAATCTAGTTGGAAAGAAAGTTATTTAGGTTTAAATCTAATATATAACATAACACGAGATTTAAAAAAATAAAATATGAAAATTGGCGCCAATAAAAAAAAAACTCACTTTATACTGTCCTTGCGTGGGCTTCAACCATATCATATGGTTTTAATTTATATTATTGGAAAGCTCATTTAATTACGCGTCTATTGATATGCAACATACCGCAATCAGTTAAGTTATCCGAGTTCCACAAACAGATAAGTGCGCAGCGGAAAAGCGTGGGAAAAATTACAGTTTACGCGCTCATCTGTTCGTCTAAAAAAGGGAGAATAGTCACTTTGCGCGGTCAAGCGGCTAAAGCCATCTGTTGTCTCCAAAGTAGGATCCAATGGTAATAATTGATTTGTTGATTCGGGTTGACCACGATTTCTCATTCAAAATCCAATATCGTCATTAATCAACATGTTATGTAAAACACAAGTTGCTTTTACTACGTTTTCAACAGTTTCCACGTTGCATTCGAAACGCCTCCTGTATACGCGCCAACGCTTACTGAGAACACCAAACGCATTTTCAACTATCCTGCGTGCTCGGCTTAATCTATAATTGTAGCCCCGTTTTCGTGTATCTAACTGATTTCCGGGATATCTCATCAACAGCCTTTATAGTCCACTGCTGGACTAGGCCTCTCCTTTGAAAGGAGGAATTGGCCTACTATACCACGCTGGCCAAGCGGGTTGGTATTGGGTTTGCATCAAGTTTTCCTTCTCTTACAGTGCTGTTCTCTGCATACCTACTATGCTCCCTCTGTCGGCTCTTACGACACACATGGGGTGGTGACAATTCGTATTCTTAATCCGTCAACACACGGACAACGCCATGACCGGGATATGGTCGCATTACATTTTTTAATAATGGAAATGCCTCTTCACCTATAAAACCAAATGGCATTGTCTCTCCTGTAGGATATAATGGGCACGGTGGTGGCAAATGTAGTTTGTTATCGATTAGTACTTTTCCGGATACATTTCTAGCAAAAATTCCTCCATCGCTAAATCTACCCATTGATCCTACATCTAGCATCACAATTCTTCTGTTCGCATCTGATACACCCATCATCACAATTGAGAATGTCTTCTTATAGTTAAAAAACGACGATCCGGAATTAGGTGGAGCGTTTATCACGACATGTTTTCCGTCCAAGGCTCCTACCAAATTTTTAAACTGCCATAATTTATCAAAGTCTTTGGCAATTAATTTCCACATTTCTGTATCTGGTACTGGCATAAATATTGGCTGAAGTACTCTCCATAGTATTTCGCATACTTCCACAATTATAAAACTCACAGTTTTAACCCCCAACCTATACCTATAAGCAATGGTGACAAATAAGTCTCCAGTTGCCAGGTACCTGTAAAGATTAAAAGTAAATTTTATTTCAATAATATTATGTATGTGTAGGTACACTATTTGTTACTAGATACACTAGGTACACACAAATTTTTCATAATATAATAAATAATAATCAATAAATAAATATCAGACAATCTTACACAAATCGACATTGTCCCAAATTAAGCTCAAGTAGGCTTGTGTTATGGGTACCTACTAGACGACGATATACATACTTATATAAATAAATATAATACTTAAATACATAGAAAACATCCATGACCCAGGAACATACTATTTTAATATTCGTGCTCATCACACAAATACAAGTCGACGACGGCTCCTACGTACATAAGGACATATCTGAAATAGCATTTTTTTTTTATTTCATTATTCAATTGCGTTAAACTATACGCATATTGCCACAGTATTTTTATTTTTTTATAAGCATTTATTCAAAAGATATGTACACAAACGTATATGAAAACAAATGACAAAGTTGTAATGATTTTGCTGTCGTATTTGCGGACATCTATACTTAAAGTCATATGCAGTGTTTCAAATTGCGCGCCATTCCGCGCGAACGCGGACACGTCAAACTTAATGTCATTTATGCAGCGTATGAGATGTGAGCATGTTCATACCAGTAGTCCTGCGAGATAAATTATAATAATTGTAATAATCACTGTGCTTCCTATTAATATTGTAAAATAACTGTGCAATATGAGTAATAATAGGTCAAAGTTATTAAGTTATGTTGCGAATACGAAAAATACAGCATTACAATACATGTTTGTGAAGCTCAAGATTTAATAAACTATCTCGATGAAGTTGTTGAAGGTAAGTCATAATTATTATACCTACAATTACTGTTAATAATGGTATTGTACCTTTAAGTCATTGTTTTACTGAATAAACAAATTATAACCTAACTATACTTCATTCGGACAAGTCAGACTTGACTTCATATACTTCGATACATTTATAACGATTAATTTATAATTTTTTTTATAAACTGTCTATGAATTATATTACTATACTTAATATCAATTAAATTAAACAATGATTTAATTTAAAGATTACTTAACAAATTGAATGAAGTCAAGTCTTGCATGTCCGTTTATACGTTTATTTTAGCAATTAATTTACATAGTTGTTCCCATTTACGTTAGATATTCAACCAATTCCTTTTTGTTTTTTTAGCGGAACGCGTACCTCACCCTACCACCCTACCTGGGTTAAGTCCGTCCAAAGATGTAAGGAAAAAATCTCAACGGGAAGTATTCATCGCGCATGAAGCAGAAACTTCATTTCATAGTGAACAACTATCAACTACAATTAACTTGCTATCTCAAAGTGATTTGAATTATATAACCGATACTGTAGGTGATTGTTGTAGCATTGAATTTAATGATGTTCATTGTGACAAAATTGATTATTATGCAAACGTTGCCTCCACATTAACTACGCAGCAAGACAACTTCACACATTCTTTAGATGCTAATGAACACTCTGGTTTCGATAATTCTTCATCTGATACCCTAATTACAACACCAGTACCAAGGCCCTATAGCTCATTTGGAGATATTGTTGACGAGGATGATTCACATCGTGAGAGCACTCCAGTTTTATCTGATAATTCAGTCAGATCCAGCGCCTTAGCGTCTAGTGAATTTTCTGGTTCCTTCCTCTGGTTATTTTTGTGAAAAAAGCAATAATCAAGAATAACAGGACTTAGTATCTTCTTGGTACCGTATGAAACCATTATTTGCAACGTTGAGGATTGCCTAGTGAAGAACAATGTGAGTAAGGAAGATTTCGAGGCCATACGACAGGACGTTTCTGCTGTATTACGTCAATCGAAAGTGCCGGCAAGGAATCTACCAAAGACCGAATATCTCGCACTGAAGAAGTTACAAGCTAGGCCTGAACTTACAGTACTCCGAGCAGATAAAGGAAATGCAACGGTAGTGATGGACACGTCCGAGTATAAACAAAAAATGGAACATCTTTTGTCGGATGAAAGTACCTACAAGTTGGTTAAGTCAGACCCTACGAACAAAATACTCAAGCAAACTTGTGATATTGTTAAGAAATACTCCGAAAAACTTAATTTGGACGTGAAATATTTAATACCATCGTGTGTAAAACCTCCTCAAATGTATGGGCTACCGAAAATACACAAGGAAAACGCTCCTCTGCGCCCGATAGTTAGTCAGATAGGCGCACCAACTTACAGACTGGCTCAACACATGGCAAAGATTCTCACCGCTCAGAGGCAATACGAGAGCACATGTGAAAGATTCCTACCATTTTGTCAGTGAAATCAAACACGTACATCTCTCTGACAAGGAAACTATGGTTAGTTTTGATATACAGTCATTATTCACATGCATACCAGTACATGACTGTGTAGAAATTACGAGAAGGAAGCTGACAGAAAACAACATGCCTGAGGAATATGCAGAAATACTCAAACACTGCCTGACAATGGGCTATCTGTTATGGGACAAGAAATACTACATACAAGTAGACGGTGTAGCAATGGGCTCTCCAGTATCGCCTGTTGTCGCTGATATCTTCATGGAGGACTTCGAGGCGCGAGTCCTGCAGACTGCCACCATCACACCGAGGTTCTACAAGCGGTATGTAGATGACACTTTCACAATTTTACCAACAGATAGTGTTAATGCTTTCCTAAACCATCTTAATTCTATTAATAACCAAATACAATTCACAATGGAATTAGAGGCAAACAATTCTTTAGCTTTCTTAGATGTACTTGTCATCAGGAATAAAAACAACTCCTTGAGCCATACTGTGTATAGGAAAAAGACCCATACAAATAGGAACTTAAACGGTGAATCTCACCACCATCCTAAACAGTTAGCTACTGTAGGAATGTCTCTGTTTCGGAGAGGCCGCGGGATCTGTGACAAGAAACACCTGGACGCTGAGCTTCAACATGTCAGGCAAGTTCTGCAAGACAACAAGCTCCGACCGCCGCGCCACTGTCACAGATCCCAGAAGAAAGAAAAACCAGCCACAGTAGAAAGACAACCTGCTGTCCTCCCATACATCAAGGGCGTGACCGACAAAATTGGCTACATCTTGAAGCGAGCTTCTATCAAAACTTACTACAAGCCGCCAACGAAGATCAGTCAATTATTACCACCTGTCAAGTGTCAGTTACCCTTGCAAGAGGCCGGTGTCTACAAAATTGACTGTGAATGTGGGCTCTCATACATTGGACAAACCAAGAGAAGCATAGGCATTCGACTCAAAGAACATATAGCTGACATAAAACATAAACGCTCAACAAAGTCTGCTGTGTGTGAACATGTGGAACAGGGACCCAACCACTACCTGCGATTTGATGAACCACAGATACTCGCAAAAGAACACCGTTTTCTTCCAAGGATGATACGAGAGGCTATTGAAATTAAAAAACACCCTAATTTCAATAGGGAAGATGGTTGGAATGTTCCTCCAGCTTGGGACCCTGTCATAAGGCTAATGAAACCCAAGAAGGACAAAGTCACCAGAAGACCTAAGAACACTGTGGGCTCATTCTGCGTAAATAGTTACACCAGTAGATGAAAAATGTTCGGGTACTTTGAGATAACTTATACATTCAGGAAAAAGACAAATATCACCTCAGTCTGCCGTGAACATGAATTCTGAAAAGAATTCGAAACGTCGGCTAGTAATAAATTAAAAATATAGTTTCTAGATCATTAGTTTCAAATGTAATAACTTAGTGAAACCAATACATCGCGATAAAATCCGTAAACTGTAGTTTAATTTCAATGAATAACAGGACTACTAATAAATCTAATTGGTTAGATGTAAAAAGAAAATTGCTTGTAAATTTAGGTAAAAGTCACACTTCTCGTTCAGGTAAAGAGCAAATTGGTAAAATAAATTAAACCTCCTTGTAACAGCAACTGTCGATTGAAATGTTTTGAAAAGTTCGATACGTCCACCCGAGAAAATATCTTTGGTAAATTTTGGGACTTGGGTGATCACTCTTGTCAGTGGACTTTTATTGCTTCCAATATGAAAAAAATAACCAAAAAGCAATGGACTCAGAATTCCAAACGATTAAATGTATTTAATTTTTTTTGCCATGTAATTTGACTAATAATTCTAAAGAAAAGGTTATGGTATGTAAAACTATGTTTAAAAACACTCTTGCTATAAGAATATATATATAGACGGGAATTAACGCGAACATGCAAATTAGGTATTTACATACCTTATTTTGCTTGACGTTTCGAGACGGTTGCACGTCCCGTGGTCGGAAGCTGACTGGTGTGGCGATGTCCCCGGGTCGAAGTGTCAACGAAGCGGACTATCGCTGAACGTATAAAGGAGCACATCGCAGCTGTAAAGAACCGTCAAACGAACAAATCGGCGATTGCGCAACATTTACTTCAATCGGGCACCAATCACTGGATTGAATTTCATCGTCCCCAAGTCCTCTCCACGGAACGCCACTTTTACCCAAGAGTTGTGCGTGAAGCGATTGAAATCAGAAAACATAAAAATTTCAATCGGGAAGAGGGCTTCAAATTGTCATCGGCGTGGAATCCTGTGATTCGGCTAACAACACCCCACTTTAACGCGCAGTCGGCGAATGTTCAATATACAGATACGGTTAGTGTGTTTTGCGCCGGTACTTCGAATATCAATGACCCGGGGGTAGAAATAGAATCTTGTACCTCGCACTTGGAGACGTGACATCGCCACACCAGTCAGCTTGCAACCACGGGACGTGCAACCGTCTCGAAACGTCAAGCAAAATAAGGTATGTAAATACCTAATTTGCATGTTCGCGTTAATTCCCGTCTATATGTATATTCTTAAACATGCAACGCGTGTGTTTAAAAACTCTTGCTATAAGTAATACTTTTATTCAATCTGCTATCGATAAATATGATGGTGATATTGGTATGTGTTCAAAAGATATGAGGGGTTACCACCAGAACTACCCAAAAATTATTACTTCTGCAATGAAAGAGGGCGTGATTCCACACGTTTTGTGCCTGTAGAAAGTCATTACACACGAAGAGAATCGAATAAACTGTATTCAGACAGTGAGCTGAATTTCAAAAAAAATGTACAGTTTATATTTACAGTGGTGTGACCATAATAATATGACATAAAATATTGCTTCTTCTGTGCGGCAATATAAAGATATAATAAACAGTGATCGGAATATTGCCTTCTATTTGCCAAAGAAGGATCAATGTGACATATGCCACGCTAATAATAACAATACTTTGCCTTCTGAAGCTGATAAAATCAAACACAACGATCATATTAACAACAAGAAAGTTGCTCGAAAATTAAAAGCTACTGATAAAATTGAAGCTCAGTCTGATTCTACAAAAGTTTGCACAGCGATGTTTGATTTTCAAAAGATAAATAACACTCCCCACGGTGAAATTAGCGTGCTATATTATAAAAGGAAACTATCGGTTTTCAATTTTACTGTTTTTGGTGCTGGGCTAAAAAAAGGTGTGTGTTATATGTGGGACGAATCGCAAGCCAAACGGGGTGCGAACGAAGTGGCAAGTTGTTTGTTTTCTTTTATCACAAATAGGGTTCAGGCTGGTAGCAACGATTTTCGTTTTTGGTCCGAGTATTGTGCGGGCCAAAACCGCAACCGTATCGTGTTTTTAGGTACTTGTATGCAAGCAAGACCTTTAACATAGACATTTGCCATCGTTTCTTAGAAAAAAGGACAAACGCAGAACGAGGCCGACAGTGTACACGCGTTAATAGAACGAACAGCCAAGAATAAATTAATATACGTATCTGACGAATAAATAAATAAATAATAAATTGGTTCGTTGGGCAAAACAAAATGGTCCTCCATACGATGTAATAGAAGTAGATTATGGTTTTGTGCTAAACTTCAATGCTTTGCTAAATACTAAATATTGGCTTAAAGACACAAATGAAGAAAAATTTGCTGGAATAAAATAAGAGAGATTAATGTACATGCAAATCAACCAGACGTTGTAGAATTTAGATACGATTTATTTAAAGAAGAGTACCGTCAGCTTAATTGTACCTTAAACAGAAAAGTAACTAGAAAGACTAAGACAATAGAGCAAGAAATATTATCTGTAGAAAAATTGTACACAGAGCCCATTGCTATACCCGAAGCTAAATACAAGGATTTGATTAACTTATGTGATACCATGATCATTCCGCTAAAATATCATAACTATTACAAAAATCTTAAGCACGGTAACGATACACAAAGTGAAGATGAAGAAGACTGATTATTCTTTACATTTATTTTATTTTGATAGCTGTGTTAGAAGTTGGTTTTGTAATGTTTAACTGTAAAAATTCGATATACTGAATATTTTTATTTTTAAATAACGTAATGTCAAAGTGCATTCTAGTAATCCTGGGATTTGATAATGTGATTGAGTAATGTCGGAGACTGATTAAAATAATTATGAATTATAATAATAATTAAGAGTCCAGTTTAGTTATTTTTTGTGATTTTTAAATTGTGATCTTTATTACTTTAAAAAAACTTAAAGTCAAGTTTGGTCCTAATAAACCTGTGATTTAATAATTAAGTAATTAATTAAGTATGTGAAAGACTGAGGTGCTTAGTTTTATAGTTGATAGTTTTTTTTAAATTTAATGTACCACTTTCAGCGATAAGTGAATTAAGTTCCTATAATTACCTAAGTCTGACTAGAATTAAAAAGTCAATGTGATTAATAAGTTATATTACCAAATTATAACATACTAAATGTAGATTTTAATAAAAATTCACAATTTACAATAAACACGTTATGTTTTAATTGTTGTTTCTCATTACAAACCTCTTTATTAAGAACATGTCCTTCTTTTGTTGCATAGTTAACCTTACACCTCTTTTCAGTGCCCATGTATTAAAGGATATGTCTGTATGATTATTATTATTTAGTCTTGAACATGAATTTCATCTATTTAAACATTATTAAATTACTTATGGTATTAATACATAATAATATTATTTTCTGTAATGAATATTTCGATTACTTTATAAAATCGTATTTTTATTTTGCCTACGTACAAACGGACATATAAGATTTAACCGTTTAGAATATTTTTTGCAGTTGGCGTAAAAGCGGTCATTATGCAACTTTTACAGGAAAAATAAAAATATTCAAAATAATCATAACGTCCTTATAATCTTAATATATAAAATCCTTGCGTTACTGACTGACTGACAGAAACGCTACAGCCGAAACTACTGGTCACAAGAAGATGAAATTTAGCATGAATGTTTTTTTGAGGAGTGTAGGGTAGCACTAAGAGAGGATTTTTGGAAATTCTACCCCTAAAGGGGTAAAACTGGGGGTCAAAGTTTGTATGAAACTTTTTATTCCTTCAATGGATTAACTCCAAACTTTGTATATTAGTTCCTCAAATGACGATAGTGAACACTAGGAATATTTTTTTTGGAAATTTCTCCCCAAAGGCGGTATGATAGGAGAACAAAGTTCGAATGTAGCTTTTTATCTCTCCAATGGATTGACTTCAAACTTTGTATATTGGTTTCTTAAACGACGATAGTGAACACTAAGAATTTGTTTTTTTTAATTCCGTCCCTCAGGGGGTAAGATAGAGATCAAAGTGTGTTACTTATTATTTCTTCAGTGGATTGCCTTCAAACTTTATATTTTGGTTCCTCAAATGATGATAGTGAACACTAAGGATTAGTTTCTTTGGAAATTCCTCGACTAAGGGGGTAAGATAGGGGTCAAAGTTTGTATGAAACTCTATTCCTTTAATGGATTGACTACAAACTTTGTATATTGGTTCCTCAAACGACGAAAGTGAACACCGAGAATATGTTTTTTGAAAATACCTACCCTCAGGGGGTTAGATAGGTGTTGAAAGTGTGTATTAAACGAAACTTATTATTCCTTCAGTGGATTGACTTCAAACTTTGTATAATGGTTTCTCTAATGACTTTAGTAAACATTAAGAAAATCTTTTTGGAATTTCTTACCCTAAAGGGTTAAAAAAGGGAGTCGGAATTTGTATGAAAACTTTTTATTCCTTCATTGGATTAACTTCAAACTTTGTACATAGGTTCCTAAAATGACGTTAGAGAACGCCAAGAAAGGAGTTTTTGAATTCACTCACCTATGGGGGGTTAAGTAAGGGTGTCCCATTTTGTAATATAAAAAAAACTTCAATAGATTCACTTGAAACTTTGTTCCTCAAATGACGTTAGTGAAATCGCCACTACAACGGGGAGTTCAAAAAGGGGTCCCAGTTTGTATGAAACTTTTAATTCCGTCACTTGATTTTCCATCGTCCCTGATGTGCATTTAATTTTCATTAATTTACATTTATGCGGCTGGCTCTCATCTAAGCGCTCTTCATCGTCACTAACTAAAATGTGGGATGGTTTTTATATGACCAATAGAAGCCAAAATACTGAAAACAGTTATTTTGCTATTTTTATTTATTTTTAAGCAGGCAAGCACTTTTTATCAGTTATCTGCTTTGTCCAACTGCTGACCAAGGTTTCTCTTATGTCTTTAACCTAAATACTAAGGAAGGGTTTTTGAACTTGGATAATGTATTTTACATTTTCTTACAATATCGCTGAGATATACAAATTTAATGTATACTGCTACTACGGAATCCTTGACTAATTTAACTAAAACTAGCTTTTGCAAGCAGCTACTCCTAAATGAAAATGTCATAGTTTGTTAGAGAGCTTTCATGAACCGTTAGTAAAATACATATCTAAATCGATTCAGCCATTTTTAAGATTACCCTGAATAAAAAGGCAGACAGAAAAACGATCTAAATAAATCATTGCGGTATTGGAAACGGGTTAGCAACAATATGCAATACAGTTATTTTGAGATAACAGACAGTTTGTTTATTTCTTTATAGTCTCACGCCTGTATCCCTAATGGGGTAGGCAGAGGTGTAATATTACACCCACATTTCGCCATGTTGCATATTAGGTCCCACGTAATAGGGGGCGAGCCTATTGCCGTTACCGGGCACATTTTTTGACTCCGTGCTGCTACTGAGAATTAGGAAAAACTCAGTAAGTAATACTTTTGCCCGACCGGGAATCGAACCCGAAACCTCGCGTTTAGCAGACGCATACGCTGTACCACGGAGACAGTCAAATATTATTTATTTGTATAATCTGTCTGTATATAAAATTCTTGCGTCACTGATTGACTGACAGACATGCTACAGCCGAAACAACATGTACCTATGTATGTGTACATGTAGAAGAAATTTAGCATGTATGTTTCTTGAGGTGTGTAGGGGCACAATAAGAGCGGATTTTTGGAAATTCCTCTCCTAAAGGGATTTAACTGGCTGTCAGAATTTCTATAAAACTATTTATTCCCTCAGTGGATTAACTTCAAACTTTGTGTGCCTGTTGGTTCCTCAAATGAAGTCAGTATTTTTGGAAATTCTTACCCTAAGTGGATAAAAAGGGGATTCATAATTTGCATAGAACCTTTTATGCCTTCAAGGGATTAATTTCATACTTTGTTTATTGGATCCGCAAATAACGTTAGCGAACAAAAAAGACATTTATTTTGGAAATTTTCTCCTAAGAGGGTGGAAAAGGGATTCAGAGTTTGTGTAAAAACTTTAATTTTTCAATGGAATCACTTCAATCTGTGTATATAAAATCTTTTTGTTACTGACTGACTGACAGACACATTACAGCTGAAATTATTGTGTGCAAGAAGATAAAATTTAGAATGTATGTTCCATGAAGAGGGTGTTTGTAAAATATTTTATCTAATCGTAATTTACGCGTGCGAAGCAGCGGGCAAAAGCTAGTGGTCCTATATTACGAATTGCAGATCAATAATAAGATATATAAAAATATTACTTATGAGAGCCCAGATCAGTTTGAAACTTAAAAGCGCTCTCCTGTAAACCACTCTTTTTGACATGTCGCTTTGTACTTAGGGGCCGTCGAAGTATTTGCGCGGGATTCGAACCCAGGTCCGTCAGTTCAGTAGGCCGTTATGCGACCACTGAACCAAACGAATACCTACTTATAGTGACAAATAATTTATTTTTTCAGCGAAACGAACAAAAGAAAAACGGAAAAGCCTTCGGGATTGTTTTAGAGAATCATTAAGGAAACAAAAGGATGTTAAAAGTGGTCAGAGTTCCAAAAAAATACGACCATATAAGTATTACCACGTTATGGAATTCATATTAAACACTTTTGAAGATCGAAATACTGTCACAAATTTTGATACTCCAGACATCAATACAAGTACCGAAGAAAGCAATCTTTCACCTGATAATTCAACTGATAACACGGTGACGGTCACAACACCTACTGATGAGGGGTCGTCGCAAAATTATGTTGAAAATTATGTAAACTTGAATTCTTCACAGCAAAGACGTAGTGGCGATGACCCAGTTTTCGCTCGACGTAATAAAAATAACCAAAACGAAATTCTTCATTTTCTTTAGGAAGATTCTCGCAAGAGACACACAAACACGCAAGAGAAACACGAATTGATGCAACAGCTTGTAAATAAAGAAGATTCAATGGACAATTTTTTTTTATCGATGTCTGATTGTACGAAAAATTATCACCACATTTACAGCTACAAGTAAAACGGAAAGTATTTAATGCAGTCATGGAAGCTGAGGAATCAAACGTCACGAACTCATCATGGTACAGCAGTTCTAATTACGGATATAATTCAGGTGAATTGTCATACCAAACCAGCGTCAATCCTTCATATTCAACGGATACAAATTGTACGGTAGAGAATTCACAGAGTACAACTCCCACATACGATTTGGAAAATGTTTTGTCGAATTAAGTATAAGCATTTTGCCCACCACGTATACACATTAAACCTAAAACTGTACTAATGACTGATCTTAGAACTAAAATAAATAAGCATCAATCATATTTATTACACTAATTTTCTATTGCTAAAGATAATTTTTGTTATAAAAGATTATAAATAAATAAGAACTACTCGTAAATTAGATTTCTTTAGATACCTTAAGATTAAGGATAAAAATATTGAGAACTGTTTTTTTTTTATTTCTTACTACATAGGTGGAAAGATGGTGGTTGGTTGAAATAAATAATTTAAATTTGAAATGCTTTTCATTCTTACCTTTACTTAGACAAACAGCTAATTTCTTTAAAGTACTGACAGCTTTTCTATAGTTGGTAAGTATATTTTTTTTAATGTAGATTTCAATCTTCACATGTACCTCATAAAACCTTTGTCTTGACATTCTGAAGGTAGTTACAAAACTTTCGTCGTCTAAAGTCATAAACAAAGTGATTCGCCATGATTAACGTGATATTTGATATGATTTCGAACCCAGAACGGTGAGTTCGTTTTCTTAAAAGCACTATGAGATTATTTTTTGTTTAGTATCTTCATCTGATTCATCTTCCATTAACATATTTAATAATACTAATTTCCGGGACATAATACAGAAATTTTGTGTATATTGCAAGACGAACTCAAACAGCACTGTACCTATATCTCTATCTAATGAAGCCTACGGGCGGCGCGGCGGTCACGCGTGCGCTCGCGCGAGCTCGCGATGGCTATTTTTAGTGGAAAAGGGTCAGTGCGATTTCAATTATCTTCTCGCCTACTCTCGTCTCGCCACTCTGGTGGAAAATCACCTTTAGAATTGTTTGATTAATTTCTCTTATTAACGTGGCGCTAATGAATGTCGTTATCCTCACTCAACAAATGAGAGTTTGACGTGCCGTCAAAGTTTTGACTCGTAATGCCAATCTAATTAAGCAATATTTTCCTGGAATACTTGGTATATTTTCTTTATTTTGAGAACTTAGATGCATATTTTGTCCGTGTTCTTTATTTTGTGGTTGTGAGTATATACAAGGTGTCACAAGACCCATCACCAAGCCGAAGTCTACTCGTTTTGCACATCATGCCAAGTCATACTACGCGAAAATAATACCTGGGAAACAAAATATTTTTTTAAGCTTAAAAAAATAGAAACATTTTACTAGCGGCAATATATAGGGCGCGCTTGCAGAAAAATTGGCGCGAGAAATGCATCTTATCGTACACCGTGCGCCGTGGTGGCGGCAGTTTATGATCACGTGGTCGCGCGGCCGAGGGGAATGACCTCGCAGCTGATCGCTGGTAGGCATACACTGGGCTTAGGGAACTTTAAAGCTGTTTATTTTAAGGCAATAATGAAAATTTTCTTTATGTCTATGTGGCAAAAAGTGTACATTTATTATTCTAAACACGATTTTGGAATAATTTGAAAAAAAAAATCGTGACTTTGAGCCTTTATATCTCCTGAACCAGTAATTTCTCAGGTATGGTGCCGAAGTAAAAAATGACCGTAGTAATTGGTACAATATGGGGTTTCAGTTTCCGTTAAGGGTCTTTTTACACCCTGTATTTATTAGATATAAAATGGTTGAGAAATTGCTTACTTGAAGATTGTTGTGGGCTAAAATTGTATGTACTTGTCATTCGTGGTTCTGTAGTTTTGTTGACGTCTTGTTAAATGAGTTGTTTAAATCGCTTCAGGAGAATACAGCCATCTCTGTGTCTGCCAATGAGCACCACTTGCCTTCTGATGGACCGAAATATTGAAGCACAACCATAGCAATTTAAGAAAACTCTAGATTAGCTACACTATGACTTATAAGTGTGACAAAGCCTAACTAAGGTATGTAAATCAGGGTAATTGGAGAAGCAAATCCTATTATTCAACTAAAATCACAAATGGATTATTGTAATTGAATAGAGGTACAGCTTCTGCATCAAGAAATAAAATAAAATACTTCGCCTCTAACTTTATGATTAAATAGATAAAGCCTTTATTACGTTACAATTTATATTAATATCTAATTCTGATACAATTATTACTATCATCATCATCAGCCCTTTATACTGTCCCACTGCTGGGCACGTGCCTCTTCCCATTATGAGAAGGGTAAGGCTATAGTCCACCACGCTGGCCAAGTGCGGGTTATTACTATACTTGTTAAAATAAATTCAATATTTTATATGTCGGCGGGGTGCTTGATTTTTGGCCGGTATCAACACTTCACATCACAGTTTGTTATAAGTTCACACCAAATCAAATTTAACAAAACTGACTATTACTGAACACGAAACGAGTGACAGTTTCTGGGTACTTGTTGCCCGCCCGGAGTCTCCAAGAGCAGTGATAGTTGTCGTTGCTCCGTTGAACGTCAACCGTCATCCCCCCTCTTCAACTGTAATAATGTAATGTAGTAATATATATATATATATATATATATATATATATATATATATATATTATACTAATATATATATATATATATATTTATATTTAATTTACAACTATATTAGTACTATAACAAGACAAAATGAAGCCAAAGTTTAAATATTTGTGGTTCTTAATATTGTTGTACGTTTTACTTTCAAAGGCTTTATAGTTTGTTGTTAATAATCAAACCGCGACACATCAAAGCCTTTGAACCAGCTTAGCATATTTCCTGCTGATTTTGTTGTTTTTCTTCTGTGCTTACTGCGATGTTTGAGTGTATCTGTATACCAAGTTATGTTATTTCTTAAATAATCTATCTCGAAACCAACAGAGTAGTTTCTTCTAGCAGATAATTCTTGTAAGTGTCAATTTTAGCAGTAAAAATTTTAGTCTGCCTCGTTGGTCTCCCGGCATAAATATGCGCGTGAGATTGGGAGGTCTCGGGTTCGATCCACGGGTCGAGCAAAGTGTTATTGGGTTTTTCCGTTAGGAAATTCTCAGTAGCAGCTCGGAGTCTGGTAATAAGCCCGGTACGGCAATAGGCTCGCCCCCTTTTATGTGGGACTGAAATAAATCTGGCGAAAAGTGGGTGTAGCAATACACCTCTGCCTACCTCTTCGGGTATATAGGCGTGAGACTATGTATGTATGTATGTTGAAATTTTAGTATATACACCATTATTTTTTAATTAGTACAAAAACTTCAAGGACATATTAGCAAAGACATAATTATCATATATGTGACGTAAGAATTTCATAATATCTATAAATAGCAAAGTTATAATCATTTGTTTTTTGTAGAAAATCTCACCTAAATCATAGACATATTTTACAATCCATTCACTACTTCATTGATAGTACTTACTTTCCGTCCTACTCTTACGCATTCTTTCCGTCGCACTTATAATGTAGGTAGCCTTAGACAATAAAGTGAAGCAAAATAATAAGTGTAGGTAGTTACTTTTTATTTTTTTTAATTCTACCCTCTCCTTCATACTTCCTCCGGGCTTAGGACCGGCAAAATGTACGGTTTTACAAGTAATTAAATACGGTGGTATGTATTTAGAAAACAAACACATATCAAAATAGAAAAAGGTTTTCTGTAATAAAAGAAAAGAGCAATTTTGGCGTATTTATGAAGTTAGAATCATCTACTATTTACAAATATTATTTTATCATCATCATGTTAGCCTAGAGACGTCCTCTGCTAGACATAGGCCTCCCTCAAGGTTCTCTACACAGATCGATTTTGACCCGCCCGCCTCAAATTATTATTTACTTAAGTTGGTATTATTTACTAAGCTTACAAGTATTTCCATTGTCCTTCGAAATGTCCACAACCATTTTCAATACACAGATCACAGTCTTTTCACTTCGTCAAAAGCATCCAATATGCTTTTAATTGTTCGACACTAACCGGCTCACTTTTGTACACTCACAAAATGATGTCCATGGGTACACAGCTGCACTCGCGATTTTTCCACTCAAAAAGTACGCACGTAGCATACCTGCATACTCCCATGATATGAACTGATATGATAGGCCATCGCGTCGGACAAACGTAGACAAACAATTAACTTTTGCAACGAAAAAATAGATATAGATACGTTCACTTTCACTAGCAATTTAACACTGTTTGTCGCATCGTCGGGGCGCGGCGCAGGCGCAGAGGGGAGGGGAGGGGGATTTATCAATGGGTCCGTTTACTATGATAGTACGCGGGTCGGTCATAGTATTAGTGATGCATTTACCAATTACTACGTATTATTGTGGACAGTTTTGAGACAAAAAAATGATAAGGGCATTCTATTTTTCTTTTTCATATGTTATCACATTACCTATGCTTATCTTATCAAATTTCCGCAAAACATATTTGCACGTGAGGGGTATTTAATTATTTATATCTGCACTGTTAACGAGTTAAGCATTCGTCGTTGAGGTCATTCTATAGAATAATAAAAAATATACGTTTGGGCTCCACGGTGGCAGATACGAAAGCCGTAAGTCCTGGTTCTTGTCTAAGGGCCAGTATTATTGGGCCATATCGAAAGCCTTTTGAAATAATATCTACAGTAGAAATGACAACAATCTCAAATATAAAGGAGAAAATTGCAATGCTTTTAACAAGCGAATTTACTTATAAAATCATCATACAATTTACAAAAGTAGGCACTTATACGCCACCGGTACCTTCGTCGCTGTAGGTCGGCGATCTACTTATAGTGATAATTAAATTGGACACATATCTGCCACTTAACAAACACTTGACTTGAGCACACGCTAAGTAAAACAGCAATCCATATTAATTTTGTCATAATCAACGCCTACACACCATAAATAATATGAAATATATTTCTCTATTTCGTATTAAAATATGTATACTCCCCCACTATTTAAAAACGTTTGAGTTCAATCATCTTGGTTATAAGGGCTCTTACTTGCGGAGTGCAGTCACTTTGATCTATGTATAGTGTGATGTCGACGCTGCACCAAGACGCCTCCAGTCTCAAGTCTTTGCTCGGCTATCATGTCACTCTGAAGTACATGAGATATTTAACTTACAAGCACGAGATTTAAAGTCAATATCCAACGTCAAAGGCGTACTTTTTTGTTCTGAGGTGTCTACCTGTTGTAAAATCCTCGCTATACAGATTTTAGTGTGTTGGGTAGATTATTATTAATACAAAAACTAGATACAGTGCCAACTTATAACTGCTTAAATCTCATTACTATTATTACACAACTCATTTTTTGAGATCTTGTATATAAAAACAAAATTTTATTTAAAAAATGTAAAAAATATTCTCTCGGAAGCAAAGCATCAGCTTTCGTGAAAAAATCATAAACCTGATTTTTACATTCAGCATTCAACGTAAAAAGCGTAAACGTAAAAAGGCGCTAATTTTCTTACAGATACTGAATAAATACGAAACTAGGATGGAATATTAACGTTTCGAGTAGTAATTACACCATCAACATATAATTAGTATAATAATTTATATTTAGTGAAAATAGACCTTGTGGGCACACTTGTATCCTCGGAGATATGTAGTTTCAGGTATACCTATAGCCGCTTTGAATTCTAGTTAAGTAGTAAGTTCTATCGTTTATAAAAAAATACCAGAAGAACCAATATAACCATGATTATGTTATAATGTTTTAAGTGTAACAATAGTATCAGCGTCTCTACATTGATTCTTCACCAAAATTAATTTCAGAATATCCGTAATTTCTAGCCAATTTATGTTAATGAAAATTTCATCCATCCATTTATTACTCCTTTTTTGCAGTCACTTGAACTTAAGCGTCTCCTAATTTGCTTAACAGTAGCCCTGTGTAAGCAAAAGAAGGATTTTTTATTTTATTTTATTTTATTAGGAAAACTTACAGCTAGCATATACAATAAGAAGAAAAATAAATACAAGAAGGCCATTTAAAAGTTTCCACAGATAGAAATCATACAAAATATTTTTTTATAAATAGTAACTGTCGGTAAACAGTTCAATACATAATAATATATTACGTACATAAGCATGCACACATAACATAAGGCACAAAGGTTAAAAAAAACTATAAAAAAAAGAAAATTATAATTAAAATTGCCACAGCATTTCTGTTATGCCCAACTTCACAGCGCAGCCTATATAATATTATATATTTTCTTTTTATTATTATATTATATATAATAATAAAAAGAAAACATTATTTAACGTTTTCTTTAGCTTTGAAACACTGGTATCGAATAAGTCAACATCGATCTGACGCGAGATCTCGTTAAAAGACTTGCAGGCACGTATTATAAATGAATTCTGCCTGTACGTTGTCCCAGCAGAGGGAATGTGTAGAAGAGTAGGCCTTCGTAATCGTGTCGAATGGGTTACTAAACCTAACTTACTCAACAGCTCGGGACAGTCGACTGCTCCCTGAGCTACCTTTGCAAGATATGAGATGTCAGCAATGCGCTTGCGCTCTTCCAATGTTAAAAAATGGATTTTTTACACCTTTTGATATAATCTGGTAAATAAGTTTTCGTTTTAAACTGTAGGAATCTCAGAAAACGTTTTTGGATCAGTTCAATTCTGTCTATATAAACCTTGTAACTCGGATTCCACACCTGCGAGGTATACTCTAAATGACTGCGGACAAACGCACAATATAAGATCCTGAAAGTCTTCTCATTTTTAAAATCATATGAAAACCTAAGAATGAAGCCAAGTGCCCTATTCGCTTTAGTTACAATGTTATGGATATGTAAATCAAAGAGCAGCTTGTGGTCAAATATGACACCCAAATCTCTAATTTTGCTCGTCCTATGTATAATTATATTATTCAATTCGTAATTGAAAACGATAGGATTTGGCTTAGCACTTAGAGACATTTAAGTCCAGATGATTTTGTATGCAATAGTCATTAAGATTATTAAGATCTCTTTGAAGGTCATTACAATGCTGCAATCTCAGACAGGACATAGGATTTTCATGTCGTCCGCGTATAGAATGATCTTAGAGCTAGTGAAACAAGAGCCGATATCGTTGATAAAGATGGTGAACAGCAAAGGACCGAGGAGTTAACATTGCGGAATGCCTGAAGGAATTTTTACAGCTAATGAGCTATAGCTATTCAAAACAACTGTCTGGCAACGGTTCTCTATATATGAGGTAAACCATCTGAATAGATTGCCTCTGATACCCATCTGCAACAGCTTCTGCAAAAGAACCTTATGGTCTATTCTGTCAAACGCCTTGCTGTAGTCTGTGTAGACTACATATACTTGAGAGGGTTGAGACATAAAGTGTGTCAAGAAGTCAGTGCATACGAGAAAATTTGATATTAGATAGTAGACCTATATTTTAAAAACCCATGTTGATACTCGTTAAGTGCATGACGAATACCATGATAGACCTGAGAATACACAATCTTTTCCAAGACCTTAGCTAGCAGGCACAGTTTGGAGATTGGTCTATAATTTTCAACTTGGTCTTTAGGACCCTTTTTATGTACAGGTGTAACAAACGCCTTCTTCCAAATATGAGGCACTATACCCTCGGCGATAGAACGTCTAAATATAATAGTTACGGGTACAGTAAGGCTTTGAGCGCAGCTGACTATAGTATAGGAGGTATGCTATCCGGGCCAGCCGATTAATAAGGTCTATGGATTTCAAAAGTTTAAAAACTTCGGGTTCAGAAACTTCAACCGTGCTAACATCAGCCACAGATTGCTTTTGGTAATAATCATTTATATCGGTCTCATCGTATCTGATACTGTCACCTTGACGAAAGTTACTAAAAAAGATATCGTTGAACATACTGCAGATCTCATTCCCTAGCCGCTAGCCGCTAGCTGACGAGCTCTGACCATATTTTATTATGGCTGGATATGCACTACAAGTTTGCTTACTCTTTATGTAGGACCAGAAGGCTTTAGGAGATTTAGAAATAGTGTTTTCAATAAACGCAGTATACATATTAAACGTATCCTTTTCCAACAGTTTTGCACGTTCTCGCAATATAACAAAAGATTCAAAGTCAGACAAATTTCCATACCTTTTATATTTTGCATTATACTTAAATTTCTCCTTCAAAATTTTAATAAGGGGAGTTTTATACGATGGGAGATACTTATTTGTTGTTCTTGTCACTTTGGTGGGCGTATATCTATCTCGCAGGTTATTCAACTTTGAGTAAACCAATGCCAAAGGGTCATCTACTGTACCCTGGCACAAATCATCAATCCAATTAAAACTATCTAAATCTTTCAATATAGACTTGAAATCAGACAAGTGATACATGTATTTAGTTCTCGACTGAGCTTGTAGTGAATGATACTTAACAAAATTTGCATAAATAGAAATAGCAACATGGTGCGGGTCTTCTGGCACCAATGGGTCTAAACATTTTTCAATCAATAAGTGATTTGGCCTACTATACCACCCTGGATAGTCGGATTGGTACAGAGTTTCACGTCGGGTTTTCAGTTTTCCTTAGTCACCCCTTACGACACCTACGGGCTGATGAGAACCCAAATCTCACAGTAAATGTAAAGGTACCTCCATTCACCAGACGTTTATTTCCACGGTACAGCAGCCGCTGTATGTGCATATCTGTCGATGAAATTAATATTATATAAGAAGGCCCAAGATTATATTGCCATGAAATGCCAAAATTACGCAAAATATAGGACCAATACTTAAAAACTCAAGTGTAATTGCAAATGAATTGAATAGGATTAGCCTCGTGATTTTAACATCGCAAATGGCCAACAATATTGTTTATCAAATGGCCTGACGCTAACAAAGGATTTCGTTTTACCAGGATTTTTATTTTATACAATGTCAGTGAGCATCTATAAATCTCCGATGATTATAGCAATGAAAAACGCTTCGCGTTCGAGAAATATATAATATTTCGTTTCATTCGTTTGGAAGTAAGGCTTAAATCAAAATTTGCTTTTATATTTTCAATTTTATTGAGTGATCGAATTGTTTATGTAAATGATATATTTTTAAGTTTTGCTTGGAGTTGATAAGTTGTAATGTTTGTTATGTTTACTCATTTTATTTGTATGTTTTTAATGCCGGCGTATTTGCATCAAAATATTTTAATTGACATTGCTACCAAATTATTAAATACATAGCATTGATGAGAAGTTCAAAGTGTAATGTAATAAATATTGTTTCATCAACATAACTTTACGCCATACGTATATTACACACCCACACTTCGCCTGTTATGTTTCGCTCCCAATGTGATAGGGGATGAGCCTATTGCCACCTACCAGGCACATCATTAAGTGAACGATAATTTATTTATAATGCACACATAACTTCGAAAAGTCAGAGGTGTGTACCCGGGGTACCTAGGGATCGAGCCCGACACCATCGTCTCGGCAGTCCGTTACGGATACCACTGGGCTATGGCTGCTCTTTCATCAAAGTTATTTGAATTTTAGATTAATTTTATTGTTAGTATTGATGAGTATAATATATGTACCTGGTTCGTCTCTTTTGACAAAGATGTTTCCTTTTACATGAGTGAAGTTTTATTGCAACACGATTAATAAAAGGTGACCATGCTAAGCTGTACTGTGTATGTAAATATTATTAAAATACTTCCGATTCCTACCAGAATAATTAGTTTCCTACCTATTATTTTGACTCATTATTTTTTTACGATGTTCTGTGCCTACTGGCATTATAACGCTAGACATTCTTAATAAATTTGCACTTGTCGGTTGTCCTAAATTCACAATAAAATGTTTTATTATTTCGACTTATTTCGACCGCATAAGCTAAAAATAGAGAATATGCAAAAATTACGATTATTTTAACCTATTTACAAACTATGATTAAATATCTGGAAACTTTCGGTTAGTTTAAGTGCTTCGAGATTCTGTTTTTTGTTTAATATATGAGTCGAGATAGCATATTAGAGAGTATTACTGCGTACAGGCTTTGCGGTTTGCGAGTGGCCACCTATACTATTGAATTGTTAATTTAAATTGAGAGCCTTCGAATGCCATTTCATATTTTTAGTTTTCTTGTCTCTGGCAACATAATTTTTGTTTCAGTATACGTTTTGATCACTACGAGAAAATTCATTGTGTAATCTTATTCAGATAAATTATACAGTAATTCATTTTTAAACTGTCTTCCACTTATTTAAAATTCATCAGTTTATGGCCCCAGTTGCCCTGAAAAGCAAAAAGTGTAAGTGCATAAAAGAACCTAAAATAACGAACGTGGGACCGCCAAGTTTTCAAAAAGTATTGAAAATGTCTTCGAATATCTAGCTGACGTTAATAGAAAAACAAACTGGCCGCGACAATTACTCCACATGGAAATTCGCTGTAAAACCCTATCTTGAACATGAGGAATTATGGGATTGTATAGAAAACCCAACCAGCGAAGCGGTTAGCCAAAAACGTGATCTTAAAGCAAGAACAAAGATAATCCTATTAGTGGACACCGTGAATTATGTTCACATACAAGATGCGACGTCAGCAAAGGAAGTTTGTGACAACCTGGCACATGCTTTCGACGACTCAGGGCTAATACGCCGAGTAGGTTTACTTCGTGAATTATGTACCACAAGTCTCGCAGAGTTTCAAAATGTAGAAGAAGATGTCAGTAAAGTAGTCACCATAGCTCATAAGCTATGTAATATCGGCTTCAAAGTGGATGATGAGTTGCTAGAAACCCTGCTTCTCTCCGGTCTACCTGAAATATACAAACCGATGATCATGGCCATCCAAAGTTCTGGTATGAAAGTAAGTGCCGATTCAGTTAAAGCTAAAATTCTACAGGATGTAAAAATGAGCTAAGCCTGGAAATCTGTAATGATAGAGGTCGGAGTTGTAAAGTGTTATCCCAAAATGTTTTATATGTGCCTGGATTGGCAACAACCCTACTATCAGTCAGTCAGATTGTAAATCATGGTGGTGAAGTGAAATTCAATAATGAAGACTATGTAATATTGAACAGTCATAAGAAAATAGTTGCAACAGCTATCTTAATCAACAATATGTACCGGCTAATCTACTTAATGTTCAAGCATATATATCCGATGTTGATAAACAAGATATTTATCCCTGGCACCAGCGAATGGGGCATCTCAATTTCAGTGATTTGAAGAAAATTTAAGAAAATACAGATGGTGTGCAATTATCTAAGAAAACTGACAATCTGACCTGTGAGACTTGTTTAGAAGGTAAGCAAACACGCCTGCCATTCAAGTCAAGTCATTCAAGAGCTACACAATTACTTGAAACTGTGGATTCAGATTTACAGGGTGTAAAAAGACCCTTATCGAAAACTGAAATCCCATGTTGTACCAATCACTTCGAACATTTTTTACTTCGGCACCATACCTGGGAAATTACTGGTTCAGGATATATTGAGGCTTAAAGTTAGTATGGATTTTTTCTAATTAGGTACAAAATCGATGCATTTACCCCGCCAATATGTTCTTTAGATGCCCTATGACCCCATGGATAAGTAGGTATTTCGAGCATTGCACGCGCGCGCTTTTAATTGCGGTTTAAAATATGTGAAAACTTAAAAAAAAATCGTTGCCCAGGTATTATTTTTTGTTAGTATGACTTGGCGTGATGTCCATAACGAGTAGTAGATTTCGTTTTTTTTTTCGGAGCTTCCGTTATCGCCACTGGTCGACAGTAAGATTTTGCCGTGGCTAAGCCTGTGCCAGAAGATTGTGTGAAGACCCTTGGACGATGATAAGCCTCCGCTCTGAAGCGTGAGCCCGCTCCAACACACCGCCGCCGCCGTACTCTCCGCCAGGTAACTTGTAAGCCTCAGCCGCAGCTCGAGCCAGAACCGACCAGGTCTAACTCACCTACCATCTCTAACATTTTTTCAAATTTCTTTTTCCATTTTTGCGTATTTTCCAAGTATTGAAGGAGAAATAACTGCGAAGGCGCAGTTATCTGACACTCAGCGTGCAGCCGCGCCACGTTACATCGCCACGCGCTCACCGGATTCTAGCAATGTCAGCAGCTTCGTGTTTCACCGCGTGCATAATTTTGTGAGCGTTTTTTGTGAATCTATGGCCAATAAGTGATTTTTTCAGTGAATTTTCCTATTTTTTGTGTGATTTTGCGTCAAACTGTGTACAAATATCTTTCGTAAATAGTTTTAAATTATTGTATATTTTTAGTAGACAATTATTCTATGTCTGTTAAAACAGAAAAAGTTGAAATGTCTGACAAAATTACGTTAACATTTTTAACCAAATTTATTAAACCTTACAATGGTGACAAAGATTCCCTTCCGGCATTTCTCACTAACTGTGACAATGCCATGTCATTAGCTAGCGAAGATCAGCAGTCTATCTTATGTAAATTTATAATATCTCAACTTGAGGGCAAAGCTCAGGTTGCAGTCAGTTTAAAAACATTCGACGAATGGCTCGACTTAAAATCCTTTTTAACCGACTTCAAAAAAAGGAGGAGGTTAACAATTCGTCGGAATCTTTTTTTTTTATGTATGTTCCCCGATTTCTCTAAGACGCCTGGACCGATTTCTAAAATTCTTGTTTTGATTGAAAGAGTATACTTCCTAGTTGGTCCCATGATCATCAGGTCAGGATATGATCATGGAGTCCTGAAAAATCGAAGGAAATCTTCAAATTTTATAAGCACACTTGAAGCGATTTGACGATAACAACCCAATGCCGTCGAGTTTGGGCTCGTTTGAGTCGCCTTTACATAGACTTTGATGCTGGATGATTTCCATGGTCTGATGATAGAGTTGGAAGGTAACCATGAGATCTTTGTGATGCAATAACCCAATCTCATCGAGTTTAGGGTTGTTTGATTTGTCTTTACATGTACTTTGGTACTGGATGTTTTGCAGGGTCTGATGATGGAGCAGGAAGGTGGCCATGGGATCTTTGTAATACAATGACGCAATCCCATTGAGTTTGAGCTCGTTTGATTCGTCTTTACATGGACTTTAGTGTCGTTTACGTCGTCTTTACATAGACTTTGATGCTGGATGATTTCCATGGTCTGATGATAGAGTTGGAAGGTAACCATGAGATCTTTGTGATACATTTTGGTAGATAATAGTTATACCAATAGTAGTATTGACACATCTATTAGTTTAAACTACTAGATGAGACAACAGATAGGCATTCATGTGTTTTAAACTTAGCTCATCAAAACATACAAGGCCTATCTTGCAAAGAATTAGAGATAGATTTATTTTTAAAGAAACATAAGTTGCATGTATTATGCATTACGGAACATTGGTTAAGAGGTGACCAATTAATATTCAATAATGAATTTTATACAGTGATTAGTGCATTCGTAAGAAAGAACGCTATTCGTGGTGGCTCTCTCATATATGTTTGTAATAGTATTAAATGTAAAGAACGAAAGGACATAGCCGAACTTTCTATCGAGCGCACCGCTGAGATATCTTGTGTTGAACTTGAGCAACACGTCATAGTCTGTGTATACCGACCACCGCAAAGTGACTTTAGCCAATTTGAAAGCATCATGGAGGATGTCTTAAAACACTTAAGTTCCAGCAGGAAATCAATAATCGTATGTGGTGATTTTAATGTTAACTTGTTAGAACAATCACCAACTTGTACTAGGTTAGTTAGTTTATTTATGTCATTTAATTTGAATGTTTTATTTTCTGAACCAACCAGAACTACCTCACATTCTTCTACATGCTTAGATAATATTTTTTGCAATTGTTTGTACTTAAGTAAAGCTGTTTTGAGTGACTTGACATCAGATCACTGTGGACAAAAGGTTGTAATTCCAACTAATACAACCCCTACAGTACAAAAAATCACATGTAGGCCTATGACCTCTGCTCGCCTTAATCGCTTTAGTGATGATGTTGCTGCTAAGATCGCCAGCATTGACTTAACTCACGATGATCCAGATGAATTATATAACTGGTTATTTGATGTTATTAAAAATGAGTACAATAAAATTTTTAAGCAAAAGACATTTGCCAAGAGCTCTAAAGTTAAATTTTGTGATTGGGCAACAGTAGGAATATACAAAAGTAGATCTAGGTTGTATGATCTGTATGGTATGAAGCAATACAATTTTAATCCTTCATTTATTGAATATGTAAGAAATTACTCAAAAGTTTTTAAGAGAGCATGTGCTTCAGCTAAGTCTATATTTATAAGTAATAAAATTAAAGAATCCAAGAACAAAATAAAAACAACTTGGAACATTATTAACAGTGAGACTGGTCGAGCTAAGTTAGTAGATAATAGCTTTGAATTAAAATGTAATGGAGAAATAGTTACAAAGAAAATTGATGTTGCTCAGGCTTTTAACAACTTCTTCATAAACATACCAGTGAAAACAACCAAGTGTTTAGACTCATGCCCAAGCAAAGCAGAGATGTTAGTTAGGGGCAATGTGAATGAGTGTGATGTGCTGTTTAATTTTAAATACATTGACACCAATGACATCCTCAAGACATTCAAGACCATCAATATTAAGAAATCTATTGACTTATGGGGTATTTCAGTTAGTCTTGTTCGCCAAATCATTTTTAGCATAGCTCCATATTTAGCTGCAATATTTAATAGATGCGTGGATAAAGGGGTATTTCCTGATTTAATGAAACACAGCAAGGTGATACCACTTTTCAAAAAAGGATCCAAGAGCGACCCTAGTAACTTTCGGCCAATTTCTATCTTGCCTGCAATCAGTAAAATTTTTGAAAAGGTTATTTTGCATCAGTTAGAGAGCCACTTTCTCACAAATAATTTATTGCACAGTGAGCAGTATGGCTTCACTAAGGGTCGTTCCACCGTTGATGCCGGTGTAGCTCTATTAAAACATATCTTTAACGCTTGGGAAAATTCGAAGGATGCCATTGGTGTTTTTTGCGACTTGTCAAAGGCTTTTGATTGTGTTGAACATGATACACTTTTACGTAAACTCAACCATTATGGTATTCGAGATAGCGCACTCAATCTTGTTGCCAGTTACCTTAGAGATAGAGTTCAGTATGTAGATGTTAGTGGAAGTAGGTCTCAAGGTTTGCCAGTGGGAATGGGCGTTCCACAGGGCTCTATTCTTGGTCCGTTTCTTTTTTTAATATATATTAATGACTTGCCATTCTTTGTTAGAAATTTATGTGATATTGTTCTTTTTGCTGACGATACTTCACTTATTTTTAAAGTTGATCGTAATACAAGTAACATTGACAGCGTAAATAATTCTCTTGCGCAAGTACTACATTGGTTCACGACAAATAATTTGCTACTCAACTCTGGCAAAACAAAATGTGTGAAATTCACTTTGCCGAATGTCAAAAATGTTCTTACTAATATAATTTTAAATAACGAAACAATTAACCTAGTTGATTCAACTGTATTTTTAGGTTTAACTTTAGATTGTAAGCTTCAGTGGGGTGCCCAAATATCCTGTCTGGCAGTCAAACTTAGTTCTGCAGCATTTGCAGTTAGGAAAGTTCGCCAATTCACAGACGTAGATACTGCTAGACTAGTTTACTTTAGTTACTTTCACAGTGTAATGTCTTACGGGATACTATTATGGGGTACGGCGGCCGATATTCAGACAATTTTTGTTATTCAAAAGAGGGCCATACGTGCAATATATAAGTTAGGTGCTAGAGATTCTTTACGAGATAAATTTAAAGAAGTAGAAATATTTACAGTTGCATCGCAGTATATATTTGCTAATTTAATGTACGTTAAGAAAAACTTAACTCTTTACCGTAAAAATAGTGACGTGCACAAAGTGAACACAAGGAATAAGCATAAACTAGTGGGCACTAACTACCGTCTACATAAAGTTCATAACTCATTTGCGGGACTCGGTATACAATTCTTCAACAAATTACCTCTGGAAATAATGAATTTACCTCTGCACAAATTTAAAACCACTACTAGGAATTTTCTTTTAAAAAGGGGTTATTACACTATTAAAGAATTTCTAGATGACAAGACATCATGGGTCTAGTTGCTTTTTTTTTAAATTCACCATTATTGTTATTTTTATGACTGTGTAAAATACTCTCTTCTTAATTAGTAACATGTTAAGTGGAGGTGCCTCGTGAACACATGATTTTTGCAGGATTTGGATATTATTACGATTTGTTGAATGTAGTTTAACATTATTTATTCCTGATCATATCGTTGTTCACTTGTCACCTTCACAAAATTCTTTCTACATTTGCATTCCTTCACGCGGTCCACTGATTTATGTTCATAATAACGATCTGGAAAATGGAGGTAATTGGCGGTCATGGTCAGTATACCAATAGATTGTTTCTTACTGCCGGTTCGTATACCGTTATCGTCATGCTCACTAAAATGTCATTTCTTGTGGTGGCGTCGTGTGTCGGGTCATCCCTATCCCTCTAATATGGCGAGAGGGATGATGGCTGGCACATGCGTCATACTCGTGAACGGGTGCTACTTGCGATGACTGGTCGATGATGGTCTTGCGGGCTGGTATTAGATTTTAATATTTAACTGCATCATTTCCATTATGGGTCTGATCACTTTCGCGGATTGCCTGCATTATTAGGTATATATAATGTAAGTGGATGCTCCTGTTTCACCATGTCTATTCTGAGGAGACTAACCAAATGAACATCAAAAGTATTATGCTTGAGTATTATTATGTCCAGTAAATATATACAAATGATATAGAAGGTGTAACAGTTGCAGCACCTTACAAAATGTAAATTATGTGTATTATGCAAAACCTGGCGAAGAAAAAGAGTGACCGTGAGTTTTATTGCCCGTTCTTTCTCATGGTTCTACCTATTGCTTTGCGAACGTGGCAGTAAATGTAAATGTAGAGTCTTTAAGTAATTATTTTATAAATTTATTATTTTGACGTTCATAAGCGTCACATTGTGACCCAAATGAATAAACGATTTTGAATTTGAATTTTGAATTTGAACAATAACCCAATCTCATCGAGTTTAGGGTTGTTTGATTCGTCTTTACATGGACTTTGGTACTGGATGTTTTGCAGAGTCTGATGATGGAGCAGGAAGGTGGCCATGGGATCTTTGTAATACAATAACGCAATCTCATCGTGTTAAGGCTCATTTGTTTTATCTTGGGAAACACTTTGGTATTGGATGATTTCCGGGATCTGATGATGGAACTGAAACGAACGTGTTTAGGCTAGTTAGTTGATAACAAAAAAAATACTTCAAATTGCCAGAAAGGTACAGGTCTACATTTCAGAATTGAAGCACGTAAAGAAGGCCTCCCCATCATTTACCACCTACACTATCCTATGTACCTAATTACCACCTATTACTATTTTTTATTAGTATACCACTAAAAAACAAAAAATAAAAATTATTTTTAAATAAAAAGAAACCGACTTCAAAAACACTAAGGAACTAAAAAACAAAAAATAATTGGTTTTGGAGGAACAATTTTTGGAGTCGGTGCCAAGCACTTACGCAAAAAGTTACTAAATTACAAACTACCTATTCTATCAACAACAAAAGTTGTATAAAAATGTGTAGAGGTTTTATAGTCAGATCAGAAATAATTGGCTTGGCACCGACTCCAAAAATTTTTGCTCCAATACCAATTATTTTTTGTTTTTTAGTTCCTTAGTGTTTTTGAAGTCGGTTTCTTTTTATTTAAAAATAATTTTTATTACGAACTACGTTTGGTGAAAAGAAACATGCCACTCACCTCTTAGTCGACTTGCAAAATTGCAAGCAAGAACCATCTGAAGATGTAACTAAATATTCTATGCGAATAGAACAGATTCTTACTAGGATTTTGTCTGATGTTCAATATAATATTAAAGATCCCAAAGAGCTTCCCGGTAGGTTAGCCGCCATGGAAGATCTAGCGCTCAACACCTTTATACTAGGTCTAAATACTTCTATTTCAACTATTGTAAGGTGTAGAAATCCCTCAACCCTCAATGAGGCTGTACAACACGCTATTGAGGAGGAAAAACTGATAAATCTTCGTTTTAGTTCATTAAAATTCAAAAGTAATTCTGGTTTACAAAATAACTCTAGATTTCAAAATAAATCAAATTTTAATCGATTTTAAACTTTCGCGATTTGTATACATCATACAAAATAAATAAGCGGGTCTTAATCGCGTAAACTAACTTATTTAAGGTATAAATACCTATTTGGTTCCGACGTTTCGCTCGTCTTGCACCGAGCGTGGTCGCGGAGAGACTGATGAGAGCTCAGCGCCGTCTTGTGGAAGTGCGGGTTTCGGCACCTACCCTCACTTGGTCTTTATTTAAGTTCGCAATGTCGGTACTCCGACACACTACACTAATGACGTCTACACACTGTTGAGATTTATCACTGCGGCGGTGTCTACACTTGCTGATGACTGGATTCCAAGTAGCCGATAATCTATATCCATCCTCCCGGTTGAAATTGTTATGTTTCTTGATTTCTACCGCTTCACGTACTATCCTGGAGTAATAGTGACGATCGGTGGATAAGACCTGTGGTTGATGCAGTTCTATCCAGTGGTTTGGTCCAGACTCCAACAAATGCTCAGCTATCGCCGACTTATTAATCTGTCGGTTTTTTACAGCTGCGATATGTTCCTTTACTCTTTCAGCGATTGTACGCTTAGTCTGCCCGATATATGAACTACCACAGCTGCAATCGACTTTGTAGACGCCAGGTGTTTGGAGAGGAATGACATCCTTTGGGGTACGCAGATTGTGTGCAATCTTAGAGAGCGGACTGTATACAGTCTTGATGGAGTAAATAGGTATTTATACCTTAAATAAGTTAGTTTACGCGATTAAGACCCGCTTATTTATTTTGTATGAAAATCAAATTTTAATCCAAAATTTAATTCTAATAATTTTAACAAATCTAATTATAGTTCTAATTCTAATAATTTTAACAACAGGTCCAATTATAATCCTAATTCAAACTTTTTTCATTCCAACTCAAAACATAATTCTAATTCATATCCAAAAACTTGTAGTTACTGTAAAAACATAGGGCATAGTATAGAACAATGTCGTAAGCGACAGTATAACATGCAGCGTCAAAATGCTAATTCTAACTCTTCGAATCCTAATCCCGGTTCATCTAGTGCTGTGCATGTTTTACAACAAGGTGACGAAGTGGTCCATGATGAACCTTTAAACTAGTAAAGATTTCGGATACGTGCCTGCCGAAGTCGATAAATCATAACGGCACAAATTCGTATACTATTTCTTATCCTAAATCGAATGTTGATACTTATACTAATTCTTATCCTAAGTCAAATACTAATTCTTTTACTAAATCATGTACTAATTCTTATACTAAATCGCCTACTAATTCTTATCATAAATCTTATACCAATTCTAATCCTAAATCTTATAATAATTCGTATCCTAAGTCTTATAATAAATCTTATGCGAATAATTTTACTAATTCAACTACTATTTCTTCATCTCAGCTACCCCAAAAGGAGCTGAGTCATACTAATTCAACTACTATCCCTACATCTCAGTTACCCAAAAAGGAGCTGAGTCACACTAATTCAACTACTATCTCTACATCTCAGTTACCCAAAAAGGAGCTGAGTCACACTAATTCAACTACTATCTCTACATCTCAATTACCCAAAAAGGAGCTGAGTCGTACTAATTCAACTACTATTTCTACATCTCAGCTACCCAAAAAGGAACTGAGACATACTAAATCGAGCTCAACTGAAGTGTCCGAGTCAAACCTTTCTAAACATCATGCTAACTCTTGTACCATTTCTAATACTAATAATAATGCTTATGATAAATCAAATAATAACCCTTCTAATTCCTGTGATCGTGAACTTGATCCAATTCCCATTTTTGAAACGAACTTATCATGTAAAGTGTGTCTACCATATACGACATTGTTTACAAAACAATCACATAAGTGTCTTAGCTTTCTTATCGATACCGGCGCGAGCATTAGCGTCGTTAAACAATCTAGCTTAACTAACAAACACGAACTTCTCCCTGACACTATAAAAATACGAGGTATAAACGATACCGATACTTATAGCGAATCATTAGGCTCTATTTATTTATCATTTTTAATATCGGAAAAGCCTCACGAGCATAAATTTTACGTCATAAGCGATAATATAAATTTAAAAAACTACAATGGTATTTTAGGTACGGATTTCCTTCGAAATTTTAATGCTAAAATAGATTATAGTTCAAATACAATGCTTTTAAATAATCATAAAGTACCGATCCTATTTCATCAACCTATTTATATCGTCCCGGCACGTTCTGAAGCCGTTATCGAGTGCGCTGTATCAAATTACTCCGCCGAGCTATATCATAACAATGAAGCTCTCGTATTAGACCACACTTTACGCGATGGTGTTTATGTTGCAAATTGTATAGTCTCTATCAAACCAAACAGAAAGGTCAACGTTACTATTTTAAATACCACTGACACTGACATAGAGGTCAAGGACTATGTAGTGGAATTGTCACCTTTCAATCAATTAAAGCACTCTGAATCTTTTCATAACATAAATTCTATTTCTTCTTCTAAGTCTAATCGAGCAAATCACGTTTTAAGCTTAATTCGCTGTTCACACCTTAATGATGAAGAGAAAAATGCTCTTCTCGGTTATTGCTCAGAGTACACAGATATTTTTCATGTCGAGGGCGAGCCTCTCTCTTTTACTAACGCCGTCGAACATTCTATAAATACGGGCAATGCACCTCCTATTCATGTAAAATCGTATCGCTTCCCCGAGTGTCACAAGGAAGAAGTTGACACCCAAATTCGTAAGATGCTCGAACAAAATATTATTCGTCCCTCTGTTTCACCCTGGAGTGCCCCTGTATGGGTAGTTCCGAAAAAAATGGACGCCTCTGGCAAGAAAAAATGGCGAATAGTGATAGACTATCGCCGCCTCAATGACGTCACTGTTTCTGAAAGCTATCCTCTGCCTCTTATCACAGATATCCTCGACCAATTAGGACACTCAAAATATTTTAGTACCCTTGACCTTGCCAGTGGTTTTCATCAATTACGAATCGCCCCCAAGGACGCCCCAAAAACGGGTTTCACCATAAGCACGAATTCAAGCATGTCTGGACATTATGAGTTCACCAGAATGCCATTTGGGTTGAAAAATGCCCCTGTTACCTTCCAACGGCTTATGAACACCGTCTTATCAGGTCTGCAAGGTCTACATTGTTATGTGTACTTGGATGACTGTATCCTGTACAGCTCGACCTTGGATTCCCATATACAGAAGTTAAAACTAGTATTCGACAAAGTAAGAGAATATAATTTAAAACTCCAACCTGATAAGTGTGAGTTTCTAAGACGTGAAGTGACTTACCTAGGCCATATCATCACCGATAAAGGTGTCTCTCCCAATCCAGAAAAAGTTAAAGCTGTTTCGCAGTTTCCAACTCCCAAAAATCCTAAAGACGTCAAATCATTTCTAGGCCTAATAGGCTATTATCGCCGATTCATAAATAATTTCTCCAAACTAACTAAACCCCTTACCTCTTTATTAAAGAAAGACGTCTCATTTCACTGGTCCCCTGAGCAACAAACCGCTTTCGATACGCTGAAAGATATGTTAATTACCGCACCGATTCTCCAATACCCAGATTTCTCGCAGCCATTTATAGTTACCACCGATGCAATTAATTACGCTGTAGGAGCAATCCTTTCTCAAGGACCTATAGGCAAAGATAGGCCAATAGCATACGCTTCCCGTACTCTGAATCGCGCCGAAGGTAACTACTCTACAACTGAGAAGGAATTACTAGCTATTTTGTTTGCCGTTAAAACTTTTCGACCTTACCTATATGGCACTAAATTTAAAATCGTGACGGATCATAGACCCCTTGTGTGGTTATTCAATGTCAAAGACCCAGGCAGTAAACTTATACGCTGGCGCCTTAAACTCGAGGAGTACGAGTATGAAATAATTTACAAACAAGGTCGTCTCAATTCTAATGCTGATGCACTTTCCCGTTGTCCAATTAATGTCATAGATATTAACAATTTAAATAATTTATCCTATGAACAATACTTCAAACTTCAGTTCACTAATAAACTCCCAACTTTTAATACTATTGTTCACGAATGTACTCAAGGTCTACATTTAACAAAATTAAATACTATTGCATGTCCTGTTTCCTTAGACTTCGATTATTCTATTCCCCACTGTGAAGAAATCTTATCACAATTAGAGAAACCTGATGAGTTACTTAACACCGAACGCGAACTTTTTACTTTCCAAACGACACTCGACAAAAACAAAACCTCTTACTTTCTTTTTACTAAAACTCATCATTACGAAGAAACAAAATTCAAAGATATATATAACTTACTTATAAAACTTAGAGACAAAATTATTATCGAAAACCCTACTATCACTGATTTAGCAATTTCAGGCTTCTCTGACCCCTTTTCTAAACTAGCCTATACTAAAATTTATAATATGATCACTTACATCTTTCACAATACCAATTTAAACATATACATTTACAAAAATCAATTAATTTATCCTACCCCAGTCGAAGTTCCAAAAATTTTAAAAGAAAATCACGATTCGATCGAACCGGATGTATAAAAGAATTAAAGCCGCTTATTATTGGAAAGGTATGCGTTCAGATATTGTAGAATATGTCAAAAAATGTCAATTATGTCAAGTTAACAAGCCACTTAGATTATCTAACAAATCCCCCATGGAAATAACTACTACCTCCACGAGGCCATTTGAGCGACTAGCTCTCGATATCGTTGGACCTCTACCCGAGGCGGGTTTCCAAAAGTTTAAATTTATTCTAACCCTACAGGATGATCTCACAAAGTTTTCTAGTGCCTATCCTATGATATCCTCCACAAGTGAAGAAATAGCTAGAAACCTTGTACATTTTATGTCGCTATTCGGTTTTCCCAAATCTATATTAACTATCTTAGGTACTTGTTTTACCTCTGACTTATTCAAACAATTAACGGAAATATTAAAAATTAAAAACCTTTACACCACTCCATATCATCCTCAAACTAATGGTGCTTTAGAGCGCTTCCATGCTACTCTAAAAAAGTACCTTAAATCCTTTGTAAATGAAAACCAAAATGATTGGCACTGTTATTTATTTACCGCAATATTAGCTTACAACACTACTCCTCACTCTTCTACTAATTTCACTCCTTATGAGTTACTGTATGGTTATAAGCCAACTATTCCTTATTCTTTGTATGAAACCAATAACAACACTACATATAATGAGTATATACGCGCTTTACAATATCGTATGCGTTTCAGTCGCGAAAAAGCTATCCAAAACATTAATAACAGTAAGGAAAAATCTAAACAATATTATGATACAAATTCCCGCCAAGTGCCTTATAAAGTTGGTGATTTAGTCTACCTAAGACATCACCACCGACTTAGGAAAGCCTTATCTCCAATCTGGAAAAGCCCTTATAAAATCATAAAAGTACACAATAATCATAATGTTACATTGCAAGTAGGTCGTAAGCATATTAAATATCACACCAATGAAATTAAACCAGCTGTTTCCTCATAATCTTTCACTTTAAATCTTTCATTATACATATATTCTTTACTTATTTTCAGAACCAACTGCTATGGATGCCAAGCAGATTCCAGTATTATACCTATATTTCATAGTCCCGGAATATACTTTGAACATATTACTAACATAATTTTTTATAATGATTACTGAAAAGTAGTGACACACATCGACATAATAACTTTAGATCCGTATCTCAATAAAATTGAAACCTTATTACAAAAATCTATTAATCTTTGTACTAGAATTCAGTCAGAACATTTAATTGATTGTAAAGATTTTTCTAACCCAATAGAAATCTTAATACAAACCAACTACGTTAAATTACAATCTTTGTCTCACATTATTAGCAACCAACCGACAACCAAGGTCAAAAGATCTTTAGAATTTGGTGGCGAGATCCTTAAATTCTTCTTTGCTACATTAGACGCCGATGATGCTCGTAAATACGACGCAGCAATTGAAACCTGTCGCAAAAGTGATAAAGAATTATTTCATTTATTCAAAGACAATATTCACATAATTAAGTCAACCATAAATAATTTTAACTCAACCATTTCCAAATTGAACCAGAATGAAATCAAATTAAATTCACAAATAAACGCTATGAATGAAATATTTTCACAAATTACTAAAACTGACAATCTACATTTTTATATTTCTAGAATTAATAATTTACTTAACATTATTGAAGGTTCTTTACTGTCCATTTCTAATTTATTAGACACAACCTTAAATGCAATTTTATTCTCTAAAGTAAATGTTTCACATCCTAGTGTTATAAGTCCCACAAACCTTTTTAAAGATTTATCTGAGAATATTAACCATATAAATAAAAAGCTAGATTTTCTAGTTGAATTGAGCATTCATAATATTCATTCAATAATTGATGTATCAGAACTTAATTGTTATTATTATTATGATAAGATTGTTTTTGTTTTGCAAATCCCTTTGATTATGCCAGACAAGTATATTGTTCATAAAATAATACCTTTACCGACTCCTCATGAAGAGACAGATTCACACATTCAGACCTTCGCTTTGATACAACCTTCCAACTCGTATATAGCCTTAAGTGATGATAGAACGCATTATACTATGTTAAGTAACCTTGATGATTGTAAACCTATTAGCAGCAACTATTCTATTTGTAAATTGATTTCTATATTCTCATGTATAAATAACCCAAATTGTGAATCAAAACTATTAACCGAAGTAACTTTAACATTACCTAAAGAGTGTAACTCTAAATTGTTATTTGGTCTTATTGACATTTGGCAAAAGCTGAAAACTAATAAATGGATATTTGTACAATAAAACATGAGCAAATTAACAATTAAATGTGATGATAATATTATTGATTATCCTATTGTCGGCACAGGTATAGTAAAATTAACAGAAAATTGTATAGGTTTTTCGAAAACCATTCAACCGTTACCAACTCACACTTATTCTTTTTCAATGAAATCTCCTATAGACATAAGTTTTGATATTACAAATGACGATTGTTGTAAAAAGGACATATTTAAAAAAACTTTGCCTCATTTAACGCCACTCACATTGAGTAAGATAAACTTAGAATCATTAAAATATCAAGATCACCAGCTAAACAACTTGGAAAGCGAGATAAATAAAATCCAAAGCGAATCTCATTTTATAAAATATGCCCATTACTATTCTACATTTACTTACATCCTGATTGTATCCTTATTTTTATACTTAACTTATAAATTATATAAGTGTTTTAGAAACCGTAACAACTCTCAATTTTGTATCCAGATATATAACCAATGTAATACTAAGAAATCAGTTAAAAATAATTCTAAAATTTCTAGTTCTATTGAAATGACTGAAATGTCAACATCTGATGATGACAGATCTATAAAATCATTGCCAAATCCTGTAACAAATTATAAGCCTTATCCTACTGTTCACAAAGTCGAATATCATTCAAATAGAAACTTGAAAACTTTTAAAGATGCTGTTATGTCATGTACTACGTTTAGTTATTCTTTATAATTATTATGTTCTTATTTTAATATATGAACCTTATGTACTTCTACAATAAATACTTTTACATTTTTATCTACTACTATTTCTGTACTATTTCTTAATAACTTTAACTCTAATCTAATCTTATGATTTTTGTACTATATTCAATGGTTCCTAAATTTGTTTTCCAAATATATTTATTTTTCTAAATCTGACTTCGCTTTATCTTAATTCAGATAATGCTTCGTCTAAAGGGGGGGGCTGTTATATCCCTTATATCTATGTAAATAAAGCCTAGTCAGCAATTACTATTCCGCCGTAATTTTCCTTTAGCGTAAATTGTACAATAAGCATTATTCGATATACTTTAATTATTAATTTTATTCAATCAGTTAGATCTGAGATGCGACAGTGTACGGTACGGTTTAGGAACCATTAAATTTTCCATTTTTACGGTGTGATATTGTAAAGTGCAAATAAACTTTGGATTTTCTACTTGCGATTTTTTTTTTAAAAAGTCAAACGGACCCGGCCTCTTAACAGTACGCTTGTTGAAAAAGCGAAGTGTATATTAATTAATGCAAAACTGGCTAAACTGTATTGGGCAGAAGCGATACACACAGCTGCTTACCTCATTAATAGAACTCCTACACGTTCACTGGGTTATAAAACTTCAGAAGAAGTATGGTCTTAGAAGAAACCAAATTTAAGCCATCTAAAATTTTTGGCTGCGAAGCAATTATTCATCTTCCAAACGAAAAATGCAAGAAATGGGACAGTAAATCACAAAGCAATATTCATTGGATCCCCATTGGATCTCCACCTTATCGTGGTGGGAGGGCTCAGTAACCGTGGGTTTGATGTACACCTGCGGTGAAGCTAAGCGGGGTCCCGGGAGGGGACGCTCCACGTGGGCTTGCGTGAGGCCTGCGTAGGATGCGTCCCAAGTGCGGGTGCGGGGGACAGTTCTGTCTGTCCCTCGCAGTCGGGTGCGGTCGCGGGAGGAGAGGCGTGTCAGTGTTGCGTTGCCGCGAGCCCTATCTCCTGCGACCAAATGGGGGCGCACCATTTGCTGCGTCGCGGTAGGGCCGCAGAGTAAGAGGAGATGCGGTGTTGCGTGTCCGTCCTCATTATCCTTTGCGGCCGCTGGGTGTTTTGGCGGTGGAGCCCAACACCTTCATCCGCCGCCAACGGGGGTTTCGTTCGTGGCCCGCCTGACCATCTGATCCCCCGACACACGGGTACATGAGGAACACGGATTGGTTTTTAGTCAGTAAGAGTCTGACAGTCCCCTTCGCCCTAGCCCCAGGGTGGAGGGACTCCATGAGGATTTTCCAACCCGATACCAAAAAAAGATACTGATTATATTTCATATAAAAATGTCCAAACATCATCAACACCTTGCAAAATTAACTCGAGACGTTGATCACTACGAGAAAGTTACTTGTGTAATCTTATTCAGATAAATTATACAGTTACTAATTTGTTACCCGTTTTTCACTATTTAAAATTCATCTGACAGACTGAGAGACTGGTACGCATAGAGTCTGGTGTTTAAATGCAAAGTGCTCCACAGTGACTCTTCTAAGTTCGAAGTTAAATGCATATCTATTAACACTGATTCAGGTGAAGGAAAACATAGCGAGAAAACCTGCATATCTGAGTGCTTACCATAATTTTCATGTGTTCTTGAACCCCTCTCATGGTGAGAAGAGGCCCGTGCCCAGAAGTGGGACAGTATATACATACATATACAGGGCTGATGATGAAGAGGAGACGCAAGCAAATAGTAAAATATGACCTTATACAAACAGCGTCATCTCTTTATAAAATATCATTGGTTTCAGTATCAGATACTTACTAATACCTTCTAATGCAAATAACTGGCCATTTTAGGTTTTCTTTTTACCTTGACTTTTCCTCTTTATCATTCCCCAATATGTCTGCTTATAAAATCCTCTAAGCTTCACCTCGGAACAGTACAGAATCCATCCAAAATTAAGGCACTGCTTTCCCGCGAATACAAATTGCCGATTGTGTACAATACGGAGTGTTTTTTGTCAGGATATTGGATCCAACATGGTAGGTGTACCTAAGTTACGTGACTGTTATGAACTAAAATAGTACGTATTTCACAAACAGACTGGCTTTATTATGATTACTGTAACTACAAAATTGCTTCTTTAAAAACTCCAAAATGCTTTTATCACTTGCCCCATGAGCTCATTAAGTCACCAGTCATGGCCCTCAAGAAGATCTCTGATATTCTATTAGTACTTCTGAATAAACTAGCACTAGTTTAAAACTTGGAATATCGCTATCACATCAAAGCCATTCCTCCCGAGCGTCGTTCGAACACACGCATTTCTGTACATCCCTGTGTACAGCTGGCACTCGGCGGGTTTAAGTATGAACACAGCATTTATAAAATAAATAATTATCATTATGTTACTATATATGTATTTGTTATTACAAGTACAAAAATAAAATTTATCACATAACTATCAATTTCCTTCTTCTCTCACGTTAAATGTCACTGTTATCCACAAAAAAGACCGAGGCGGCTAAAATATTCAAGTGTTGGGTACAAACAAACGTGGAACGGTTAAGTGAGGTGCGGACCGAGACCCAAAGCGGAGCAATACAGGGGACAAATAGAGCCAGGCTCCGGTCAACTGAATACTGCACCGATGTTTACTGACTACGTAGTTGGGTTATGAGCACTGGCTTCGGAATCAATTGCTTTAAGGTCTGTTTTAGGTTAAGTGTTTCCCAAAGAGTAAAATGGAATTCAGTGCAGTAATTACATTGGCATTACACTTATTGTAATGTTAGAATAGCCGGTACAAGAATCAAATAATTTTCCTGACAGCGGAAAAATTTTATTCACCGTCTCATCTCGTCAAGTTTGTTGTGTATAGCAACATTTAACTTATTATTTCATATAGTGTACATCTAGTGTTTATCATTATATTTTAGCTTGGGTACGGCGGCGCTAAGATGTAGCTTTCATCCATACTAATATTAATAATCCATAGACTTTTGGTTTAAATAATATTTAACTGGCAAATTTACATTTAAAATTATTTCTTTCTTTTCTCATATGAAGACAACTCTCGCACTAAGAATAAATCTTTAAAAAGAATATTAGGAGACCACAAATATTCAATCAACAAAGTAGAAATAATACGTTCATTCAAGACGGACTTGCGAATATTTAGAATAACACCTTTCGATACGAGTAAATGTACGTATTAATTTAATTCACATTACTGGCTTCAGTGCACATAATGTATATTTCAGTAACAGAGTAATTAATGTGTAGGTCGTTAACTGAAAATTATTAACGTTCCAATCTGGTAACTGCACATTTAAAGTCCATATTCAGCAAACTTGCAATAGCGGTAATACAAAATTATCTTTACTGTTAGTCTTTACATAATTAGTAATTGAAAATGCCCAATATTTTGAACTGTTTGATGACTACGTTAAGTTACTGTCAACTCATACTTTTGACAACATTCATAATTACATTTATTTCACTGGCATAACATTGAGAGCCTGCAATCGTAAGCAGTAATTGACATTGACGATCGGTTGGCGCAGCGGGAGTGTAAGTGACTGCTACGCCGATGGTCGCGGATTCGATTCCCGCTCAATAGTACAGTCATTATAGTAAGTTCACCTCGGAATTCGAGATACCCAGCTGTAAGTCTGTAAATACTTGTATATTGACACCCTAAAAGTTGTCTCAAAACCTACATATGGTAGGGTGTACGAAACTATTAAATTTCACGGTCAAAGGTCACAAAAGTCGGTATTTTGTTGCGTTTTTTTTTGTAAATATCTCATTTCCTATGGGTTTTTTGCTGTTTGTATGTATGATCAATATTGTAGAATACAAAGTTCTCTACAAATTTTGTCTATATTTTTTTTTTATACGGTGAACCATTTTCGAGATAGAGGGCGGAGAGCGCGCGGTCACAGGATCACTTCAGGTCAACCGGTACCTCCAATCGTAAACGCGCCATATATAGTTGACGAACTATCGATAAATCAATGATTATAAATATTTGTAAATTTTTATTAACTTTTATATTATATTTTATCATTTTCTTCATGCATTAAATCTATATATATTCAATAATACTGATAACCGTTTCCTAAAATTTAAAAATAATTAAGGGAAAAACTTAAATCATAATAATTATATTATTCTATATCTGCTATAAGATGTTGCTTCGTGCCAAATCTTCTACTATCCCGCGCGCTCTCCGCCCTCTATCTCGAAAACGGTTCACCGTATGAAAAATAATTTTAAACAAAATTTGAACAGAATTTTGTATTCTACAATATTGATCATAAATACAAATAGCAAAATCCCCATAGGAAATGAAATATTTATAATTAAAGCGCAAAAAAACGTCAAACATTTGTGTGCATGAACATGGATGTTTGTCTTGGTCTGGGTGTTTCTATGTATAATATGTATGTATTTACAACATGTGTGTGTGAGTGGTGACGGATTAAGAAGTCCGTGTGGTGACGGATTAAGAATACGGATGTCACCACCCCATATCATCCCATGGGTGTCGTAAGAGCCGACAAAGGGAGCATATTATGCAGAGAACAGCACTGTAAGAGAAGGAAAACTTGATACAAACCCTATACCAACCCGTTTCGCCAGCGTAGTATAGTAGGCCAATTCCTCCTTTCAAAAGAGAGGCCTAGTCCAGCAGTGGACTGTCAAAGGCTGATGATGAATGAATTTACAACAAAAAAAGTAAATAAGTATGTTTATCCATTACCTAGTACCCATAGTACAAGCTCTGCTTAGTTTGGGACTAGATGGTGATGTGTGTATGTGGTAGAATATTATATTATGTTATATATATTACATACATACATACATAGTCTCACGCCTATAACCGATGACGTTTGCATTTGTCAACTCATATTTTTGACAACATTCATGATTACATTTATGTATTTCACTGGCATAACATTGACAGCCTGCAATAGTAAGCAGTAACTATTCATGTGTTAGTGCTAGCAGTCCATATGTAAAAAATCTAACCGATAATGTGATTGGGCCTCAGCAACGGCGCTCTCATCTTTGAAATAAATGCAAAAACAAGTGCATCAAATTTATTACCAATATCTTAACCAAAGTTACGCAACGATTGCACAGGTCGCCCTTCGGACGGGTGACTGCGTGTGGCGTTTGCATCAGAACCCTGGCCGCACTCTGAAGTGCATGGCTAAAATACTTAAAATAGTAGAATCCTGTGCTTAATGATGTAGAAAACGTTAATAAGATAAACCCAAAATTATACTTGTTCAATATTCAAGCCAAATGATTTATATAATTACTTATGACGGGCTGTCGGTACCAATAAATACATCCGAAAAAGAATGAAGGGAAATGAGAACGAGGTTTTTGAACGTGGATTTCTGAGGTAAAATATTTTCCGTTATGTTTCTAACTGCAAATTGAATTGCCTATGGTTTTGTGCCGTGATTTTTATCTTCTCCTTTACCGAACTGAAATAAGCCGAACACTACCGCACAGTGTTGCATCACTTTATCAACCCTCAAATTATAGCGCACTGAGCGTCGAACTCATTATAGCGCTCTGAGCGTCGAACTCATTATAGCGCACTGAGCGTCGACGGTCTTACAAAACAATTTTATTTTAATTCCGTAACGTGTTATCGAGTAAAAAGTAAGATGATGATAAGATGATCATAAAATATTATTATTTTAATGGCTAATCGCAATAGGATTGTAAGTTATTCAGCGTCAAATCTTTTAGTTTAAAAAATATATGAAACAACAAAGAAATACTGAAACCTGAAATAATTATGGTATCTTACTTCTTGCGGTCACTGAAACCTAAATGCTAAATATAAACTTAATATAAGAGTGACAATAGGTCTTCCAAATACATATATTTCTTTCATTTAAGGGTTCTCTTTGCTTAATATTTCAAACTCTATTTAGTCAAAAGGTGTATCAATAAATATTAGAATTGGGGATTTACCTTCAATTGTTTTAATGATAACGAAAAAAATCTTGGATTATTATGCTTGGCTACATGAAGCGGTGACACGGCGCACAATGAAGATTGGTCAGTTCGCCAGACTTATTTATCGACGAAATTCAAAAACGTCCAGGTATATGGGATATGGAAAGTTCTGATTATAAGAATAAAATATAAAAAAGAAACGTAATTGGGAGGAGATTATCGAAATTTTCAGTAATTGTGAGGACAATTTGCAAAAGAAAAGCTGCTGTGTGACTATTGGATGAACCCAAAATTCTCTTTGCCTCTGCCGTCGCCTTTTATAGTGGCGGTATAGGAGCCACACACAAGCAATCACTTCGACGTCCATTTCTAAACTGAGCTCGTAGTATGGATACCTTGGTCTCGTTCGTAAAACGCGTTGCAAAGCGCGCTGTATGTACGCTACTAAAGCGCGACGAGCGCAACGATGAGCGCATAATGTGTACTCGCTTTAATAATCCATACAGTCGTTTGACGAACAAGAGGTGAGATGCGGGAAGAGCGGTACCAAACTGCGTATGTCGCTTTAGTAGTAATTTCTGGGGCTGGCGCGTGCTTGCTTTTTTATTACTTATTTATTTGCTTATGAATATTAATTAAGATGGTGCATGCGACTTGTGCTTTGAGACATTGCAAATCTTCATGCTGCTTAAAGATTTAAATAAATAAGGATTTAAAAAATCTGCGATTTCATCAATTTACTCATACCAAAAAAAGAAAATGTTTTTGATTTTAATTATTTATATTATTTTAAAATGCACCTATAACCGTGTAATGTGCACGTACCTACTAATATTCAAACTTTTTACAATATCTCATGTCTGGCCAGATCACAGAATAAAGTAGTAATTACTGTACGTAAACAAAATCGGAGACGTAAGAAAATATGCGTTGTAAGGTAATATTCGATTTAAGTGTAATTTTAATTTTATGCAATAAGTACCTAGTACCTAAAAATTAGGTAAGTACCTATCACATATGTATCTTGGGAACGCCGCGTCCTAGCTCACAAATAACCATAATTTTGGCCCCCTTAAGAACCCCATACATGGGCTCTCTAAGTTCATAGCCCGGTCATCCATCCATAAAATGACCTTGATGTTTATTGCTTTACCTTAACGTACATAGGCTCTGCAAGCTGATCTTAATGGATGGATGACTATGGGTCACCCATTCATTAAGCGACCGCGATGTCAATCACTTTATTTTAACTTGGTTTGTACGATAACGGCCTAGTACTTATATCTGAAAAATGCTTCCTATCTTTAACCGCCTCCTACGATACCTGCGGGATGAAATAGGTGCTGACTGACACATTGTATTCAAAGCTGTCACCGCACGAAAAAATGCAAACTGTTTTATAATAATTATGTATCGTTAATTAATGTAATATAATAAATAAGTGATTTACATTTGTAATGTTTTTCGTAATTAAATAGACGGTATTTAAATGAGTATTGTTTAGATTTGGCAGCCCTCCTTACCTTTGTCTAGACGTTGTCGGCTTTTTCTTTGAGATCAAAGGCGTCAAACTACTGTAAGTCTTTATACTGTGTTAATACGTTGTCTTGTTTCAAGGTTATAGATACAGTACATAAATCGTGCCGACTTAAAAAATAAATAAAATTTATTTAAACATACAATTTTAAACATCTTTATAAATCCAACTCCATCGTATTGATTTTCTAGCTTAATAAGTTAAAAAAAAAACTTTACAATAAACTGTGGCATGAAAATATTTTTTTTGTTAGAGACTTCATCAAAGTGATCAGGAAAATATAGTGTCTGTTCGAATGATTTATTTGAGGCTTTGGTCAACTCATCCCGCTTAAAACTTATCCCGCGGGATAAGTAGTCCACATTAATATTTTTATTATTTTTCTTTGTTCGACTCATCCCGCTTTAAAGAAAAGGTAAAATGTATTGTATTATTTAAAATATTTGTACATTCGTGAACAAAAGTGTTTGGGGAAAAATTAAACACCCATAGCTTGGTTAGACTGATATAATAAAAAATCACAGCTGTTTCATTTATAGGACTAAAAAACAACAATTAAAATTATCCTTGATATTACACTCTAATTTTAACAATCAGAAATAATAACAATCACAGTTTTAACTGTCAATCAGTCTTTGGATTGATAAGAATTTTCTTAAAACTAGTCACAATCTCAATCTTTTCATTAAAAGTTACGTATAAAAAATTCGAAATATTCTAAAAATAATATTTTAAATCAAAATAAAAAATTAACAATTTGTGTTTGGATTCATAAAGATCTACTTAAAACTAGTTAAAATCACACACTATGATTATAAGTGCCAAATAAAAAAATGCACGAATATAAAAAAATTACAATTAAAATCTGAATAATTAATTATTAAGATCAACAAGATTAAATATTTAATATATATAAATTAAATAATAGATAAAAAATATACGACGTCATTTAGACAAGGTCAACTTCTTAGTTTTCCAAACAATGTCCTACTGGTCAACTTCTTAGTTTTCCAAACAATGTCCTACTGTGATTTGACCGGTGATTATTTTGGCTTATGGCGTAGTAAATTTTTTTCTTGCTCTCTATAGTTTCAGACAGTCTCTTCGAAATTTTGGAACCACCTGTAGATTTACTTATAATGGAGGCGTAGAAATGCAAATCTTTGCTTAAGCCCTCCAAAAATTGAGCAATATTCGGGTTTGATTTAATATATTTGTACTTCATCAATTAACTCGGGTGGTAGATGAGACACAACATGTTGAATAGACAGTAATTATTTCAACAAACATTCCCAAATTTTGAGAAGTAGCCCTAATGAGAAGTAGCCCTAATCAGAAGTAGGCAAATTGAGAAATAGTCCATTAACGAGTTGGTTTCCATACTAAGAATTAGCCCTAATGCACCGAAACCACTTTCTTTCAAGACTGTACAAGACGTAAAATATATCAGCGGGATGAGTTGTCCAATTCAAAAATTGCACTAGTACAACTCATCCCGCGGGATAACATCGAGCGGGATGAGTAGACCAAAGCCTCAAATAAAGAGGTGACGTTTGATGTGTACACGTCGTTGCACATAAGAATAATTAATAAAAAATAACCGACTTTAAATACCAATAACAATATTAGAGGTCGGTCGGGCCAAATGCCAGCCAGGAACAGTCACAAACATTTTATAGTATCTTATTATGCTTGCTTCTGGCTGGCACTGATCTCAAAGACTGCATAAAGTGTAGCGTTTAAATATTTTCCCCGAGCCCCAATTTCCGAACCGCAGCCGTTCCTATTTGTCTGTGTGCACCGTACTTGACCTTTATACTTTAAGCTTTGTTTCTATTATAGGTAACAGTTCGAGGGGGAAAAGGGTACATTTTACCATTGTTAACGATTAGAAACAAACATGGTCAGTCAACTAGCTAAAATATTAAGAATTTAATTCAAAACAGACAAATGTATTATTATACATTTGTCTGTTTTCCCATTCAACATTTCACACCTAACCAATGATGCGTTAGTGCGTCGAGCGTACAGCGTCTGTTCCGTCAACGCATTGTCGTTCGACGTCGCGCGCGCCACGCAACACGTGTATTTTGACTAACGCGTTAGGCGTTTTAAAATGCAATATCACACAACGCAACCGCACTGTAGATGCTGAACGCAGAAACCGCTTAGACGCGTAATGTGGCAGGTCTAATTTGATGGAAGATACACTACGGCCGACGACTCATGGCGAGTCTGAAGCTAGCCTTTGCGAATTACCGCGCATGTATACTCGTGTAGAAAACTGTTATTGACAGACTTTATATAATTTATATACAAGTAGTATTTTATGATGAATGCACCTCACCTGACAATAGTGGCAGATATTTTAACTGGAACATAAACAATATTAAACTAAGGTCTACAAACAGAACTGGATACGATGGTGTATCAACTAGGATACTAAAAACCGTGTCTAATCAAATATCAAATCCAATGAACCACATAATTTTCGGTAAGTTATGCAGGGAGTAGTTCCCACGGAATAAAAAAGGACCATAATAAAACGGCTCTTTAAGAAACATAATAAACATAGTATGACTCGTTACAGACCTATTGCATTGATTCCAGTCATATCAAAAATATTTTAGAAGGTTGTCCATAAGCCTGTTGAACAATCGGAAATAAACGACTGCCTCGTTGGTCTCGCGGCATAAATGTGCGCGTGGGATCGGGAGGTCCCGCGTTCGATTCCTGGGTCGGGCAGTGTTATTGGATTTTTCTGTCACGAAATTCTCAGTAGCAGCACGGAGTCTGGAAATGTGCCCGGTACGGCAATAGGCTCGCCCCTTATTACATAGGACTAAAGTATATCCGACGAAAAGTGGGTGTAGAAATACACCTCTGCCTACCCCTTCGGGGATAAAAGGCGTGACGATATGTATGTATGTATGTAGACACATCTTTTAAGCTGCAGTTAAGAATGCGCTCGTATTGTATTCCAAATAAGTAGGTATTTGAAACATAGCACGCATGGTATGCGCCCATGAATAAGTATCCATGGGTGCATAGGACCTATATAGATGATTGTCTAAAGATATAATTATGTTTTATATATTATTTGTATTATGATAAAAAAATTTATGACTAAAGTTGTAGAGAATTTAATTTGCAACAAAAATCTCGTTCACATATTCTTTGTCCGGCCAATAGTTTACCAGATAATCAAGAAAAACTATATGTATCTGCACTCTTTTCAAGATGCTGGCCGAGGGACCAGAGGTACGACCCCATAAATTTGAATCAAGCAATACAATGTGTGGGAAGCCACACATTGGTAAAATAAAATAGCTTCGTCTGATAAATGCAACCCCAAATGTAACTTTTCAATTGACTATAAATACTTTTGTCATCGTCTGTACTCAAGACAGAGATAGTAAAACGAATACTAAGGTATGACAGAGACACATTATATTGCACCGAAAACTTCGAAAGTAAAAAAGAGATGTCCAATGTACGTGTTTGACGCTCAAATTAATCGATTTTTATTGAAATCGATTAAAATTATTTAGAAAAAATATACGTGTATTCAATTGCATATATAAAGATTGAAAACATGTTCCAACTCTTTTCATTTATGTCATCGTTAATAGATAACTGATATGAGTAAATTTGGTCTTTAAACCGAGAAAATAAATGTTATTAGATTTGTTTTTTTACTAAAAACAAAATCTCACTATATTGCTTGGTTTAATAAATCTATTTCATTTTATATCTTATAGTACTGTTATTATTATAACAAAAATAAATGAATTCAAAATCAAGTATAAAACTAATCGATTTAAATGTTTGATTGAATAAACTATTAATTTGTACTTACATAACGTGCATCACTGGCCTAGACTACCGCCCCGCGCACCCCACTTCATGCCACCGCGTTGTTCCTAACAAGGATTACTGCGCCGCCTTCCGCGCGAACTTCAGACTCGCCATCGTTAAACGGCCGTACTGTACGCGACCGATGATACGCTCGACGCATTTTCTGACAGATACGTAACGGCCTTTAGAAAAATGTAGCCGAGAAAAATAAAATTAAACCTTAAGTTGGGACGGGTTTAGTCGCATTTTCCGGTAGAAACATTTCTATTATCCTATATAATTTTATGTTGCGTGTTCGTGACATGGGTCAAGTGGCGGGACCTGTGACACTTCACCGCCCACGATAATAATAAAAGCGTTACATAAGGTATTTGTTCTGTTTTTATGTCCACCTATCTTTTGTCTAAAAGTTTTTGAAAATATGCACCTGTAAAAATGTGATTAATTGCCGCATCGAGTGCAAGTCGTTGTAAATATGCGCATGAAATTAGTATCACTAATTTTATTTATTAAATTACTAAATTTACAGCAATTTGTTGACACATTGCCCGGGCGATTTAACGATATTCGAATGATCACTGTGATGTCTCATGACACGCAGGGATCGCACTATTTTATTGAGAGATGCACATAGTGTTAACCGTTTTCAATAAAAAGATAATCAACGCATCGGACAAGATAAAACATACAGGACGAGACCACAAAAATGACGATGACATTATTTATTGTACCGTTTGTAGATTCTGTTAAAAAATTTATACAAATATTACAAAGCTTACCGTTTTTGACGGAATTTATTATATTCTTAAATGCTGAGTCTATCCAAATGTATATGAAAATTCATTGAACATTTCACGCATTCCAAAATAATATACAAACCATTTAACTTAATGTCAATGGTATTCACTCTTCACTCAGCCTTAAAATACTCAGTATGCTGCTAGCTTAACTTACGCAGATGCAGATGAGCTTTAACACAAAAGAGTACGAAACCATGAAAAAGTGTTGTACTTAATATCTCGCCTCTCACGGTTTCACATGGTCGAGTAAATATTCTGTCAAGAGCCATCCAATGCTTATGTTAATCCGAGCCGAGCACCGGCCGTTTTGCATAATTACCGGCTAATAACCAGAGAATACGGCGGTTTACGCATCTCACGCTGCTAACCGGCTTTACCTTACAGCGTACATTTGATAATGAAATGAAATTCACTGCCTGAATAATATGCAGCTCTCAGACTCGTTATTGTATAGCCTTATCTTTGTATTTACCTACTAAGAAAAGTTTTTACCTACTAAAGATACGTTTATGTGAAACTTTTGTACTTAAAATTTGTTAAAACATAATTATGTCAAATTATCAATATATATTTCAGAAAGTCTTTTAAGTGTAGCTCCATCATATTTATCCTTTATTTGATTATAAAACGTGTTAAGTTCAATCTGTAAAACTCAAAACAAATATGTATGATACCGTTCGAAATGAAATAGAGCTTAACTGATTTTATCTTGTAATTATTACACAAAGCAATATCAAAATGTGTATGATTATCGATGTGAATTGAAAAACAACGACTGGAGATATTGTAGATTTCGGAAACGAACTTACTTCTGCTCATGAGTGGTATGTATTGACCACACACAAATGTACCTATTATTTGAAGATTGCTCCACTATATTTATAAACATAAAACATTTTTCCCAAAATACACAAATTTGCATGCATTAGGCATTCATGTGATGGCCGGTGCTTTTCTTTTTCATTAAAAGTCACGTCTATGCCAATATCACCTGCTTAACAGTTTCACTGTCCCGTGTATCATATGTGATTCATAACAATTGATTTTCTATTGTGTGTCGCGCCGGATAATGAATGAGTAAAGCTTATTTTATGGTGTTTTTCTTTTTGTAGTTTAAATGTAATGAACATTCTTAAAGATATTGATCGCCTGTAGGCGTTATTACAATAAAACTTCTTTTGCTCGTTTTATGTTTTGAAGACAATACAAATTGAAACTAATGACGACATTCTGCGAGAAAGTAGTAGATACTATATTATTTTCAATTGCCCATTCTAACTGAAAATGAGTCTTGGTTAGTTAATACGTCTTAAATTATCAGTAATAACAGTTGGTAAAGAAGATGTATCGAAAAATGGCGTCTCTAAACTTAGAAGTCTATCATTCAATAGCTTTTCAAGGGTCTTTTAATTAGACGTCCTTAATCGACAACTTGGAAAACTTCCGTATAAAACTAACAAATAAACGATCTTAATTCTATCTATACAATTTACGGAATGTTCTAGATAACATAAAGTGGATGATCATAGTTAAATTATTTTTTGAAGTTGGAGTAAAATAAACATGTCATGAATTGTAACAATAACAGGCAGAACAGGCAGCGATAGCCGAGTGGAGATACCAACAGGCTGCCATGCAGAAAGTATCGGGTTCGAATCCACGGCGCGCACCAATGACTTTTCGGAGTATTGAATTGTTAATTATCGCTCATCCCGTGCCTCGGAGAGCACGTCAAGCCGTCGTTCCCGGTTGTCATGAAGATATTTGATAGTGGTTACAGGGCGTCAGTATCTTCTAAATAAACTGACACTAGTCTTAACCATGGAATATCGCTATCCCTTCGGGTTGCGGAGGTAAGACAGGCAGTCGCTCTGTGGAAAAGCTAATATTTAGCAAAATCCGGTAAGACTAGTAAGCGGACCCCGGATTGAAACTGGGATAACGCTAAGAGGATGATGATGTATTGTTACAATAACAAAAAAAATGTAGTTAGCAGTTACTACAAGGCAGATTTTGAATTCATAAAAATACAAAATATTATTTTTTATTTTGTATTTTTATATATATTATCATTCTTACATACATACTCACGCCTCTTTCCTATCGGTATAGGCAGAGACAACGGAATGCCACTTGCTTCTATCCTTACAAATACCATTCGCTTTTTCTACATTCACTGCGAATTTCATTTTATATTTACTAACAAATTATTTTAACTGTTTTCTGATCTGATGATCTTTTTAATGGAAACTGACACGCTCTAGTATATAAGATCTGAAGTTATCTGTAAGCCCATAAAACACATTCAGGAAGTCAACAAACATCGTAAAGTCAATGCATAGACAGCTGGCAGAAAAAGTAACAAAATGAATGTCTATTATTATATAAATGCATCACATCCTTTGAAGACAGACCTGCACTGATTTCATCGATTTAAACTTTCGCGATTTGTGAAAGTATATCATACAAAATAATTTAGTGGGTCTTAATCGCTTAAACTTAACTGATTTAGGGCGGTTTCAGATTAGCGTTTTATGCGCGCGTATAAGCTCGTTTTTGGAAGGGCATGTAGACGCGTACAGGCGCGTATAGGTGCGCCTTTTGGCACACGCGCAACTCGTACGAGCGTTGACGCGCTTCTAAGCTCGTATAAGCGCGAGCCGTCAGAATCCATTTTGACACTGACACGATGTCACTACCGTTTCGAGCAGATACGCCGAAATATGCCCGTTTACGCGAGTCCGGTTTTCTGAAGCGCGTAATGTAGCGCGCGTGTCAGCACGTATGCTGAAACGACCGTATACGCGCAGAAAAATACGTTAATCTGAAACCGTCCTTAAGGTTTAAAGTTAGTTAGTATGCTGATACTGATTTTCTTTTGTTTATTAAAGTGAAACATGAAAAAAATATCACTAGTACTTACTTGACAAGTGTTTTGTATGTAAATATCTACCTTATATCGATGGCATACAGTCAGACCGTACATTGAATGTTATTAGATACCTGCGCACAATATTATATATCTCCTATTCTCTCCCAAGCATGCGAACTCCATAACAACTCTAGAATGAGTCGCGTTACCTACCAGCCAACCCTTATATTGCTGACATGAGAATTTAGGAATTCTCAAAGTAAGGTAAAACTTCCCACAAGGTCTATTAACATTCTTGTAGCCAGGTTCGATTCTTAATTGAAAAAGTTCCTGCTCGCAGTGAATTTTATTCTTTAGCTTTCAAACATGCTAAAAATTTCTTAAATTCATCTTAATTTGTGCCAACATATTATATAAAATTGGAGATTGTTTAAGATCCGGGGTCAAAGATAGACGACTTTTTAAAGACATAGACATTTGGCACCCAGACATTTGCTATTTGCTATCATAAACAAAATTGGGCAAGTGCACGTCGGACTCGCGCACGAAGGGTTCCGTACCATTAGCTATAAAAGAAAATCACGTTTGTTATTTATATACTTAAATATTTTTTAAGTTTCTACCTGTTTATTAAGATCGAGTAACAAATTGCTTAAAAAACTACGTTTGGTGTAATAAAAAAAGGAATATTAAAGGGGGGCTCCCTTTAATATTTCTTTTTTTATATTTACTAATTTATTTTGAAAGGTTATATTTAACTACATATTCTGTGAAAATTTTAAGTGTCTACCTGTTACCGTTAGTAATATTGAGAGAAACCCAATAACACTGCCCGACCCAGGAATCCAACCCGGGACCTCCCGATCCTACGCGCACATTTATGCCGCGAGACCAACGAGGCAGTCGCATAGGGTTTGATGTCGAGTTTTCCGTCTCTACGCAAAGATGGTATTTGCATCGTGTTATCCCTTAGTCGCCTCTTACGATACCCACGGGAAGATAGGGGGTAGTGACACTTGTATTCTATGCCGTCAACCACACGGCATAATAAGATTTTTATACGAACAATACATTAAATTTGATAAAGAGATTTCCGATTAATGAAATTTTTAAACTGAAAAATTCCGTCACGTCACGATGCTACGATAGTTTTTACTCTCGGGTGGATCCCAACTTTATGTTATTAGTGTTGTGCCTCGCAGTAGAATTTCACCACATGTTGATGCTGGGTTTCAAAAAGTAGATACAATAAGATAATCAAACTTATTTTGAGTACAATGGTGAACGGGCCCCCCGGACTCACTGCAAGCTTTTGCTCGTTTATATTATAATATAATTTATCGAATGGCAGTATCATGTTCAAGGGGGTTCTATTAAGTTGTTTCATTGTTCTATTTGTCGCGAAAAGCAAAGGGAATTTAAATGGTTGCTACTTTCTGGCTTTCGCTTTGACAATGAAAAGTTTTCCATTCCTGGTTTTGGGTTCTTAGCCTAGCCGCACACATCCGTTTTCAGGCCCGCTTTTCAGATCAGTTTTTCAGGACCGTTTTCAGTTCATTCCGTGAGCAAAGCTATTTTCATTTATTTTCCTTTGGCCTAGACATAGGTTATATAGGTAATTGAAATATTAGGTATCACAATCATATTGTGATTGAATTGTTTGCGTGAAAAATACTTGTGACAAAATACTAGGTACCTATTAAAAAATCCGGACAAGTGTATATCGAGCCACGCACCATGTAGGGTCCCGTATTAGCCTTTATCTAGTGTCCTAAGGATAAAAGAACTCAAGCACAATAATTATTAATTTAATCGCTTGCAAACGTAAGTTTATGTTAATCGAATATTACTAGTTAATAGTAAAGCCTAATGAGCCCTTATAATTTTCATTGAAAGTGCTTCATGTTTGATTAATTATTCACAACACGGGAATTAACGCGATTTTTATACGTATTTACATACCATTTACGTTTGACGTTTCGGAACGGTTGCACGTCCCATGGTCACAAGCTGACTGGCGCTGCGATTTTACTACGAAACTTTTATTGCTTTCACCGTTTGCAGACGAGCCAAGGGCCCACGTGATAAGGTAAGTGGTATCCGTGGCTCATACTTAGCTGTGTTTACTTAGTATTACAGGAACCATGTCAAATAAGTACAACCAAGTTGCTGCCTACCGGATGGAAGAGGAGAAGGAAAAAGGATCAGGATGGGGACCGGGAAAGGAAAGGTGATTGCGCCTCCGGCGTTCTCACTCACTGTACAAAACACAAAATAACAGATACCGTTGCTTGATATCGTTGAGCCAAACCATTTGTGCTGGAATCAGCACAAATGGTTTGGCTCAACGATATTTGTACTACTACTGGAATTACCGACAATTTGCGAGCTGTGCCTATTTCCACTAATATGCATGGCAGAGGTGGCTAAACGCACGGATATTCGATCTGCTTGCCGCAAGAGCCGCATAATATGCTAGACCAGGAGTGATTAATCATGGAAATCATTAGGCATACTCGTATTGTTAATTTCAGATTGCCAAAGACCCCACTCCCACAAGAGGTGATGTGCAGATTACTCACATTTGTTGTCAGAGCTTGAATATTGGCACAATGGTGAATAAATTAAATAAAAACCAAAGCAACTTCCTCCAAAAATTACCATGCCCCGTACGAAATTCAGCAACACAGTGATCCCCCCCTAACCAGGTCCGGCCAGTCGCTCACGAACGTCTGGAAAGAATTGGTAGAAGGGGACGGCCCTTGGTTGATGTATTCCAACGAAACTGCTATTCGTCGAGGAGGCCTACGTAGAAATCGGCGTGCTGGTTGAACAACCTAAGCAGTTTATTTCTATCACGAGGTGCTAGGAAATTTGAATCCATGCTTTCTCGTGCGGTATAATACATTGATGCACGTTTTTGGGCGTCAAAATCAACCGAAAATACACCTGCCAGTACTGACAAAGCTTCAGTGCTAACTGAGCTTTGCACAAAAATTTAAAAATATCAACGCAAAATGTTGACTCTTGTAGTGATTGCCGACGTACAGCACCGATAGTTGGCCTATCGGCTCATACAGGCGTACATATACAATCTAAATATGTTGCATCATTTACTTTTAAAGTTGTGAAATTACAGTTCTGAATGGAAGTCTCCATGTCGCAGTTGACATCTTAGACAGACCGTAAAAGGTATTTTTTATTCATCAAGGTACTATTTATTACGTGATCAACAAAAGAAATGATTGTGTTGAACAATACTCGTATATGTATCAAATATAGGTAAGTATTATAAGTAGATATCGATACTTCAAGTATCGAGTACTTTTCTTAGTCCATACCCTAAGTAAGATTCGAGCGCGACGCGTTGCGTTAATTGTCAAACACATTATTGTCAACGAAGTCGTAGGTCACAATTTGTTCGACACGAATCGGATCGCTTTGCACTCGATTGTCACGCAGAACATGGGCTAGTGTGCACATAATTATATTTCACGACAAGATAATCAATGACGTCAATTCACTTTCGATGGATCTAATTTATTTTACGTCGATATTAGAGAAGTTAATTCTTCTCCAGTCGGACCAGTCTAAGTATTCGTTCTAAAAGTAGTGTGGCTCCAATGCTTATAAAAATATAGTAGATTTCTTGCCCAGTATGCTAGCAACTATGGGTACCAATTATATTATTATAAGATAACTTTGCCATAAACATGAGGCGTAAGGTAATTTTTTTAAAGTAGATAATTTGTAAGATGTAGGTGCGATATGTAGATAATGCCTAAAAATAAATGAAACCTGGATATGAATGGCACACGAACGTTGCAAATCGCAAAATCAAACAGAGGCCTATATCTAACAGTGGATGAAATCGGACTTTGGATGATAATAATAATTCGATACGATACCTGCCATTAAATACTTATTGAGTAAAAGCATCGAATGCAAAGTATCAAGTACAAAATTATGGATATCGAAAGGAAAAATACTCGATACCACAGAGTATCGATATTTTCCGTGCGTTGGTTAGTATAGTATTATACGTATCAGCAACGGAGGTGACGACGTGTTTGTCTTGAACGTCGTCGGTCGCATGAAGCAGTATAGACCCGCTACGATAACACAATTTAATTAAAAATACAAAACCTTTTTGTTATTCGTCATTAAAAACTTTTTAAAGGTTTAGATTATTTATGAAAAATATGCAAGCAGGGTATAATCTGTGTAAAAACCTGTCAAGTATGCGTCAGAGGTATATTATATAGACAATTTTAGGTGGACGACTATAATAAAGCTTTTCGTTATTTTTAAAACATTTAGGCCCTTATATTTGGCCTTTTGGTGGGTTCTATGATAAGTTTTATAATTTTTGTATGGCGACGGCGCGTCGCAACCCTGTCCATCAGAAACAGCCACGTCCATTCTGACAAGTGTCTGATTTATGAAGAATAAGTTTTATGCTATTGTCAAATTGAATGTCTGAATGTGAATGCATAAAACCATACAATTTCAAAGCAAACAATAAAATTTGAGGAATATGAATTGTTTACGTTCTTTAATTGTTTTCATCTCGCATAGAGTATATACCTCTCTACCACTTTTATATACACGTAGAGAGTAAAAGTTTAAGCAGGAGTGGTTTTCAGTAGCGAATATGAACCTTTCTATCATTCTTATGATCTGACGAAAATGATAAAATAACTTATATTATTATATTATCCTCTTGTCTGTACCTGATTTTGGCGTAAATTTGAAGTCCCCAGACAAGAGTTTATATACGATGTTATTTGGGGGTGATGATTTATTTATTTGATATTTATTAATCCCACATAAAGCTATCATTATAGCTGAAAAACTAACTATAAATAGTATAAATAAACATTTATACCGAGGGTGTCGTATGAGGCGACTAAGAGAAACACAAGAGAAGGAAATCTCGAAATAAAACCCTATACGAATACGTCTGGCTAGTGTGGTATAATAGTAGGCCAAACCTCCACCACGGAAGGTTTAAGACCAGCAATGGACTGGAAAAGGCTGCTGATGCGTAAAGAAAAATACCATGAAAATTTGAAAATAATGCCTCGAAAGATTATGTGCTACTGAGTACCCATTTGAAACAAAAATATATAAGTTCAGTTTAAAAATGCAAGTTTGTGTAATAAATATTTAAAGACTGTCCATCAACTAGCGTTCTGACTGCTGTGGACACAAAGTTACGGAATTTAAAATGTATAACGTATAAATAATATACTTTACAAGTCCATTTGATTTTGAACCTATATTGAAACTTTAATCGATATCGATAGCGGATTTGCTCAGTCACTATTAAATTAAAAAGTTACGATATTTGTGTTCAAATTGTCTTTAGCCCTAACTGACAAACATAGTGCCATCTTCTACTGGCAACTCTAATTTATCATATGAGTGAAGAGTGTAGCTATAATTAATTTGTTCTTAAAAATATCGTTCCTTCCATGCTTCAGTTATTCTTCTGTGGGTGCGCTTGATTTTCATTTCTTTCAGTCCACGGAATGTCTTCTGTTCAGAGCAAAATCAAACGTTTGTGGTAGGCAGTAAGCTCATTTTTTATTAATTAGATGATTTTGAGAGCCTGAAAACATTACAAACCTGAAATCGGTCCCTGAAAACGGACACCGATTTTTTTCAGTTCGGAACGGAATGAAACGATTGCGTGTTTTCCGATCAAAGGAAAATCTATTGTTTGCAGTGGTTAGTAAGTTTATTTTACAAAATACATTTGATACAGTCGACAAATGAAGCTTGCTAGTCTCACAGAATTCCGTCATGAAAAAACGGCCCTGAAAATCGGATGCCTGCGGCCAGGCTTAATTGGTTTATATTGTTTGTCGACTGAATTCTTTGATATAAATAATTGAAAATAATTAGTGAAGTTTGCTTCCTTTTGCAGTTTTTCGAGTTTTAAGATTTCAAATCTCGAGCGAAACAGCGGTCTGGAAGATCTGTATGTAACTTGCATTAATATTATTTCGTGAGAACCACTACAATAGACCATATTTATATTTTTTTTACAAAGAACAGTCTAGAAATGCCCTAAACCGAAGAGGATTCATCAAAAAAATTTATGAGAGTGAAAGGAACAAGGGAGAGATGTCAGTTTCGTTGCAAATAGCGGTCCGTAGTCTCTGCCTAACTATTTGAGCATCAGGCGTGAGTCTATCTATGCATTTATATTTACTTATTTATACAATCATTTTAATATTTTAGATTTGCAATACAAATTAATGTAGTATCGTAAGAAAGTCAAGCGAGTGCTTGTTTGTACCGTCAGTATATTAAACAGCCCAACAGAGCATTAATAGGGGAAATCATATTAATATTAACAAGAATACGGCTGAGAATGCATAATTTTTACAGTTTTGTCCCTAGATGCAAAGTCAATGAGCTAGATGTGGGCTGAATAACAATAGTCAATCTTTTACTAGTTAATTATCTTTTATCCGTACCTACTGCAAAAAAGAATGCCACCGAATGTCACGCAGAAACATCGAAAGTTTCATCAGTAAATATAGCACATACAGATTTGCTGCATGAAGTGCCATCGTTCAAATTGCCAATGTGTCAATCAACCTGGTGGTTCGATATTGGATGCGATTGAATAGTTTACTTCGGGCATTAGTAGGTGCCCCCATTCTAGTCTGCGCCGTAGATAGCGTAGATTTTTGATAACATGAGCCTTACAATGTACTATGAAAATTTATACATCTCCGTACATGGTGTTTACACTTTAAAACTTCTGTGTGTATACTTTTATCAAACATTTTATTTTCAAATTAAATAACTAGGTTAGCTATTAAACATGTTATATTCATGAAGTAGTTGATAAACTACTGTGTTTTTTTGTTTCTTTTTTATTGTTGATTATGTAAATAAATAACATTTCAAGGGTACCTACTCATCTCTATCGGCCGTTCCCAATATTTTATCTCTCGATGGATTTGGCCAAGTAATTAGAAATATTTTGTGTACAGATTATATTTATGTTTATATCTAGTAGCCAAATCTGACGGCTGATAAAATATTGGAAAGGGCTTTACATCGAAACCGCTACTTAAGGCTCTGTTATACCTCAGAAGCCGTGAAACACCTAATTTTTCGTCGCGCATATAGCCATAACGGTACATATTACGACCTAGCAAAAAATAGAACTTAAAGTCAAAAGTCTGAACAAAAGACTTTTGAAATAATTTTTCATGTATGTAAAATAGAATCACGGTAAAAAAATCACAAAATCGAGGCGGAAAATAATCTTTCGTCTCACTGTTTGCAATATTTTGATCGTAAGCTGTCATATGTTTTTTAATAATATTGTAGGAAACTTAATGAACTAAAGAATTACCTAATTTATTTTCATATTATACGGGTATATTTTGTAAAATTAAATAAAAGCTGCCAAACGTCTATGATTTTGACGCTCGGTAGATCCCATCAATATCAAACGCTTCAGCAATTTAAACCTTAATAGCATAAGCGGTGTACTGAGTGTCAGTTGCTAGTTTACGCCCCGCCCAGACCTCATCATTCGGCTATGAGCCCTGTGAGAGATAGGTCATGTCGCTTGCGTCTCCGCTGCACGAAATTTTACGTAAACCTGTTTGTTATTGTAATACACCGATTTGAGTTCGTAATTTCATGTTTTATGTTATAGACTGAATACTTTGAATCAAAAAGGCTTTTCATGTAACTATGGGCACATATAATTAGGACCTAAGCTTATACTCTTGTTGCGTTTAATGTGTTATTGTTTCTGTGCTTATAAATATATAATTAGAAGAATAAAATATGGACAATTAGAGAAATAAAGTTCTACGAAGGATTTCTATAAGAAAGCGTCGTAATAAAGGCCTATTCAAACCTGAGCGATATTCGCTGCCGCTGTGGGTAGAGGTACATACCGCGCGGGTTTCGCTCAGGTATTTAGTATCAAGTACCGCGGCTAGAGCGACCTGAGCGATATTCGCTGCCGCTATGGGTAGAGGTACATACCGCGCGGGTTTCGCTCAGGTATTTGGTATCAAGTACCGCGGCTAGAGCGACCTAAATTTCTTACCTCTCTGAGCGAAACTCGACTACCGCGCGTTATTCTACCCACAAGGATAGCGAATACCGCTTAGGTCTGAACAGTAATATTACTGCATACCCACTGGGTTTTCTCTGCCGCAGACGGTAGCGAATACCGCTTAGGTCTGAACAGGCCTTAAAATAGAAATTCATCCATGGCCAAGTGATTATGAAATATGTAACATTTTTACACAAATTATTTTCATAAGAGTCTTATATGACTGACTATGTTATAGATTATCGATTATGCATAATATAATTATATAAATTATTCTCACAATACATAGCTGCCACAGATTTCAATTTTTGAAAGAGTAATAACACAAAATCGAATCATTTTATGTACTTATATTTCAAATTCATTAGCTTGTCAGAGCGCCTGGAGCGCTAAGATGCTGCCACGGCGAACAATAAACAGCGCTAATATGGCGCTCCGCAATCCGCACACAAGCGGTAACGAATGTTGTATTATTGTGTTGTGAACATAAACCTATTCATAAACTATTAGGTATGTATCAGTACATCTAATATCTTTTTAATTTTTAAAATAAATCATTTATAAGTAAGAAAGTGACTTCTCTGTTTGCTATAACACAAGATATAGTATTTTTTTTAATAATAAAGTACCTAACTAATTGTCTTTATTGTAATTACAGTGAAGTTAAAGATAACAGTTCTGCAACGTCTTACACACATTTGACTGCAGTCATTCCTAACACGATTTGTTCAAGAGCTAGCCAAGAAATGCCAAACAATTTTTTAACAAATTTGACTCAAATTCCGTAGTGATAAGCAAAAATTACAAGAGGGATAGCAGTGACTGGTTCGAATTGCGTAAGAATATGTTAACAGATTGAAATTTTGGTATAGTGGTAAAAAGAAGAGATAACAGCAGTAAAGCCAACTTAGTAAAAATTATTTTGTACAAATAATATATTTGCAATGTAAAAGCAGTTGCGCATGGAGTCTAAAATGAACAACGAGCTTTGCAACAACTGGCGAAGCAAGAAAATGTAACAATCGAGCCTTGTGGATTATCAGTTTATTGGTGCCACGCCAGATGGATTAATAGGTCTAAACACGATTGTGGAAATGTAGTGTTGTATAGTTGCCTATAAGAATGGCCTGGAGAATAGTATAAGAGCAAATAAAAGACAAATATGAAAAAATGATAAAAAAGTGAACTGACTAGTCTAAACAAATATTGCAATTGTTATTACCAAATTCAGGAGCAACGCCACCTTACACGCAAACAAAAGTGTTTATTTGCTGTGTGGAGTGGCGAAAGTATACCACTAAAAATAGAAATTATAGAAAGAGATGATGTTTTCTGGGAGAAGAAAAAGAAAAAAAAGCTTGTGGCGTTTTATATGAATTGGCAGTTGCCTGAAATTTTTGATTCTCGTCAAGCTCAAAGGATGGCATTGCGAGATCACGGAGAGGAAAATGTTTCATCAGTGCTTGAAATTTCTACAATACCACGCCGTAAAAGGAAAGTAAATGAAACTGTGCCTCGTGAACAACAGCAAATAATAAGTATTGAAGCCTTATCACCCCACACACTGCCTTTAACTTTCGATGAGAATAAAGAAAACCTGCCGGGTTGTAGCAGACAACTAACTTTTGATGAGCTGTAAACTCTTTATTTCGTTCATAAATGATAAATGAATATAAATAAATATCTTTTAATATTTATTTTCTTTGAAACAACACATATTTGATGCGAAAGAAAATTTTTATATTTTTCCATACGAACATGTATGAGGAGAGCTAACAAAAAAGCAGTAAATCAAATTCTAATTCTATAATTTTCTAAGCGACATAGAATCTCATGAATAAGGTATATCCACATATATTTTTGATATTTCATGTATTTTGAAAAATAATTATGGGTTGGGTTTCGAAACGAGTCGCCTGAATTTTAGGGTATTGGTAGTGTAGGGGGCTTAAGAGAGTTGGTTTTAATCCCTTAAAAGTAATTTTGGCTGGCGGAGTTGCGTCTAAATATTTTTAAACAATTTCCAAAATTTCCTAAATACTTCGGTAATTATGTAAAACGGAACGTAGTTTTTATACTTTAGTACAGTTTTACATAACATAACATAACATAACATAACATATCTTCACGCCTTTTATCCCCGAAGGGGTAGGCAGAGGTGTATTACACACCCACACTTCGCCAGATATGTTTCGGTCCCAATGTAATAGGGGGCGAGCCTATTGCCATCTACCGGGCACATTTTTAAGCGAGCGATAATTAATATTTTTATTTTAATACACACATAACTTCGAAAAGTCATAGGTGTGTGCCCGGGGTAACGGGGGATCGAACCCGAGACCATCGTCTCGGCAGTCCGTTACGTACACCACTGGGCTATCGCCGCCTCATACAGTTTTACAAATGTAATTTTTAGGTTTTATGTGAAAAACGTGAAACGAAACGCAAAACCGCCATCTTGGAATGATCATATTAACAGCTAATGTCAAATTTGTGCGTCATTGCTTTCGAGTGCCTAGGGTTAGGTGTGGCTGTAATAAGTAACTAAATAGGTTATGTTAGGTTTTCTTTTGACCCTTACTCCGAAAATAGGAGTCCTTCGCAGGGCTCCGTTAACCTTAGTTTATTAAACTAGTGTGATGAATGTGGAAGTTGACAGTGCCATACACACCGATGTTTGTAGATATTTTTTTTCAGAGGAAACCAAGTATTTCCGGCAAGTAAAAATGGTGAGAGGGGGTTTCGAGACCTCACCTCCTCCTCCCCAATCACTCACAACCCCTCAAAACGGCGACGTATTTCGAAACTTTTACCATAATAATTATACCTTTAATAACAATAAACATCCATAAATTAATAAAATAAATCAACTTTTACTAAACTTCAATGATCTCGTAACTCGCTTTAGTTGAGATACGGTTTTTGCGCTTAGTAGGGCAGTATTGTGGTTTTTAGGGTACCGTAGCCAAAAATTAAAAAAACGGAACCCTTATAGATTCGCCATGTCTGTCTGTCTGTCCGCCCGTATGTCACAGCCAATTTATTGCAAAACAGATTTGAAAGCTGGCAGGAATAGAATTAGATGTAGGTATTCTATGAACTGCTTCACTATTTTTATACAAAAATAATAATGGCCTCTCCATACATGGAACTACTTAATTATTTTTATCATCTTACGGCACGTAGGTATTTACCTACTTTCGTCAACTATTAATACCTATAACGTCTAATGTAAACCAGTTTTGCTCATGGCTGCACTGAGAACAAAAATTGCGCTATGCCTATATTGTACAAACAGATTGATGTATATAATATAAATTTTAATATCAGTATCTCAATTCAATATGCTAAAATGTTTTGCTTGCGATTTTGAAATATTGGAATACGGATGTCGCCAGAATACGGCCGCACGCGACGAGAATGAAGGGGGGCGCCCCGCAGTAGACGGAGCTAAGCTCCCTTCACCTCCCCTGCTTCACCCCCTCATTTACTAAAACAGTCGCTTAGGACAGCGCCTTAAGCATATTTACTAGGTACTTTTGAATTTTAGAAAGCCATGCTCTCTTAATAAAACTCTGTAATTCACAGTTAATACTCAGACCGGTTGTGTATACATGTTCAGTTCAGGCGAGATGTAAGATAGAGTAAGATCTTTGAGTTGACTTTATCAACGATATTGCTTCGGTGTATTAGTGCACACTTTGATGTCGTCGACTCAAAGAGAAGATTTTAATCTCAGGAGCTCAATATCAGAATACGTTTTACTTTTACTATTTTATAGAATAAAGCGATTATAGAGATTATCTAGGCAACCAAGTAAATTATTGAGTCATCCACCTAATCAAATGGTTTCATTCAATTTAGGAACAAGACCTATTCAGTTCAATTTTGGAGGCTTCAATTTTACGGAAATAAATCGCCTTAAGGCCTTTTGAAATTTTATTACGACTCTTATAAAACCAATCAGCCTGAAAGGTCTCCTGAGATTGAATAAAAAGATGCATCTTTAAAAAGAAATAATTGAAAACTGGAGTTCGTCTGGTGGTCGATATTCGACCATAATTTATTTAAATGTTAAGTTTCTACATCATTAAGGTTTAATTATCAAAGATTCTACAATCACAGACCTGCCGCATAATAAAAATAAGCAAAATCTTTTATGAAATTACTGGAACGGCTATTAAATGCTTTATTTGATAATTAAACTCCAAAAAATATGTTCTATAGACTAAAAATAAAACTCTGTACACTACATAGTATAAAACAAAGTCTGTCTTCTGTCTGTGTGTCCCTATGTACGCTTAAATCTTTAAAACTACGCAACGGATTTTGAAGCGGTTTTTTAATAGATAAAGTGATTCCAGAGGAAGGTTTTTATGTATAATTTAATAAAGGTAGTCTTGAGCCTTCCTGATTTCAGCATGAATGGGCCAGCTCGACCGGGGAAGTAATACACTCTCACAGAAAATCAACCTACCTAAACGGTTGCGTTTCGTTCGGTGAGTGAGAATACCGGAGGCCCCATCCCCTATTTCTTCTCCCTCCCTCATCCCGCTCCTCCTCCCTTTTCCCAACTCCAAGAGGCGGCAAGGTACATGTGACACCTATGGTATTGCTTGTGTCCATGGTCGGTGGCAATTGCTTACCATCAGGCGATACGTCTCCTCGTTTGGAGCCTATTAAAAATAAAAAATGGCACCCGTGCGAAGCCGGGGTGAATCGCTAGTTTACTTTTTAAGCATGTCATTATATTGCCCTGCTCCCAATGATATTTAAGGTCAGCGCAGTAAATCTTTCTATTCCATACTTCCCTATAGCCCGTCACCTACCCGTTTCTCTTTATCCCTCTTTTCTCCCCTCTACTTTCATATTCATCACTTATTTACCTACATGCAAACCATCTCCTCCCCATCCCAAACGATTTCACATAACATAACATGTGAAATCGTTTGCAAGTGTTTCTCATCCATCTTCTGGTCCAACACTCAGGGCCAAACAATACACAAGGCTTTATACATGCGGCCTTCAATATTTTGGTTATTACCCAATATCCCTACAAAACTTCCACACCTACATAACTTGGTATTAGACAGTACACATTTACACAAGTCACAATCCTATTACAGTAGGACTCGTTGTACTTTATAAACAAAGTTATAAAATATGAGAAACACTGAAAACTTACCAATACCAGCAATTTCACATTGATACATAAAACCGATGAAAAAAATATTATTTCTCTCTAATTCACAAATAACTTACAGAATTAAAAAAAATATTTTGTATTAAATTTTCATAATCAGTAAGAATTACCTACTGAAATCAAAATTTCCCGGGCACGGTGTTCTGAATTCAAACTATTTTCGACAATGCAATGCAATTGTGTTTTTTTTCCACACATATCAATTTTGTTTTATTTATAGTCTCACGCCTGTATCCCCGAAGGAGTAGGTCGAGGTGTAAATATTACACCCACATTTCGCTCTGAATTTTTAAGTCCCACGTAATAGGGGGCGAGCCAATTGCCGTTACCGGGCACATTACCAGACTCCAGGCTGCTATTGAGTGTTCGGAAAAACCCAGTAACACTTTTGCCCGACCCGGGAATCGAACCCGGGACCTCCGATCAGCAGTCGCATACGCTATCCACTGGACCACGGAGGCAGTCCATCAATTTTGTGATATTTCAATTTTTCAGAAATTTATAATGACCATCTAAAAATACAATATTATTATCATCTGATGACTGTTGCTACTGTCGACGACAAGGTTAACATTTTTAATGACGCTATCACGGCTCTTTATGACGTACATGCACCCGTTATACGAGTTAAATTGAAGCGGCCACCAGCTCCTTGGATGACGAGGGGAATTCGGATGGCTATGAAACGTAGGGATCGTGCTTTCCGCAAGTTTAAAAAAAACCGATCTGATGAAAATTGGATCGCGTATAAGGCTGCAAGAAACCGGTGTAATCAATGGATACGCAACGCCAAACGCCGATTCATCCTTAGTAATATAACTTCCTCGTCTCCTGCCAATACCTGGAAGTTCTTAGGGACTTTAGGTATTGGTAAGCAGCGTAGCTTTGAACCACAGACGAAGCTTTGTTTGGATGATCTTAATCGCCATTTCACCTCTTCTGTTTATTTGGATCAACAAACCAAGCTTCGCACTGTCGATTACGTGGGTAACCTCACTCATCTCAATATAGCATCTTTTGAATTTTCTCCAGTCGCATCTGCGGAGATCAAAAAAATCATCCTGTCCATAAAATCGAATGCTATGGGCTGTGACAATATCAGCCGTAAGATGATTGTCTTAATACTGGACCATCTGTTACCAGCATTAATTCACATAATTAATTTCTCCCTTACTACGAGTTATTTTCCTTCCTTATGGCGGAAAGCCTACGTCCTTCCTCTACCCAAGGTAAGTAATCCTTCTCTCCTCAACCATTTTCGACCCATTTCCATTCTCCCTTACCTCTCTAAGGTCCTAGAAGCTTGTGTCCACAAACAGCTGTCCAGGTTTGTCCAAATTAATAACCTACTAAGTCCATACCAATCTGGTTTTCGATCTGGACATAGTACTGTTTCTGCCCTCCTCAAAGTGACTGGCGATATTCGAGCGGGAATGGAGGAATCCAAGGTCACCGTGCTGGTCTTGGTGGACTTCACAAACGCATTTAATACCGTCAGTCACGAAATCCTTCTATCTATCCTATCCTATCTTAAGATCTCCCCGGTTGCACTGGAATGGTTTTCCTCATATCTTCAGGGACGTCAGCAGTCGGTTCGCCATGATGAGTCTTCATCCAAATGGTGTAACCTTTACTCTGGAGTTCCTCAAGGCGGAATTCTCTCTCCATTATTATTCTCTATTTTCATTAATCTTCTAACAAATAACCTTCAGTGTGCGTATCACTTGTATGCCGATGACTTGCAGCTTTATGTGCAAACAGGAGTAGATGACGTAGCTGATGCTATCAATCTAATAAACCTCGATCTCATCGCACTGAAAAATTGGTCAGATAATTTCGGCGTCAAAGTAAATCCGACTAAATGCCAGGCCATTATTGTGGTGAGTCGACGTATGATCCAAAGACTTGATATGACAGCTATGCCCTCAATAATATATGACCAGTCGATCATAGAATTTAGCCCAGTTGTCAAGAATCTAGGTTTACACGTTGATAGCAATCTCAGCTGGCAAGTTCATGTGACCAGCGTTTGTCAGAAAGTCTCAGGATCCCTGCGCGCTTTATATCGCCTGAAGAATTTCCTGCCATGCCCTACTAAGGTAATGCTGGTACAGAGCTTGATTTTGCCTATTATAGACTATGGTGATGTGTGCTACTACGACCTGAATGCAGATCTTCTCAACAAACTAGACCGACTTCTCAATAACTGCATTCGATTCATTTACAATCTTCGCAAGCATGACCATGTGTCTGCTTACCGTACCGAACTCAAGTGGCTACCCATTCGTCAACGCCCTAGCTTGCGTGCTCTCTCTACTCTAATCTCTTTCCTTAACTCTCCTACGCCTCCCACTTATTTATCTTCCTATCTAAAGTACCTGTGCTCAAACCACAACAAAGATCTTCGCTCCGCTAATAATCAACTTCTTCTATGTCCTTCCCATTCAACCAGCTTCGTGAACACCTCCTTTTTTGTTCAGTCTGTTCACTTCTGGAATTCGCTTCCTCCTGAGATCAGGATGAGTAAAAATCGGATTTCATTTAAGACAAAAGTTCGTGAGCTATTTTTGAGTCAATTGGCAATATCTTCAACACTTTGAGACATTGTATTTATGTATTTTTACATTTATTTATCATATTTATTTATATATTCATCTAATTATATATATTATATATATACATACATACATTTATATATTTTATTATATTTATATACTGTATCGATATATTTTAATTAAATAAACTGTATTTGTTACTACTAAAATTCGGAACGCACCTACTAACTGACTTCTCTGCATCACCCTAGGTTGACTGTTAGAGAATGCCATCGGCATTAAGTCCGCCTATGTACATGATTTTTATTGTGCAAAAAGTTTAATAAATAAAAAGAAAATGCTTAATACGTCTATGTAAATATTTAATTGGTAAATAAAAATATGCCGAGAAAAAATGAATGTCAAATAATTATAAATATAATTAGGCAGAATAAGAAGGAAACCTTAAACAAAAGAAAAACAAAGTCTCTGCCTACCCCTCCGGGAAACAGGCGTGATTCTATGTATGTATGTATTTATGAGAATATAACAAAAATTTAAGGAAAATTAATTACGGGCGATCTGAAGTCGGGAAGTGGATGTGGTTGCGATTTTAAGAGTAAAAAAGGGTTTATCTCGATTGCCGGCAAAACTACAAGTCCTACGGAAAAAACGTAAATGGCAAAGTAATGGTAATAAAAAGATATACAACTTTTGTATTAATCGATTTTAAACTTTCGCGATTTGTATACATCATACAATATTATTTAGCGGGTCTTAGTCGCGATAATTTATTTATTTCAAGGGATAAATACCTCTGTTATTCGCGGAGGGAGTCCCTCTGCGACCACAACCGTTGCAAGCCGGTAGAAACGTAGGAGAATAACAGAGGTACTTGATACTTGATACTTGATGGCACGGGCTGTTTCCGCAACTCCACGTCTTGGCGTGTATTTTGCGTGCAGGTGGGAATGGTGTCTTCATTCGAGCCACCCCAGCTCTTCGAGGAAGGCCAGCAGACTGCGGCCAACAGAGGTATTTATGCCTTGAAATAAATAAATTATCGCGACTAAGACCCGCTAAATAATATTGTATGAACTTTTGTATTTACACTTTATTCACTTAACGTCAAAATTTATATGAAAAATTAAATAACCAAGTTTTAGTTTTATTTATTTAATACTTTATTGTACACTATAAAGTACATTTATAAATATATTTATATTTAGGAATTTTATAATAAATAGAGTACAAAGGGCGGCCTTATCGCTAACATCGATTTCCAGGCAACCCGATTTTTTATTGTTACAAAAGTTTTATTCTTTTTCACGAAATTTGGTGAAATCTTACCTTTTTATGTTCCAAACACACTGTAACATTCGCGTAAACCCAAGAAGATACACTGTAAATGTTTTTTATTTATTTATTTATTAAACTTCCTGCAATACAATTTGCACAAGGCGGACTTAATGCCAAAGGCATTTTCTACCAGTTAACCTTAGGGTGATGCAGAGATGATAGTGGCAGGTGTGTTTTAGAGACTAAAACAAGAAAACTTAATATAACAATAGAATATTAAGTATACCAGGTAATACATATTTACGAATATAAACGCCCTATATATACATACAGCATACATACATACATATATACGAATAAATATACACGTTTAAATATATTAATTGTATATACTTAAATAAATAAATAATATATATAATATTATAACTATAATTTCTACATAAACATAAATATTCCATAAATGAAAACTGCTAATAGGTAATAAGAGAAGAGTGCTGCTACTGACAAGCTTCCGACAATCCACGATATAACTGACGAACCTTGAACTTGAATGTGTCTCGAGTAGTGGCCATCCTAATTTCAGGAGGGAGAGCATTCCAGAGTAGGATAGATTGGATATGAAAAGAAGAATGAACTAGATTAGAAGTGTGAGTTGGACAAAGAAGAAGAAGATTATTAGATGATCGCAAGTTCTTAACATGGTTGGAGCTTTTGGAAACTAGGCATTAGATAAGAAGGGGCATTAGGGGAGTGGAGAAGTGAGTATAAGGTCGTCAATGTACGCAAATTCCGTCGCTGACGAATTGGCAACCATTTTAATTCTGTACGGAATTTCGAGACGTGGTCGAACTTACGAAGATTGAAAACGAATAGAATGCAATAATTGAGAAGTCGGTCAAGTTTATTGAGCAGATCTGCATTCAGGTCGAGATAACAAACATCACCATAGTCAATTATGGGGAAGATTAAAGTTTGCACAAGCATTGCTTTAGTTTTTGAAGGCAGAAAGTTCTTCAGGCGATAAAGAGAGCGAAGAGTCCCGAAAACTTTCTGGCTAACTGCTGCAATCTGAGCCCGCCAGTCAAGGGTGGCATCTATGTGTAAACCGAGATTTTTCACGGTTGTAGCACATCCATTGAAAGTGACCGATGGCAGGCTTATGAAGTCTACTCTAGAATTCATGTGCGAGCTTCCTACAACGATAGCCTGGCATTTGGATGGATTCACGCAAAGACCGAATCGATCAGACCACACCTTTATTGCTTGTAAGTCCTGGTTAACTTTGCCGATTGCATCTGACAGCTTGTCTACCCGTGCCTGAGAGTAAAGCTGCAAGTCATCAGCATACAGGTGATACGCACACTGAAGTTCACGAGTTATGAGATTAATAAACAATGAGAATAGAAGTGGAGAGAGAATTCCGCCTTGTGGAACACCAGCATCCAGATCACACCAATTCGACGATGTTTCATCAATGCGAACCGACTGCTAGCGTCCACGAAGATATGAAGAGAACCAATCTCGAGCCTCAGATGAAATATTAAGGTGAGAAAGGATAGAAGATTTATTTTTGCGCCTTATTTTGACTGAATATCGAAAAAAAAAGTCAGTCAGTCAAAATAAGGCGCAAAAATTGTCCGTGAGGTGACGGATTAAGAATACGGAATGTCACCACCCCATATCATCCTATGGGTGTCGTAAGAGTCGACAGAGGGAGCATATTATGCAGAGAACAGCACTGTAAGAGAAGGAAAACTTGATACAAACCCTATACCAACCCGTTTGGCCAGCGTGGTATAGTAGGCCAATTCCTCCTTTCAAGGAGAGGCGTAGTCCAGCAGTGGACTGTTAAAGGCTGATGATGATGATCGAAAAAAAATCTTAATTTTCAATCGAAAATTCTCACGACAAAATATCTGCTTTTCAAATATACCTATTGCGTATGCTTCCAGCGTAATTTGAGCGTAATATTGTTGAACTACAATATGTTTAATGTTAAAATAATAACTTTGATGCTTGAAATGATTAAGTATGTGTGTATTGGTTGCACAAGAGCCCGCTATGTTCTTACACAGTGAAAGTGTGTGAGGTTTTTTGATATTGGTTTAAAACATTTGACATATTTTGTTACTAGATAGTATAATATGCACTAATGTAATAGTTAAAGTTGTTATGTATTCAAAATCACTTGTCCTGACATACTATCATCACAAAGTGGGATCTTGCAAGTAATAATTATAATAACTATTTGTGTTTATTATTTAAATGGCAAAATAATCATGAGTGATAAATTGTATAATCCATTACACAGTAATCTTATATGTACCATGATTACATTCCATACCATTAGTTGGGAGTTGATTAAACAAAAATGATTATGCAATTAGTTTGCGTGCATTATAACCTAAACATTACACAGTTAATGTCACAATTACACGAACCGAAATTGAATTTCATTTAATTTGTTTTTTTTATTACACCAAACAAGAGTAATAACAACAATGTTCATACGAATAAACATTCATAATTCCGGTTTAATTCTATTATTGTATGGATTACCTACAAAATATATAATAATAAGTTCATAGCTTATTATATAAAAGTCACAAGATTAGCGACGTAATTTTTTGAATTTAAGAAAATAGCTACAAAATAATTTGATAAAATGTACAGAAAATTTTCAAATTGGCAACCATCCTACACGTCGACAATTTCCCGAAAGCCGCTTACTGACTGTTCCCTTCACTTCGTAACTTATTATTTCAATAAATTTTATATTGTTTCTCAATCGCGTATCCAAGAATATCTGGGAAAGACAACTTTAAAATTTTGTACATAGCAGCTTTTACACGCGACTTCGCTTGCGTGGTATATTAATAAAAATAGGACTTATATCATTTGAAAAGCAGATATTTAAGGGATAGCAAATGTCTGAGTGCCAAATTACTTTCCCTATTGCTTTGTCTTTAAAAAAGTCGCTTATCTTTGACCCCGGATCTTACACAATCTCCATTTTTATATAGTATTTTGGCACAAATTAAGATGAATTTAAGAAATTCTTAGCATGTTTGAAAGCTAAAGAATAAAATTCACTGTTAGCAGGAACTTTTTCAATTAAGAATCTAACCTGGTTACAAGAATGTTAATAGACCTTGTGGGAAGTTTTACCTTACTTTGAGAATTCCTACATTCTCATGTCAGTGATAGAAGGGTTGGCTGGTAGGTAACACGAGTCATTCTAGAGTTGTTATGGAGTTCGCATGCTTGGGAGAGAATAAGAGATATATAATATTGTGCGCAGGTATCTAATAATGTACGGTCAATGTACGGTCCGACTGTATGACGTCGATATAAGGTAGATATTTACATACAAAACACTTGTCAAGTAAGTATTAGTGATATTTTATTCATGTTTCACTTTAATAAACAAAAGCAAATCAGTATAAGCATACTAACTAACTTTATACCTATAATAATTTAAGTTAAAGCGATTAAGACCCGCTTAATTATTTTGTATGATGTAAACAAATCTTGAAAGCCTAATATCGATGAAATCAGTGCAGGTCTGTTTTCAAAGGATATGAATCATTTTTATAATAATAGACATTCATTTTGTCACTTTTTCTGCCAGCTGTCTATGCAATGACTTTACGATGTTTGTTGACTTCTGAATGTGTTTTATGGGCTCACAGATAACGGCCAACAATTTAGGTCTTATTTTTAAACATCTTATATACTAGAGCGTGTCAGTTTCCATTAAAAAGATCGTCAGATCAGAGAACAGTTCAAATTTGTTAGTCAATATAAAATGAAATTCGCAGTCAATGTAGAGAAAGCGGGTGGGGTTTGTAAGGATAGAAGCAAGTGGCATTCCGTTGTCTCTGCCTACCCCGACGGGAAAAGGCGTAAGTATATGTATGTATGTATGATATATAAAATAAAATATGAATTGTAACAAAATAAAAATTTATATTTTGTATCTTTATGAATTCAAAATCTGCCTTGTAGTAACACTGCTTACTACATTTTTTTTTGTTATTGTTACAATACATGACATATTTTACTTCAAAAAATAATTAAACTACGATCTTTTTCACTTTACGTTATCTAGAACATTCCGTAAATTGTATAGATATAATTAAGATCGTTTATTTGTTACGCTTATTAGTTTTATATGGAAGTTTTCCAAGCCACCGATTAAGGACGTCTAATTAAAAGACCCTTGAAAAGCTATTTAATGATAGACGTTTTAGTTTAGAGACGCCGTTTTTCCTTACAACTTCTTTACCAACTGTTACTTCTGATTAGTTTAGACGTTTTAACTAACCAAGACTCATTTTCAGATAGAATAGGCAATCGAAAATAATATAGTATCTACTACTTTCTCGCAGAATGACGCCATTAGTTTCAATTTGTATTGTCTTCAAAACATTAAACGAGACAATATAAATTTTATTGTAATAACGCCTACAGGCGATCAATATCTTTTAAAACGTTAATTAAATTTAAACAACAAAAGAACAACAGCTTAAAATAAGCTTAAGCAGGTGACATAGACGTAACCTTTAATGAAAAAGAAAAGCACCGTACATCACATGAATGCCTAATGCATGCTAAGTTGTGTTTTTGGGAAAAATGTTTTAAGTTAATAAATATAGTGGAGCAATCCTCAAATAATAGGTACAATTGTGTGTGGTCTATACACACCACATGAGCAGAAGTAAGTTCGTTTCTAAAATCTACAATAACTCCAGTCGTTGTTTTTCAATACAAGATCCATCGATCGACAAGCATACACATTTTGATATTGCTTTGAGTAATAATTACAAGATAAAATCAGATAAGCACTATTTCATTTTGAACGGCATCATACATAATTAATTGTTTTGAGTTTTACACATTGAACTTAACAAGTTTTAAAACAAATAAAGGATTAATAATATGATGGAGCTACATTTAAAAGACTTTCTGAAATAGACATTGATAATTTGACATAATTATGTTTTAACAAATTTTAAGTACAAAAGTTTCACTTAAACGTATCTTTAGTAGGTAAACATACATACATACATACATACATAGACTCACGCCTGTTTCCCCGAAGGGGTAGGCAGAGGCATATTAAACGCCCACTTTTCGCCAGTGTTTTGATACCACGTAATAGGTGGCGAGCCTATTGCTATAGTAGGTAAACGTACACTAAATACAAAGATAAGGCTATACAATAACGCGTCTGAGGGCTGCATATTATTCAGGCAGTTTTCATTTCATTATCAAATGTAAGCTGTAAGGTAAAGCTGGTTAGCAGCGTGAGATGAGTAAACCTGGTTATTACCCGGTAATTATGCAAAACGGCCGGTGCTCGGCTCGGATTAACATAAGCATTGGATGGCTCTTGACAGAATATTTACTAGGCCATGTGAAACCGTGAGAGGCGAGATATTAAGTACAACACTTTGCCATGGTTTCGTACTCTTTTGTGTTAAAGCTCATCTGCATCTGCGTATGTTAACCTAATAGCATACTGAGTATTTTAAGGCTGGGTAAAGAGTGAATACCATTGACATTAAGTTAAATGGTATTTGTATATTATTTTGAAGTGCGTGAGATGTTCAATAAATTTTCATACACATTTGGATAGACACAGAATTTAAGAATATAATACCGATATTTGAGTAACTAATCCCAAATTGCCATAACTTTTTTTACAAACAAAATAAAACTACTTATATAACTAAACTATCCCAAACTAAACTACAAAAGCTAAATAAGTAATAACAAAAAAAAAAGTTGACTACGACGCGTCAAGCAATTCCTCCGCAACGCTGTCGGCTGGTAGCGTGCCCAGAAGGCTGGCAGCATTGCCACGTTGAATGGCAACGCTTAGTCTTGCTGCAAAATATAAACCAGCCTTCTGGTCACGGGAAGCGTCGATTAGTCTTTTGGCGATTTCTTTGTAAAGAACGCGTGCACTAAGGCCCCATGGGCCCAGCGTTTCGACCCCAAACGGCTCAAAAACGTAATCACCTGTTAGGTTTCCGTATTTGCGTCGTTTAAGGGTCTCCGCTGACGCAGCAGCAGTGCCAGCCGATCCAGCTGTGCTTGGAAGATGTGATGGCGCAAGGGTATCGACGCATGTCGCGTTCCATACGTGGCAATGCTGCCAGCATTCTGGGCACGCTACCAACCGACAGCGTTGCGAAGGAATTTCTTGACGCGTCGTAGTCAATTTTCTTTTTTTTTATCATTACTTATTTAGTTTTTGTAGTTTAGTTTAGGATAGTTTAGTTATATAAGTATTTTTATTTTGTTGTTAAAAATAATTATGTGAACTTTGTGATTAGTTACTCAAATACTATATTTAATAATTTTAATTGAATTCAGTTGTCCATAATGTCAAATATAACAATTGAATATAATTAAATTTATGAAATAATACACACAGTATTCATATGGGCATGTCACAAAATATAAATTAAAATAATAATATATAATAATAAACTTTATTCAATAAAATAAACGTCACATGTTACATAGGAAAGTATTACATTAAAAATAATAAACTTTTATGATTAAGTATAATGTCTATGATAATTGCTTATGTTAAATTGTGGTACATTCATGCGTATTTACTTTATTTATAACGGTAATACATTATATTTGGTAAATATAGCAATTTTAATGTTTACCTGAACTAGGCTGTAACACCTGTGTTTCAGGAAAAATTGTAAATTATAATATTATAGGGCTATGCTTTTACAAAATAATCATGAACTGCTAATATGTAATAGGAAATAGACTTAATTATGATTTATTCTAACTTAGAGTAGGTACTTACACACTATTTTATAACTGTAAGCAAATTCTCTGTATCAGAGTAGGTCATTGTCATTAGGTGTTTTGTAACAATAAGGTGACACTGCTTATAACTTATGCTATATAAATCTAAGGTTTTATTTAATTTATTATATAGGAAAGGTCCGAGGAAAGCAAAGAATCTATTTACATAAACATGTTTAGCTCGAGGTTTGATGCAGACTAGATCTTTCCGTCTTTTGCCTGATGGGATTGGTGTATAAGGAAGAAGGATGTGTTGTTTTAGTATGGTGCGTAGAATGAATAATTGGCGCACAGTTAGAACTCCGGTGGACTGATATAACTCATAAGTGGGAAAAATGAAAGGGCGAAGGGTTGCTACCTTTAAAATAGCTCTTTGGGCTCGTTCCAAAGGCAGTAGGATCGTTTTAGCTGCCCCTCCCCATGAGGTTATACAGTATGAGATGATTGATTCACATAGTGCATTGTAAACCTGTCTTAACAATTTAAATTTTATCACGTCACGTACCTTTTTGAATATGGAAATTAGTTTACGTACTCTTTTACACAATGATTCTATATGTTTGCGGAAATTAAGATTAGTATCAAGCGTAATACCTAGATATTTTATATAATCTGTTTTTTCTAAAGTAGGGCAAGCGCATGCAGTGTCAGCATTTGAATGAAACGTGTTGTGAGCCACTAAACAGTTACATGAGTTGTGTATGCTATCATTCTTCATTGTAAAATGAATGTACTTTGTTTTATGTGCATTTAGGGTCAATAAATTTTTAAATAGCCAAGTGTTGACGGTGTTGAAGCCATGTTGAGCTAGTTCATATACCTCATCAAGTGACTTTGCAGTAAAAATAAGTGCTGTATCGTCTGCATATGACATAATGACACCATTTCGAAGTTTTAGGTTGCAAAGGTCGTTTATATATATCAAGAACAGAGTAGCTCCTAATATACTTCCTTGGGGTACACCAAATTTAGTGTTAGGAACATCGTTACTTATGTTGTTGCCTATTCTTACACATTGATACCTGTCAGAGAGGTAATCAGTAAACAGTGCTAACTGCTTACCTCGTATACCGACAGATTCAAGTTTCTTTAGCAGTATAGAAGACGATACAGAGTCAAAAGCTTTAGCAAGGTCTAGAAATATCCCAATTGCATGCTGTCCACTATCGAAATTAGATGTAATGTGGTCAGTCAGTTGCTCAACTGCCTAGCTTGTTGACCTGTGAGGCCGAAAACCAAATTGTCTGTCTGAAAGAATGTTGTTGGTTTCGAGATATTTTATTAGTCTATTGTTTATTATTTTCTCTAATATTTTAGACAGCACTGGTAATATTGATATAGGCCGATAATTATTTACACTGCTCTTGTCACCTGCTTTGTGCACAGGTATCACAATAGCCTTTTTTAAGCATTTTGGAAATATTCCTTCAGACATACATATTTGGAATATGTGTGTTAGTGGCGGTGCAAGAATGTGCTTAAACCTTTTAATTATGTTTGTGGGGATGTTATCCCATCCCATCGCACAAGTATCTTTTAACCCAGTAATGACTTGAATAACTTCGTCTAAATCGGTATCCAGCATAACAAAAGATTTAAGCCTAGAAATAGGTGAGGTGATCGAAGCATGGTGAGTAGATGAATGATCGGAAAAAGAGATTCTGTCTGCTAGATTTTTGCCAACGTCGGAAAAGAATGTGTTGATTTCATCTAGTGCTGCTGTAGGATTTGATCGATTTTTGAGCAAATCTAAGGGTTGCTCAAATGCTTTTGCAGTAAATGAACGCCTTTTTAAGAATTTCCATACTAGTTTAGTGTTGTTACCTGCTTGATTCAACTGAGATTTATCGTAGTCGACCTTTAGATTTTTAAGAAGTTTGTTGCAAAAGTTTCTATATCGCCTATATGTTATAGCCAGAATCTCATTTTCAGGTGCCTTTTTTAACTTTTATATGTAAATTATCTCTGTGTCTAATACAGCGGAGAAGACCCGGAGTAATCCATGGCTTTATATTCCTATATTTTTGCGACAATGTTACTGTGTATGTGTTTTTTCTAATTGCGTACTGTATGGAAGTTATTAGGTAAGATATTGATTCGTTGACGTCGGCATAAAAGTAAACTGGAGCAAAATTTGTATTGCGAATGCTTTTTTCAAGGCCTTTCATATTTACTTTTGTATAGCTAGGTATGCAATTAAGTTTCGCACATGATAATTTTAACGTTAATAAGATGGCTTGGTGGTCTGTGATAGTTGAGTTAGTAACTAAAGTAATAGATGGCTGTTTGGTTTTAATAATAAAATGATCCAGGCATGATCCACTTTGATGTGTAGGAAAGGTATGCGCCGGCAGAAGACCATGGAAAGAGCAGATATTTAAATAGTTGTCTCCTTGAAGGTTACAATTTCCCGACAGGATATTTATGTTTATGTCCCCCGTAATTATAATATTCTTATATGCTGATAACTTACTTAATTCTAAATCGAGAGATCGCAAAAATGTCTCGGTAGTTTGCGAAGGAGGTCTGTACACTCCTAAAATAGCAGTGTCAGAATTAATTGTAATAAGTAAACAATTACAGTCCTGAATTTGTGGCTTTGCAACAATAACATTTAAGTGTTCTTTTGTATAGACCACTACACCATCATTTTGGTCAATTATGTTCTCAGTTGAGTGTGAGTTGTAGCCATCTAAAGATGGTAAGCAGCAAGCCCGCTTAGACAGCCAGCATTCGGTTAGGACAATTATGTCACAGTTTATATTAATAGTCTGTAGGAGTACTTCTAGTGCGTGTATATTCTTATAAATACTTCTGATGTTCTGTGTCATTATAACTAAGTTTTTGTCAGACTCGGGTAATAAACTTTTGCATTCTTCTACTTTACAAGTCATACTATTTGATACACAGTAGTTATCTAGATCAATAAGTACTTCTTTATCCATAACTATAATAAAGACCTTATAAATAATTAAGAAAATACAAACTAGTTTTAAGTGCCTATTAATAAACTTTACTGGTGACGCTCTTAGACGCCCTCATAATCTATGCTATTAATATAATTGTCCTCTGCATATTTACGTGCCGGGCAACCCATTTCTCTCGTTTGGTGATCACATTTCCTCTTGAAGCGTTTACAAGTAGCACACTTAGGAGGTGATGTTTTGCTGTTACACTCTTTAAAAGAGTGACCAAGCTCTCCGCAATGATGGCATGTGGGACTAGTTTCACGGCAATATTTGGCTGCGTGACCAAACTGTTGGCAATTAAAGCACCTAGTCACAAAAGTGAAGTCTTTAACCGGGCATGACGTCCAATTAATATAGATACGACCTTGGTTAATGAGACATTTTCGGATGTTAGCGGCTACTTCTAGGACGTAGGTACAGGTTGGCAAATTTTTCTTACCGGCTTTGTGGCTTAGTTTCACAGCTTTCATAAAGGACTCACGTGTAGAGCTCAGGAACTTATCGGCTATATTCTGCTCGTAAATACACTCAAAAACTTCTTTTTCCGTTAGAGTATCGGGAACTCCAACTACAGCTATTCTAGGGCGGCTTTTAGTAGGCTCTTCGACGGTGAGGCCAGACGAGACAAGTTTCTCTGACTTCCTAAGCTTTTCGATGTCTCCTTTTGACTCCGTGCTAATTATAACGCCCCCATTCTTCACTTTCCTCACAGCACGAACATGTAACTTCATCTCTTCAGGAGATATAATTTTTTGAACGAGGGACTTCGTTTCGTCACTACTTTTATTCTTTTCGTTAGGGTAGATAGCAAGAGAGCTCAAATTGTTTGGGCGGACAAAATTGTTTGCGCTCTTTTTCACCATGTCAGCAAAAGAGTGGTGCTCGACTGGTTTTAGCTTTTCTTCTACAGCCTCTTTGAACTGCTGCAAAGAACTCGTCATGTCTTGCTTTTCTTGTAGGTGTTGAATAGTTGCGTGAGCTAAAATAGTTTTCTGCTTGAGGGATTGGTACAGGGTGGACATTTGTGCCGATATTGATGTTATTTTACTCGTGAGCTACACGCAACTTCTGGTCAGAGTTCATTTTACTCTCTGAGGTAATGGAGCTAATTTCGTTCAAATAGGACTCAATTGTGGACATCCATCTTTGGATCTCTGAAGTTGGTATAACTTCAGCAGGTAGGTCATTATTCTCAGGAGCAGGTGGGTTTGGGTCAAGAGTTTGGGCTGCTTGACTCGGTGTTGGTGGAGGACTTCGCGTAGTTATTCGGCTTTTGCCAAAAGGGCTAAATCCAGGCACAGACATATCTGTTATTCAGTATAAATCGTCCACACAAATGTTTCTATTTCATATTCGCAGTTTATGAAAAGTATGCACAAATCACTCGCGACATACTTTAATTTACTTATTGACACTGAAATTTGGTAAAATTAATTAGTATCCGTATTTAATTCATTTTAACGTTAGCAAAAAACGCGTCTGCATAGTCGCACGAACGTCTAATATATCATCTATAAATTAATGTTATTATGGATTGTCCACATATTCATTCATACCTTTATTCCGTTAAAAACGGTAAGCTTAGTAATATTTGTATGAACTTTATAACAGAATCTACAAACGGTAGAATAATATTTTGTTTTTTTTTTTTTGGTTTCGGGTTGGAAAATCCTCGTGGAGTCCCTTCGCCCTGGGGGGAAGGACGAAGGGGACTGTCAGACTCTTACTGACTAAAAACCAACCCGTGTTCCTCACGTACCCGTGTGTCGGAAGGTCGGGTATCGCTGAAGCATGCCTCGCTACCCCCCGACGGGTATCGGCCCGCCAGATGGTCAGGCGGACTCCGAAAAAAACCCCCTTGGCGGCGGATGAAGGTGTTGGGCTCCGCCGCCAAAACACTCAGCGGCCGCAAAGGATAGGAAGGACGGCAACGCAACACCGCATCTCCTCTTCCTCTGCGGCCCCACCGCGACGCAACGATGGTGCGCCCCCATTTGATCGCGGGAGATAGGGCGCGCGGCAACGCAACACCGACACGCCTCTCCTCCCGCGACCACACTCGACTGCGAGGGACAGAAGAACTGTCCCTCGCACCCGCCCCTTTGGACGCATCCTGCGCGGGCCTCCGTCAAGCCCACGCGGAGCGTCCCCTCCTGGATCCCTCTTAGCTTCACCGCGGGTGACCAATCCACGGTTACTGAGCCCCCCAAACACGACAAGTTGGAGATCCCACGGGGGGGATGTTTTATTTTGTCCACTGCGTTGATAATATTTTTTTTTGAAAACGGTTAACAGTTGTACGTGCATCTCTCAATAAAATAGTGCGATCAATTTTTTTTTTCTTTTTTTGGGTTGGAAAATCCTCATGGAGTCCCTGCGCCCTGGGGAGGGGGAAGAACGAAGGGGACTGTCAGACTCTTACTGACTAAAAACCAACCCGTGCTCCTCATGTACCCATGTGTCGGAGGGTAGGGTTTCACCGAAGCATTCCTCGCTACCCCCCGACGTGTATTGGCCCGCCAGATGGTCAGGCGGGCCCCGAACGCAACCCCCTTGGCGGCGGATGAAGGTGTTAGGCTCCGCCGCCAAAACACCCAGCGGCCGCAGAGGATAGGGAGGACGGCAACGCAACACCGCATCTCCTCTTCCTCTGCGGCCCCACCGCGATTCAACGATGGTGCGCCCCCATTTGGTCGCGGGAGATAGGGTGCGCGGCAACGTAACACCGACACGCCTCTCCTCCCGCGACCGCACCCGACTGCGAGGGACAGACAGAACTGTCCCCCGCACCTGCACCTAGGCACGCATCCTACGCAGGCCTCACGCAAGCCCACGTGGAGCGTCCCCTCCCGGGATCCCGCTTAGCTTCACCGTGGGTGTTGTACCTCAAACCCACGGTTACTGAGCCCCCCACCACGACAAGGTGGAGATCTCACGGGGGGGATAGTGCGATCCCTACGTGTCATGAGACATGACAGTGATTATTCAAATATCGTTAAATCGCTCGGGCAATGTGTCATGAAATTGCTGTAAATTTAGTAATTTAATAAATAAAATTAGTGATACTGATTTATGCGCATATGTACAACGACTCGCACTCGATGCGGCAACCAGTCACGTTTTTACAGGTGCATATTTTCAAAAAACTTTTAGCCAAATGATAAGTGGACATAAAAACAGAACAAAGCCTTAAGTAATATTTATATTATTATCCTGGGCGGTGAAGTGTCACAGGTCACGCCACTTGACCCGTGTCACGAATACGTAACACAAAACTATATAGGATAAAAGAAATGTTTCTATCGGAAAATGAGACAAAACCCGTCACAACTCAAGGCGCTGACAACCGCTATTGAGTTGAGCTGCTGCTGTCACTGTCGGATTGTACACATATAAAAGAGAAGCGCAACGACGACGGGACGTTCAGAACTTCTTACAAACCATAAAATTAATTAATTACTTAAAAATAAGTTGAGTAGTGAAAAATAAAAAAACAACGAAGTTCTGTATTTAAATATGATACGTTACTGTTATAAATTTTACCAACGTACATTGATAAGTAATACAGATGTTTTTGTTGGAAGATCATTTTAAGAGGTTAGTTTACTATTTTTTTGTATCCAGAAAACTTGTCAGAAACGTGTTATGAATACAACGGTGCGGTTGCGTTCTGTGATATTGCATTTTAAAACGCCCAACGCGTCAGTCAAAATACATGTGGAGCGTGGCGCGCGCGACGTCGACTGACAATGCGTTAATGTAGAAGCACATATTGACATTAAGCGTTATGTGATTTGTATTGCACCAGCACAAGATCTTGTTAAGGTCATCTTGACTATTTTTAATAATTATACTTCAATTAAAACAACTAATGATTCATCATTAGTTGTTTTAATTGAAATATAAATTTTAAGTCATCGGCAAATAAGGATATTTTGCAGATCTTGATACGAGAACTTATATCGTTAATGAATATAAGAAAGACCACTGGTCCTAAATGAGACCCTTGAGGAACACACGATAAAGCATGGTAAACTTGTGATTCTAAGCCATTGATGGCTACTTGTTGAGATCTATCGCCCAAATACGATTCAAACCACTTTAATAATGAACCTTCCACACCGTGACCATGCAATTTTTTTCAATAAAATCACGTGAGTCACTCTGTCGAAAGCACTACTAAAATCGGTGTATATTGCATCTACCTGGTGTCCGGTATCGAATTCCTGAGCTAGATCGGTAACAAATCCAACTAGATTGGTTAAAACTGATCAGCCACTTCGAAATCCATGTTAATGTTCTGAAAGACCATCATTTACTAATACTGCAATTGAAGGATACAATAACGATTCAAATAATTTTGAGAAGCACAAAAGTATAGTTATAGGCCAGTAATTTTTACATAAGCTTGGTCTCCTTTCTTAAATATGGGTATGATACGTGCCTTTTTCCACTCCTCCGGAAATGTTCCCGCCGAAAGAGAACTATTATAAATTAACATGAGTGGTAACACAAGCGATCGACCACACCACTTCACAAATATAGGCATCATATCAGGTCCTGCACCTTATAGGCCATCAAGTCTGTTTATGGTACGCTCAATATTGATTTCTGTAAATTGTAATTTAGATAATATGTGTTTATTAGTGGAGGAATTTACTGTATATGTTGAGCTAATGTTGGAAATGTTAGAATACACAGACCGAAATTGAGTCGCAAAAGGATTCGCAATATCGTTTCCCTCTTGGGCGACTGTATTGTCCATGAACATTTTAGCTGGTAGTGTAGAATGTCCACCGCGTTTGCTTTTAATGTAACTCCAAAAAGCTCTGGGGTTTGATCGTTTATTAGACTCTTTTATATTTTTATAATTATTGTAGCATGAATAATACAGTTTATGACAGCGATTACGTAGTAAATGGAATTCAATTTCATCACGGGGATTACCGTATATTCTAAACTTATTATGGGCTTTAGAATTCTCCTTTAAAAGTTTTATCAGAACATTACAAAACCATACCGGATAACTCGCCTTCTTAGCTTTCTTGAGAGGAACATGAGAAGTTATAATTATTCTTAAAATTTTGTAAAACTCACTTAGCATTTCATTGACATCCTTACAATGACACATTATACTATTTTACTATAAAATGTTTGTGTCTGTCTTTGGCTGGCACCGACGTCTAATATTTTTATTGGTATTTGAAGTCGGGTATTTTTTTATTAATTATTCTTATGCGCAACGACGTGTATGCATCGAACGTCATTTTAATATTACATACATACATACATACAACACACACGCACACACACACTTATTTACTTATAATAAAAATACTACAACAGCTAAAACAGCTGCTACAGAGTTCTTATTACGCAGGTTAAGATTTTTAATGGATGCTTTCTTTTTCATCTCACCGTCGACAGGGACTAGTAAAAAAGTAAATCAAACCATCGCAAAGATCCATTACTATAAAGTTATTGTTTTTATTATAAACAGTTACTGAAAACTAATACTACATACAAGTGAAAATCGATATCATATCGATCGATATCCCTTTGGGTTGCGGAGGACAGGCAGTCGCTCCGTGGAAAAGCTAATATTTAGCCAAATCCGGTTATACTAGTAAGAGGACAAAACTGGGATAACGCTAAGAGGATGATGATGATACAAGTGAAAATATCTCTCAGAAGCCGATTTCAGAATTGAATCCTCAGGGAACTGAGCCTCGTCGCATGTCTCGTAAATACTCAATGCAATGGCAGGCAATTGGAAAGATGCTGCAACTTCGTGTTTAATTTTAACCGTATCACGAATGAATAATAATTCATAGTTAACCAAATTCACTATTTTTGTTTCTTTATACTTTTATTACTATGATAATTACTATAAGTGAAATTATTATCAGTACCCGTTTGTTATCAACTTTTTATTTTTATATTTTTTTCTTTAAAAGACAACTCCCGTACTAGGAATAAATCCTGTGTCGCGGGAGACTTTACAAACATATAACTTACGGACACAATGAACACCCAGACTCGAAACAACAATTTATGGATCACACAAAGTGTTGTCTCGTGTGGGGATCGAACCCACGACACTCGGCGCAGTGTCAAGTGGCGAGGCCACCACTTAAACTACTACGCCAACCGTGCAGTATGGCTAGTTACATAAATTCTGTATTTGTAAAGATCTCTTAATAAGCTTATCAATCTTGCACATCCCTACAAACGTTATTAATTTATCTCAGGGGAGAGTAATCTCAACCTAATATGAAATATATTTTCTTACCAGGCAACCAGTTAGCTACCTTTTAAGCGCATGGCGCCTAAATGGATTTAAGCGCCATGCGCTTATAAGGTATCTGGTTACTGGTTTTTGAACCATTGAAAAGGATCAACAAAATAAAAATTGGTACATAATAAAAGTGTTAAAACTTTTAACTTTAGCGATTTCCCATAAAAGTATATTCTGTAAATGATGAACGTTGAAAATATCGTAGACGCAGCAATATCGACAACCTATAAAAGGCCTGTATAAAACAAAGGTCATCGTTTTATTGATAACAACTTGCCAAAAATGTATTGCAGTTATTTTTATAAATGTTTTGCGGGCAAAGGATCATGATGGAAATAAATAGGTGCTGAAAAAAACATTTTACCTTGTTGAGCTTTGGTGTTTTGTGTACATTTTTTTATGTTGCGGTTTACGTATGTTATTAATAAACCCTTGGGAAACTCAAAACTTGTAGAAATAGCATGTATTATAAAAAAATGGTAACTATGTGTTCATAAAAATATGTTCCGTTTAATGTAACTCACACTGCATATCGAATGATGTTTGCTCCAAAACCAATTATTTTTTGTTTTTTAGTTCCTTAGTGTTTTTTGAAGTTGGTTTGTTTTTATTTAAAAATAATTTTTCTATTTCAAGAATCTGTGGAGGCGATGATGTTTCGGATGCCGACTCTATGAAGTTTTGTTGAAAATTCCTAGGTTAGAAAATTCTCAGTAACGGAGTCTGGTAATGTGCCCGGTACGGCAATGGGCTCGCCCCCTATTACGTGGGACCTAAAAATTCATGGCGAAATGAAGGTGCCGACCCCTTCGGGAATACAGGCGTGAGTCTTTAAAAAAATAAATTAAATAAAAAGCTTGTTAAACGGTGAAGGGAAACATGGTGAGGAAACCTGAATGTTTGAGAGTTCTCCATAATGTTCTCGAAAGACATGTGAAGTCTGCCAACCCACAATTGGCCAGCGTGGTGGACTATGGCCTTACCATAATGGGAAGAGGCCCGTGCCCAGCAGTGGGACAGTATAAAGTGCTGATGATGATGATAATGATAAAATGACAATCATGGCATAATTTGAAGTTGTAATAAACGCCTGCTCTGAAGACAGTTATTCTCTATCAGTCGCATTGATATTTTATACACATAATACAGTTCAATTAAGTAAAATATTTAGCTATGGGAAACCATAATCACAAAAATATCTTACTACGCCCCTATTTAGTTTAATTTACACACATCCAAAGCGTAAAATACCTAAAGTATCGCAAAAATTATTTAGAAACGTCAGTGAACCAGCTAAAGCTAGTCTAGTATTTAAATTTCACGCATAATCTAATAATCTAATCTAATCTGTATCTCCACAGTAGTTAATGACTCCTATCTATCTAAAACCCCTCGAATAGTAGCATTAAAATCCGTTCTTCACTGAAGCTACTCTTCAAGCAATTAGTTCATTTCAAGTTTATAAAACCGTTTTATTCTGTAAAACTATTTTTATATCTTAATATATAAAATCCTTGCGTTACTGACTGACTGACAGACACGCTACAGCCAAAACTATTGAGCGCAGGAAGCTGAAATTTGGCATGTATGTTCCTTGGGGACCTTAGGGGTGCACTAAGAAGGGATTTCCCGAAATTCCCATGGGATCGGCCAAAACGGGTAAATTAAAAAAAAATGCAGGCGTAGCTGCTGGCGTCCTCTAGTAGAGATATATTTTTTTTCGCGATAGCCTAGTGGAGATATAGTGTCATGCAGAGGCTATCGGGTTCGAATCCATAGCGCGCACCACTGAGTTTGTGTATTAAATTGTTACAGACTGCCACATGTGTCGGTCACTCCACTAGGCTTATCCCTGATCTGATCCTGTAACAGATAAAGCTCTGTTGGTCCCGCGTAGCAATTCGCAGCACTATCAAAACACTGTGTAGTACGCCAGTATTGCGTAGATGCCTGTAGGTACCAGGTACCAGAATGTCATCTATATATTAATACGTGAAGCAAAATTTTGTGATCCCTTTTTACGAGAAATGCGCGAACGGAGGATTATAAAATTTGGCACACTTATTGCTTACATGTAGAAGGTGTGCAGAATGCTAATATTTTTATTTAATATGCATTAGAAATATATGATTTTAATGAAAATAAACGATAACACTACTCCCTTAGATTTCGCACACACACATGCATAACATCGTATACGTATACAATATTACTTTTTAATTTACGGTTATGGACCCACAGACTTTCAAGATGAAAAGAGGTTAAAAATACATGTATATACTTTTTTTGTTCAAGGTTTGTCCTATTCTGCCTAAGAGATTTTGTATTTTCCGTAATATATTTATCTTGGCATTCTTTGTTTATACTTTAAATAGGTATTGAATATGAAAAGTCCATTAATTTTAATTTTTATCTAAGTTTTAGTTTAATTATAAAATATATATACTTTTTTATGGCTCCGAGGCACGGGACAAGCGATAATTAACAATTCAATACGCATATAACTCCGAAAAGTTATTGGTGCGCGCCGTGGATTCGAACCCGATACCCTCTGCATGGCAGTCTGTTGGTATCTCCACTAGGCTATCGCTGCCTTAATTAAATTAAATATTTATATACAGTACAAATGAAAAGGAGAATACTATAAAATTAAAAAAAGAAAAGGAAAACAATACTTTTTTGGTCAAGGTTTGTTCTATTCTGCCAAAGAGATTTTGTATTTTCTGCAATATATTTATCTTGGCATTCTTTATCTTTACTTTAAATATTGAATATGAATAGTCCATTAATTTTAATTATTATCTAAGTTTTAGTTTAATTATAAAATGTATACACTTTTTTATGAAAGCATTTTACAGTATTAAATTCATTTTAGAATAAAACGACTTTAAGTACCTAAAATTACAATTAAATTAAATATTTATATACAGCACAAATGAAAAGGAGAATATATATAATTAAAAAAATGAAAGGAAAACAATACTTTTTTGTTCAAGGTTTGTTCTATTCTGCCTAATGGATTTTGTGTTTATTACAGTATATTATTTATCTTGGCATTTTTTTAATAAAGCGCATTGATAGATGTTATAAGTACATATAATATAATCCATTTATCATTTTTTATTATTTAAATATAAGTTTCAAACTGAAAATAGATAAAATAATTATTACATGTATGTATTTTTTTGTAAAAGGTTTAGCCTATTCTGCCTAACAGGTTTTGTATTTTCACAATATATAATTATCTTGGCGTGTAAATTAAAATAAATTAATAAAATATTAATGTATTAAGTGTACGGTATTTTTTAATTATTATTATATAAAGGCTCGGACAGGCCAATATCAGACCGATCCATGGTTTTAGTGGGCGAATTTCTAAACGATATACCGTACTTTTGTATTCACTTTTAATCACGCTTATATAATTTTATAGAACAAAATAAACTTCACACATTAACGTTCTCATCACAGTTTAACCATTAAACACAAAATATACTATAAATCAGCAAAGATGACGATGGAAATTTGAGATTCGTCCGATACGTGGTGCTCGAGCGGTCTTGAACACGATTGTGTCGTTACAAGATGGCCGCTCCGCTACCATCGACAAACGCTTCCCTAGAGTGCTGCCAACTTAATAATCGATAACACTCTTTTCCATCCTTAAAAATCAACATGGCGCGCCATGCGCCGTCATATAAGTTTCTGACTAAGTGTAAAATAACAAAACTATTTGTTTATTGATATCCGTAGGCAAAAACATAATTGCAGTTGTTATAAAGTTGGAATTCAGAATGCCGCGCGCGGGAAATTTAGCTTTCTTTATCTTAATGATTGTGTTTTATTATAGTTGAAAATCTATTAAGCACATGGTATTGAGCTAATTGAGCTATTTGTGAATGAGAGTTAAATAATATATTTGCCATCTATCAGTTTTATGTATCAATGTCAGATCGTATTGGTAAGTTTTCAGACTTTTCAGTGCTTCTCTTAATTTAAAACTTTGTTTATATTTATAGTACTTACTTGCAAATGGTCATACCTACTGCAATAGGGTTGTGGCATGTGTTTTTACTATCCGCCTGCCTTGCCTTGAGAACGGTATTGTTAAAAATGAAGAGGAATAGGTAGATATGGAAAAATATAGGATGTGTTGTAGGAAATTAATGTATGTAACCGAAGCAAAGACCGAACGGTTATTATTGGTACATTGCTGCAAAGATGAAAATGTTACAATGGATGTGTGGAGTGACAAGAATGGACAGATTTAGAAGGAATGAGTATGTAAGATAGTACGTATATTTGAGGTATAGATATAATAAATATGAGGTAGTCTGAAAGTGGTGCCCATAGACTAAAAGTGGAGGAAAATATCAGTTGGCTTGGTATGGACATGTTATGCGAAGAGATAATTTGTATGAAGGTAAACAAGTGGTTTTTTTTTTAATTTCTTTTAAAGACAACTTTCGCTCTAAGAAGAAATCCTGTGTCGCGGGGGCTCACCCTCGAAAGAACAATTCATGGATTGCACAAGTATTGTCTCGTGTGGGTATCGAAACGACAATACTTGCGCAGTGTCAACCAACTATGCAGTCTTAAATGAAGTTGAAAGGAGAGGGACGAAAAAGAAAAGTGTTTCCACAGAAAATATGGATAGACAGTGTGAATATGAAAGTAGAGGCACGAAAAGGATGATCAGGCCAAAGTAAACATTATTCGACTGTGTGTGGATGGGGTATGGATGAAAGAGATTTACTCCTTAGTAAATAATTAGATAACAAGAAGTATAAAGGCATAGGACAGACTGCGCAAGGGCAAAATAATTACATTTTTATAAAGTAAACGTCTATATCATTGACATATGTTTAAGAGCTTTATAACCAAGAAAAGTATTTAATAGCCGTTCCAGTAAATTCATAAAAGTTTTCTTTATTTTTATTGTGCGGCAAAGTCTGTGATTGTAGTCTTTGACAGTACAATCGTAATAATGTAGAATCATAAAATTGTAATAAATTATGGTCGAATTTCGACCACTGGGCGACCTCTAGTTATATTAAACATACTTATGTTACCAAGATAAAGACTAAAATGAATATTCATTAACAGCATAACATAAGTCGTTTATACAAACCAATATTAGCCAATTTTCTTTAAATCAGTGTGTGTCACTATAAAATACGGAATGCGGCGGTACTCATACATAAAATTCATTGATTTATTTCTATCGATTGAATATAATCCATAGGTAGTAAAAAAATACTATTATAATATTTAATCGTGAAAGCCATAGTGAAGTCTGTGATATTTCTTGATTTGTCTAAAATTTAATACTATAACAGAGACAGTATTATTACTAAAAAGTAGGGCGGGGTTTTAAAGTGAGTCGGTGAGTAAGAGCGTAGCCATTAGTTAGGACGAGGGGTTCTCTTTATTATAAAATCCCATTCGTTTGTTGCTGAGCTCTGTCTGCCTACAAAATTAGGGTAAGGATAGCATAAATTTAACCATAATATTTAGCTAAAAGTAGACTTGCTGACTCGTATATAGCATCCTTCTTACATTAATTCCAGAGATTCACAATAGAAAAATGACCTAAAATGCGCATCGGAGTGTTAATCAGCTGGTGTATGCTAGGCTTTTCTACCTTAGTCCATGTTATCTCATCTCATGCAAAAGGGCTATCTAAACATTTCACAGATAGCCAAGTGTCACACTTTTGAGTGTCATAATTATATCCAAAACTCCTAATGTGGAAATTCCTACATCCCTGTATTTTTATTTCGATGTCTATGTCACATTCATTTTATTTCAAAATGCAATGCAAGACAATATCTAATTACTTGCTACCAAGACAATATAAGCGTGCCGATGTATATTCATCATCATCAGCCCGGTATATAAACTGTCCCACTGCTGGGCACGGGCCTCTTCTCACTATGAGAAGGGTAAGGCCATAGTCCACCACGCTGGCTTAGTGCGTGTTGGTAGACTTAACATGTCTTTCGAGATCATTTTTTTGAGAACTCTCAGACATGCAGGTTTCCTCACGATGTTTTCCTTCACCGTTTAGCAAGCAATAATCAATAATTTAATACGCACATAAGTCCAAAAAGTCATTGATGTGCGCCGTGGATTCGAACCCGGACCCTCTGCGTAGCAGTCTGTCGGTCTCTTACTAGGCTATAGCTGCCTGATGTATATTGCTCCCTTAATATCTACAAGCAATTATACTTTTAATCTTTTTAAATTACCATTTTTAAAGAAGTCTAGAATAAACCTGGTAGTCTAAAGTACGATACACCACTGATAACATTGAATATATTATGCACATAACCAAAATAGAGAATGTTTACATGTCACGTACAAAACACTATTTTCAACTAATTAAATCGCAAGCTAAGCCCTGAAAATCAAACCAACACAGTCAATCCATGTCTATCATCATCATGTCAGCCTAGACACGTTTACTGCAGGTTTCTCCACACAGACCGATCTTGAGCCGTCCGCATCCAACCGTGTATCCATGTCTATAACATTAGTGAAAATTAAAACAGGTGGTTGGCTGTAAGTTTCCAATTTCCGGTCGTTGCATCTAATTTCCGCAGAGAGGGGCTGAGGTTTAAACCCGTAACTTAAATAACGCTAAAAGCTTTCATTTGTGTTATTCGCAATAGTGTTCCTTTTTGAAATATTGCTTTCATCCGTTCAATTATTTTTTACACAGATTTTTAATTTCCGTATTTACTTCAGAATGGAACCAAAAACATTATTATCTGAAGTATTATATGAAAGTAAATTTAATCAGTTGTATAAAAACGAACGTAATTCTCTAGTTTTATTTTCAACTCTCTGAGTTGCGTTTCGTTCGGTGAGTGAGAGTGCCGGAGGCCCCATCCCCTATTCCTTCTCCCTCATCCCACTCCTCCTACCCATTTTCCCAACCTCAGAGGCGGCAACGCATTTGTGACTCCTCTGCTGTAGCTTGTGTCCATGGGCGGCGGTAATTGCTTACCCTCAGGCGATCCGTCTGTTCGTTTGCCGCCTATTACTATACAAAAACAAAGTCTATTTGTCGCTTGACTACTTTAGTCGCTTTGCACATCATGCCAAGTCATACTAAGCAAAAGTAATACCAAGGAAACAATATTTTTAAGAAGTCCCATTTTATAAGTCACAATATAAATACCTAGCTATGCATGTGTACATAGGACATATTCTATAGGCAACACTTTTAAAAATATTTTTTTTACTACCTGGTTTGGGATGGCTTTTAAGTTAGAATCAATTATTATAAACATTTGTAGTACCATGACTAATGACTGTTAAAACACTTCGCGTCACAGACTTGAAATAAATGAAAAAAAAAAATGCGCATAGTCAAACAACAAAAACTATAGTGGCAATAATTATCATCGATGTATCAGAAACCAGTGGGTTAAAGAATTGCATAAAGGTGACACACACAGTGTGCAATGCACTACTTATGAAAATATAGCTGATTTTTTTACAGGAGTATTGTACCTAAGTTATATATAGTTAAAACTAACTACATCAACAAAACAATGTGTTATACCATAGAGATTAATTTATCATTTAAATTATATTAGTATAGTAATTATAGTATGATAACTACCAAAATAAATGTTAATACTAAGTTGAATAATAAATGATCATTTAGTAGATAAAGCTCTCTAATTTAAATGCTTTATAACGATAAAACATTTAAATATTATTTAAACATGGGAACCGCAATTCAGTGTTCGCTGAACTCGTGAAAACAAATATTTAAGATAATTTTATCAGCAAGCATTTTATAATATGTACAAACAAGAAACTGAATAATAAATCTTATGTTAAATAAATATGACTAATTATATCACGCGCATTTTATCTGAAATTATTTAAATAAACCTAACACTAGGAAATAAATTCAGAAGGCTAATTCTCGTATATTATATTATATGACATCGACACTGTATTTTGAACGAAATGCGATTAGATTTTAAATTGACTCACAATCGGTATTCTGCTAACTTAATCTCATTATCGTCTAACTTGACTAAAATGGTTTGTCGCTGACACATATTGTAACACATTGTTCAATTTAAGATGTAGTCGCGATATCATTCCATTATCAGTAAATTAAGGCGAATACCATTTATGAAATAAACATAACACTGACAATAGATTGAAACTGCCTTTTGAATAAATACAATTACTAGCATTGGGCCTCAGAGATACAGGCACTTAATTACTGAGACTAACTGCCGCAAAATTAACTTAAAAACCAAAATATAACTACGAACAAAACTGAATTAATTCAAACAAAACTAAGAGGATTTTTAAGAGAAACTAATTAGGCCCTTTTATTAAATAAAACATTAGGCACGTTTCATAATTCTTATTTAATACGGAGTTGTGTGTTGCCATAGAACGCTTACAAAATATTGACGCTATCAGTATGAGCAGGTCTCATTCGTTTCACACACTCTCTTAGTTTGTTAAATGTGCAGTTTTCATACCTCGGAGGAGGTTGGACCCCTGAATTTTGGTAGGACCCAGCTTCTGATTTCTAGTACCAAGATACAGTTCTATACAAATTTTCATTGATGTACAATAAAATTGTACATACGAGTATTTTGCCGCCAAAATATGCTGTATCCTGTAGTACAAACAAGCTTCATCTAAAGGTTACTTATTTGTCCAATAATAAGTACATCAGAGTGGTTAAACTCAAAACCCAAATGTGTGTTTGGAGAGGCAGGACATTCCTTTATTACGGGTAAATATTTGACGACCATCAACTTGTTAAAATCACATGAATTACGAGGGTCACCGCTAGGGCTCAAGCCTCTTATTCAAATTAATATGACATTTGGTAGATGAAAACCCTAAGTAATTATGCGAGATAAGTAGCGCTTGAGGAGGTTTAACATGCCCGTGCCTTTTGTGATATTACGTTAAAAAGGGAATTTTAATACAATTCGTGAAGATGTCCAGATAAAAATATTTGAGATTTTATTATAAAAAAATATGACGGCGTATTACCAGCGCCTCTTTATTATTTCACGTCGGAACGGAAATTGCAGATGTCATGAAACGTCATCACGTTATTAGTACAGTCTCTAAACGAATCGAGAGTGCTACCGGTTGTGACGTATTGTGGTTCATTGGCGGGGGCATTGACGGTGTTCGTGTGGACTTGTCTGGTGGGCTGAGGAACATTCAGTCGGGTCGCCTGGTTAACAGTACACCATGAATCTGTCTACAGACTATATTGTACTAACGTACAGACGGAGCACTCCCATAGATCAAAACTGGACTGTAATAGGCTCACATATCATAAATGACAGTTGTTTTTTTTTTTCATCGGTAACGTTTCGGGCAATGATTAAGAATAATTCAGCCTTATTTTTCCTAGTAGGAAATATCGATTTTACTATTTTAAGCTAAGAAAGGGCATTTCTAAAATAAAACACTGCTTTTTCACTTCGATTTATGTTTTTATTTAGTTTTAAATTTATTTAAAGCTTTACATTGCATTACAGGTAAAGATTTGTTTTGTAGTCGGAAGACATCCGTGCCTTTTAACATTTAAAGATGAACTCTATCGCACGTTGCAGAAAGAAACCTCTTCTCGAAATGGCATTTGGCACACAAACAGTTTACGAAGTTCTTGGAAGCTCAAGCTTCGCAATCGTTCACAATTAATGGACTGCAAACACTTTTTGAGTCCAGTCTCACTTCTTGGAAACATGTGAAAACTGACGTCCTTTCATCTACTAGCACATGTCGCAACACAGTACTTGTTGTACATGATAATATCACAGATTCAGAAATTGAGAGGATAAGTTACGGAAATAAATCAACGCAAAACTTCACTCGATCAACTTTGAAACTAATGTTGATGTTGACAAAACTGTAATAATAATAATTGTCAAAAGTTTGACAAATTGACAGATTAGCAAACATGGCGATAGGTTCCAGGGGTTCGGGGTGGGAGGTAACTGTCAAATAAGATATGTGAGTCCCATAGACTAAGGTTGAAATATTTTGTATGAAGATTACCTGCCGTGAATCTGTCCTCGGTTCGTTAAAAGACTTGCAAGTGAAAAGTGTTAGACTATAATTGTTAAGATAGTGCCTTTCGTGTTTTAAAAGTAGTTAGTGTATTTTAGTTAGTGCGTATTCAGTGCACAAGAATCCAGCTGCGCCCACTTAGTAGGAACTCTGAACACTCAAGTGATTATATCGGCCAACAATCTAGTTACCCGCCTATATCATTTGTGGGATAAAATTGTGAAATGAAACGTACACACAAGACGCGAGTGAGGGCGATTGTGCTGCTGTCATGCTGGCGAATCAGTTGATCTTTCAACTGCAACCGTAGTAACGGTAGTTCTAAAACGTTCTTGTTTGGCAGAATACTGCTACACGTTTAGTAACCTTAGGATTGCCGTCGCCGTCACATCACACTGATGACATGTAGCGTCAGCAGCCGCTACAGCGTTATTGGTTCGAATCCCTCGCGAGACACGAAATTGTGGTTAAAACAGGCGTTTACTGTGAAACCGGTTGAACTTTACTGTATCGTGTTTCCCATGACATGATCTCTTGAATAAGCTTCTTTTTAATAGCTTAAAGAAGAAAGAAAGAAAAAGAACAAACTTGTGGGTAGTACTGAATGATCAAATAGCGACCATTGCTGTATTCTATGTTAACATATGGGTGCCTGACTACTACTGTGACATAGCTATACCACAGATATCTAAATTACGTTTTGGGTTCGATACTTGGGTTAAAAAAAAAGATTGTTTTTATTTCCTTTTCTTAATAAAACTTGAGGGTGGCTTGCGATCACGAACCTTGTGAACGCAAATGGTCTCTCTGGTCGGCGTGCAGCCGTTTGTGAACATAGTATGTAACAGTAATAAGACTGAGCATACAGGCTGACTTGCATTATTCCATGCAAGTGCGTTTTGAGTGAAGCGTGCTAGTTATTGTTGTAGTGCAGTTGTAATATTGGTTTTAGAACCAACACCCAGCTTCGGTTGGTTTTCTGCTAAATCTAGAACAATAACTCCGGTCTAGACTGTCCTGCGCAGGGCAGCGGCGCTAAATGGTAGATTCGCGTTCGACTAATTGAATCGTACATACTAAGTTCATAGTGTTAGACTGTGGTGAGCTATTGCAAAGCGATTTTATGTGGAACAGATTGTAACGTTCATTTCTTAAATAGACGTGTGACCTGTAGTGCTGTTTAGAACGTTAGACGTGTAATTGGTTGGTTGGTGTGAAACGTAACCACCGTAGTCGAAATTAGTTTTGGTAGATGTTACTAGCGCGATTATTTTACTAACTCGAGGCGTTTTAAATACCTAACGGTTTTGTTTAAACGTGATTACGGCTTAAACAAAACGAGGCAGTTTTACTCCTTGTAATTCTGTTGTGTACAGACAATCTGTTACATTTAAACCTGCTTCTCTTTGTGCGTAATTTGTAACACGTCAATAGATGGTACTAATAAAAATGTTTGGTGTTACCATACTGTGGTAAATAGATGGCACCGCTAGTAAAATTGTATTCGGTTCTTTAATTCTTTATTGTATACAAAAAATTAAACAAAAAATACATGAAACGAGTAAGAAATAAATAAACTAATTAATTTTGTATACAAAGGCGAGCTTAACTCAACACTGAGTTTTCTACCAGCAAACCTTTGAGACTGGAGATTTGATTTGAGAGCTAGGGGTAATCTTAGTGTACAAAAAAAAAAAAAAATAGGATTTGTTATCCTATTTTTATATATATATTATTCGTAAAATATTTATAATACATATGTGTTATTTATATCGATAGATAGTGCCTCCTAACATTCACCTTAAACACTGCTAAGGACGGGCTAGAGCGAATGTGATGCGGCAAAGCATTCCACAGGCGGACAGCATAGATGGAGAAAGAATGGTCGTACACAGTAGAGCTATGAGGAGGTGTGTGTAAGGGAAGAGAGGTGGCTAAACGACAGGGCTTATCCCGCGGAATAAGAAATTCAAACCGGTCACGAAGGTATGAATGTGAAGTGAAGCCGCCGGCGAATGGGAAACCATTTCAACTTAGCTCGAAATTCCGATACATGATCGTACTTTCGAAGGCTAAAGTACTTTTGTCAGGGGGTGCTTCTGTCTATTGGTCTGTCCGACCATTAGACAGGGCTTCGGGTACGCGCTCCCGGCTCTTCGAGCTACTGTAGTCACTACCCCATATCCGTCCAGTGATTACAGTACCCCCGCCTACAACCCCCTTCTTCCTTGTCATTCCATCCTATCCATTTCCCCGTATCTCCTATCACCGTCCTCTATAACGATCACATTCCCAAGGAGGGTTGGCGTCAGGCAGGCGGCCGGCTGGTAAAACACATGCCAAAACCTTCTGCAGTATGGCCAAGTATATACATGAGTGCGATAGGGTTAGGGCGTTCCCCGCAGGCGACGCGCAGGGGCAGCACCCGGCACCTGCGAGAAGTATGCAAGGGTTGTTGCACTACTCCGGGCGAGTGCAACGTAAAAAGCGAGCCTGTGACGTAAAGGTGAGGTATGCAAGTTGGAACGTAGGTACGATGACTGGAAAAGCTAGAGAGTTAGCTAGTGTTTTGAAAAGAAGACGAATAAATGTGGCAATTTTGCAGGAAACGAGATGGAAAGGTATGAAAGCTAGGGAGATCGGTTAAGGATACAAGTTTTATTATTGTGGAAGTGATGGCAAAAGAAATGGTGTGGGAATTGTGTTAGACTAAAATCTGAAAGATAGCGTGACAAGTGTACATAGAGTTAATGACAGATTGATTGCTGTGAAAGTGACGTGGCAAGGTATTATTCTAAATCTGATAAGTGTGTATGCCCCCCAGGTAGGCTGTGATGATTGTGAGAAAGAGAAGTTTTGGATGGATTTCGATAGCATGATGACGAATATACCGGAGAATGAAGAGATTATTGTGGGAGGAGATTTTAATGGACATGTGGGACGAACAAGTGAAGATTATGAAAGAGTACATGGAGGTTGGGGATTCGGCAGCCGAAATTGTGAGGGAGAAGCAATTCTCCAAGCTGCTGCCGCTTTTGACCTAGCAGTTGCAAATACTTGGTTTCAGAAAAAAGAGCAACATCTGATCACATACAACAGCGGCCACCACATGACCCAGATCGATTATTTCTTGCTAAGACGTAATCGACTCAACTGGGTCAAGGACTGTAAAGTGGTACCAGGAGAAGATTTAGTCTCGCAGCACAGGCTCCTGATGCTCGAACTTAAGATTCGAATACGCTCTCAAAGAACCAAGCAGCAACTGACTCCAAGAATAAGATGGCATATGTTAGAGAAGAATGAATGTGTAGAAAAATTCAGAGATAGAGTGGTAGATAAGATGTTAGAAATGGGCGATATGAATAATATTAGTGTCAATGAGTGTTGGGAAGAGATGAGTAAATGTATTAAGTGTGTAGCAAAGGATGTGTTAGGAGAGTCGAAAGGGAAGCGTATGAAAGATAAGAAGAGAGAAGAGGACACGTGGTGGTGGACAGAAGAGGTACAGAATGCACTTAAGGAAAAGAAAGCAAGGTTTAAAGAATGGCAGCTGATGAAAGGAGGAAATGAATCTTTAGAAGAAAGTAAGAAGAAGGAATATAATGAATGTAAAAAGAGAGCCAAAAAGGCCGTAGCCATTGCTAGGTCCAAAGCCCTAGACTATTTGTACGGGTTACTTGAAAAACCCGAGGGTCATAAATATTTATACAGCATGGCTAAAGCTGGAGAGAGAAAGGCGAAGGATGTATGCCATATTAAGTGCATAAAAGACGAAACAGGAGCGATTCTTATGGACGAAGACAGAATAAAAGAAAGATGGAGGACATACTCGTACTTTGAAAAGTTAATGAATGAGGAGAACGATTGGAACGGAAACCTTGAGAACGAGGTGATGAATATTGGTTTAGTGAAGGAAATAAATAAGGACGAGGCAAAAAAGGCTGTTAGTGGAATGAAGAATGGAAAAGCGTTAGGATCAGATGGAATACCAGTAGAAGCATGGAAAGCGTTAGGAGATGATGGATGGGCTTGGCTGACTTTATTCTTCAATAAGTTGTTGCACGAGGAGACCATACCCGAGGAATGGTGCAACAGTTACCATTTTTAAAAATAAGGGTGATATCCAAGAGTGCAACAATTATCGGGGAATAAAGTTAATGCCTCATAGTATGAAAGTATGGGAGAGAGTAATTGAGCGACGCCTGCGTGACGAGAGTGAGATCTCACGAAACCAATTCGGTTTTATGCCTGGTCGAGGTACGGTGGATGCCATTTTTGCACTTCGCCAAATGTGCGAAAAATACAGGGAGGCGCATAAAAACTTGCACATGGTGTTCGTCGACCTTGAAAAGGCATATGACCGAGTGCCTCGTGAAGTCGTGTGGTGGGCCCTGAAGAAGAAAGGAGTGCCTGGGAAATACCTGACGTTGATTCAAGCCATGTACGCTAAATGCCGAACGCAAGTCCGATCCGCAGCTGGTATCACAGCCAGATTCGATGTGGCCGTAGGCTTGCACCAAGGGTCGGCCCTTAGCCCCTACCTCTTCCTGTTAATTATGGATGCTATATCATCGGACATACAGGAAGAGGCACCCTGGTGCATGCTGTTTGCCGACGACATCGTTCTGGTAGCAGAGAGTGGACAGAAGGTGCAAAGCAAGCTGGAGGAGTGGCGGCAGAGATTGGAGAATGTAGGCCTGAGAATAAGCAGAACCAAAACAGAGTATATGTTCTGTGACTTTGGCGGTCTCTCCAGTCCTATACCGGTAACACTCGGCGGTACACTTCTACCAGTAAGCTCCGATTTCCGCTACCTAGGTTCACTCCTGCAAGATGACGGTGAAATTGATCGGGATGTTAGGCAAAGAATCAACGCAGGATGGATGAAATGGCGACAGGTCTCAGGCACAATATGCGACCACAAAATGCCTGTGAAATTAAAGGGCCGCATGTATAAGTCGGTTATAAGACCTGTCGTACTGTATGGAGCTGAGTGTTGGGCTACAAAGAAGATGGACGAGAAACGATTGCATGTGGCAGAGATGAGAATGTTACGATGGATGTGTGGAGTGACAAGAATGGACAGAATTAGGAATGATTACATTAGAGGTAGTATGAAAGTGGCGCCCATTGATGAAAAGATAAAAGGGAGTCGATTGGCCTGGTATGGACATGTTATGCGGAGAGATGAGATGTATGTAGGTAAAAAGTGATGAATATGCATGTAGAAGGACGAAAAGGGAGAGGACGGCCAAGGAAAAGATGGATGGACTGTGTGAGGATGGATATGAAAGAGAAAAGGGTAAATGATCGGATGACTGGTGACAGAGAAGTATGGAAGAGAAGGACATACTGCGCCGACCCCAAATAATTTGGGACTAGGGCAAGACAATGATGATGATGATGATCGTACTTTCGAAGGCCAAATATGAAGCGGATACACAGGTTCTGCAGGCGCTCGAGTTTGTTTAAAAGTTCCTCCTTTATATCAAGAAAGGCGACATCTGCATAGTCAAGAGTTGGAAGTAGTAGAGATTGCACAAGTGTTACCTTAGTATTGAAAGGCAGGAATTTTTGGAGACGTTTGAAAGAATGGAATGTGCAAAACACTTTTCTGCTTACTTCTGCAATATGTGCTTCCCAGGTCAGATTCGAGTCAAGAAGCACACCGAGATTTGGCACATTTCGAGTAAACTATGGGTATTGAATTATATAGAACCACTGGAAGCAATTGGTAATCCAATAGGTTATGCATATATCGGCCCCCAATAATGAGAGCTTGAGACTTTGCAGGATTAACAAGGAGTCCAAATGACTCAGCCCACATATGAATACGTTCTAGATCATTATTGATAGCATCGATGGCTTCAGAAACATCCTGAACCTTAAAATGTCGATATAGCTGCAGATTGTCTGCGTGACGATGATAATGTGAAGATATAACTTTAGTGATAGCGTTTATAAAAACGGAGAAGAGTAAAGGAGATAACACGATATAACTCTTCGGAGCGCACAGACTGTGAGCGTCCCTGAAGATAAGATTTAAACCAACCAATTGCAGAAGCTGAGACATTAAGTGAAGATAGGATACCAAGGAGTACGTCAAAATCAACGAAATTAAAGGCACTGCTAAAATCCAAGAGTACCAGTACTGTCAGTTGCTTATTTTCCATGGCCAGTCTTATGTCATCAGTAATTTTAACAAGTGCTGTTACAGTACTATGGCCTGGCCGGAAGCCGGACTGATATGGACTTAATAGGCTATTAGAGTACAAATAGTTAGCCAGTTGTTTTTAAACATTAGTCTCAAGAATTTTGGACAGGACTGAAAGTATTGAAATTGGACGGAAATGGGATAAGGAAGTAGGATTTGGAATTTTGGCTAAAGGAAATATGTGTGCCTTTTTCCACAGTGCGGGAAAGGTGTTAGAGAATAGGGAGAAGTTTATTATGTGAGTGACCAAGGGCACTATTTGGCTGAGAATGGGCAGAAACATTTGAATTTGAAGACCATCTTCACCAGCTGCTTTAGTGGTTATGGATAGGAAGGATTTTTTAACGTCCGCTTCCACAAGTGGCTGAAAACAGAATGCAGTATTTAATGGCAGAGAAAGATTGGAGAGATAATTTAATGTTGTAGTCTTGGTGCTACTATGAAGAGTAATTGGTGGCCTGGAAAAATGAGCATTGAGTATGTTCAAGTTCATACTCGTGCAGCTGCTCTGCGATGTTTTTCCAATGTCTAGCGACTTGCGAAATTGCCATACTTGTAAGGTTTGAAGATCTTGTGTTGAATTGTGTATGTGGCGTCTTTTATCATCCCTACACAAACGACTGCAACGATTTCGGAGTTTCTTATTTGCATTCCAATGCTCCTCAGTGGGAAACTTCTTATATTGCCGTTTAGTTTTGTCCCGTTTCGCCATTAGTTTTTTAATATCAGAAGATAGCCATGGTGCCGGCATGTGTGTGACCCTTATCTTCTTGAGCGGAGCGTGTGTATTATACAAGTCTAAAACGATTGCATTAAAAGCAGATACCATATCATCTATATTATTAGACTTATAAATGTAGGTCCAGTCTATAGTGTTTGCATCCATCTCCAAAAGCTTTAAATAAATGTTCTTATAAGAACGAAGTGTGAGATATTTGGCCTTGCGTTTTGGAGGACGAACTTTATAAGAAAGGTATATGAGATCGTGATAATAAAAAGACGAGGGAAGTTGTCCATGCGTTGCTACTTTGTTACGGTCAGAAACAAGAATTAAATCTAGAAGAGAAGGATTTCAATGAAGAGCCTTATGAGTAGCATTAAGAGGAAGAATCTGCAAATTAATAGAGGAGACAAGGGACTGAAGCTTTCGGCTGCGTATATCATCCTTTAGTAGACAGGTAATGAAGTATCCAAGAATAATTGTGTGTTCATACAAAGAAGAATAGTTTTCTAATTTTGATTCCAATAACGAAATGTAGTCAATGGCACAAGATGGGCTGTAGAAGACACCAAATAGTATGTTGGAATATTTTAAATTAATTTCAAGAAATATATGTTCCGCAGAATTTGAGTATTCACTTGGTGACTTGTCGACAATTTTATGTTTTATATCTTCACGGAGATATATAGCAACCCCTCCATATCCCTTGCCTACTCATTACGCACCAACTTATAATCTGGCAGCGAATATTGTTTGGAAGGAAGAGTAGGTTTGAGAAAGGTTTCTGAAACAAGAACAGCATGAACAACATCAGCATCAAATGACGATAAGAGGTCTGGATAGTGAGCGTGAATGCTTTGCGCATTAATGTGGACAACATTTAAGTAATTACGGTAGCAAGAGAAGGAAGAAATAAGTTGATCACAAAGATGTGTCGAATCGTCATTTGTAAACGCACTAGCAAAGCTCTGATCAGTTGTAGATGAAGATGAACAAGAGGCAAAACTATCATCAATATCATCATACATATTAATAATCATAAGCAATAAACGAATAATAAATACAATATATAAATATTATATTGGAAAAAAAATATTTTATATAGTAATTTAACGTTAAAAAAAAAGCAAATATATATCTTGGGTATAATGGAAGAACTAAATAACTCAGATTTTGGCCAAATTGATTTTTTACCATTTTCGTGAACCCCAAAATGTGCCGCATCTTTTGGTCTAACAAACATTCTTATATCTTAACCCAGTCCAAAAATAAAGCCATTTTTGTGTTTCAAGTATAGAAATAGATAAGTATAAATGAACACTAAATGTTAGTAGAAAAAAATACTAACTCTATGAATAAATGAACAACTGTGACTTCTGATCACTTGAGTATGAAATAAATTAGCTAAAGAACAATGGCAAGTTCCCATACAACACTTTATTTGAAATAGATTCGAAGCGTCTTTGTATGAAAAAATGTTAAAAACAATGGGGTTATGTTACTTAAACATAATCATCAAGAGTTTTTATTTTAGGAGGCCGTAAAAAAAGATATGAACATTGTTTATATTTTAAGGTTATGTTAATAGAAAACAACTTTGTAACTAGACAATTGCATTAAATACATTTAGATAAGGGGTAGTGATGTGAAAAAAGCATTGATAAGATATACCTAGACTGATTCAAGATCAGTGTCTAGACTTGATAAATACCTAATATTAAAAAATCAAAGTTCCATTACGAAATAGGGATGTAGACTATGTAGGATTTATGTAATCCTTTATCTTTCACAATTTTATTGAGTATTAGAGCCCTACCTCATTATGAGGCCATGGCGACGTCGCCAGCTACCGTACAATTTATATTGAACTGTATGGTACCTAACTCACTTGGCAACGGTTTGACAGCCATAGGTACATTTCAATATAAACTGTTTGGATACGCAGCCGGCGACGTCGCCATGGCGTACAAGTGAGGCAAGGCTCTTACGATTAAACGTCATGGCATGATGTTAGATCTCTTTAATAAATAGGTACAAGTCACTTGCTTTTATAAGGAACTAGCTTTTGCCCGCGTGGAAGTCGAAAATTATCCCACAGGAACTCAATACCAGGATAAAAAGTATACTAAATCCTATTCAAGGTTATGGTCTGTGCACCTAGTTTCATTCAAATCGGTTCAGTCGTTTTTTCGTGCGTAACAAACAGACAAACAAATAAACATCGCATTTATAATATAAGTACTGATAAGGATATGGGATCTCTCTTAGTGCGCCACAAACAGGCATGACAAACCTTATCTGAAGGTGACAGCTGCAAATGAAATAAAGGAATGTTTTTGTAATCAAATACTTACTCCATAATTGATAAAAAACAGACAATTTGTATTAGATTGCTTTAAAAGAGACACCAATAGACTTATAAAAACTCTTTAGTAATAAAACAATGCAAAAGGATTTATTATTTAATAAATACTAATTAAAGATGAATGGACCTGACGTGGTTCTATTTTCATTTGGATAATATTTATCATGTTCTGTTGTAGTTCGGTCGGGCTATCTTTAAATATTTTGTCACTTTGCCTTCGTACTAATGAACATCCACACAGAAGGCACACATTTATATGGCCTCGTGGACACGGTCCAGCTTGTTCACCTTCATTAGCATCTTGCTGCAAACTCTGATTTACTCAATCCATAGCGAGTTCCCAACATGCTTCACAATCATAATCATCATCAGTAATCTAAAAATTAAGAAAAGCAATTATTACTACAGGCAAAGGAAACGAATCATACTACATCTAGATAGACTAATGTTACCGAATTTTGTATTGCTTTGAAAATTCACTGAAACTTACTAACGCTAAATTGATAAGTAAGTATAATAATGTTTAAAAACTTACAATTATTGGATAAATCCAGTTGCAGAGCAAAGTACAAACTCTTGTGTTCTGATCTAAGATGCGATATCGCCGAAGAGTATTGACGCAAATGTTATAATTCACGCACAATATACGTGTAGGCCTGCTAATTCGCATCATAACAAAATCGGCACAATCAAAGTCCGTGTAGAAAAAGCTATAGGTCCAGATGTTTTGAGCGCAGATAGTCCGTACGAAAGCACAAGTCTACGTATGGGGCAGCGAATCAAGTCCAGGGGGTAAGCAAGAATCAAAAATAAGGATAATTCAACAAAAAACTGCGAAAACTGCGAAAACAACGAGAACAAGCTTTTCGGAAAGAAAAGAACGTTGACAATGTCACAGAGTATAGTTGGTGCCACGAGAAGATAGACTTTTTGCAAACACACATTCAGGGTTTCACAACCTTTGTTTCTAACAGTTGTTTTTGAGATTTATGCCTTAGTGAACTTTTATGCGTTTTGAACAGTAGTTTTTTTGTTTCAATGCTCAATTATGCTACTAAGTATTCGAATTTATATTTTATTATCTATGACTTCTTGTCGTGACTAAACTTTTTCTAATTTTACAAAAATAAATATATTTTATTTTGTGTTTGAGTATTCGAATTTCCCGGAAGTATTTTTATGAATTTGCCGATTTCTTTTCAGTTTTTACACGTAAGTAATTGTGTAAATGCAAGACAACAAAAGAGAGCCATGTATGTCAAAAATAGAGTACAAACATGGTCTCGATCGTATAGTCAATAGCTAAGCCATCGAAATATATAAAAAATAACACTAATTAATAATATAACAGACCACTAGCTAGTACATAACATTAAAATGTCTAGGCATAGAGATTTTACATTGTGTATGAATGAAAACGTCACAATGAACTTAAACAAAATCGTTATATAATAGTTTGCCATCTGCAATTCTGCACCCGCTTTTCCGAGATGCCGACCATAGGACGAGCATTGCGACACCAAAAACATTCTTAACATCCAAAAAATATGTGTTAGTGCGGTTTCAGATTAGCGTTTTATACGCGCGTATAAGCTCGTTTTTGGAAGCGCATGTAGGCGCGTATAGGCGCGCCTACATGCGCAACTCGCAACTATTATGAGATATGTTATGTTCCTAAGGTTGGAAGCGATAGCCTAGTGGAGATATCAACAGACTGCCATTCACAGGGCTCGGGTTAGAATTCTAGGCGGTAAATTTTCGAAGTAATGTGTTTCAATTGTTAATTATGGCTTGCCTCGTGACTCAGAGAGCAGCTCTTTAAGACTGGGCGGTGTGGACACCCCTCCCTACTTTTTTCTGACATCAAGATTTGATGACTTCCAGCCACCGGTGCAGGCTAGGTTTCTTAAAGGTTTTAGTACCGTGTGCCAAATCCATACAGAGCATAATGTTCATAGGTTATTTAGAAATCCGAAGAGTAAACCCGGCCGCTGTGGCTGGCTTTTGTGGATTACGAAAATGCCTCCAACCCCATTGGAACTGGGCTGTCCTGCAATGCACTGCCTACATTACATGTCTCTCAGAGAGCTATGAAAAGGACAATGGATAAAAAATAATAGGATTTCGCTGATGGATAATGTCCAGAACGAGATTATCCGGCAGATGACCAAAGAAACTGACATAGATCAGAGTGCAAGAGCAAATTGAATGGGGGAACTTATGGCCAGTCGTTTAAAAAGCAGGTTCTTAAATTAAGGCCACGCCTCAGCAAGCGTAGTATAGGCCGCCAGATGGGTCTTGTGGCATACCCTGGGGAGGCCCACCTCTAGGAGTGGCTAGGCTGATGAAACTAGAGAGCTAAATGAGAAGAAGTAGTTAATATACTTGTTTGACTATTATACGCCCCCTTGCTATTATGAAAGCCTAAAGGCGAGAAAATACGTCGCGAGATAGCGAGCAAGGCGTGACGTGGCAAACCAATACTCCGAAAAGGTAGACAGAAGTTGTAATTATTACACCCACATTTGGCCATATCATGCATTTTTAGGTCCTACGTAAAAAGGGGGTCTATTGACGTGGCCGGGTATATTGCCAGATTTCGTTCTACTACTGAGAATTCAGAAAAATCTGTTACCTACACTCTTGCCTAACCTGGGAATCGAACCCAAGACCTCTCGATCAACAGAAGTATAGATTATTTACTGTGCCATGGATGCAATCAGCGACAAAATACATATAAAATACACGAAGATTTATGTCAGTAATATAGTCTTTTCTACAAAAGTGGACCTTTTTGCTCAACTTCTTCCTTCAATAATTTGTCTAGTAATTAAGCATAGTATGCTGCAGTAATAGTTATCCCTTTCGATCTCTCTCCATGAACATCTCAAAAAGCAGTCAGCATCACTTTCCCAGCAGAATAAACGACCTTTGTCATTTGGAGTCGGTTCCTCCATAGCAATTTACTGTTTGTAATGTATTATTTATTTAGGCGTATAATGGTGTATCCACGTTTCATCTACAGTCTTTATTTGGACCAAAACTTGGATTTATTAGGCCTTAACTACGCAAACAGAGCTTTAAAAAAATGTTCATTCGACGGGTCAACGCGGTTTTTCTCTTAACATGAGCAAACGCAGCACCCATCGCGCTGGGAGCTTGCTCGTGCTTAAATCTTCATTTCATATGTAAATAATTCATTTGTTGGTCATTTTCATGCCCTCTGCTATATCTCTTACTCAATTCAGCGGTCGTCTAGCACCATTTGGTGAAATTTTGCGAGGTTATCTTCTGTGGTTGCAGTGTTTGGACATCCCGGACCTTAGCTCCCTAGCTCTTACGACCAGGTTTAAATTCAGCTGCCGTAGTAAATGATGGAGCAGTGAGGCAGCGCTAGCCTAGTGGAGGTACTAATAGTTGTCCATGCAGGGGGTATCGGGTACGAATCCACGGCACGGACCAATGACTTTTCAAAGTTAAGTGCGTATTACATTGTTAATTATCGCTTGCACGGAGCACGTTAAACTGTCGGTCCTGGCTGTCTGGAAGATCTTTGACAGTCGTTACGGGGATTCCGTACCCTCAAATAAACTGGTACTGGTCTAAACCATGGAATATCGTTATCCCTTTGGGTTGCGGAGATCAAACGGTTGTCGCTCTGTGGAAAAGTTGATATTCTGTCATACCTGATTAGATCAATAAGCAGACCTCGGGCTTTAAGACGTGTAAGTCTTGGATGCAACCGGGATAAGGCTAGCGCGATCACGATGGAGCAGAGAGTCCCCATAAACAGAGTTTTAATCAAACTTGAATGGCATCGGCGTAGTGCCTTTTAAAAACAAGAATTTAATACCACCTCGATACAACATTTCCCATTTTCACAAAACACACTCACATCGACTTAATCGTATGGCTTTCAAATAGCAACTACTGCTACATAATAGCTGAAATGTTGGTGGTTAACTGCCACAAGAAGTAAAATTACATCCACAACACTCTTTTTGACGAGTGCTGCTCCTTCATGTTGGGGTCGGAAACTTTTCAGACCACCCTAGTATGTTTTAATGCAAAGGCAAGTTATTTTTGTTTTAGTTGATTTTTGAAGATTTATAATAAGTCATTTAGTTGATTTTATTACATAATTATAATATTTTGTTGCCATACCTAATTCTGAATTTTTTTTATTGTAATTTTACGTTTATTTTTTTATATATAAAATGCTACTACTTCTAATCCAGGTTTTTATTTAATGTGAGATCAATAACCAGTGATAAAATTTAACAAATAAACTTTCACTAAGAATGCCTAACTTTCGTGTTTCAAAACTCAATAAGTGTACTTAGTTGACCCAAATTCATGTATTCACGTTCATTTAATGTGTGGGAAAACTGAATAACTACGTTATAGAATTAGCTAACTACGGTATGTTTGCAATATCTTGGTGTGGCAAAATTGGATAACTTGTTTTTTTATTTTTAATATTTTTTTGGTTCATGATAAAAGCTAGTTTTATCAAGCATATAATTGACAGCAGACATGCTTGAAGCATTTAAAATCGCCGATGGTAAAATTGTTCTTAATTTCTTAGTGGTGTAAAAAGAAGTATCAAAATAACAGTAAATGGCGATTATCTCGAAACTTGAAATTTTGAGTTATTTAGTTCTTCCATTATACCCACGATATACATATATTCTTTGTCACCTCTATGCACTCGCTGTGTTACAATGAGTTACTAAAAATAACATCAACTTAAAAGATTTGTACCCAAACATATGAAAAATAATTTTGTAGAAGTATCCGAACGGAATATGGTATATATTCTATACATCTGTCAAACAATTGTCAAGTTATAATTAAATTTCTTTAGTGACCGTCTTTAGCAACATAATTATGTAAACAAACTCATTGATAAAACTAAATATGTACGAGTTACACAAAAACCAAAGTAAAAAACAACAAAATTGATAAAAGTGACTATTTCACCGTTTTGCGGGGTCTTTTATCAACAGCCTGGGATGTCGGTTTCTGAGCAGGCTGCGATTTTTTTTTTGGTCCCAGCCACCGCGGGCTCCGATCCTGAAGAGTCTGCTACCGGGAATTGTGTCATCAAGGAACGAAGCTCAGCCATTGATTCTATCTTCTTCCGGGATTTGTCCGTGACTTGCACCACAATATTGCCTTCTGAAGTCCAGCAACGCTTCACCCCGTAATATCTCCGTGCGTTAATGAAAACCTCATGTCTTGGTTTTGTGAGGAATTCTAAAAGTGTTAATCCTGAGCCCTTCAATTTGGTTTTGCTCTGCCATACTTTACTTCGGAGTAGTCGACTTTCAAACCGCACCATCAATGGACGAGGCTTATTTACGTTATATCCCAAATAATGACACCCTGACACTTGTGTCGTAGATATATTCGGCATGTCCATTTTATCCGCCAAGATGCTTAGAAATTGTTCCACTGGTTGCGTATCTTTATCTGGTGAAAGACCATGTAGCAATAATATTTTGGAGCGTGATGCCATTTCATGACGATCAAGACCTATGACTAGCAACTCCATTTGTGATTTAAGAGCACTCATAGTCTTCCAAATAACGCCCTTAAAATCAGTAAACTCCCGGGATAGGCTAGCAATAGTCTTGTGGGACGATGTTTCATTCCCTGCATTTCTCAGGTCTTCTTTATACTGTGCCATTCGTGAAGAAAGAGTGGATGATAGTTCTTCCATTGTTGTAGACAAATTTGTGTAAAGGTCCATATTATGGAGTGTTGTGTTTGAAATGCAGTTGATCAAAAGGAGAATTATTAAGGTAATCTAGTGCACTTGAGGTTAATGTACCATAATATGTATGTAAACATTAATAATTTGTCTGAATATAATTAAAATCAATTTAAAACTGGGAGCGCGAAAATTTTTTGTCCAGTCACCTCAAGCTACCCTCACAAAAAAAAAACAAAAATCGATCTTAAGATTGTACGTGTAAAAAACTGAGGGGGCTGTGACGTCATCGAACACGACCTCCGCGTAAATAAATAATCACCTTACTACTATCTCTATTCCTTACTCTTTTACTCTGTATAACTATGTTTTTCCAACTTTATATTCTAGTCTCAATGTTAATGCACGTTTTGTTTGTTTATTTCTCTAACGTCACAATGTGAGGTACGTTTTTACATTTGCGCAACGATGTCAGTCGTTGTTCAACGTTTGCCATTTAAATGCGCAAAGCATACCGAGTCACTATAGTGATTTGTTGGAAGGGTTTTCCAACTGTAACACACATGCCATTCTGGTCTCTGAGAGTTGGCTTAAACCATCTCTTCCTTCAACGTCTTACTCTCTGCCGGGGTACGTTCTTATACGTAATGTCCGAGTTGGCAGGCGAGGTGGCGGTGTCGCAATTTACCTCCGCAGTTCCTTTACTTATAAAATCTTGTCTTCTTCATTACTCACTTCTGCACCTGCGAGTACTTATTTCTTGAGGTCGACGTCGGGGGGGCTAAAGCCGTCCTTGGCGTCGTCTAATTGTCCCCCTGGTGTTGACTATTTCTCCAGCCTCGAACCGATTCTGGAATCTTTAGGGTCAGAGTACACACATCTCATCATCATGGGCGATATTAACACCGATCTCCTTTCCCAACATCCCAGTTGTTCCCGCAAATTCCGTGACGTCGTCCAGTCAGCCAGCCTCCATATACTACCTTTGCAAGCAACTCACCACAATGTCAACGGCGAGGAAACTTGGCTCGACATAATCATCACCTCTGATCCTTCCTTAGTCACATCCCATGGCCAACTTTCTGCACCTGAATTTGCCCGTCATGATGTGATTTTCCTTGCATACCGTCTAAAAACCTCCCAAATCCCCGCCCAAAGTTCGGCACATGCGTTGTTTTGGTCGTATGGATGTAAATAAACTCTGTGAGGATGCTTCAGAGTTGAACTGGGACAGTAAGCTATCTGCTCCCACGGAAGATGAAAAAGTTAATCTCTTCAATGAGGCGGTTTGCGGTCTATACGATATTCATGCTCCAGTTAGACGAGTGAAGCTAAAGCGCCCCCCTGCACCTTGGATCACAACGGGTGTTTGGATGGCAATGCGCCGTAGAGACCGAGCATATCGGAGATACAAAAGGGACCGTTGTGAGGAAAACTGGGTATTTTTAAGTCTGCAAGGAATCGGTGCAATCAGATGGTACGCAACGCTAAACGCCGACATAATCTCGATAGTATCAACTCTTCATCAGCTGCCAATATCTAGAAGTTCCTTGGAATACCAGGTATTGACAAGTAGCGTCGTGTTGACTACCATGATACTCTTAGTTTGGACGATATCAACAAACATTTCATCTCTACTGATTCGCTGGATCGCCAAACTATGAGTCTCGCTGTCAACTATTTAGCCGGGTTACCTTTACCCAAAATTGAATCTTTTTTCCATTCTCCAGAATCTCCGGCCGAGATCAAAAAGATAATCCTCTCCATAAGGTCTAATGCTGTGGGATGTGACAACATCAGCCGTCGTATGATTACAACGATCCTAGATCAGCTCCTGTCGGCAGTATCCCACATCATAAACTTTTCACTTACCTCTGGTACCTTTCCTTCCTTGTGGCGCAAAGCCCACATAATTCCTCTACCCGAAATCCCCAATCCTACTCTTCCTCAACACTTCCGGCCAATTTCCATCTTACCCTTCCTATCCAAAGTGCTTGAGGCCTGTGTGAATAAACAATTGTCTCGTTTTGTGTACCACAATAACTTGTTGAGCCCATTTCAGTCAGGCTTCAGGCCTGGTCATAGCACTACCTCCACCCTCCTCAAAGTGACTGGCGATATTCGAGAGGCTATGGAACACACCAAAATAACAGTTCTTGTATTGATCGATTTCTCAAATGCTTGCAATACCGTCAGTCACGATGTCCTTTTGTCTATCCTCTCCCATCTCAAGGGCTCGGCTGGAGCTCTAGATTGGTTCTTAACTTATCTTCGAGGTCGTCAACAGTCTGTCCGCCTCGATGAGTCATCCTCGAGGTGGGAAGACGTCACAACTGGCGTTCCTCAAGGCGGCATCCTCTCTCCTCTTTTATTTTCTATTTTCATAAATCTCATAACTCAAAATCTTAAGTGCGCTTACCATTTGTATGCCGACGACTTGCAGATTTACTCCATTTTAAGTGTGGAATGCGTAGCTGAGGCCATTGACAAGGTTAATAAGAATTTGACGACCATAAAGACATGGTCTGACCAGTTTGGTCTCACCGTTGAAGTGACGTCACGGACGTTGATATCAGCTGTTCGCTTACGGTGATTGTCAGTTTTTAAAAATATAAAGACAGTGCTTTCAGGAATAATTTATTCGTAAACCTACAGTATAGTGTACAATAAACAATTAGTAGTGTTATACAGTGACAAAATAAACTTTGAATCAAATAAAACTTATATCTAAAATATCAATAACATTGACTGACAGTGAATCTACCCTAGTATATATAGAAAAAACGTTAATTTAAGCTACAATCAATCTTACTTAAATATACTGTAACTGTTAAATGGTGTGGTGCTCAGTGGTTGTAATTTTCAAGTTGTGAACACTGACATATCAGTATACAGCCTTCTATACAGCCTTAAAAGTTTTCTTGAGAACAGTGACATCTGTGAATTGTTGCAGGAACTATTAAGACACTAATAATTTCTATGTGCGTTGGCTACTCGCTGCGTAGAACTGTAAACAATACATTAAACAAAATAACTGTCTTTGCGCTTTACCGAGACTTTAGCACGATCAACAATCATGGTTAAGTGCGGTTCTTGCGGCAAAGTCATTTCTGCTAAGACCCTGAATGACTGTATGCGATGTACTAAATGCCCATCCATATTTCATCGCGCATGTGCCCCAGCACCGGACTCCGCAGTTGGCAGCTGGACATGTCCTGGTTGCAGTTCGCCCATTGCTTCTACCTTGTCTAGAGAGGATAACTTTGCCACACCTATAAAAATGTCTAACACCCAAGGTGAACTCTCTTCTCATGCGCAGCATGGCGGAGACTTGGCGCATGAGCTTAGGGCGCTTAGAGAGGAGATATCTGCCATAAGAAACGAAGTCCGTCAGTACCGAGACGAAATAGCAGCATTTAAGGATACAATAAGCAGATGCATGAATCAGGTGGCTACTGTGGAGTCGAGAGTCGCAGCTATAGAACAGTCGTTAGAAGACAAGACCTCAACTAACAACCATCTTGAGGAGACTGTTTCCGAGCTGCGACGAGAACTGAACGACAGGGACCAACAATTGTTGCTCAATGATGTCCTTGTGGCGGGGCTACCCGAGCAAAAGGGCGAGAGTGCTGCTCACGTTGTTAAGCTGGTGGCAACAAAGCTGGGCGTCGATATACAGGATCATGACATCGTGCACGTCGAGCGCATTGGGTCTGCGCTCCGAAATAACGTTGAGTCAGCCAGCCTCCCTACTGAGCCATCTGCGCACCGGCCGCGAATGCTCGCTGTACGACTAACGCGGCGCGCAACTCGCGACGCATTGCTTAGTGCGGCTCGCGTGCGCCGAGTACTCACAACAACAGATATCGGTGTGGCGGGCTCGCAACGTCGCATTTATATAAACGAACGCCTGACTCGCGTCAATCATCAGCTGTTTCGTCGGGCTCGTGAGGCTGGTCGCCGTCGGCAATGGAGATATGTGTGGTCAAGGGATGGGAAAGTGTTCGCTAAGAGAGAGGACGGGGCACCTACGTATCGTATATTTTCTGATAATGATATAGACAAATTTTTTGGCTAAAAACAAGTTTGATTATATTTTATCTATGGAGCTTGCCTGAATTGTTTTTATTATTATTTAAATTGTTACCTTATAATATCTATACAACTATTAATTTCTTTATTGACCAAAATTACAATTATACAATTATTATGCATACAAACATTTCCTATTATAGTTACTTAATTTATCCTGTATCACTGAGCAAAACTATTATTATTACATGTATAACATATTTACATATTATTACTTATTATACATTTATTTACTCGTTAAACTTAATATTTATAACACACAGAAACATTACAAACAGATTACAAAGTGCTATGTACATTTATGCGTGGTGTTGGTTCCCTAATACAATAAGTTTTGCAATTAACGATGCTAGCGACGGACGGTTGTTTATAGTATACAGTAATAGTAACACATCTTTTATTTTACTATATAAATTACGGTGCAGTGTGATACGTAGTTATAATGGCAGTTACTAATAAATACTTTAGAGTTGGATTGCTGAACGCGGGCTCCCTTGGTACGAACCATGAGGACTTCGTAGCAATGGTTGAGCGTGACCCGGTCGACATCTTAGCTATAAATGAGACATGGTTGAGACGAGGAGAAGAGGCACGCGGGCCTATATTATCAGGTTATCGCTTCCGCCACACACCGCGGCCAGAGAATGTTCGCGGCGGTCGCGGCGGCGGCGTAGGTTTCTATATAAAACACGGCATAAGTGCGCGTACGTGGACGCGTACTTTCGATCCTAGGTTCGATTCCATGGAGCAGATGTGGCTCACACTTTCGCTGCACGGAAAGAAGATCGCCATTGGCACGGCTTATCGTCCTCCGTGGCTTAATTTGGACTTATTTATCGATGCAATTAGTCTTACGCTAAGTACCTTGGGACACTGCGATCATTTCATTTTATTGAGAGACTTTAATGTTAATATGCAAAATAATAATGACGCTAAAGTGAGGAAGCTGAATGATTTTTTTGGTTGCGTAGGTCTCGCTCAGCTTGTATCGTCTCCTACTCATGTTACCGAGGACAGTGAGACTTTAATTGATTTGGTATACACGGACCTAAGTGCGAGATGTATCAGGATCGAACCATTCAAATTAGTGAATAGTCATTCATTTATAAGTTGCGAACTCAACATTAGGAAGCACAAGTTGCTACCGCAAATGTATAGAAAACGTTCATTTGCAAACATTTGCAGTGAAACTATGAGTAGTCACTTAGATAAAATAAGATGGGATCTTATATCTGACCTGGAAAATGTGAACGATATGGTGAGTGCATTGAATGAATGGCTGATTATGATTTTTGACATACACGCTCCTGTTAGGGTGTGCGTCGTGAGGGGTCGTTCTTATCCATGGATAACTGACACGATCAGATTAATGATGAGGCGTAGAGACGATGCACTGACTAAATTTCGGCGAGTAAAGACTGAAACTAGTAAACATTATTATAGGCAGTTAAAGTCTGCAGTTAATACAGCGGTATTTAATGAAAAAGTTGCGTATTACAAATATAACATTAATAATCAATTAAAAAATCCAAAGAAGCTATGGAAAAATTTAAAGAACTCAATTTTACCGCCTAAACAGCGGTCTGATATTCCTCCGCATTTTAGTGATCCGGAAACCATGAATTCTATTTTCCTGACTGTGCCTGGTAATACAAACACTACCATTTCTTATCTAACGTATTATGAATACCATAGGTTTAGTGACGCCACATTTAGCTTGGTAACTGTAGATCAAGATGTTGTCAGTCGCATCATACAGGGTCTCAAATCAAACGCCGAGGGTTTTGATAGAATTAACTTGACCATGATTAAAATAACGTTGGCGCACACGCTGCAGACTATAACAGACATTATTAATCGTGCAATTGTAACGTCCACAGTACCCGATACATGGAAGATAGCTAGTGTAAGACCGATACCTAAAACATCTAACCCTACTAGCGTACAGGACTTACGGCCGATAAGCATCTTGCCCTGTCTTTCTAAGGTCTTGGAGAAGGTTATAAGCCGACAGCTTACCGAGTTTTTGGAAAGGAACAATATTTTACCTTCACTACAATCGGGATTTAGACGGTTTCGGGGAACCACCACGGCCCTTTTAGATGTTACGGATAATATTCTGGCTGCCCAGGACAAAGGAATGTGCACTATTCTGGTTCTGTTGGACTATTCCCGCGCGTTCGATGCCATAAACGTAAATTTATTATTTTCCAAGCTACGCTTTTATGGATTTGACAACAGCACACTAATGTGGTTCAATAGCTACCTGACTAACAGGATGCAATTTGTGGAGCTCAATACTACAGATGGAGCCACTCTGACCTCGTCACTTGCCTCTTCAACGAGAGGTGTGCCGCAGGCTCAATTTTAGGGCCTATACTTTTCAGCCTTTATTGCGCAGACATCAAGAACTCAATTAAAAAGTGTAACTATCATATTTATGCGGATGATGTTCAGATATACTTATCGTTTAAGGTTAGAGACCTTGGAAAGGCTATACAAGACTTAAATGAAGATCTTGAGCGAATAGCCGTATGGTCCGAGAGTAACTGCTTGTTGTTAAATCCATCAAAGACGAAATACATTACATTCGGCACGAAACATAATTTGAGTTTGTTGCATTCGCCAGTCAACCTGCATCTGAGAGGGAGTCCGATAGAGCGAGTGTGTGAGGCCCGGAATCTGGGACTGTTGTTGGACTCTGACTTTCGATTTGAGAAGCATGTAGGTGATGCGGTACAGAACTGTTTTTATAGGCTAAGACTATTGTATAAAATGCGTCCCTATCTGTCGGAGGAAATGCGTGTACAGTTAGTTGACTCATTAATATTAAGCAAGCTAAGCTATGCGGATGCTGTGTATGGTCCAAGGCTCTTAGCGCGTACAGACAGACAGATACAAAGGGTGCAGAATGCGTGCGCACGTTTCTGTTTTTCAATGCCATTTAGAAGTCATGCAACGCCATATTTTAATGAAAACTTGGTCTTGAAAATGAAATCACGTAGGAAACTGCATTTGGCTTGTCTCATGTTTGGTGTCATTAAATTAAAACAACCGCAATATTTATACGACAAACTCAGGTAGGTGACAAATAGAAATGAAAGCAACAGAAAGTGCTCTAAGCAATTATCAATTGGTCTTCATCGTACAGAAGCATTTAGAGGAAGCTTTCGCTATGCTGCTTCAAAATGTTGGAATAATATCCCCCCTCCATTACGTGATCTCACATCATTACCCTCATTCAGGAGAAACCTAAAAAAACATCTTATGGAAAAGCAGCGGAAACTGGGTAACATTGAAATGAATGTCTCCTTAATTTGAAATTAAAGTCAACTAAATAATAATTAACATTAGGTAACTACTTAGTATAATCAAATAATTATGAATATAATTGCGACTATTATAATCAATATAATAAGTTCGTGACATTTCGTTCGATTTATATTATTTATATTATTACATTTCATTACATATATATATATATATTTTTTTTATTTAAGGTATACGATATTATTTTTTATAACTCCTGACATGACTTTCTAATAATTGTGTACATAAACATATTATAATATAATAATTCAATAACTCGTGACATTATTATAAACTATAATATATTACTATTTTATTAATACGATTCTTATACTTATTGTTGACAAATAAATTGACATACCATTAAATTTACTATGGAAATATGATATGATTAAGTACATAGTTATACATAGTTGTTATATATATTACAATTATGCTTGTCAATACTATTCCATTTCAAGAAGGTTCATATTCTGTTTTCCGCTCCATTATTGTGAACGTACGCTCTGGGTATTAGGTACGCTGACGCTGTGTGAGAAACTCGTAGGAGCAACCTGAAACAAATATAAATAAGATGTTTTTTTTAATCTCCTGCCGCTCTAAGTCTCGCTGTCCGTAGGTACACCGGAACAATTAAGATATAATGTAACTGTACTTACCGTAATGGTTTGGTTCATGTTTTTTTTTTTTTTTTTTTTTTCACACAAGTTAATGTACTGTCTGCAACTTATATGTATGTATACACTCACATATTAATAGTTTACCGGACGCTCGTCATATGCGAGCCTTATTCTATGGGAACGGTACGAGCAGTTTTGCCGGCTGTGACGCGGCGACTGGCTGATGGTGAAGGCTTTGTTCACACGCCCGCGCCTTCCGCCGCGCCGCCCCGCCTTTCTGGCCGTAAGATCATAGCGCGCGCGTCGCTTTTCGACTTAACCAGCATTGCACAGCACTTTTAATGTTCATATTATGTATTATTCATATAATTATACTATTTAATACACACACACTTTTATATCCATATGTATTAATATTTATGTTTATAGTATATGTACTATTTTATCTAAATACGTATCATACCTATATATTTACTTTATTTGATGTGATGTTTACGTTTTATTGTACCTATCTTTTATATATTTACTGATATCACATGCGTGAGTCACTAGAGGGACTGGTTGAAAATCGGCGCCAGGCATTCGCCTAGCATATGCTGAACCAGGTCCATTTTTTGGCTACACGCAAACACCTACCTCTATCTTTGTTTTATTTTGTCATGTATCTCTTTCTATTCTTATTATTTTCTTGACTTGTTTAGTTTCTGTTTGATTTATTTTCTTCTTCTTTTTATATGTATGTTTTCTAAATTGTTTCCTTATTTTTTGTACTTACATTTTTTTGTTGTTATGTGTATGCCAAAAATAAATAAATCTTTATCTTTATCTTTATCTTTATCTTTATCACCGTAAATCCCTGCAAGACCCAGGCCATAATTGTGGGCAGCCAACGAATCCTAAGCAGACTTAACTTAGAAACACTACCAGCCATCATTTTCAACGGAACTATCGTCGATCTGTACCCTACGGTTAAAAATCTCGGGCTATACCTGGATACCACGCTGAATTGGGCGGCTCAGGTGACACATGTAAGTCAGAAGGTCACCGGCACCCTGCGCGCTCTCTACCGCCTTAAAAACTTACTCCCTTCCGAGACCAACACAATGCTTGTGCAAACGTTGATTTTCCCACTGATCGACTATGGTGATGTATGTTACTTTGACCTGAATGCAGATCCCCTCAATAAACTTGACCGTCTTCTGAATAACTGCATTCGATTCATTTTTAATCTTCGTAAGTATGACCATGTGTCTACTTATCGTTCCCAATTAAAGAGGCTCCCTATACGTCAGCGCCGTAGTTTGCGTGCTCTCACTACCCTTTACACTATTCTCATATCTCCTTCTCATATCACCATACAATCTATTCTTCTATGGAATGCTCTTCCTCCTGAGATCAGAATGGCCAAAACCAAATTCATATTCAAGTCCAAAGTAAGGGAACTTTTGTTGGCTGAGTCCTTGAATGTAAGTCTATAATTTTACTCATCTCTGATTTTAGTTGTAATTATATATGTATATATATATATATATATATATATATATACACCGCTATTTTTTAATTAGTACAAAAAATTTAACACAGCACTAAGTATCTTTAACTGATCATATTTATGTAGTTATAAAATAAAAACACTAAGTCCCAAAACTGTCTCAAAACTGTCCATAAAAATACGTGATAATTGGTAAATGCAATACTAATACTATGACCGTACTACGAGTATCATAGTAAAATGAACCATTCATAAATTCCCCTCCCTCCCCGCCCCTCTGCGCCTGCGCCACGCCCCGACGATGTAAAAGCAAAGCAAAACTGAGCGCATCTAATTTCGTTGCAAAAGTTAATTGTTTGTCTACGTTTGCCCGACGCGATGGCCTATAATATCAGTTCATATCACGGGAGTATGTAGCTATGCTTCGTGCGTACTTTTTGAGTGGAAAAATCGCGAGTGCAGCTGTGTACCCATGGACATCTTATTGTGAGTGTACAAAAGTGATCTGATCAGTGTCAAACAATTAAAACAGTGCATATTGGATGCTTTTGACAACGGTGGTGGACATTTCGAAGGACAATGGAAATACTTGTAAGTTTAGTAAATAATACGTACTTAAGTAAATAATAATTTGATGCGGGCGGCTCAAAATCGGTCTGTGTTCTCCACACACCTTGAGGAAGGCCTATGTCCAGCAGTGGACGTCTCTAGGCTGACATGATGATGTTAAAATAATATTTGTAAATAGCATATGATTTTAACTTCATAAATACGCCAAAATGACTCTTTTCTTTTAGTCCAGAACACCTTCTTTTATTTTGATATTTGTTTGCTTTCTAATTACATACCTTCCTATTTAATTACTTGTTAAACGATAAATTTTACCGGCCCTAAGCCCGAATGAAGTATGAAGGAGAGGGTAGAATTAACAAAATTAAAAAATAACTACCTACATTTATTATTTTTCTTCATTTTATTTTCTATGGCTACCTACATCATAAGTGCGACAGAGAGAATGCAAATGAGCAGGATGGAATATTATCAATGAATTAGTGAATGGATTGTCAATTATGACTATGATTTAAGTGAGATTTTCTACAATAAACAAATGATAATAACTTTTCTCTTTATTGATATTATGAAATTCTTACGTCACATATATGATAATAATATCTCCGCTAATCTGTCCTTAAAGTTTTTGTACTAATTAAAAAATAGCGGTGTATATATATATATATATATATATATATATATATATATATATATATATATATATATATATATATATATATATATATATATATTATGCATCTTAATATATATACACCACTTAAAAACTTCATAATATCAATAAAGAGCAAAGTTATTATCATTTGTTTATTGTAGAAAATCTCACTTAAATCATAGTCATATTTTAGAATCCATTCACTGATTCATTGATAATATTCCATCCTGCTCACTCGCATTCTCTCTGTCGCACTTACGATGTAGGTAGCCATAGAAAATAAAATGAAGAAAAATAATAAATATAGGTAGTTATTTTTTAATTTTGTTAATTCTACCCTCTCCTTCATACTTCATTCGGGCTTAGGACCGGTAAAATTATCGTTTAACAAGTAATTAAATACGGAGGTGTAATGAGAAAGCAAACAAATATCAAAATAAAAGAAGGTGTTCTGGACTAAAAGAAAAGAGTAATTTTGGCGTATTTATGAAGTTAGATTCATCTGCTATTTACAAATATTATTTTATCATCATCATGTCAGCCTAGAGACGTCCACTGCTGGACTTAGGCCTTCCTCAAGGTGTGTGGAGAACATAGACCGATTTTGAGCCGCCTGCATCAAATTATTATTTACTTAAGTACGTATTATTTACTAAACTTACAAGTGTTTCCATTGTCCTTCGAAATGTCCACCACCGTTGTCAAAAGCATCCAATATGCACTGTTTTAATTGTTTGACACTGACCGGATCACTTTTGTACACTCACCATAAGATGTCCATGGGTACACAGCTGCACTCGCGATTTTCCCACTCAAAAAATACGCACGAAGCATAGCTACATACTCCCGTGATATGAACTGATATGATAGGCCATCGCGTCGGGCAAACGTAGACAAACAATTAACTTTTGCAACGAAATTAGATACTCACTTTCGCTAGCAATTTAGTACTGTTTGTCGCATCGTTGGGGCGTGGCGCAGGCGCAGAGGGGCGCGGGGGGGGGATTTATCAATGGTTCATTTTACTATGATAGTACCCGGGTCGGTCATAGTATTAGTATTGCATTTACCAATTATCACGTATTTTTGTGGACAGTTTTGTGACAGTTTTGGGACTTAGTGTTTTTATTTTTTAACTACATGAATATGATCAGTTAAAGATACTTAGTGCTGTATTAAATTTTTCGTACTAATTAAAAAATAGCGGTGTATATATATATTTTATATTTAAATAAATATTTGCATTTATTGTGTGTGTATTACGTTTATGTATTTTTATCATAATATATATTTATGTAAGTATGACCAATAATTCAATAATTAGTAATTTTTCTTAACCTACATCATATAATACACCTTATATACCTACTTCTTATCTCTACACCGCTCTAAGGTAGACTGGTAGATAATGCCCAAGGCATTAAGTCCGCATATATACTTTGTGTATATGAAGAATAAAAATAAATAAATAATCATTTTGAGCGATTTTTGTTTTCATTGTAGGTAGGACCAGGTTAGTGGTCATTTGTGACGATTGTTTGCTTAACCTTATTCCCAATTGAGTTGCGAACCTTGTAAGTCGTTGTTGTGATGGTCTTGATGTACATACCCTCGTTTCCGTTGGTGCAGATTTGCAGAAACGGAATGAGCTGTCTGTGCGGCGACAAGCTTTTATGTTAGGCATAGTTTCCATTAATGCGTAAACAAGACAAGCCCTTGTTGCGCTGTCATAGTACGTATCACTAATGATTGGGTTAGGATAAGTATTTCGTATTTAGAATCAACCATTAAGTTTAATCTAGCTACTACGGGCTTTGTTTAAACGCCGCGTTCTGGTTCTGTACTTTCTGTAATAGCGAGTACCTACGTATTGATGAATTCACCATGAGTTTAGTTGACACCACGATAGTTGTACGCCTTTCAGTTATGAGCAGGTCAGAAGTATAATAAACTATACCTTATGGAAAGCGGATATTTATTTATTTTGCACAAACAAGGTGTGCAAGGTTGGACATAATGCCATAAGGCATTCTCTACCTGTCAACCTAGGTGGAGCAGAGGTAAATGTGGTAGGTGCATTTTAATATGAGACTTGATCTATAGTTTCTAAATGTAACCTAGTGATAATTATTATATAGGTACCTTATAGGGATAGAATACATACATACTTCATTATAGTACTACATATACATACATAACATATATAATACTTAAAGTAATGGATGAGAGTGATGTGCTGATTCCGTCAAGCTTTTGAAAAGGAGATCTCGCACTTTCATTTTGAATGCGTAACGGTTACTGGACAATCTGATTTCAGGAGGGAGTATATTCCATAAGAAAACAGACTGTATGACAAAAGAAGACTTGACGAACTCAGTAGAGTGACTGGGGCAAGAAAGAAGAAGATTATGAGAAGAACGAAGATCTTTCTCATGTGTTGAAGATAGAAATTGGAAATATGCGGTGAGTTAAGTAGGCGGAGAAGGAGATTTGAGAATAGAAAAGAGAGTAGTAAGAGCACGCAAACACCGGCACTGTCGAATTGGTAATCAATTGAGTTCAGAACGATAAGAAGAGACGTGGTCAGACTTACGAAGATTATAGATGAATCGAATGCAGTTATTCAGAATTCGGTCGTATTTATTGAGATGTTCTGCATTCAGATCGTAATAGCACATATCACCAAAGTCGATCGTGGGAAATATTAGAGCCTGCACAAGCATTGTCTTGGTCTTGGAAGGAAGGAAATATTTTTTAAAGGGTTTAGTGCTCAGTGCAATTGCGCTTACCAATCCAGAGTCGAATCAATGTACAGGCCAAGGTTTTTTACGGCTGAAGATTATGGTATAACCAAGCCATTGAACATGATAGGTGGTAATGTTTTCAGGTCTATTCTAGACACTAAGCATCGACTGCCTACAATAATGGCCTGGCACTTCGCTGGGTAAACGGCTAAGCCAAATTTACTACACCAGTCCATCATCGACTCAAGGTCCCTATTCATTTCAGAAATGGCCACAGTTACATCATCCACTCTCGCCTGGGAGTACAACTGCAAGTCATCAGCATAAAGATGATACGAAGACCGAAGATTAGGAGTTACGAAGTTAATAAAAATAGAGAAGAGTAAAGGTGAGAGAATGCCACCCTGAGGAACACCAGAGCTAATGTCTCGCCAACTAGTAGTAATTTCATCACAACGAACAGACTGCTGGCGTTCCTGAAGATAAGTTGAGAACCATTCCAGTGCATCAGGCGAGATCATGATATGGGAGAGGATCCATAGAAGGATATCGTGACTAACGGTGTTAAAGGCGTTCGAGAAGTCGACCAAGGTCAGCACAGTGACCCTAGTGTCCTCCATGCCAGCCCTAACATCGCCAGTCACTTTCAGGAGAGCAGAAGTCGTGCTGTTTTCTTTCGGATTCAGACGGATCATGGGAGATCCAAGAAGGTCCACGACGCCACAATGGATGATGCAGAAGATTAAGTGGAGTGAAACCACGAGACAAGCAATCTGCGGGGTTCTCAATACCCACGACGTGATTGAAACAAGTAGCAGGAACCAGTTCAATCAATTTGCTAACGCGGTTGTCGACAAAAGTCCAGCGATGAGGAGAAGAATGAATCCAAGCGAGCACTACTTTGGAGTCGGAAAATGCGTATATTTTATTAATGGGGTAGTGGGGCAAAACTGTGTCTTGAACCTTGCGGAGCAACTGAGACAGCAGAAGGGCCGCGCACAACTCCAGTCTCGCAACTGAAATGGTTTTAACGGGCGAGACCTTAGACTTGGCACAAACTAACTGCACCGAGTAGTTAGAACCAATGCGGACTTGCAGATATACGACTCCACCGTAAGCACGCTCGCTGGCGTCAGCGAAACCTATTAAGTTGATGGTACATCCATCTACCAACCCAAGATGACGCGGAATAGTAACTTGATTGAGCGCGGTAAGCTCAATACAAAACTGGCCCCAAGCGGCGACAATATGGTCAGGGGGTGTTTCATCCCACTCACACTTTGATAGCCAAAGCTCTTTGATCAAGAGCTTGGCGTACAAAATTGTGGGAGCCACAAAACCCATTATGTCCGATAGTTGAGCCACTGTGGACAGCATAGTGCGTTTGGTGCACTTATCATCTGGTGGTGAGACGTCAAACCGAAAACTATCGCAGGATTTGTCCCAGCGTAAACCGAGAACCTTATGCGGTACAGACTTCTCAAACTCAATGTCTGGAGAAGCCTTATGAGAATCTAGTATGCGTGCGAGAACCTCCTTAGAGTTGCTTGTCCATTTGACAAGATCAAACTGGCCTCGCTTGAAAAGCTGAATAAGCTCTTCACAAAGCGAAATTGCTAGCGGAGCGGATATGACACTACAGGAAATGTCATCCATGTCAAATGTCATCCATGAACAATAAACCTTCAGTGGGGATCTCTATGATAGGCAGAAGTCTTGTACATAGGCATGCCACCATAGAGGCGATAATTCCTGTTCTCGATTTGTGGTTAAAGAGACGCTGCGTCGGTGCGTTCTCACTTTCCATGGTTGTTTCGGCCTGTGCTTGTGAAGGAAAGACCAGGAGGCAACGCATAGATGTCTCAATTGTGACAGCAGCCGCAACCCTGTCGATGCAACGGCGCTACAAACGTTGGCGGAATGCCCCGCTTAGGCGTCCTAGCGCTGTGAACTCATCATCATCTTAAGCCATTCTCGACTATTTTGGTGTAGGCCTCTTTAACAACTTCTATTCTGTTCTGTATTGGGTGGGCAGTCTTCAACCAATTACTGCCTGATTACTTTATGATGTCATTCCATCTCATTTGAGGTCTTCCAGCTGGTCGTTTACAATCCCACTGTCTCCATTTCAATATTTGCTTGTTTGTTTCGGGTTTCCTGGCTACATATCCAGCCCACTGCCACTTTACCTTCGCTACTCTTTTGACAACATCTGATACTCGACTTTCTTTTCAAAGCCATTTATTCGTTCTTTTGCTTCTTAGTGTCACTCCTAACAGTTTTCTCTCCATTGCCCTTTGAGCTACTTCAAATTTCTGGTGAGCTGTCTTTTTAGTAACATAAGTTTCGGCTCCGTGGGTAAGCACTGGCAGGACGCACTGGTGAATATTCTTGCTTTTTGTTGTTTCGTAATATTCATAGCAAAAGCAAATGCCAGCTTGTTAGTTAGCTTTGCCCATCTTTATCTCTTGCCCTAGGTACATATATTTATTGACGAATTATGGCCTTGAACTGGTCGCGGCAATTGTTACAGTCGCACCCTCGCTCCCTGCCCTGTCCATGGTACAGGGCGTGATGGCTTGGAACATCACCGTCTCTTTCTGTAAGGCAGTAATGCCAATCAAGAAGCTGGCGAAGCGAGAGTGGGTGATGATGGCAGCCATAGAGACCGCTCTCCGCCTGCCAGTAGGCTGAGACAACAGCGCCGTGTCCGCGTGCGCCTCCAGAAATGTTGATTAGCAAATATGATGTATCCCGCCAGTATCCAACGGCTAGCCGAACCCTGACAGGGTCTTACTTGATACTTGATTGCACGGGCTGTTTCCGCAACTCCACGTCTTGGCGCGTATTTTGCGTGCGGGTGGGAATGGTGTCTTCATTCGAGCCACCCCAGCTCTTCGAGGAAGGCCAGCAGACTCTTGATGTGGCCCACTGCCTCCCTCAGGGTGCTGTATCTCGTCAGGTACTGCTGCCTGTACTGTGCGACCTCAGGGCAGTCGAGGAGCAGGTGGACTGCCGTCTCGTCTGCTGCCATACAGGCCCTGCACAGCGGGCTGTCGGTGATACCTATAGTAAATAGGTGTTTATTAAAGAATCCGTGTCCTGTGTAGGCGGCCGTGACTGTCCGCAGTTGTTGTTTGGACAGCCGGAGGATTTGTTTGGCTATCTTACCGTCTACTGCGGGAAGAGCCTCCTTGGCCTGCCTACATGTTTCAATACCAATCCAGGACTGGTTGTGTTGGGTCCTGGTCCTATTTCTTACCAGGTTGCCATAAAAACCAGAAGGGAGGGGAATAATGGGCTCGGGTCCCACCACCTCTAAAGTGGCCCCTCTTCTGGCAAGTACGTCGGCTGCGTCATTCCCTCTTGAGCCACTGTGGCCCTTGATCCATTGCAGTGTTAATTTGTTTTGTTTACCTACCTCTGTTAGTTTCTGGTGGCATTCGAGTGTGAGTGCCGAGGTGATAGAATGGCTTTTGAGGGCTGAGAGGACCGCCTTACTATCTGAGAGGATCCTAATGGATCGTTCCCTTACCTCACGTGCCATGATTGCTGTGGCAGCTAGGATTATGCCAAAACATTCGGCCTGGTAGACCGTGTTGTAGGCTCCCAGTGGTGCTGCGATGTTGATGTTTAGGTCCTCGGAGAATACTCCTGAACCCGTACTTGTATCCGTCTTAGACCCATCTGTGAAGATCGTGAGCTCGTTGTGATTAACCGCTCCTTCGTGTAGATCCTCGTACAGTTGGATTTTGTACTTCTTGTCGAACACAAATTGTTTCGGTATTTGGTCGCCAATGGCTTGTGTGAGAGGAACTTCTTTAAAGAGTGTATTTAAATTGCTAGTGTGCGGTGTGTGGTGTCTTTCCAGAGTTTCAGAGCTCTTAGCGGGACCGCCGTCATCGTTGCTTCCTGTTGTATAAACAGGTGCAATGGAGGCAGGTCCAGCAACACTTCGAGTGCCGCTGTAGGTGTAGTTTTCATGCAGCCCGTTGCCGCTAGGCATGCAAGTCTTTGAAGCTTTTGAAGCTTGTTGGCGGCCATTGTTAGGTTGGTCCGAGGCCACCACACTACTGCGCCGTAGCTTATCATCGGACGTATTATTGTCTTATAAAGCCATAAGACAATTTTGGGGGATATGCCCCAGCGTTTGCCTATCATCTTCTTACACTGCCAGAAGACAATGCTGGCTTTGTTGAGCTTATTTTCCATGTGGCTGTTCCATGTCAATTTGCTGTCGAGAGTGACACCTAGGTACTTAACCTCGGTGGACAGCTTAAGCTCTGTATTAAATAACCTGGGCAGTCGGTAAGTGCCCAGCGCGCGTTTGTGTGTGAACATAACTAGTTCGGTCTTGGTCGGGTTTACAGATAATTCGTACTCATTACACCACCACTCTACTATGCGTAGGGCTTGTTGGGTTAGGTCGTACACTGTACTGGTTACCTTACCTGAGGTGAGTATGGTTAGATCATCTGCATAACCTATTGTGTAGAAGTCTCTGGCGTTGAGTTTGTCTATGAGTTCATTGATGACTAAGTTCCACAATAGCGGGGAGAGTACACCTCCCTGCGGGCACCCTTTAGTTATCAAGGCTGTCTGAGTGTCGCCGTGCAGGCGCACTACCCTTTTGCTGAGCATGTTTTGGATCCACTGTATGAGCATCTGATCCACACCATGCCTGGCTAGGGCGTTGCTTATGCTGGAAAAGTTTGTCTTGTCGAAGGCTCCTTTTATGTCAATGAAGGTGCCCAGACAGATGCATTTTTGTTGTATAGCAGCTTCTATCTGGTTCACGACCTGATGTAAGGCCGATTCCGTCGATTTCCCTGAGCTGTATGCATGTTGATTGGCATGTAGGGGTAAGTGTTTAAGTGCCCCACTTCTTAGTTCCCTCTCGCAGAGCCTTTCCAAGGCTTTAAGCATGAAGGAGGTCAGGCTTATTGGTCTGAAGGACTTTGCATTGGTATAGTCTGTTTTGCCTGGTTTTGGTATGAAAATTAGTTTGACTTCCCTCCATCTCTTCGGTACATATCTGAGGGCCATGCTAGCCCTCATGATTGCCAGAAGTCTTTTGCGGACAGGTTCACCCCCCCATTGTAATAACCCTGGGAAGATGCCGTCCAGTCCGGCTGCTTTGAAGGGATGGAAGCTGTCGATGGCCCATCGGAGTTTTTCCTCTGTGACCACGGTATTTGCATGTCTCCACTCATGTTTTGTCGCCACTGTTTGTGTATCGTGCCACGTTATTACCGGGGTGAGGACGCAGCCTGGGAAGTGTGTTTCGAGTAGGACGCGTCTTGTCTCCTCCTCCGATGTGGTGTATGTGTTATCCGGTTTACAGACAGTACCTGGTGCAACCGTTGGTTGCTGAGCCAGTAATTTCCTTACCCGGTTTACTTGTTGGCAAGATTCAATGCTCCCACAGAATTTCCTCATTTCATCCCATGGTACGTCTGAATCTGAGGCACTTCTTGTAGCTTGATTTGGCCGCTTTATAAGCGTCCCAATCTTCGTCTGCGCTTGTGTTCATTGCCCTGTTTAAAGCCCTTCTTACCTTCTTGCGCTTGCGTTTAAGCTCAGCGCTCCACCAGGGTTGTTTGCCTGGGGTTGATGGTATAGTGGTTTCAGGGCAGGCTGCGTGGTAGCTGTCTAACATCGACTGCGTCAGTGTACATACCTGCTCGTCGATCTGTTCATTGTTACCCAGTACTGTCGGCGTAGCAGTCAGGGTAAGTTTCTGTGTAAGTAAGTGGACATACTTTACTTTCTCAGTGTTGTGTGGTTTCCTACGCGGCTGTGTGGGTTGTATAACGACTTCCATGGAGAAGCTGATCCATCTGTGGTCTGAGCACGATGCCTCTTTCGAGACGTGCAACGTGCGACGTGTGAATCAAGGGATGATTGATGCGTTCAGCCGCTCCTTCTGTTGCGAGAGTTAAGTCGATAATTGTCTGACTACGTCTTGTGACGAAGGTAGGCTCCGTACCTGTGTTTAATAGGGTAAGATTGGTGGTGAATAGGAATTCAACCAGTGATTTACCTCTGTTGTTATTGCAGTTCATGCCCCACATTTGGTGGTGGCCATTGGAGTCCGTTCCTATTACGACCTCCGTATTGGTTCTCTCGCACTGGTTAACCAGACGCGTGAGGTCAAACGGAGGCGGGTCTTCGGCCTCGGGCATGTAGACCGATGCGAAAACAACCGCTATACTCCTTGGCTGCTGTGTTATTTCAATTTGTATCGCTGTGATGTCTCTGGAACAGAACTCCGTTAGAACTTGGGCTCTGATGTTTTTAGTAGTTAGTATACAGTATAGTGTGTGGTCAGTTGAAGAATAAATCTTACCTCCCAGGCTGGAGAGGCCTCTAATGAGGCCACCCCTTATCCAAGGTTCCTGGATGAGCACGATAGCTGAATGTTGGACCTCCATCCATTTGCGCAGTTGCGCAGTAGCTGTTTGGCTGTGGTGGAGGTTGGTTTGAAGGCAGTTGACGTTACTAGGCGGTGGGTTCATCTTTGGATGATGTCCCCTTCTTCCCAAGCGTCAGCTGCGTCAGGCCGGCCAGGATGTCGCCAGCCTCCACCCCGTCGTCCCGCCGCACCGGACTCAGGAGCAGGCACTCATCTTCCGAGTTACCCTCGGCTGATGGGCCAGCCTCCGAGCCAGACGCGGCCGGCTCTGACGGGCCGGATTCTGCGTCGTACCCTGGCTTGGTGTTAGAGTCCTGCTTGACTCGTATGGAGTTGTCGTCGCATCCCGGAGGATGGTCGACAAACTTACCTGAGGGGTCCCGGAACCTGACGTAGACGGCACCCACCCCCAACGCGAGGTGGCGCTCGTTCTTCAACAGGATCGGGACCTGTTTCTCTGGGACGCCCACCACCAGGAACCACCCACCTGACTGCCTTTCGGAGTGCAGCATCGACCATTTGTCAACCTCCAACCAGGGGTTCCGGAACTCCAGAGCGCGACTCACGTCGCGCACGTCGTCCCAGACCCCCTGTTCGTCGGGTACGACAATGCCGCACCGCACTCTCTTCGGGGTCTCTTCCTGGCCTCTGACCTCCAGTTCGAAGCCCGGTGGTGGGACCAGGAGAGAGACTGCCTCCGTCAGCCAGGTGCGCGTTGCCTCGTCGGCGCACCAAAGTTTGAGGACCCCGTCCGCATGCACGGGTTTCCCGGTGAACGCTGGAGCGGGGCGTTTGGGGGTTTTGGTCGACCAGGCGTCACTCAGGATCGTCCTCTGGAGCTCCCGGAGTCCTTGGTCCACCAACTCCTTCGGCAAGTTCCCTGTGCGTTTGCATGTTACTGCAACACACAGGGACGCCTTGGAGGCCTGTGCGTAGGACTTACCTACTGTCGTCCTGGAGGAGTCGAGGCGGGGCTTCTTGTGGTCTCCCCGAGGCGAACTGGTCTCGTTGAGAGCACGTTTGGCCTCACCTCTGTCCTTGTTTCCGGCAGTTTTACCTGCTGTGTTGCTCGGTGGTGCAGTGGCTGGTTGCCGTCCAGGGTGGCCAGCTCGCCGCTTGGCGGCAGCCGGCTTCCTTGTACTGCCTCCGGCCTTCTTGCACCCCTCACTGCTGAGTGTGGGCTGCGCACTGATCACATTGCTGGGACCTGCGACAGCAGCCTGCTCAGCTGCTTTTGTAGAGGCAGCACCGGCAGCAGCAGCGGTTTGTGCAGCCTTCTGCTTGGACGCCCTGCGCTGTCTCTTGTTTAGGTTTTTCCTCTTCTTCGACGGGCCGACAGTGGCGGGGCCACTAGTGGGCGGGCGCTGAACAGGATTGGTGATCTTGCCCTTACCCTTGCCCTTCTTGTGGCCAACCAGTTGCCAGCCCGCGAAGGAGGAGTCGTCTTCCCGCTTGATCTCGAACGGGCTGACGATTGTAAGGTCGGGACCAGTACTAGTGCTAGCCAGCGCTGAAGTCCCGTCCTTGGGGGATGATATAACCTCTGCAGCCGAGGCCACAGCGTCAACCATCTGTTTTGGTTTTGCGGCGGGAACAGCTTTCGCTGCCACCGTCGCAGTTGGGGTAGTGGAAGGGATAACGGTATCCATAAATGTTTTTACAAGACTTCATCCCTCTGGCTTCCCACCCTCCATGGAGCCCGCAACAGGGAACGTCATACCGGACGTTAGGATTACCAGAGGGATATAGGAACGCGGGGCTGGCTTACAGCACGACATCGGGCGCCCACTTGGGTTAACGGCCTGAGCCGAGTTACCAACTCTAGCCGTCCACCCTCGCTTGCGCCCTCAGTATAGCCTTCACCAACCACGTCAACAGCCGAAATAAATTCCGACTATTGATGTGGACCCTACGTCCCTAGCCCGTGGCCCTCTGACGGGACACGATGGCCATTTCCCCCGCTGCGGCTCACAGCGGGGGCTACCGTTTAGCGTGAAATCGGGACCAAAGAGGGCGTGTTGCCTCACGGTCACATTACCGCCAGCGCCGCTCGGCTCAACCCCCCAAGACTCCGTCATCCCCGCGTACGGTGCTCAACTGCGCAGGTCCTAGCGCAGGTGGTCAACTTCCCTTACCCGTGACTGTTTACTACGGGCCCAAGCCCACCTGGCCACGAGGGGGCGTGGTGAAGAGATGTGTAATTGAATGTGTGTGTGTGCGCGCATGTGTGTACGTGTGTGTGTATGCGTGTGTAAAGTGTCTGTTAATTGTGTTTCGGCTGGAGGTTTTGGTTGCATCCATTTCTGGAGGAACTGGACCAAGAACGGGCGGCAACCTCGAGAAGGATAGTCCACCAGCCTTGCCTTAGGGATCTACACGACCTGCGCTACCCCTGAGACCATTCGCCACTCCCTGCACCGGACTAAGGTGCAGGGAGTAGAAGTCAGTGCAGTTCAGTGGAAATGGAAACGAATTGAACTGCACGGGCTTCCGCCCCTGACAGGGTCACGGTGTACGACGCGATGCTAACCGCAATTTGCGTGGCCACCGTCAAGGGATACCGTCGTGGTTATAGTCAGTAGACCCAACCACGCACCAAAAAAAAGGTGGTTTGCATATCTAATGTACCACACAATGAACATTACATGGCACCAGCAGCCGCTAGCTCTTCTGCCATTAAGGCATACTGAAGGAACAACAGAAAGCAAGCAGCGCACGCTTTGAGCGCAGTGCGAATTAGAGCGAGATAGCGTGACAGACGCTGCATCGAATGCTATCTCGCTCTTGGATTAGCACCTGTCATTACCTGATGCCATTTAAATTGCAACTTGCACATGATTTTAGACAAAATATAACAATAATTAGGATTTATTTCACAAACAGAACAGATTCTTTGAGCTCAAATATTATCTACCAGATTACACTTAGAACTTTAGTGTAGTAATAAAAAGTGTTTATTTTGTACTATTCTATAATAATTTTAAGTTTATTTTAGTTGGCCGGCACATTTTGAATTAGCCCAAATTTGTATGAAGGTGATCTACTTTTCTCCGAAAAGCATCTCATTGTTTACTTACAAATATCTTTGAACTGACCCGATGTCACACAATTTTTTATCTCGAAGAAGCTTTGTGTACTTCTTTACGATCAATCTCAGTCAATCGAAGGGGCAGTGTACCCAAGGACTGACGAAAAGAAATAGCTGCCAGACACATAAAATATCACATTCTTATCCTAATCTAAAAACCAAAGTTACTGTAGGCGCAAATACTAGAATCTTTAGGTACTTACGGGAAGCTGGGCTGACGGAGTTTACTTAGGGTGTTTTCCTCGATAGCTTGAAGCGGAGCAGTGTTGTCTTCCAGGGTCTTAGATGCTGGTAATCCACCCACAAAATCAGTTCATATGCACAGCACTTTTAAATTGTTTAGTTTATAGATTTAGCGAAGCGTCCTACATTTAAGAGTAATTTAGGCGTTATAGGGCGAGAAAAAATATCAGCAGGGTTTTCTTGACCGTTAATATGAAACCAATCTTTAGCGGGCAATTTAGAGTTTATTTCAGTGATCCTATTCGCGAGAAATGTGTGAAATTTAAAAGCGGGTGAGTGTATCCACGTGAGTGTTACAGTCGAGTCAGAGAATGCGTAAATATTGTCAAATTGACAGCGTTTGCATAGTGTATTTTTTACAGCGTTGAGAAGATTAGCAAATAAGAGTGCACCGCAGAGCTCGAGGCGAGCCAACGGCATTTTACTGACTGAAGCGACGCGTGATTTAGAGGTGAGTAAAGAAACAGATCCAGGAGATTTATCGCTGGCGCCCACCCTCAATTATACGGCCGCACCATAACAGCGCTCACTAGCATCTGCGAAACCGAGCAGTGTCACGTGAGTATCTGAACTTATACCTACATGACGCGGGATTTTAATTTGTTCAAGAAAAGAGAGTTCGTTGTGGAATTGATTTCACTTATGTTCTATTTGTGAAGGTACTGAACTATCTCAGTCGAGTTCATGTTTCCAACAGTATTGAACGAGTAACTTCATGAATGCTGTTACAGGAGCAATAAGATCTAAAGGGTCGAACAAGCGAGCTGTTGCGGATAAAATCGTGCGTTTTGTACACTGGCGAGAAATTGCGTTGATATTAAATTGAAATGTGTCCTCTACAGGGTTCCACTGCATACCTACAATTTTTATGTTCGTATTAGCGTCAGCATCAAAATTAATATTTTGCGGATTTTTATGCGAAGCGGGGATTTTATCCATTAGTTCAGAGCTATTTGAGACCCAGTATGTAAGATTGAAACCTCCTGGCTTAAACATAGCGACCATTTCGCAGTGAGTTTTTTCAGCCTTATCAACGCCATCTATTGAACATATATAATCGTCCATATACATATGGTTTTCAGCCTCGTAAGCGGCTAATGGGTATCGAGCCTTACTTTCAGCTGCGAGTTGGCGAACCACCCTCATAGCCAAGTATGGCGAGCTAGAAACACCAAAGGAAACTCGATTAAACTCATAGGTGTGTATTTTACTATTTTTATCAACCCTATATAAGATGCGCTGAAAGGCGTGATGTTTAGAAACGAGCTTTAATTGAAAGTACATATTTTCAATATCAGATGCCACGGCGATTGAGAACATGCGTAAGTTTATAAGTAAATCAAAAATATTACTTTGTAAATTAGGACCAATATATAAAATGTCATTAAGTGATTTTCCTGATGAAGTTTTGCAACTAGCATCAAGAACAATGCGTATTTTAGAAGACTGTTTATTAGGGTGATAAACAGCGCAGTGCGGAATATAATAATGCGGGACTTCAAGAGAGGGATTATCAACTTTTGAAAGATATCCTTGGTCTATGTAATCTTGAATAGTAGCGTTATAATTTGTACAAATATCGGGATGCGAACCTAATTAATTTTCTAAATTAAGGAGACGGCGGTGAGCAATTGCGTAAGAGTTCCCTAATTCAAAATATGGAGTTTTAAACGGTAACTGTACCGTATATCTGCCAGTATCATCGCGTGAGTGAGTTGCGGTAAATTTAAGTTCTTCACAGGCCTGATCATCAGGGCTCATGTGAATTTTATCAGGGACGTTTTCTATTTCCAAAAAGCGTTGAGTGAGAGTTTCAAGTGAGTTAAATGCGGTAGCGCAGAAAAAACTCTTATTATTACAAGTATTCTTATTTTTAAGAAGAGGAGTACTAATATTTAAGCGGTTATCACAATCTGCCCTTCCCATGGCAATATAACCAAGTGTAGTCTGAACAGCGACTACCGACGAGCCAGGCAATGTAACCTTCCCACTACCTAACAAGAACAGGAACAGCTCGTTGCCAATTAAACAGTCGATAAAAGCCGGTAAATGGAATGTATCATCAGCCAAAGTTAAATTGCGTAAATGGATTAATTTTGATGTATCTATGGGTAGACTAGGTAAGCCGTCGGTAATATTTTCTATTACGCGAGCGCGGATAGTGTACGAGCAACGTGAATCAAAGCGGGAAAATATTTTAAATGTTGTTAATCCAAGGGAAGGAATTTTAGATTAGCCTATACCAAGAATAGTCGAGTTATCAGGAGTAACAACTAAATTAAGGCGTTCACAACACGATTTTGTGATAAAATTACTCATTGAACCTGTATCTAGAAACACGCGAACTTTATTTGGATAGTTATTATTATAAACAAATACAGAAGCTGTAGGTAACAAAACAGTAGTATTATTGCAATCAATATTATAAGTAGAAGCGGTCACGATAACGCGAGATCATTTGAATTTACGCGCGCGTAGCTATCAGTAGTGGCAGCGATGTTCGATTGGCTCGACACGATCATGGCGCTAGAGGGCGTGCTCGTCACGGTGCAAGATGGCGACGGCGCTGACCCACCGAGCGGCAGCGACTTCGCGCGCTGTGTGTTATTATTACTCAGCGATGCATTAGGTTCGACTTCCGATCGCGGGGTCACCTATTTGGTTTTGTAATTATAATGAAAGTTTTCTAAGCGTAAGCGTGTTTGCGTTGGCATAACGAACAAGTATGTGCAGATTTACAGAGTTTAGTATCGTGGAATCCTAAACAATTGCGACAGAAATTATGTTTATTTACTAGTTCGAATCTGGCACTCGGATCTTGATCTAATAAAATATGAACATTTATATAAAGGGTGCGCATTAGGGCCATTACATTTTTTACATGAATGTTTGTTTGAAATAGAAATATTATTTTTGATAGGTCAAGTCGATTATATCGATTTAGTAACGTTTAGTTTAGTCTATTGTAAATTTTGACTATGGTCACACTGAACTGTCATTCACTCTTTTTTTGGTTCATTGTCGGTTCCCGGTAAAAAAAAATTTCTTGACCACTCCGTATCTTGTAATCTCGCGTGCCCTTGTGCTATAAAATAATATTTGGAACCCGTTTGATTGCCGCTTCCTTGATCAATAACCGGCAACGGTTTATTTGTGATAAATAATAGTATCTTAATGAATATTGTAAAACTTGTGTGAATCCGATGCACGTGCTTGGTGCTCGACGACTTCGCTGGTGAAGGACGCCGAACTGGACTCTGTGGTATTTATTCGATTTGCTTGTTATTTTGGCCAAAATTATGAGTTAATCTTATCGGTCCACTCAAGAACATCATCAGGAACACCAGGAGATCCTTGGTAAGTAACCTTTATTTATTAGTTGTAATTCACTGTGCAACGCAATATAACTGTTTAGATATCGTGGTCAGGTAGATGTATTACAACTTTCACTGCGCACTCTGAACAATTTCCTACCTGCCTACGGTAACTCTAGACACAATTTTTGGTGCAAAGCTCGGTTGATTAGCTAACCGCTGTTGCATTGCTGAGTACAAACCTCAGATTGGTATAAGCTTGTATCTTATCACCTTGAAGAAAGTATGGTAGTGTTTGTCGGGTCAGTTTTTGCCTAAAATACATAATATTTATTTGTATAAGTTGACCTACATAGCTTGAAACACATTCTCATACATGGCCTCAATCAGTAATTGTTTGACTTGTATTATTGAAATCTAGCAATAATTTGTTGTTGTTAATATTAATAAGTCAGTTTGTCTGGATACATAACAGCTGTATGTATCAATAAATTAAGTAAATTAAGTTTATTGCGTATATTGGGTTTGAAACATTATAACAACCAAACTTGACAAACCTTGGTGTTATAAATTATTGATAAAATTGTTAGGTAACACATATTCTGTGTTAACTTACTATTGTATATCACAAATAACACAGTGAGCCTGTCTGTTGCAAATAATTAATTAACTTATTTGGAGTTTCAACTTTGATAACTTTGTTTTCGTGTCAATATAATTGAAACTATTAATTTTGTTGGGCAGTAAATACCCGTCACTTGCTTGTACTAGCAGTAAACAGGCTAATACTTTGTTGGTTTCAAAGAATTAACAAATATTAAGTTTTGATTGTTAATATTATGTAACGCTTGTCCGAGCTCTTTTGAAACTTGATTATGTCAGCTATCAAGGACTTGCGTGCGGCTGTTGGTGCTATTGCATCAGATTTGCGCTGGTTTGCCTCAGCCAGTGCCTTGCTGAACCGGCCTGATCGCCAGCAGGCCTTACTACAAAGGTATGAGCAGATTGATGATCGCCTGGCAAGTGTGGAACAGCAATTCCGCACTTTCAGCGCTTGTTGTCTCGAAGTGTCAGTTAATGAATTGTCCGCCGTAGTAAACCGCTGACCAGCGAAATAAGGTCAGCGAAGATTATGCTCAGGTCTTAGACCTGTATGATGCTGTCTCCAATAGTGTGAGACAATTAGTTGCCGAGAGGGACGGGCAACCCGGCTTGAAGCAGGAGCTTCCTAGGATAGCACCGGGGCTGGTGAGTAGGCTTCCTACATTAGACCTCCCGCATTTCGGTGGCTGCCTAGGGAGCTACCTGGGCTTCGTTAATTTGTTTGACAGCCTGGTCAATGACAGGGCTGACCTTCGGCCGGCACAAAAATTGGCCTATTTGATGTCGGTTCTGGATGGGGAGGCCAAGGGCCTCATCCAGCATCTGCTCGTGTCTGACGAGGCGTACCAGACGGCTCGGGACTTAATTACCCGTAGGTACCATAACAAGCGTGGCCTCGCCGACACGCATATTGAACAGATTTTGAGTTTGCCCACGCTCACCCGGGTCTTTGGGTTGCGCACCCAACTTTTGAACCCGCTTTCGGTGGCAATCAACGCACTAAAGTGCCTTGACCTACCTGTGGACCAATGGTCCTATCTATTGGTGCACATTGTGCTTAAGAAGCTGCCTGCCGACCTGAGGTCGCGTTTTGAGCAGCGCTTTGGTGGGGATAGCGCGACCCATCTGCCCCCCTTTGCTGACCTGGAGAGGTTCCTCGAGGATGAGTGCCGGGTCTTGGACAACTCCGGTGGTGACACGCCGGCTAAGACGCAGCCACCCAAGGTCAAGGAGCAGGCTCGCGTTCACACTCGAGCCAATGTTGACCGGCGCCCTCCTCGCTTTGCAGTCACGCAGAGCCCAGCGGAGTGCTCTTACTGCAAGGTCACGGGGCACAGAACGGCCAGTTGTAGGGCATTCTTGGACCTACATGTCGCCTCTCGTAGGCGCATCGCGAATGCCCGCCGCGTTTGCTTCTCTTGCTTGGGATCCCACTACCAGCGAGACTGCCCAAACTCTCGCCCCTGTCCTCACTGTGGAGGACAGCATTTGGACATTCTCTGCATGAATGCCAGAGGGGTAGGCCGCTTGTCCAAACAGCCGAAGCCGCACACGGGCGGGTGTTTTGAAGGTGGCAGCCGAGGCTCACCGGTGCGTAGCCGAGATTCGCCTCGCTCACTTGATCGCCACTCACCCCGCTTGGAGAACCGTAGTGTGCGCACGTCTCCTCTCTCTCGCGCACCTGAATGTGCGACCGCTCAACGTCACCAGCACCATGACTGCTGCCCCAGGTATTCCCCTCCTTTGGCGGAGCGTCCCCGCCTTGACTCGCGCCCACCTCGTTTTGGGCGGGTGCATCATTATGACCCCCCACAGATGGCGCGCGGATCGAGTCATCGCGCTTTTGAGGACTTCAAGCCGGTGCGGCTTGAAGTCATTTTGACTTGCCTGGTCCTGGCCAACGGTCGCCGCCCAGGCAACAATAGGTCATTGACCCCTGCCCTATAACGCCAACCACCCTCATTGAGACCGTTATCCTACCAACGGTTGCTGTGAGGGTCTGGGGACCCACGGGGACCTCTGTTGTTGTCCGTGCTATATTGGACACAGGTTCACAAGGTTGCATTGTTTCCACTTATTTGGTAGGGCAGGTTAAATTAAATATGGGTTCTTTTCCAAATTGTATACGGGGAATAGGTGACGTAGCCTCTAATGTTGAAGGGCAAGTTAAAGTTTTGTTTGCCCCTGTTGAATCTTCACACCCGAGGATTAAAACCTCAGCTATTGTGCTAAAGAATATTTTGGGTATGCATCCACAGAAACAGCTACCTTCTGCTGTGGTGAATTTGACAACAGGATTGGAACTGGCAGACCCAAATTTGACACACCGGGACAAATCGATTTGTTGATTGGCTCTGATGTCCTCGGTGGAAATTTGATTGGTGGGAAATGGGTCTTGGGTCCAAATGGTTTGACTGCCATCCCGACCATATTTGGATTTGCTTTGATGGGACCCGTACCAAGGGAACCCGCTCCACCCGAACTTGATAATTTGTTGGCGGTAGGCTCCGCTCTTTCTGATGCAGTTCAGAGGTTTTGGGAGGTAGAGTAGCCCCCTCAAGCTGCTCGTTTGAATTCAGAACATGAAGTGTGCGAGCTGTTCTTCCAGAACAACACTGGTCGACTCCGTTCTGGTCGGCTTATTACGAAGCTACGTTTTCTGTCTGTTTGACCTCCTCTTGGTGAGTCACGACCTTTAGCCGAAAAGAGATTGTTGGCTATGGAGCGTCGCATGGGTCGTGATCCGGAGCTCAGACAGAAGTACATTGAGTTCATGGGAGAATATGAACAATTGGGACACATGTCTGTGTCAAATTTGGATTGACGTTCGGTGGAGCATTACTTTCTCCCGTATCATGCGGTATTGAAGCCATCGACTGGCAAGCTGCGCACAGTGTTTGATAGTTCTGCGCAGACTTCAACAGGCGTATCCTTGAACCAGTGCTTGCATTCTCGTCCCAAGTTGGTCAAGGACTTTTGTGACGTCATCACCAGCTTCCGACGATATCAGGTTGTCTTTGTAGCCGATATAAAAATGATGTTCAGGCAGACGATTATCCACCCTGATGACCGTCGCTACCAGCTGATCCTTTGGAGAGCGAATCCTCGCGATCCTATGGTCGTCTACGAGCTCAATACCAATACGTATGGGTTAAGGTCGAGCCCCTACTTGGCAATACGTTCTCTTTGGGTGCTCGCAGACCGCGAAGGCTTACGTTTCCCACGAGCCTCCGCCATCTTGAAGGACGATATTTACGTCGATGACATTTGTTCTGGCGCCTCCACAGCGGACGAGGCGATCCTCCTGTGGGACGAATTGATAGGAATTTTGGCCTCCCCTGGTTATGAGTTGCGCAATGGATTTCCAACTCACCAGCGCTTTTGGAAGGCTTGCCAGAGGATTATCAGCAAGATCCACATCTATTTGAGATTGTTGACAACCCCGCCATGATGGCTGTTCTCGGCGTTCAGTACAGACCAGTCCAAGACATCTTTACGTATAACGTAGACTTGAAATTGCCTTGTTCTTGGACTGAACGTCTCGTATTGTCTACTGTCGCCAGAACCTTTGATCCAAACGGTTGGTCCTGTCATATTTTGGGCAAAATGCTTCTTGCAGAAGCTTTGGACAGCAGGATTGACCTGGGACGAACCTCTACACGGTACTCTTGTTGAGGAATGGACCTCTTTTTTATCCTCACTTCTTGCCGTCAACGAGATCTCCTTGCCTCGTCCCATCCTTCCTCCCAGGAAGTACAAGGCCACCCTACACGGGTTTTGTGATGCCTCGGAACGTGGTCACGCGGCCGTGGTGTACTTGCGCACAGTCAGTGCCTCAGGTCAGGTGAAGGTTTCCCTGATCATGGCGAAGAGCAAGGTTGCACCCCTTTGGACATCTCTGATCATCCCGAAATTGGAGCTCTCGGGAGCAGCCCTATTTGTACGCTTATTGAATCACGTGTCTAGTACTTTGGGTAAAAGCATTTGTATTAATGGGACCTACGCCTGGACAGACAGCCAAATTGTTCTTTCTTCTGTTGTTGGTTGAAGGCGTCTGTCCACACCTTGGAAGCATTTGTTGCTAATCGCGTTTCCCAAATACAAAAATCTGAAGTCAAGCTTGTTTGGAGATACGTGCCAGGTGAGCTCAACCCCGCTGATTGTGCCTCGCGCGGATGCTTGACGCCTAGTTTGATAGGTCATTCACTGTGGTGGGATCCAGAATGGTTGAGTCGACCAGAAATTGATTGGCCTCGAACGCCAGTTTTGAATACTTCTAATTTGCCGGGTCTACGAACACTCGCTCTTGAGAAGGTAGGATGCGCCTTCGACCCCGATTTTTTGTTGAATCGTTACAGCTCCCTCGATAAGTTGTTAGGTGTTACTGCTTGGATAAAGCGTTTTGTTTTTAATTTTAGGCACCCACAACAGAAACGAATGACACCGTTTCTTTCACCTCAGGAACGACAGGAGTCCCTCTCCTTTTGGGTTCGTTCTGTGAAATTGGCGCACTTTGAGAAGGAGATTGCTATCCTTGAGTCAGGGAAATTGAAATTATCGGGAGCTGTATCTAAATTGAACCCCTTTTTGGACGACACGGGTCTCTTGCCCGTTGGAGGGCGTCTCAAGAACGCCAACCTCCCTTACGGGGCACGTCACCCCCTGTTGTTACCTAAGGACGGTCATTTGGTACGCTTGTTGGTAACTGACCGTCACCTTAAAAATTCGCATGCTTGTTGTAATGCGCTGTTGGCCATTTTGCAACGCGAGTTTTGGATTTTGTCTGCCCGAAGAATTATCCGGAGTGTAGTCTTTCGCTGCATCCCTTGCTATAAGCTCAAGGCTTCTACCATGCAGCCCTTGATGGGAGACTTACCGGCAGATCGCGTAACTGAGAGCAGGACGTTTTACGGTGTTGGCACGGACTTCGCTGGTCCCTTTTTGGTGAAAACGTCAACACTTCGAAACAGCAAGACTGTTAAGGCCTACTTGTGCGTTTTTGTTTGTCTCTCCACAAAGGCCGTACATTTAGAACTGGTCTCCTCGCTTACGACCGAGGCGTTTGTAGCCACATTTGACAGATTTGTATCCCGCAGAGGGCTGCCTTCCTTGATCCGTTCTGATTGCAGCACTAACTTCAAGGGCACTTATAATTATTTGAATGATGTTGTTAATTTCCTTGAAACCAACAAGGCTGATATAGGCAATAGGCTTGCCCGACGTGGGATAAATTGGTTGTTTTCCCCACCAAATTTTCCACACTGGGGTAGTATTTTTGAGGCCGCTGTAAAATCGGCCTAAACACACTTGCGCAGGACAATCGGTAAATCTGTCCTTACATTTGAGGAACTCGCAACTGTGTTTTGTAAGATTGAGGCCGTTTTGAACTCTAGGCCATTGTGCCCGATCTCCTCAGATCCGAATGATTTGGAGGCCCTTACGCCGGGCCATTAATTTATTGGTCGCCCACTTGTCGCCTTGCCTGAGTACAAGGTCTCGTATCAATATAGGGGATATTGATACGAGACCTTGTCGTCTCTCGCGTTTTGAATTGGTACGCCAGATTACTCAGAGCTTTTGGAAACGCTGGAATTTGGAATATTTGCACATACTCCAGCAACGCGTTAAGTGGACCGACAAGACCGATCCACCCAAGATTGGTGACCTCGTTTTGATCAAGGAGGCTAACCTTCCGCCACTCAGATGGCGCAGGGGGCGCATTCTTCGTTTGGTAACTGGGGCTGATGGAGTTTCCCGATTTGCTGAGGTCTTGGTGGACGGTTCGATTCTGAGGAGAGCGGTTGCAACTTTGTGACGTCTACTAACTGATTAGCGGACCGGTAGGCCGGTCCGGAACGGGTGGATGTTTGAAATAGAAATAATATTTGTGATAAGCCAAGTCAATTATATCGATTTAGTAACGTTTAGTTTAGTCTATTGTAAATTTTGACTATGGTCACACTGAACTGTCATTCACTCTTTTTTTGGTTTATTGTCGGTTCCCGGTAAAAAAAAGTTGTCTTGACCACGCCGTATCTTGTAATCTCGCGTGCCCTTGTGCTATAAAAGAATATTTGGGACCCGTTTGATTGCCGCTTCCTTGATCAATAACCGGCAACGGTTTATTTGTGATAAAAATAGTATCTTAATGAATATTGTAAAACTTGTGTGAATCCGATGCACGTGCTTGGTGCTCGACGACTTCGCTGATATAGGACGCCGAACTGGACTCTGTGGTATTTATTCGATTTGCTTGTTATTTTGGCCAAAATTATGAGTTAATCTTATAGGTCCACTCAAGAACATCATCAGGAACTCCAGGAGATCCTTGGTAAGTAACCCTTATTTATTAGTTGTAATTCACTGTGCAACGCAGTATAACTGTTTAGATAAATTGTCTATCGTGGTCAGGTAGATGTATTACAACTTCCACTGCACACTCTGAACAATTTCCTACCTGCCTACGGTAACTCTAAACAATGTTGTTGATGTATTTCGGGTGCGTGAGTGTTTACGAAAAATGCTTGAGTAGGTTTAAATTTTGATGTGCTATTATAACTATTAGAGGAACGTTGGGTAATAGAGGATTGGAATAAGGAGTGCGTAATATTTGTAATTTACTTTGCTCTTTAAGAAATTTAGTGAGATGTTCAAATGTTGGTATCGGAACATTCCTATTGGATTGCTCGAACAAGTTCACTATCTCCTTGTCTAATTTAGTGAGTGCAATGTGGTTAATTATGAAATCTGCTAGATTGTCAATATCTAAACGGCGTAAAGCGGCCTCGGCGGAGTAAAATTGTTCGAGAAATGTATCGATAGATTGATTAGGTTTATAATTAATTATTTGTTGTACATAACTGGAAGCTTGAACTCGAGTATCTTGATATTTTTCTAACAAAGAATTCCAAATGATTAATTAATTATTAGCGTTAGGTGTAATACCCGAACAGACGATTAATGCTTTGCCTGATAATGAACCTATTATGTATTGAACCAATTCGGCGTCTGAGAGATGCGGATTATCGTGGATAAGACTTTTAAAATTTTCGTATAATGGCGACCATTTGCATGGTGAACCATCAAAAGTAACTAATTTGAGGGACGGTAATTTGCGGTTTCATAAATCATATTTAGGAGAATTATCTTGTGTGTTCTTTGTTAGATTATCTTTATATAACGTGAACTCTGTATGTTTTACGTAACAGTACAATTCATCGAAGGTTTAAAAAGCGGAGTAGTTTGGCTTTGTAGGTAGATTATTTTATAATTGAGCCATGACACAGGAGTCCAAAGTTTCCATAAAATTAGTTCGAATTATGTCTACGGAGTGAACGCGTGCTAGAAATTGCGATCGAAATGTCGGATTGGAAACCTTTAGGCTGAGATCGTACAGATTCTGCATAATTTGGAAGAGATTTTCCTTTTTAGCTTCTAAAATAGCTAGTTTGGGGTTAGGTTCACTATATTCATTGTCGCTGTCTGTATTTTTCTTTGTCTGCCTTTTGGACGCCATTTTGAGTGTTGAAATCTAGTATAATTTATGTGGATGCGTAAGTGTTTTTAAATGCGTGAAATAAGCGTTACATTTATTTGCGGATATTAAAATATGAATACACAAATGTATAAATAGCGAAAAGAGCGTGTGTTTGTTGAGATTTAGCGAAATTGTGTTTTTGCGGTGTGAGTAGCGAGAAACACGACAGTGGCTGCCGTAATTCAATTAAATTAATTGCGTGAGAAAGCGAATTTGCGTAATGTATTGTGTGTGCGGTAATGGTGAGTGATAAGAGAGCGAGTGTATTGTTTTTATCGGGCTCGAAAGACCAGGAAATTGCGGGCGCAAAGACTAGGATCTTTAGGTACTTACGGGATGACGGAGTTTACTTAGGGTATTTCCTCGATAGCTTGAAGCGGAGCAGTGTTGTCTTCCAAGGTCTTAGATGCTGGTAATCCACCCACAAAATCAGTTCACTTTTAAATTGTTTAGTTTATAGATTTAGCGAAGCGAGCGGCGCAGACACACACTTGTAGCGAGGAGCGGTTTTCATAGGACACTAATTTATTCAGAGTGGGTAGGAGGCGGAAAAGGACAGAGTATATATGGGAGTGTAGAATAATTAAGGATTCTGATTGCTTCCCGCGTGTTAAAGAATGAATTTGAATGAATTATTGAGTGAGGTGATTATGAATGTGGCTAGATTAATAATATTTGTTTTTATTTGTGCGTGTTTGAGTAAATGGCTTTCAGTCCATAAATATATTAAATTCAATTGAATATTTTGGCTAATTTGATTATGACGCAGACAGTTACAAAGGATTCATGAATATTTCAAAGCAATGCTACTTATTTATAACTAGTTTTGGACGGAAGTCAAAACCTGCCATTGTTGTTGTAGTCTATTGTTAGGGCAAAGAGCTCAGGTATTGGTTAGGGTTTCGTAGTCGACTAAATTGATCACGATAGCAAAAGAGAGGTATTTTACCATAAATTAGGTCAATTACACGATGAAGATCCATCAAGTAATCTTTTATAAACAAAACCTGTCTCAACACTTAGTGAACTATAATTGTTATTATGATAAATTAAATAATTTTGTTAATGCATTTTCCGGGAAAAATGTATGTACCATTAGTAAGTAATTTACAAATAGTTTAAGCTATTTCGTGGATATAGTTATGTGCATGTGTTCACCATCATCATCAGCCTATCGTAGTCCACTGCTTGATTTAGGATTTTCCAATAGAACGCCACGATTTTTGACTCTTCGTTTCTAGCCACTGCCAGCCTCTTCGAGCAAATCATCACTTAAACAATAGGTACGCAACGTTTACCAAAACGCGGTCTCCACTTTAGAATATTATGCAAATTAATATTTTTTCGAATAATTTGTACTAAGTTAGCCAGCAATGCATCACAATAATAATAAAGTATGAAGTACAGATAGTTAGTAAGAATTAACATAAATCATGCTAATAATTATTTTGATGGTTTTATATCGTACTATTTCGTGTGTTCAATGAGTGAGTTTGATATGCGCTTTCCTGACACAACACAAGCAATATTCTCGTTCTACTAGTGAACGAGTTAAGTGAGCACAGATGGTACATGATAGAGATTGGTACAGATGGAGCTGCGAGTGAATAATGTATGTAGCATCGAGCGCACCGATTGCCGATACACTTGTGAATACTGTCACGTCAAGGCAACGTTCAGCTTGATAATAAATGGAACTAAAATTTAACTTAATCATTACTTTTATTATTTTTAATACACTTTGAGGTAATACCCAAATATTGGCACTGTTGTGAAATGTGTGATGTTATGAATTATCTTTGGCAGCTTTTTATGTTTAGGAATGGCACAAATAAGGATACAATTAATTTAAACAAAAAAAATTACTTAAATCCGTTTTATCAATTCAAAGAATGCGTTTAATTAGCCGTACGATATCCACCAGTTAAATTAACTCTAAATTGTAGTGAAAACAGTTTAAAAGAAAAGACCCAATTTACAACATCTAGGGTAAAGTATGCAGAAAGTGAAAGTGAGAAAATCTGATCCTTGAACACATATTTGATCTGTGGAGTGAATTAAATTAAAGAAGTACTTTCACCGGGTAGCAATCCGTTATCTCAGAGTACCTTACAAGATAATAAGCGTTTTCATGCATGTATAAGCTAATATTTCATCTTGTAACTGCATTTGTATTTGAACCTGGATATGACAGTTTCTTCAGCGCTCGTGAAATTATGCTGACACAATCGCTGACATCCTACTAACTTACGATATCATAATTCACATACTAACGCTCGTAGTAATGCTATTTTGCATTTTGTAGCATTAGAATAATACGATGTTCTTATGATATTGCTTATAAATATTTGTTAAAATGTATTTCACATTTCAATTACATAAATCATCGCCATTATTGAGATCTGAAGTATTTTCTTAATGAACTGATATAGTAAAGAACAATAAATGAAGTAAATTACATCATCATGACATCATCATCATGACCATCATCAGCCTGCAAAAGTCCACTGCTGGATATAGGCCTCTCCAATGTCACGCCACTGAGCCCGATTTTCGGCTTATTAGTACATCTAATACATCGTTATTGTGATGGAAAGGATGTACCTATCAACTCGTCTATGTCAAAATTACAGTCTAACAAATATTAAGGACTTTTACAAGCTTAGGACTAGGATTTTGGCACAATATACCTAATAAGTCTGTAACGTATTATATTGTGCCAAAATCCTAGAAGAACAGAACTAGACTTGGCCTTAAAGTTACGCATTATTAATGCAAACCTTTACCGTATTTCTATCGGTGCTATGATCTCCACGGGGAAAAATCGAAATACCATTCGTCATTCGTAATTTCCACCGGATAAAAATAAACAAAAACAACGTACGATGTCGAGCACTCATTTGATTTGTTGTAAACCTGTACCCTAATATCCCTCAGTTTTATTATACTTCTTAAACCGTAAACGCACTAGCGGCTGGCCGCAATGTTAATTGGCCAATCACACGTCATTATGAGCATTCAATTTCACAATACATTCCAAATTGAGAAAGATAACGCGTGATTTTCAAATAGCAATGCTGTTAAAAGCTGAGCAATTTTTAACAGCAATAGCAAAGTTAGACGGTCTGACCATTGCATAGGAGTTGTACATAGCGAAACCTGTGTTAGAATATTGAGAGTTCTACGGAAAACATTATAGCTGTTGTGTTCAGCTCTTACAACTGTGGAAATACAAACTTTGTGTAAATTTTTAAACTTTCTTGGTCTTCTCTATTGAAATTACAATAGAGAAGATGGGTTTCAACTATCGAGCACCTGGCATCCAGTGGTACATTTATGTAAAACATGTGAACCGGAAAAACTTAAATCACGAGCCGACGTAGTGAGTACAGTGTGTCGCGACCGAGTACAGTGCGAGAGTGAAAACGGTGGTAGTGGTTGTGCGCGCAATAAACGAGTAAGAAAGTGGGTTGACTGGTTCACTTGTTTATAACATTCATCCACCTGCAGTATTTCAGTACATCCGTGTACATGGCGCTTGCAACAGTGCGTGAAATATCGGTTACTCAAAACAAAGATATGTGGTATATATATCCCGTAGAAACAGTAAAAAGTATTGATAGTGACCACGAAAGTTTAAATTCCTATATTGGGACAGCATATTGTTCGCCAAAACAAAGTTAAAAGCATCCGGTCTAACGCTGTCTGAGTTTCTGACCTGAACGCGAATATGACGTTCATGGCAGCGCCTGAGAAATTTGGCGTGACGAAGTGCTGGACCAGGGAGGGCTCGGTATTCGTCCTTGACGCAGATGGTCATCGGCATCGGGTTCTATACTTGGGCGATCTCAATAAAATCAAAGGCTTCGATCCAGAAAAACCTGCAGCAAAGGTTGCTGCAGCGAAAACCAAGCGGATTGCGGCATCGGAAAAATAGGTTATCATTTCTCTTTCTTAACTAGGTGAATTTAGGGCGTACACTCAGAAAGTTTTGCGACATTAAAAAAATGTTCTATAAGTAAATATATTTTTATTACATATTTCAAAGTACTCTCCACCAGCCTCTATACAAAGTTCCATGCGTCTGAACCAGTTTTCGAAACACTTTTTCCAGTCCACCGCAGACACCTCGCTTAGAGCCTGCTCGAACGCTGAGAGCGCATCATCCGGCGACAAAAATTGTATCCCTTTGAGCTGATTTATTATTTTTGGGAATAATAAGAAGTCACACGGTGCTAGGTTAGGGCTGTAAGGAGTGTGACCCAGGAGGTTGACTGGTGTGCTGTCCAGGAAGTCCCTCGTTTTGATTGCAGTGTGGGCGGGCGCATTATCGTGGTGGAGCAGTAGCCCGCGGAGCCCTGTGTTTGGTCGCTTGTTGCTAACAACAGAGAAAGCTTCTGCCAAGCATTTGGTAGTATACCATTTGGCGTTAAGGCTTCTTTGGTTTCGTAAAGGAATTGGCACCAAGTAGCCAGTCAAATTGAAAAAGATCGCGATCAAAACCTTCCCCTCGCTTCTATGTTGCTTTACTTTGGTAGGCGTTGATTCGTTTTGAAACACCCAAACAGTCGACTGGCGCTTTGTTTCTGGATCGTATTGATAAATCCAGAATTCATCACCTGTAACGATGTCGTAAACACGCCGAGACGAACCTGCTTCAAATTTGTCTGTCATATCATGGCACCATCCCACACTTGCCTGCTTCTGAACATCGGTGAGCTTGTGCGACACCCAGCGTGAAACTATCCTCCGCACCCGTAGATGCACGTGTAGAATCTCGTGAAGGCTTCTTGATCCAATCTGCAGTATATGCTGAATCTCTTGGTATGTAACTCGTCAATTGTCTTCAATCAAATTTTTCACTGCTAGCTCGTTTCCTGCCGTAACCGTCAAAGGGCGACCACTTCTTTCTTCATCCCCCAAAGTTAGTAGACCGCGCTAAATTTAATAATACCAACGTTACACGGTTGCCTTAATTAATGAATGCCGTTTGGAGTCTATCGTACGATTTATCTGGTTTTCTCGACGCAAATCCATTTTTCAATGAGACATAGTCATTTTAATTAACTCGCAAAAAATGTGGATAGTCCAGTCACTTTAGGCAAAATACGCGGTCAATCTCGGAATTTGAGATAATAAGCTGGAAACTTGTATACAGCTTCATTTTGGCGTTCTAAAAGTTGTCTCAAAAGTCACATATTATCTCGTGTCTGCGTCGTAAGTTATTCAAGGTCAAAGGTCACGAAAATCGGTTTTTTGCCATTATCTCCATTTCTATGGTTCCAATCACTTCAACACCTATTATGAAAATTGAAGATAAAAAAATTTGCCACAACTTTTGTCTCAACTCTTTTTCTGTACGCTCAATCCTTTTCGAGATAGAGAGCGGAGAGCACCCAACGCTCAGGCATATATACTGTTATACAAGGTCAACTGTGAATCTCGGTGAATAATACCTTGTATATAGAAATAAGTCAAGTACATATAATTTAAGTTAATTAAATTCTTCAATAACTTGAAGTTCAAAAATATAAATTTTCTTCTTCTTCTTCTTCATCATCATCTGGGAAATTGAAAATTTCAATTTCATCTTCATCATCTTCGTTTACCTGCATGATTGTCTCCAAACCTTCTAAAATTTCTGGATCAAATGTAGTTTCTTCCTCAGGATCGTCTTGCAATACAGCATTGAGACAAGCTTGCCCATTGCATTGTTCGCAAGCTAAAGTGCATTGCAAGCCCGATTTTCTGCATCCGCAGCATGACCTTGTATAACAGTTTATATGCCTGAGAGCTAGGTGCTCTCCGCTCTCTATCTCGAAAAACATTGAGCGTACAGAAAAAGAGTTGAGACAAAAGTTGTGGCAAATTGTTTTATCTTAAATTTTTAAATAAGTGTTGAAGTGATTGGAACCATAGAAACGGAGATAATTGCAAAAAAACGATTTTCGTGACCTTTGACCTCGAATAACTTACGACGCAGACACGAGATAAGATGTGACATTTGAGACAGCTATTAGAACACCTAAATGAAGCTGTATACGAGTTTCCAGCTTATTATCTCAAATCCCGAGGTGAATCCCTAAAGTGACTGGACTAGGAGGGATGTTTTGAATTTAAAACGTACCTATTTTTACATATAAGTAATCATATTTTAAATAAATCATATCTGGCCAGTCTCACATACATAAAAAACATTTTCTCGCAATACTTTTTGAGTGACCTGGTATATCTAGAAACAGTAAAAAGTATTTCTGTGTAACTAATGAAACATTGGACACTTACTAAGCAAAGTTACTTGTAGTGTAGGTAGTAAGTGTTAAAGCGAACTTGTATTTAATGCCTTAATTCTAGTTCGCTTTATTCTTTTTATATCTTTTATCTAATTATTATAAAGTAACATTTATGAACGTAACTTTTTTACATCCATGTAATGATAGCTGGTAGAGCAGTGAAGAATGAGGAGGAAGTGTAAGAAACTTATGCCATTGTTTTAAATCGCCGATGCCTGGTGCTAGTTTTGGAGTGTAGCACTTTGTAAAACTTAGGGCTAGAATAAAATACATATTATTATGAATTTTGCGAACCAATATTAAATTTGATAATTTTGAAAAAAGTCTGCTGTTAGTTTTTTTTATATTTTAAATAAATATAGATAAAGCCACGACAAAAGTCTTTGGACGGTTTTCAAGTACAAAGCTCGTATAAAATTCTATTCAAATTCATGCTACGTGTATATTCCGTACAGATTCAAGAGGCCAGCCGCATACTTTTACAAGTTTATTCGGACACATCGATCAAGGCTTTTGTAGCGAAGGAATATATTCTTTAAATATACAACATTCTTGTGAAAAATAAAATCTAAGATAAATGGAAGATACATATTATCATCATCTGTTATATAAACCTTACGTTACTGACTGATTTACAGACAAGCTAAAATCAAAACTATTGGGCGCAAGAAGTTGAAATTTGGCAGCTATGTTCCCTAGGGACCGTGGGGATGCACTAAGAAGGGATTTCCTGAAATTTCCACGAGATCGGGCAGATTAAAATCAATATGCGGGAGTACCTGCACTTCAAGTGTGTGGATAAAATAACCAAAATATAACAATGATCGCAGTGAAGACTGCCGTTGGTAGACGACTGCCGATTCGAGTCAGTATATATATATTTATTTTTACCTTTGGCATGCCTGCAACCATTTGGCATTTAATGCAGTTTTTTTTATAGTAATGGGGCCGCCTATTACTATTCGGGTCGTTTCCCGAAACGAGCAGACGGATCGCCTGATGGTACGCAATTACCGCCGCCCGTGGACACAAGCAGCACCACAGGAATCACAAGCACGTTGCCGCCCCTTGGGGTTGGGAAATGGGATAGGATGAGGAGTGGGATGAGGGAGAAGGAGTAGGGGATAGGCCCTCCGGCACTCTCACTCACCGAACGAAACGCAACAGTTTAGATACTGTTACTTTACGTCGATTTTCTGTGAAAGGATAGTATGTCCCCGGTCGAGTCGGCCCATACATGCTGCAATCAGCAAGGCTCTACTACCGTGTAAAAGTTCAAAATACAAAACATTTGTCAGAAAACTTTACTGCTACTACTTTTACGTAAATTGAATTATTATGGCGGCTCCACATTAGTGCCGTGAATTCACGCTCAAATTCACGCCGCGAATTCACGGCATAAGTTGTGTCGTCCACATTCATGGGATGTTCGCAGTCTTTCGTGAAACCCGCCGCGAAATGGACGTAGAAGCGGCTGCCGCAATAACTATGTTTGCTGTTCTTTTTTTCTTCTGTTTGGTGTGAGTGTGTGGCAAACTCTGGTGTCGGAATTTTCAGTCCGCCCAAAGGCCTCCGAGTTGGCCTAAGAATCCTTGTCCTGAGACAAGAACCGGGACTGACAGCTTAACGTGCCCACCGGAGCACGGTAACGCTCTGATACAAATGCCACATGTGGTCACCCATCCTAGTAGCAACCTGTGCAAACGTTGATTAACTTTGCCGATCTACTACGAATGGCAAGCCAATTCCACTATGACTGCTACTATGTTTGCTGTGGCAACATATTACTATTTACACGTACAAAACAAGAGAGTTATTAGAAATAACTGAACAGCAAAGAGTCTTTTTTCTTTTTTAATTATTTTATTTCAATACACATTTCAGTACTGATCCGCGTCCAGGCATCATAACACTCTTTCTTGTCCTTATAATGCAGGTTTTTTTGCATCCCACAGTACACTCTCCATGTGGTAATTGTTCTAAAAAACGCATTTCAGTTTCATTGTCTCAAATGTTCACACGCGACTCCATTTTATTAGCGCACTGCACACGTCCGCACGCCTGTGTAGTCCGGAGGAAACTGGCACGGGTCCGTGAATATGGATAGGTACGCGTGAACGCCGCGCGAAGGGGGCGCGAATCCTTTGTCGCGGGACAAAATACCGACTCTGGTCGGGGAACAGGCGCGAACGCGCGTGTAAAACGTGAAAACCATCCACATTCACGTTCACGCCTGTTCACGGAGCTTCACGGCACTAATGTGGAGCCGCCATTACACAATTGCAAGTAGCAATAACTTTATCTTTACTCACAATTAATGCCGAAAACGATTTTTTATTACTCTGTTGGTTGTCGCACATTAACACTCCATTAAATCAACATAAAAAGCTGCCACTTCTGTTTTCATAATTACCGCGTTACACTACTTCATAATTTTGCTTCTTTCATCCACATACATTTTATTGTTTTCAGGCAGACATAAATAAGAGTTTTATAAGGAATATATTTTTATAGTAGCATTTTAAGACAGCTATTCAACTAAGTAATAAATGGAGATTTTAGAAAATTAAATGAAAGGTACTTTAAGCGCATATCTATACTAATATAATAAAGCGGAAGAGTTAGTTTGTTTCTTTTTTTGTTTGTTTGTTTGAACGCGCTAATCTCAGGAACTACCGGTCGGATCTGAAAAATTCTTTTTGTATACGATAGCCCAGTTGTTCCGGAAGGCTATAGGCTATATAACATAACGCTTCAACCTTTTGGGGCCGGGCAAAAGGCTAAAAAGGCTAAAAGATAATGTCGGCTAATCTCAGGAACTAGCAGTCGGATTTTAAAAAATTGTTATTGCCTATGATAGCCCAATTATTCCGAAAGGCTAAAGGCTATATAAAATTACGCCACAACTTTTAGGGGCCAGACAAAAATAATAAAATGGTCAAACGAGAAGGGGGAGGGTTGGGTCAAAGGCAAAAAAGGCTAAACGAATAGGATACAATCTATATGGGTATCGTTTTCGAGATTTTCGGGACGCTGATTAATAATATGACATTTATTTAGTGATCCAAGATGGCGGACGGGAAATCAAAGATGGCGGATGAGAAAATTTTAAAAATAAATATGGGTATCGCCTTCGATATTTTAAGGGGTGGGGAATCGAAATACATCATCAATTTTGTGATCAAAGATGGCGGATGGGAAATCAAAGATGGCGGATGGGAAAAATTTTAAAAATCAATATTGGTATCGTCTGCGATATTAAAAGGGATGGGGAATCCAAATAAAACATCTGTTTCGTGATTCAAGATAGTGGATGGGAAATCAAAGATGGCGGATGGGAAAAATTTTAAAAATCAATATGGGTATCGTCTCTGATGATTTAAGGGATTTCAGGAATTTCGTGATCAAAGATGGCGGATAGGAAATCAAAGATGGCGAACGGGATGTTTTTTAAAGTCGATATGGGTATCGTCTCCGATATTTTAAGGAATGGGGAATTCAAAAACACCATCTATTTCGTGAACAAAAATGGCGGATGGGTTTTTTTTTTTTTAAATCAAAATGGGTACCGTCTCCGATGTTTAAAGGGATGGGGAATCCCAATACAACATCTATTTCGTGATTCAAGATGGTGGATGGGAAATCAAAGATGGCGGAAGGGAAAAATTTTTAAAATCAATATGGGTATCGTCTCTCATCATTTAAGGGATGGAGAATCCAAATACAACATCTATTTCGTGATCAAAGATGGCGGATAGGAAATTAAAGATGGCGGACGGGATTTTTTTAAACGTCGAAATGGGTATCGTCTCCGATATTTAAAAAAAAATCTATGTCTGTTTGTTCATCATTTATAGACTCAGAAATGATAAGAGATTAAAGACATAAAGACATTTATTTCTGCATTTTGTTTGTTTACAACACTTATACATGTCAAAACCCTATTCTAGATGATGCCGGCTTTTAGCGATTAAGCGGGTATCGCCTTCGATATTTTAAGGGGTGGAGAATCGAAATACAACATCTATTTCGTGATCAAAGATGGCGGATGGGCAATCAAAGATGGCAGATGGGAAAATTTTAAATATCAATATGGGTATCGCCTTCGATATTTTAAGGGGTGGAGAATCGAAATACAACATCTATTTCGTGATCAAAGATGGCGGATGGGCAATCAAAGATGGCGGATGGGAAAATTTTTAAAAATCAATATTGGTATCGTCTCCGATGTTTAAAGCGATGGGGAATCCAAATACAACATCTATTTCGTGGAAATCAAAAATGGCGGATGGGCAAAATTTAAAATATCAATATGGGTATCGTCTCTGATGATTTAAGGGATGGTGAATCCAAATACAACATCTATTCCGTGATCAAAGATGGCAGATAGGAAATCAAAGATGGCAGACGGGTTTTTTTTTTAAAGTCGATATGGGTATCGTCGCCGATATTTAAAGGGATGGGGAATCCAAATCCGCCATCTATTTCGTGATCAAAGATGGTGGATAAGAAATCAAAGATGGCGGATGAGAAAGTTTTAAAAAATCTATATGGTCATCGTCTCCAATGTTTTAAGGGATGGTGAATCTAAATACAACATCTATTTCGTGATCAAAGATGGCGGATAGGAAATCAAAGATGGCGGATGGGATTTTTTTTAAGTCGATATGGGTATCGTCTCTGATATTTTAAGGAATGGGGAATTCAAAAACACCATCTATTTCGTGATCAAAGATGGCGGATGGGATTTTTTTTTAAATCAATATGGGTATCGTCTTTGATGATTTAAGGGATGGTGAATCCAAATACAACATCTATTTCGTGATCAAAGATGGCGGATAGGAAATCAAAGATGGCGGACGGGATTTTTTTTAAGTCGATATGGGTATCGTTTATTTTAAGGAATGGGGAATTCAATATTATATAAAAATCTATGTTTGTTTTTGCATCATTTATAGACCCTGGAATGATAAGAGATTAAGCGCTAAGTCAATGGTAACTTTGAAGAAGGGGCTTGGAAAAAAGGTAATTAAATAAAAACTCTTAAAAAGGCGATACGGAGTTCGCTGGGTCAGCTAGTTACCAAATAAAGAGATAGCCTTTCATACAAATGCATTTTTAAATTTTAGTTTGGCTTGCTCTAGTAAGTGGCTTATGTTGTACAAATGAAACCACATAATTGAAATGAGATAAATATAGAACAAAAGAATGCCGCAATAACTTACAAATAGAAGCGAGAGCGAAGAGCTTCTCAGTAACATATTGGAGTGCGCAACTCGCAAACCCTATGCGTCGCAATTTCACAGTTGCCTTACAAGAGCTCAGAGGGATTTCACTCCAATTTAAAACTATCTCTTGTCAGCCAACAAAGTAACTGTAACTGTAAGCGAGGAACGTTATAATAATAATCATTTTTATGGATGTAGAAAAAGGTCGTCCTGTTTTCAATATTTTTGTATAAAGCAGAAAAAATCGGACATTTACAAGTTATTCATATAAATAACAGCTTTTTGTATGCTAAATGATATAATATAATGTAATAAGAGCTTAAAATACCTACGATATAATGACAAGTTATAAATGTAAATAAGTAAACAAAACAATTTAATGCTAAGTGCGATTTTCCTTTACAGCCATCACGCACATTTGAACTCTCACTGTACAAGCAGAAATTGCTATATACAAAAGCGCTTCGTGTTGTCGTATGTATAAAATATTAAGTCGATGAGAATTTTAATGTGACATTTGCTCATGAATATTTATACGGATATTAAAATGTCGAGCGAATAAACTCTTAAATCACATGTCGCGAGTCTCAAACATTTGCTTTTAATATAATCGCTTTTGTTTTACTTCACGCTGTTGTTGCTATATTGTTCACCAATGTGCAGCTATACAAGTGTAAGGAACGGCGAGTGGTTCAGTACATGATACTAAGGCCCTTGGCGGTCAAATTGCCAAAAAATAATTAAAGAATTAATAAATTTTACAATAAAATAGTATGCAAATTTTGATAAGAACCCGTCGCATTATCAGTTGTTACAGCCCTACAGCTACGGGCAATAGCGGCAGTGAAGACGATGTACTCGTACATGGCGCGCTTTACGCGGCGTCGTACGTGAGCGGTCTGGATTCGAACGCGATGCGGTGCGGCGTGGCGAGGAAATAACAAACTGTTGATACCAACGACAACCCAACCTGATACCTATTGACGTGTCCTACGTGACCAAAAGCACGTGACGTGCGATGCGACGCGGCACGAGTTGTCGTGAGCGCGATCAGTTGGCTTGATATTTTCGCGCGAACTGGAGGCGGTGACACATGTCATGTCTTGTCTCTTTACAAATAAATATTGTAATGTCGGAAGTAGAAATTTTAGTTAACGCTATAATTAGTTACACTTCCTTTTAGTACATAATTCTTGAGTATCTGATAATTAGGATATGAATTTTCCAATAAATGAGCTGTCATGTCCATGCCAAATTGTTAATGTCAAATGAACGCCGCAGGATGATCGAACCGCACCGCGTAGAACCCGTATCCGACCGTTCTGCAATCGCGTTGGCGATGAGCCGCTCACGTAGGACGCCGCGTTACTCCGCTGCGGCCGCGCGCCGCGGATTTCGCCTCAGAGTAAACATGGCATGCAAATGTTTCATTCTTAGAGTTTTATTAAAAAAATAAGTGCTGGTCGACAATAACTACTATTTCATTACATTATGTAAAAAAAAATGCAAAAATGATCGAAAATGTCATGAAAATTTGCCGTAAAATTTGACAGCCACGGGCCTCAGTATCATGTACTGAATCATTGGTATCAGTTATCAGTACGCCGCACAGTGGGCTGAAAGTCAACTTTCATAGACATAGGATACAAAATTTTTAAGTGTCGGTTTTTATGCCGGATATTGTTTCTATTAGCTATTACTATACATAAAAATGCTATCCGAGTTAACTTTACACAAAAACGAACTAATTATAATATTTTTCCGAAAAATTTGTATGGAACTAGTATGAAAAATCCGATTCTGGTCTCGGAAACTGCAAGGAAAACCGTAATATCCTTACAGATGGTTATAGACCTAATTATTAATGATTTTTACATACTCCATATAACGATTAGTGCTGCACAATTTTGTTTATAAATCATCGAAATATTTTTATTTATTTTTAAATACTAAACAATTATTCGATATTATGCTTCTATTCTCGAAGGACAGCTACACCTAAACTTCGTCAGCTATGATTGATCAAGAAATTTATATTTTTTTATAAAGAAAATCGTTTAACACTAAAATATTTCTTAAAAATAATCTTCCACCAATCCTTCTGGCCAAGTGTTTCTTTATATTATGCTTCTAAGTCAGAGTCGTAGAGACATTACCAATATCTTCACGGTTAGGCTTTCAACTGCAGACGCAACAAGAAATTTACGAAAGCCGGCTGTAGTCCATTAAAAAGTTACATTTGGGGTTGCATTTATAAGAGGATGCAATTTTATTTTACAGATGTGTAGGGAGGACTAGTGTAAGGCTTGATCCAAATTTGTGGGATCGTACCTCTTGTCCCTCGGCCGTCATATTGGAAAGAGTGCGGGTGCAGATGATTTTTCTTGATTATCTGGTAAACTATTGACCGCACAAAGAATATGTGAAAGAGGTTTTTGTTGCAAATTAAATTCTCTACAACTTTGGTCTTGAAACTTTTGTCTTAAAGCGAATAATAAAAAGTTATATCTTTATTATTGTTGTACTTTGTCAATTTTCTATGTTTTCCCTCTATAACTTTTTCCCTAGTCATTGAGATGAGCCAGGCTTTGGCACAGGGTCTGATTAAGTGCAAGTATATATTTTTTTATGAATAAATTTAGAGGAAAGTCGTTTTTTGTCGATAATTCATCATTTTGCGCTATGAATTTTGATATCTCTATTAATTTTCCTGCAGGAGTCCCCAGAACGTTTAGGCATTGCAGAACACATGACAGTATCCTCTGGCTGAACAGACCATCAACTTCAGATGCCCAGAGATAGAGTTTGTCTTTTTTTTTCAAACCTCAGTTTTTAGGGTCATTGTTATGAAAATTAGACCTTATGGTACTGCAGTCTCAAGTTGGAAGACCAAGTTGTGTTTGGAAGAAGAAAAGACCAATTAAATGTATATTGCTGACAATAAAAACATTAGGCATATGTTTAACTTACCACCAGATATAATAACATATTACACACAAAAATAGTAAATGATCACCAAAATGAAACCCGCATTTTAATGTAAAATTATAACCAAAGTTTTAACATGTCGCTATCCTATTTAAGCAAAATGACTCCAAATAAATAATTGTTAACCCAAAAGTAGTAAATGATCACCAAAATTAAACCAGCATTTTAATGTTAAATTATAACCAAAGCTTTTTCATTAGTTGTATGAAATACCAACACATAAATTGGATTTGGTTACACCACCTACTTTAATAAACTAAGTTGAATTAAGGGTCACAAGAGAACCTAACATAACCTATTTATTTGGTGATCATTTACTACATTTCGTATTCGAATACAATTTGAAGTGTAGTCGTGACTAAAATAGCTAGTACCATTATAATTTGAGACTTTATTTTTCTGGTGTTAAGTATATATTTTTGGTTAAAGAACTAAGGGTATCAAAGCATTTTATGGTGATCATTATATTTAACCCCAAAAATAATTTATAACAATGAAAAGAAAATTTGTTGCAGATTTCATTCGATATTCATTTATAACTTTGTTATGTTTCATTTTACGACTAAATGCTACGGAATCAAAATTGTAGAGAATTTAATTTGCAACAAAACATATTTTGAAAATTTTCTGTGCGGCTAATAGTTTGCCAGATAAACTAGAACACGTCTTTTCAAGATGGCGGCCGCAGGAAAAGGGATGCAACCCCATAAACTTGGATTTAACATGGTAATAACCCCCTCTAGACATCTATAAAATAAAATTGCGCCCTCTTACAAATGCATGCTAAGCCCAAAAAAATGTAACAATTCAATGGACTACTGGTAGTTAAATGCGTTGAAATAAGGAAAAAAACACGTAAGCTTTATCGTATTTGAAAACTAACTGCTATCGGCTTCGCCCCCAGATAAAAACTACATTACATCTTAACTCCTTCGTGCAGTGACGGTGACTTTTTGTAAATAAGACAATAATTGCACATATTTTGATTTCAACTTTTTAAATATGCCCTAATTGTGATGAAATCTCTTTCTGAATGTGTGTATTTTCATAGATATCTAGCTTTCACTCTACCTGCCTCAATAATTTATAATTTTGTAATAAATATATTCGTCCTAAGCCGGAAAAAAGTATGAAGGGAAAGTTGACATCAAAATGTTTATTTGAGTAGCTAACCCATCAACAACCACCCAACATCATGCCTTGGAAACTAAATTAGTCAACACTCAGTGATTAGATTCAGTAAATATCACTGTTGTCTTACGTGTCCCACCTACCTCACATATTGATTCAGTGTTCAATATTTTCTATGATTTTGTACCTACGGTCTCCCGAGGCGAATTCGTTTCATTGTTTTCTGATGTCCGTTTTTCGCTACCCGGAGCCCAGATTAACAATTAATGTGTTTCTGTAATTTAGACCCTTTTTCAAAAATGATTATTTTTATTTTAATAATAATAATAATAATAATAATAATCATTTATTTCGTTTTTATAAAACATATGAAAGTAGGTACATCAAAATTAATTAAAAACAGAACGTGCAACTGACTTGTGTACGTTAAGCCAGTGTCTCCATAACTTGCCGCTCATGTCTGCGGCTATAACGGCCAGGAGACTATTGGCGCTATCCCGCATCCGGCGCATCAGGGATGCAGTTCTTTTGCGCATGATTGCATAGAAGTCATCTATGTGTGCATCAGCGAACATCCCTGACGCGCTACAGAACCGGGGCAGCCCCAACAGTACCCTAAAGCCGTTATTATACTGGACTCGTAGGGCATTGTAGGTCTTTTGCGTATATGTAGCCCACAGGCTGCATGAGTAAAAGGTCTGGCAGAATGACCTGAACAACGTTATTTTAACTGGTGCAGTACAACGTGCGAACCTGCGAGCCACCATATTGCATCTTACCGACAATGCCCTACGTTCCCTTTCCACATCTACGTCATCACACAGATTATCTGCAACCCAGTGACCCAGGTATTTAAATTCCTTAACCCAGTTAAGTGGAATCCCATCCAGTTTAACCGAGGTAACTGAGTAACTTTTATTACCCGCCTTAAAAAGCATTACAACACTTTTATTAGTATTATACCTGAGTCCATGGGCTGCGGCATATGATTCACACACCTTTATCAGCTTGTTCAGGCCGCTGATCGATGGACTCAGCAAGACCATGTCATCCGCATAACTGATGTTATTAAACATCTGTCCATGAATGGAACAACCGACGTTGGTCTTACTAAGTTCAGCGATCAGCTGGTTAATATACAGATTAAACAATTTTGGTGATGTTATACCTCCCTGCCTAACACCACAGTCCAACTTGTATTCGTCAGAGTATGAACCTGCCCATCTAACAATATTTCTTTGCTTCCTATACCAATATTTAAATAAATATATTAGCTCCTTCGGTACAGTTGTCTCTGTCAATAGCTTGTCCCATAGGATCTCATATGATACAAGATCGAACGCCTTTGACAGGTCCAAAAAACAGGCATATACAGGAGTACTTCTACTGGTATAGTACTGAACCGCATGCTTGAGACACAAGATGGCAGACTCAGTTGATAGTTTGGGCTGAAAACCAAACTGTGCGTCGTGTAGCTTTACATGGCCATGTATATGTTTATCAAGCAAGCAGTCCAGCACCTTTGCTATAATTGTAGCTAAGGAGATAGGCCTGTAATTGGAACCATCAGAGGCGTCCCCAGTTTTATTTTTTACAATCGGTACGACAACCGTTTTCATTAGATCGTCAGGGATGTACGAATGACTAATACTAAAATTAAATAACATAGTTAAAACACGGGGCAGGTGACAACCCGCATACCTCAAATGCTCTATGCTGAGCCAGTCATGCCCGGGTGATTTTCCTTTTTTCATACCTTGTATTGCCGCAGCGACATCTTTTGATAAAATGTAAATCATATCGGTATCAGACCTGACGGACTCAGTATCGGGCAGATGAGCCTGAAGGATACTGGTTGTTGGGGCCTTAACGTTAAATATATTTTTAAACAAGTTGGCTATGTCGCCATGATCACAAACACCATTCACGCTCACTGGCAAGCTGTTCTTAGGACATTGCTTACCTGTAAGTTTCCAAAAACCATTAAAATCTTTATCACTATGACGTGACGCCAAAGAGTCCATTTGTAGTTGCACTTTATTGTTCTGACACCATTTCAATTTAGATTTAAATATCCTTTTATCGTCACGCATGTTGTCATAAAGAGTCCCATAGCTGGGCTTGCCTGAACTTATCCAAGTCAGATAAGCTGCGCGGGCCTGCCTATGAGCGTGTCTGACATGTTTATTCCAACCTGTTACAGTTTGTTTTTTCCTACGCACAATAAAAGAATACGCGGCACCTTGTTGCAATATATCTACAATATTTTTGTACATAGTATTTATTATAACTTTATGGTTAACATTACTACACATTGAACCCGCACAGTGGCGAAATTCGGACGGAAAATCAATATCTCTTAACAAATTATTACAATAAATATTATACTTATCTATTTGGTCACTATTTCTATCACCCCATATAATTTTATTATTTATACTAGGTGTTTGAACAATTTTAGGGCAAATTAAATTAATATCACAGCAAACAAATAGGGGGAAATGATCTGACCAGTACACATTATAATCTACATAAATATTATTTACAGTCCTTCCAGCCTCCTCAGTTACCACGCAATGGTCCAACCATCTCCTAGAACCATGCACGTCACTCAAATATGTGTATGTGTCCGAGGATATACCTAGATATTCAATATCTAAACACTGCCACTGTTGTTCACAACAAAAATTTAAAAGTTCCTTACCAAAAGTCTCCCCTGGATGCGCATTGAAATCGCCCATTATGTAAACCGATTCCGTATCACTGCTTTCAATTAACGCATATATCTCACTTAGACACTGTGTAAACTCGACTAGATTGTCAGCATAGTCTACTGGCATGTACACGGATACAACTAAAAACGATTTATTCGACGCGAGCGAAATCTTAATAGCCGCTATACGCACACTTTTACATTGTATCACTGAGACGTCCCTAAACACACTTTTCCTCCAAAGTATCGCCACTCCACCATAGGGGCGACCCCGCATTTTAGCAAGCCCGGTTTACAGGATGATTTTAATATACCTACATATTTTTAATATATTATGACATAATATCATACCGAAGGGCTTCCATAAGATACTTTAAAATGATATTCTTACAAATCTCTGTAATTGGCTAAACACAATACTATCATATTATTTATCTTGTCCAGCTATGAAGAAATAAAAAAGTAAATGATTATTTATTTAATATTATCTTTTAACTTAGAGTAATATCTCTGTTAAGTCTGCAATTTCCGACGGATTTCTATGTATCCCAGACTGATCAGAGACCTCTGTTAAGGTTTTGTTTCTACTTCAGTGTACCAACATAAAGATGACAGAACAAGCAACTATGCAGTAATTAAATATAAATATATATAATAATATAAATTACGTGTCTTCATTATAAAACAAAGTAGGTACTAATGTCATTTTGCAATAATTAATCACATTTTTGTTAAAGTGTGTTTTGGTGCAATATGTCTAACAGACATGGTATTCATCTAAAAGGTACAATATTTACTTGAAACTTAAAAATAAGAGTGGTTAAAAAATGAGTTCACTTCAGCTTAACTTAACCTTATGACAACAACAAATGTAACACTTCTATATCAATATCAATCCTAAATTCCATTTACAAGTTAAACCGATAAAAAACGTCAATTGCTTTTCCGCATAACTATTTTATGACCACAAATTAATCGCAAATATAACATTGATTGTTTTATTTCGTGTTCCGTAAATCAGTTTAGATATCGCAAATCGTTGACAACCACAAATAGAGGAATTCAATACAGGATGTTTTAGAACATTAAGGCGTTTTATTGCTATCGAGACATATTGAGACTGAAACAACGAAATATTGCGACGTTACAAGTACTTTATGGACCGAGAGAAATTGATAAAGACCGTCTGTGCTTATTGAATGATTTACTATTTTTAAAACCAGTGTGGCAACACAACAGCCATAACAGAAATTGTATTGCTTTTATGGCTGTATTTCATAAATATGTATCTTTGATTTTATCTTTCATTAATATCATCAATTCAAACAAAACGTATTTTGAATTGATGACATTAAATCAAATAAATTATCTCAAGACTCTAAACCTAAATCTGGCCTAACTGGCTCTACTTATTCTTGAATGACAGATCGAATAAACAGAAAATGTTTATTGTAATGTTTATTCACTGAACGGAACAAGCGATAAGTTATTGTATTATGTTTACTCATCATCTCAATTTATCTTCAAGGCGGCATCTGAAAAAGGACATGGTATATTTTATTGCTTAAGGAAAATTGGGCCTAGTAATCCATTTTATTTGTCAATCTCAACATTATCTTAGCTTTGGAGGTCGATCTGCATTGTTGCATGTTTATTCTATGCTTGTCATGGTAAATATCTGATGAAATCTAAAAAGTGATTGTTTTATTTGACTACACACCATTTTTTATAAGTGACTTGATATTATTAATAACATAGCTAAGCATTCGTAGCACGCTAATGTCTGTTGAATATTGTTTTATCCCGCTCTACCACCTATTTCATTACCCATACAACAACGCATTTGTGACTCCTCTGATGTAGCGGTGTTCATGGGCGGCAGTATTCGCTTGACATCAGGCAATCGGTCGGCACGTTTGCCTCTGAAGAAAGAGGAGGACAGCTTTAAGCACGAGAAACAGAGATTTGTGAACTAAAAACGCAAAAGTGATAAAATCGTGACGTAAAAATTGGGTATTAAGCTTACGTATAACCGTTAGCTCTTTCACATCGAGATATGGCAACGAAACCAATTGCACAATGTGAGTTGCATGCTGCAGGCGATTTGCAGACTTAACCCGTGACGCGACAGTGTTAATTAATGCGTATAGATAGTTCAATGTCTACAATCTGGAACAGTGTGAGTCTCATGTTGTGCTGATCTGATGCTAAGCCGAGTGGAGTTATGCCTTGATATAAACACGCTACGTTACAACGCGTAGATATAACAGCAAGGCAGCAACCCAGCTTTAGTAGAATAGTCTCCATAATATAGTATAATGTCAAGTTTCTATGAGTTAATACGTGAAGAAAAACTTTATCGTGCAGATGAAGAAGTTTGCATGGAAAAAGTCTGGCTGGACTAATTTAAAAGAAAATTTATTGAATTTCAACCACGACTGTACTCCCTAGCAGCAATATATTTCGCAATAATTACTGCAAGTCGTATTTTGTATTTCTGTTACTTCTTAGTTAGTGAATATTGGTGGAATAAAAAAATGGCTTATTAATTTTATTTCTTGTTCCATGTGTATTTTTAAAAATTTTTTGATACGAGTTAAAAAAGTCAAACAAAATAACACATTTAACATAAGGCACAAAAATATTTAGATTTCTACGTGTAAAGTGTTGTCCGGATTTGTAATCCTGTTTTGTTTATTGCCTTTGTCAAGTATTACGTTCCAATCACCTCTCTACATTAAGTGTCGACCTTTATTTGGACCGTACTTGATTTCGTCGCTGTGTTACGTATATTGGTAACGGCTGTAGTATAATTTGCGTTCACTTTAGACGTTGTGAGACATTAGGGATATTCATGCTTCTGTAAGTATACGTAATAAACAAGAAATCTTCGGTGTCTTTATTTTTATTACGCCAGCTAATACTCAGTAAGCTTGTTTTTTTGTACTATTACGTGACATGCTTATTACTTTTTTTGCATAAACAGAAGTGGGAAGCTTGGCGTAATAAATTACAACATATGAGATTATAATTCTATGTGTATTTGCCAATTTGTTAGTCAGCTACGCTTCAACGTGACTGAAAACCAACATAGATAATTTAAAGCTAAATAAAATTAAATCTGAAATTGAACAGGGTTCGTGTAATTTACCAATAGAACATTTGTATTATCGCTTATATTAGGTATAACTTCCTGTTGTTTGTTTGGGATACGGGACAAGTAGCAGGACATGCGGCAATTCACCGCTTCTGACGAAGAATAGCAAACCACCTGCGTCATCTACTGCGCCGAACGTTCACTTGAATTCGCTCGTAGTGATTTTCAAATATCACGTGACACAACAGCCGAAATTACGGCGCGTTCGGCGAAACGTTACGCGACCAGTTAGTCACCGATAACGCTGTGGCTTAATGTTAAGTCGAATTTTAGTTATAAATAAACGATGGTCCGTCCACCCTTGAGCACCGCGCATTGCACGAGTAATTAGAACGTCCCTCAGGTCTTCTCTACGGACTATGACGTAGTCAAGGAGGTTGCAATGGTTTGAGCGAGGGTGCATCCAAGATGTCTTGTATTTATTTGGCAGTCTGAAAAATGTATTGGTAATACTAAGATTGAATTCCGCACATAGCGTGAGTAAATTGTAGCCGTTGGAATTACATTTTCCATTACCGTGTTTTCCAAGTACATTTTGCCAGGAAATGTGTTCAGTGCCAACCCGTGCATTGAAGTCACCAAGCAGAACTATTTTGTCGCGTTTCGGGATGCTAGTTAATATTTCACGAAGCTGATCATAAAACTTCAACATTTCCTCATCAGAGCAGGTCATGGTTGGTGCATAGACGCTTATAAGATGGATGAACTTCTTTGTTGTGGTGTGAAGTCGTAATGTAATGAGTCTGTCACAGTGGCCTTTCGGCAACTCAACTAGGGTGTGGACGATTTCGTTTTTGATTGCAAACGCAACACCACTTGCAGCTCGTTCCGACGCAGACTTTCCTGACCAAAAGTATGTGTACCCTCCTAGGTCCTCACAAAGTTCGCCGCTGTCAGCCAGGTGCGTTTCGCTAATTGCAGCTATATCGATGTTGTATCGGGCGAGTTCACAGGCTATTAGGGCAGTTTTTTGCTCAGGACATTTGTTGTTTTTGTTGTCCTGTAGTGTTCGCACATTCCATGCCGCAAAATTAATCGTCTTTTGATAAACCTGTGTGTACTTTCGACCGCATATAGTTGGTGACCAGATGATCGCGGTTAACCATCTGGATAAGAACGAGATGGGCTTTGTTTAGGCCACCTTTTCTAGGCCCCTCCCCGGATTGGGGAAAGCAGTGCTATCCCTAAATAGGGCTGCTTTGTCATGGGGCGAGCTGCCGAGTCAGTCCTCCCATCTCGCTTCAGGACTCAAATGATGAGTCCTGAAGCGATCATCACCGTCCAACCGCCTATGTGCAGAGAACCAGCTAAGGACCAAGCTCACCACTTAATCCCCACCACCAGTCTCCATCGCCGCAGGGCTTGCTAAATTCAGAGTCCAACATATAGCCAGGGGTCATCAGCGCGGGAATATATTATAGTGGATAAGTATGTGCGCAGGTACATATCCACTCTCTTGTACCCTATTTCTTGTGACCAGTGGATCGGATGACCGATACGACCAGTCAGAAAAAGGGTATGCAGTAACTGACCACATGTCACTCGGGATCCAGACATGCGCCCTTTAGGCATATTACAGCTACAACGCTACAATTGCCGGATCATTTGTCATACTGACTGCTGCAGTCTTTAAGCACAGATATGTTGGATCTACCACATGAGACTACACTACGAAACATAGTTGTAGTCCCCCTTTACTGGATTTAGCCCGTGGATCGACACGGTTTACCAGAGTGCGGCCACTGTGTGCTTAACAGTTTCTTGGAGACACCAGTAAAGAGATTTATGGAGCGTCCATTGTATTTTTGACTAGAAACTACATGACATGCATGCAGATCGACCGCTAGTCTGATGGAATGTGGAGGAAAAGACGACTGCTAGACGCTCCACTCGCACCCCTAGAACAATCGAGGTAACAAACAGGCTATGTTATGTACCTAGTACCCAGGATTGTAATTCAGAGGGAGGTGCGCTCCCTCGGAATGGTAGTCCTGGGTACTACATAACATAGCCTGTTCGATAATTCAGAACAATAATTATACTTATTGTTGCATATGCCATACAGCATCATTATCCCTGGGTTCCACCGGATTCGACGACTGCGTAATCGGACTCGTGAGCATTGACAACAACCTTTTGAGTTCTACGGAATATGTATGATGTGAACCATCTGAGTAAATTGCCCCTAATGCCGTTAATGGCAATTTTGTCCAAGAGCAGTTTATGGTCCACCTTATCAAAAGCCTTTCGAAAGTCAGTGTACATAGCATCAACCTGAGTATAAATGCCGGCAAACTTCTTGAACACTACCATAGACCAATATGCATGCGCATGAGATATTTTTGTACGTAAAATTGCTACTGCGCAGCTCTTTTGGTCTATGGTCGTGTTCAAGATGTTTGCCGGCGTCTATACCTACCTTTATCCATGATTTCAAATAAAAATTGAGTGATGATCATTAAATTTGTAGTACTAGATCGAGATTGAACAAATCCATGTTGTTCGGGAATAGAGGGGTAATTTAACGACTTTAACAAGGAAATAGATAACCGTGGACGAGACTCTCAAAAAGCTTAGATAAGCCCATTCTTATATAGACTGCCGTTGCGTATAATGTTTTGTTCATTAAACTCGTATATTCAATGAAAAGTCAATGTTTTTATACTTTTGCCGGTCTGAACAGGATTTCACGATATATTTTTTACATGCATAATTTTATATAAAATACTTTTGATCCATTAACCAGATCTGTGAAGGTCACTCTTCTACGGATCTTAGGCTATCATCAGATCCTTTCTATCTGAAACACATTGGATTTATTTTGCTTCCTACGTGAGTATAACAAAAAAAAACTTGTGTGTATTTGATTAAATTATGTAATAGTATCTTGATTAATGAAGTACATTATTTAAACACTTTCTATTAGCTGCCTAAATGCCTGATCTATGAGTATAAAACTTTTTTTCTAAAGGGTCTCGAAAGTTTCATTTTTCCCGGGAATTTCGAGACCAGGCTGAGTCTCGAATTTTTTTCCTGGGACTCGAAAATGTATCGAGACTGAAAGCCTTACCTGGTACCCCTCTGCGGATCAGAGAGAACTCGGGACGGTACTTTGACGAGCTTAGTGTGTACTCACTCTACCACCATGCAGTCAACGGGGGTCCTTCTTTTCTTCTTTTTGTCTTCGGACTCCTTATTCTTAATTTGTTTTAACTTTCAATCTTCTTTTCTCATCACAACCTTGACAACTGTCAAAAACTCGTAATCCCGTACATAGTGTCTGTGATCACGTCTCGCGGCTGTCTACGGAACCGAGGGTCTCGGCTTGGTCGCCCGGACCGCGTGCAAGGCAAGCACTATAAAAAATCCCCCAATCCTAAGCTCCTGCCGCACGGCGAGAGGATGCATGGCTGGCGGGTAGGTCAGTCCCTAGTGCGGCCTCCTTAAGGCATCAGCCGCCGCCTTGTAGGTATTAGGCTTGCCCGGGTATAGCGAGATCTCTGCCCGGTTCGACTTTTATTTCTCCCGCAATCGTGGGATTCAATATGGAAATTTCTTCTAAAAACCCCTCTCATAAACCGAAGTCGGTCGACAAAACCCGATCTCGCACGCCCAGTAATGCGAGATCAGATGAAGATAAGCACGAGAAAGCGCAGAAGGAGTCTGCTCTGGAGCTGTCTGTATCAGACAGCTCAGTAGTAACCAAACGACAGCGCGGACAAGGCTGTCCGAAAGCGACATCACTCGGAGTCAGAGAACTCGGGTGACGAATCCCTGCCTGCTGCGCCTAAAGTCGCGACTGCGAGGCGTGGTCTTCCCCCCCACGCACGGCAAGTACGTGGGGCTAGGCAAGGTGCGAGCCGAACTTGCCGCTGAAAAGCGGCGGATAGAGAGCGAGGAGCGCGCCTTCGAAGAGGAGCGACGCATCGTTGCCGCCACCGCTCCTGTGGTCGCCAGTCGCCTCTCCGAGTCCTCGGCGGTGGAACCGGAGGCAGAGGACTTGCCTGCTGCGTCGATTTGCTCACGCATTGAGGTCGTCTTGGAAGCCATATGCTTGATCTCCAGACAGTCGAAGGGATTGAAGGGAACCTCCCAACATTCACTGAAGACGGCTGTGGATTCAATGCGAAAGCTAACGGAGGTGGTTCTGGAGCGCACCACCAGCGAGGAAACTAAAAGGCTGCAGGCGGAAAACGCCCGCCTGTCAGTCGAGATTGCAGTACTTCGGCGCAATCAAGAAGAACTTCGTACCGCGGTGGAGAAGCGCCCGGAACCAAACGACGCGGCTAACACGGCCTTAGTTGATATGGTGGCCACCCTCCGCTGAGAAATGGCGGAGATGAAGAAAAGCCTCTCGGTCTTGGAGGTAAAGGCCCTCAGACCACCTCTGGCGGGGGACCAGCAGCAACCCGCAACGCCGCAACCCGAGCGGTCCCCGCAGCCGTCTACATCTTACGCGGCAATGGCGGCAACTACGCGGCGACAGGTGACTATGCAGAAGCCCCACATATACAGTCTGCACAGCCTGTAGCATCTGCGACTAGAGCCCGGTCCAACAAGGGCAAGAAGAATGCTGAAGCTATGCCTGCTAGCGTAGCGGCAACGCAAGCTCGCCCGATGGCTCCCGCTCCCGAAACCAATGGGTGGGAGACCGCTGGCAGGCAGGCTACGGAAGCCAAAAAAAGGCGTAGGGCCTCCAAAAAGGCCAGGAAGGCGGCCCGCAAGCTCCGCACCCCCAGCTCCACTGCAGTTATTTTTAAAGCGGGGGACAACATACGCGGAGCTCCTCAGAAAGGCGCGGGACGCAATCAACCCAGCTGAGTTGGGTATAATAGCGGGGCTCCGGTGCAAAACAACTCAAACCGGAGCCCGACTTATAGAAGTGCCCGGAGCGCGCAGTATTGGGCAGGCCGACAGGCTTGCGGACGGCCTGCGCCAGATTTTACCTGCAGAAGACGTCCGCGTCTCCAGGCCCCTAAAATGCGCTGAACTGCTTATCGCGGGCCTGAGTGCGGATGAAGTCCGAAACGCCATTGCCAACGCCGGGAGATGCCCCGTAGAGTCGGTCCAGTGTAGTCTAATTCACCCGGCCCGCGACAGAATGGGGTCAGCGTTAGTTAGCTGCCCCGTGGCGACGGCTAAAAAGCTGACGGCGGTTGTCGCGTGCTGGTCGGCTGGGTGTCGGTCCAGGTGCGCCTTTTAGAGCCTAGGCCGCTACGCTACTACAAGTGCCTCACAGCTGGATACGTGAGCGTGAGGTGTACCTCATCGGTGGACTGCAGTGGTCTATGTTTCAAGTGACACAAGGCCGGCGATTGCGAGGCCCCGCCACACTGCGTTTTGTGTGCGGCGGCGGGCAAGCCAGCCCAGAACCACGTGCGAAATCCTGTGCCACGCCCAGGAAGATGCAGCAAAAAGCTGGCCAAGCAGCCAGCAACAATAATGCCGAAACGGCGAGGGGGCGGTTGGTGCGATGGAGACTTAATAATATCTCTCGCCCTCCGCCTCCTTCAATCGAACTTGAACCACTGCGCCAGAGCTCAAGACCTGTTGCTCCAGAGCATGGCGCAGTAGTCTATCAACGTCGCCATTGCCGCCGAGCCATATTTCATCCCCCCAGAGATGACTGGGCTGGGGACCTTGACGGCTTGGTGGACATCATCACCAGAGCCGCCGCCGGCACACCTCCGATTGGGAACATCACCCGTGGGAGAGGGTACGTCGCAGCACAAATTGGGGAAACGGTTGTGGTAGGAGGATATTTCTCCCCCAACCGGTCTCTCGCCGACTTCGAAGCGTATCTGCTCGAACTAAGCGTCGTCGTCACTCGAAGCCGCCCCCGCGCCGTCCTCATCGCTGGGGACCTCAATGCCAAGGCTTCGGTTTGGGGTTCCGCGACTACGACCGCAAAGGGCGAGTTGCTGGAACAGTGGGCCGTGGAGAATGGCCTACTCGTCATCAATCGGGGCACTGTGCACACGTGTGTGCGTCAGCGAGGCGGGTCAGTCATGGACGTCACATTCGTGAGCCCCGCTCTTGCGCGCCGTGTCCGAGGCTGGCGCGTCGTCAAGGAGGCGGAGACGTTGTCGGACCACAGATACATTAGATTCGACGTCTCCGCCGAAATCGGAATCGTCGGCGCGCCGGTACAGCGGGCCCTGATTGGGGCGGTCCGCACTGGGCATTGAAGAGCATGAATCGGGAGGCCCTCTTGAAGGCCGCCATCGTCCAGACCTGGACACAAACACCGTCCGGGTCTCAGGACGTCGATATGGAGGCTGAGTGGTTCCAGAGGGCCATGACTAACGTCTCTGATGCGGCGATGCCAAGAGTGCTCAACCACTCACCGAGGCGTCGGGTGCATTGGTGGTCAGACAACATCGCGCGATTGCGGCACCTCTGTGTGGCTTCGCGACGCCAGTATGCCCAATTTCGTAGAAGGCGTCGCCGCACTCCCGACTCAGAGCTCAGAGCAGGAGGCGGAACTATACGCGGGTTACAGAGCAGCTAGAAAACGACTAAAAGCCGAGAATGCGTGGGCCAAAGATCAGGCCCGCCAAGAGCTGCTGCAGACTCTGGAGCGTGACCCTTGGGGGCGTCCATACCTTATGGTCAGGGACAAACTTCGCCCCTGGGCGCCCCCGCTCACGCGGCGTCTCCAGCCGCAAGCAGTCGAGGCTGTCGTTACCGCTCTGTTACCTTCAAGAGCGGAGCACCCTCCCCCGCCGGTGGCTACCTCTCCCACGACAGCCAGTGCAGACGTAGACGACGACGGTCGAGCTTCGAGCGGCGGTGGTCCGTATGAAAAACACCGCCCCAGGGCCCGACGGCATTCCAGGCTGAGCGTGGGCCCTGGTCATAGCCGAGTTCGAGCCCCGACTATAGGGCTCTTCACCAAATGTATGGTAGAGGGCCGGTTTCCTGGTCTTTGGAAGACGGACGAGCTGGTCCTAATCAAGAAGGAGGGGCGCCCGGTGGACAGTCCGTCTGCCTACCGGCCCATCGTGTTGCTGGATGAGGTTGCAAAGATGCTCGAGCACATAGTTGCCAAGCGCCTCGTCCAGCACCTGTTCAGCGTGGGCCCGAACTTGGCGGACAACCAATTCGGTTTTCGCCTAGGGTGCTCCACGATTGATGCCATACAAACAGTGAGGAGCCTGGCGGAGGATGCAGTATCCCAGGGTGAGGTGGTTCTGGCGGTGTCACTTGACATCACCAACGCGTTTAACACCTTGCCCTGGAGCGTCGTCAAGTCGGCACTCGTCTACCTTCGAGTGCCGACGTATCTCCGCCAAATAGTCGGGGCATACCTATACGAGAGGTATGTGGTATACCTGGGTCACGACGGTTGGAATCGGCGAGAGATGTCGTGCGGTGTTCCGCAGGGGTCGGTTCTTGGTCCACTCCTGTGGAATATCGGCTACGACTATGTGCTGCGGGGTGCGCTCCTCCACGGCGTCAGCATAGTCTGTTATGCCGACGATAAATTGGTCACACCGGGCGGCGGCCATACTGGCGATGGCTGGGGTTGCACACATAGTGAGTCGCATCCGGCAGGTGGGCCTCGAGGTGGCCCTGTCGAAATCCGAGCCCATTTCGTTTCATGGGCCTCGGAACAGGCCACCTGCAGGGGCCAACATAATGGTAGGAGGGGTCCGCATCGGCATCGGGACGAGCTTGAAATACGTCGGGCTCGTTCTCGATAGCCGATGGGACTTTCACCGGCATTTTGAGCGTTTGGCACCTAGACTCCTGGGCGCGGCGGCCACCTTTTCGAGGCTGCTGCCAAACCTACGGGGGCCGAACGCCTCTTGCTGGAGGCTCTATGAGGGAGTCGTGCGGTCGATGGCCCTATACGGGTGTCCCATCTGGGCCGAGAACCTGACGGCCCGCAACGTTCGGGCTCTTCGCGCACCGCAGCGCGCTATGGCCGTCAGAATATTTTGTGGCTACCGCACGGTCTCCTTCGGAGCCGTGAATCTCCTCGCCAGATGTCCGCCCTGGGACCTACAGGCCGGGCTGCTTGCGTCGCTTTATAGTGGCGCCGCGAGGCCCAGTCACTAGGCGGAGAACACGCGCTTCGCGAGATTGAGGCGCAAAAGGCGGAACTCCGACAGGTCCTAGTGGCAGAATGGCGACAGCGACTCACGCACCCCAGCGCGGGGCTTCGCTGCATTGAGGCAGTGAGGCCCGTACTCGACGAGTGGCTGGAGAGACGACACGGTGCCCTCACCTTCCGGTTGACACAGGTGATAACCGGCCATGGTTGTTTCGGCCGGTTCCTGCACTGCATTGGCCGGGAGGAGACGCCCGGATGTCACCTTATTAGCCAGTAGTACTAATTGATTGTAATAATTTAATTTCATTTGTAACGTTTTTTACCATATTTGTAAAAATTCTGTTTACCTATGAATTCTGTAAGTATAAGACACAAAACAGATACATAATATCACATACACACACACAAATATAGTCTCACTAACACAGATCATCATTTAATTTTTCCATTGCGAGTGGCAATATTCCAACCTATACTTATTTATGTGCCCTACTGTTCTCCGTTAGCCGTTCATGATAATATTGACGAAACTCTAGCTGTCACTTGTCCTGCCAGGACGTCTTAACAGCGGATTATAACTTTAAAATTCGATCTTTTAATATCAGAAGCTGCCAAATGAATTTCGATAGCTTTACTTTAGTACTAAAACGTTTAAATAGGTTGATGTCGTCTATACGGACTATAGCAAGGCCTTCGATAGGATTGATCACAACATTTTAATTGGAAAGCTTTTTAAAATTGGAATTCATGGCGACTTACTACGTTGGTTCTCGTCTTATATTGAGAATAGGTCACAAGCTGTAGCACTTAATAATTATAGGTCTAATTGGGTGTCGGTTTCAAGTGGTGTCCCGCAGGGCTCGTTGCTCGGTCCGCTCTTGTTTGTGGTCTACGTAAACGATATTGAGCTCTGCCTGCAGTCATCTAACCTACTTAGCTTTGCAGATGATATGAAAATTTACGCTGGTATATCATCCATGAATGACACTAAGGCACTCCAGAGTGACCTTTGTCGATTGCAGGATTACTGCTATTTAAATAAACTTGACCTTAATCCAGCCAAATGTTCCGTAGTATCATTCACAAGAAAACATGACGTCATTAATGATTCATATTCTCTGGGAGGTCATATATTACCGAGATGTAGCACTATACGAGATCTAGGAGTATATCACGACAGCAAGTTATTATTTGATACACATATTGACACAATAGTTAATAAGGCCTCTAAATCACTTGGATTTATAATGCGTTTGAGTAAAGCTTTTACCGAAGTAAAAACTCTTAAAATACTTTATTGCACATTTGTGAGGAGTCACTTGGAATATGCTTCCCAAGTTTGGAACCCATGTTATTTTAAGTATATTGATCGAATCGAGAGAGTACAAAGGCGGTTTGTTAGGTACTTGTGTTTTCATCAAAAGATTCCTTACAACCCTGATGATTATTTTAAAATGTGCAGACAGCTGCACATTTTGCCACTTAGCAACCGACGAGAGATTGCAGACTTCACTTTCCTGCTCAAGATAGTGAACAACGAAATTGATTGTCCTGATTTACTTGAGAAAATCTATTATAATGTGCCACTAAGATCAATACGTTATAATCCCCCTCTTCGGGTTCCTATTGCATCTACAAATTATAGGCAAAATAGTTTCATGGTGCGTGCAAGCAGAGCTTTCAACAACTTGTGTAAACAGCGTGATATTGACCCTTATACATGTAGTGTGTCTTCGGCAAGGAGGTGTCTAAGTAATCAATTTTTCAAGGAATAATCGAAATGCGTTCGATATGTATAATGTATGTATAATGTAAATATGTAAAAAATGTCGGGAATTCTGTTTTGCTCACTTGAATGTGCACTCTATAGCTATAAGTGAAAACTTATGATTGGCTTACAAGTGCAAAACTGATGATAAACACAATATTTTTAGCTGTAAGTTTTCCATGTATGAAATAAATAAATAAATAAATAAATAAATAAATATAGAATACGATGCTATCGTCTTAACTGAGTGTTGGTTAAATGAAAACACTTTAATCAGGTACCTAGATGGATACAACACTTATAGAACTACCAAGTACCTAAACAAATCTGGCGGAGTAATCATTTATGCTAAGGAAATATACAACTCCGTCGTTTCAGAGCCTTACAACGACGATGCAAATTGCCTTTCCGTCGATATAGAAAACTTAAATATTTTTGGTGTCTACCGGTCCCCTGCTTTTACGAGATTATTATTTTAGCTTCTCTAGATATTACCTTAAATAAACTTAAATCTAAAACCGAAATAGTACTGACTGGCGATCTAAACATAGATACAATCGCTGATAATCCAAGTAGGGAAAACGAAGATTTTCAATTCCTAGTGGCACAACATGGGCTACCACCAGCAATCACAATGCCTAGCCGAGAAAATACATGCCTAGACCATGCTTTCGTATCTTTTGAGGCACATTCGTCATTGGAATAGTTGCAAAATGTGCCTTGACTGATCACGACGCTGTTATTGTTGGGATTAGAACCGGAAACTCCTTAATTAAAAATAAAAGAATTTCAATACCCAAAATCGACTTAGAAGCCCTTAAACTAGACACCGACGCAACAGATCGGTCTCCTGTCTACTGTAACCAGAACGTAAATGATGCATTAAACGCATTCGAAGATATATTATGCGCCGCAGTTTTACGTAACACAAAGGCAGTAAGATATAGCCGCAAAAAGTTACATTTAAAACCTTGGATCACCCCTGGAATAATACGATGTATGTGTTTCAGAGACAAACTTCATTTACAAGTAAAAAATGATCCTAGCAATGAGACGCTAAAGCTGTCTTACAAAAGATATCGAAAGTTTTTCTCCGAACTGATTTGAAAGGTCAAAAATAACTATTACAGTTCCCTGCTTCAAAAGAACGAACATATCCCGGTAAAGCTTCATAGCTTTTTCGGGTTGTGTTTGGATTCCCATGAATCCTTAAAGGAAACATGTGAAATTCCAAGAAAATCAAATCATGCCTTACAATTATTAAAATCAAAAGAAACGGCCCAAATCTCTCTCAAGCACTGTAATAATCACTTTGCTTCAGTAGAAAAGAAATTAGCTGACCAAATACTTTCAAAACTAGCCACAACTGAAAATGGTCTTACCGATAAAATTGAAAACAGAAACCAATATAGCGACTCCATGTTTTTAGTTCCAACCGACACAAACGAAGTAGAGGCAATAATTCTCAACCTTAAGAATGATGGTGCTCCTGGATTGGATAGTTACAGATCCTACTTAATTCAAATTCAAATTCCTTTATTCATTTGGGTCACAATGTGACGCTTATGAACGTCAAAATAATAAATTTATAAAATAATTACTTAAAGACTCTACATTTCCATTTACTGCCACGTTCGCAGAGCAATAGGTAGAACCATGAGAAAGAACGGGCAATAAAACTCCGGTCACTCTTTTTCATCGCCAGATTTTGCATAATACTTAATGAAATATATTAGAAAATCTATCCTTGAACCTCTTACTTTTACCTGTAACCTGAGCATGACCACAGGAGTCTTTCCAGAAAGTTGAAAGGTAGCTTCCGTTACGCCCATACACAAGGCTGGTAATAAACACTGTTCGGATAATTACAGGCCCATTTCCCTACTCAGTATATTTTCGAAAATATTAGAAAAGCTTATTAATAATCGCCTTGTGAAGTATATTGAGAAAATATCTTTCTTATCCGAACGGCAGTTTGGCTTTAGACAGAGAAAATCCACAGAAGGCGCGGTCAATCTTCTTACAAGCATGATTTCCGATCATATCGATAAAGGGAAAGCAGTCTTTATTGACTTGGCTAAAGCCTTCGACACTGCTTCGATACCAATCCTTCTAAAGAAAATGGATATACTGGGAATTCGAGGAACTGCCTTGGATTGGTTTAAAAGGTACCTCAGAAATAGACGGCAATGTGTTAAAATCGATAAATACATAAGTGATGAACAAAGCATTTATTTTGGTGTTCTGCAAGGTAGTATAATAGGCCCCACTTTATTTACAATCTACATTAACGACTCACTGAAAATACACATTCTAAATGCCGAACTGATCTGCTATGCCGATGATACAGTTATACTTTTTAACGGAATGGATTGAACAGAACTTTATGCTGATGCTGAGTCAGACGTGACCAAAGTTATAAACTGGCTCGACTCAAATGTACCTACTATGAACGTCTACAAAACTATTTAGTTTTGCAGACGTTCATAGTAAGTAAAATACAGACAACGAGACCATCTAACTATTGCTTAAAACTGCACAAAGTATCATGATTAACCAATATCACCTCCAATTCAAACTGTAATTGCCCAGAAATTGAACAAGTTGTACGTCTAAAATATTAAGGTATAATCATAGATGAAAACCTCTCATTCAAACCGGGCATGACGTCCAATTAATATAGATACGACCTTGGTTAATGAGACATTTTCGGATGTTAGCGGCTACTTCTAGGACGTAGTTACAGATTGGCAAATTTTTCTTACCGGCTTCGTGGCTTAGTTTCACAGCTTTCATAAAGGACTCACGTGTAGAGTTCGGGAACTTATCGGCTATATTCTGCTCGTAAATATACTCAAAAACTTTTTTTTTCATTAGAGCATCGGGAACTCCAATTACAGCTATTCTAGGGCAGCGTTTAGTAGGCTCTTCGACGGTGAGGCCAGACGAGACAAGTTTCTCTGCCTTCCTAAGCTTTTCGATGTCTCCTTTTGAGTCCGTGCTAATTATAACGCCCCCATTCTTCACTGTTCTCACAGCACGAACATGTAATTTCATCTCTTCAAGAGATATAAATTTTTGGACGAGGGACTTCGTCACTACTTTTGTTCTTGTCGTTAGGTTAGATGGCTAGAGAGCTCAAATTGTTTGGACGGACAAAACTGCGCTCTTTTTCACCATGTCAGCAAAAGAGTGGTGTTCAACTGGTTTCAGCTTTTCTTCTACAGCATCTTTGAACTGCTGCAAAGAACTCGTCAAGTCTTGATTTTCTTGTAGGTGTTGAATAGTTGCGTGAGCTAGAATAGTTTTCTGCTTGAGAGTTTGGTACAGGGTGGACATTTGTGCCGATACTGATGTTATTTTACGGCACTCGTGAGCTACACGCAACTTCTGGTCAGAGTTTATTTTGTCCTCTGAGGTGATGGAGCTAATTTCATTCAAATAGGACTCAATTGTAGACATCCATCTTTGGATCTCTGTAGTTGGTATAACTTCAGCAGGTAGGTCATAATTCTCAGGTGCAGGTGGGTTTCGGTCAAGAGTTTGGGATGCTTGACTCGGTGTTGGTGGAAGACTTCGCGAAGTTATTCAGCTTTTGCCAAAAGGGCTAAATCCAGGCACAGACATAACTGTTATTCAGTATATATCGTCCAAACAAATGTTTCTATTTCACATTCGCAATATATGAAAAGTATGCAAAAATCACTCGCGTAACACTTTAATTTACTTATTGACACTGCAATTACAATAAAAACACAGAACAAGAGGTTCTTACCTACTGGTTACACCTAGACACCAGACAGCTGCTTTTCGTGGTAGTTTTAAAATGACTGCAACTCATTGTTAGAATGTCCTGCCACTACCCATTAGAGCCCTGAAATCTAGTTATAGTTTCAGTAAACAATACAAACAAAATCTACTTAGTCAACAACTACAGCTTTAAACTTACCAAAACTAAGCAATACAATCTGTGTTAGTAGCAATGTATTGCGATTCGACCGGCCAGCGATGCGTACTTTATCTTCAAAGGTATTTGTTCGTGAGTGTTTAGATTTCCTGTTTCCATGCCTTAGAATAAAAAAAAATTGTATTATGCACTTCCAAAAAATTATCATGTTCTGATACACAACAAACGCCCAAATCGTATCACAAACTAGCCGATTCATAATGTAATGGATCACAATAATGTTTTACGCGTAAGCAATTGTCTTCGATTTTTGTTCCCATATTTCCATCCACAGTTTCCAACTTTCCACCATGGTGAACTGACATTGGCTTGGCGTCTATTTAAAAAATTTAAACTCCGCGCGAACAGCGATCACAGATTATAAATATTCGTACAGACGTGTGCGCATACACATTTGTCATGGACAGTTGGCCATGGTGGAGGCTTGTCAATTGTTGTTGTTGAGTATGTTATATTTATTTTGATTATATCACCTGTACAGCTTTTTAAATAATGTATGTCAATTACATAATAATATTTATTATGTTTATTTATTGTTGTATAACACTGGCTAATCAAAATTTTGAATTCATATTCCTGTATTCTGTTTGATGTATATATGTCACTTCATTAAATAGTCTGTTCCAACATACGTTATCAGCACGAGAACTCTATTTTAACTGAGTTATACCTATAAAAACTGCATATTATTTGGTAAAAAGTGATTCTGCAAGTTTTTGCCAGTACGTGCATGTATAAATTATGAAAATTTGTGAAATTTTTTAACAGTTCACGAAGATATTTTCAGTAAATTTTTGTTGTGACATTGAACAGCTGTACGTGTAAGTATGGCAAGTAATTCCATTTCTGGTATAAAACCACTCATAAACAGAGACGGTTATTCCGTATGGAAAATCAAAATGCGTATGTACCTTATGCATGAAGAGTTATGGGAGACATTTGTTGGATATTCTCAAGATATTGATATTTCTGCTGAGAAGAAATCACGTAACGATCAAAAGGCGTTATCGAAAATATGTCTAACTTTAGATGGTATGGCAATAACTCATGTAAGATCATGCAAAACAGCCAAGGAAGCTTGGGATGCTCTTTCGTCCACTTACGAGGACAAAGGTTTAGGGCAACGTATAAGCCTCAAACGGTAACTATACAGGTACTGTCTTGATGATTCCAATATAGAGACGTACATAAATGCGGTCATGTCAACTGTGCAAGATTTGGCCGCTATTAGCAAAATTATAGAAGATGCTTCAATAGCTGCGATTCTTCTAGGAGGTTTAACTCCTCAATATGCACCTTTAGTAATGGCCTTGGAAAATTCTAACATGAACATTACAGTGGATTTGATTAAGACCAAATTATTGAATGAATTGAATAAACCAGCTGTAGATAACCCAGATACTGCTCTTCGTACACGAATGAACCAGAACAAACCTCATAAATCCAAATCGAAGAAAGCTATTGTTTGTTACGACTGTATGGAGCCAGGACATAAGCGTCCAGACTGTCCCCATAAGAAGGACAAGAAGAAGAAACTAGTAAATCACAAGAATTCTCTATGTGCATTAAATGTCAATGACGGATTAGAGCGTGGTAAATGGTTTATAGATTCTGGAGCTTCAGCGCACATGACGTCACGAGCTGAATGGATGGAAAATGTGAGAGGTTCATCTCTTGGGACTGTGACTATAGCAAATGGAGATGTACTGCCTAGTAAAGGCGTCGGAGATGTTTCAATCACCAGTTGCGGTCAAAATACTGATATAAAGAAGATTACTGATGTGGTTCACGTACCGAACTTAAACTCTAATCTTATTTCAGTGAAAAAGGCGGTAGATAAAGGTTTTAGCGTTGTTTTTGATAGAACTGGTTGTAATTTTTATGATTCTAATGTTTTTTCCTGTACAGGCGATGTTATTTTAAATGGTTCTATATGTGGTGGACTGTATTCTTTAGATTATACGGTCAACCCAACGACTCAACTATCCGCTTTTGAGACACACTCTGATGTTTCTAGCTTCAAGCTGTGGCATAGACGTTTAGGTCATTTATGCCGCATCGGGATGGATCAACTGAGGAAGGGACACGCAGTGGGCGTGGACTATTCAGAAGTCAATAAGGAACCATGTATCCCCTGCATTGAAGGTAAGCAGAATAGGAAACCTTTTAAGAAAGTTTTACATAAGAAATCAACTACTGTTCTGGAACTTATTCATTCAGATATTTGTGGACCTTTGCCTGAAACGTCATTACAAGGCAATAAGTATATTTTATTTTTTATAGATGATTTTTCTCGTATGACTTTTGTATTATTTATTCCTTCAAAAGCGGAAGTAAAGAACAAGTTTCGTATTTTCCAGTCGTCCGTAGAGTGGGAAACAGGAGCTAAGATTAAGATACTGAAGAGTGACAACGGGAAAGAATATGTTAATGCTGAATTTACGAACTATTTACAAAATGAAGGGATTCAACATCAAACAACAGTTCCCTACAGTCCCCAGCAAAATTCGATTGCCGAAAGAGCGAATCGTTCGATTATGGAGAAAGTAAGATCAATGCTTTCTGACAGTTCTCTTTCTCCGGCTTATTGGCAAGATGCTGCAGAGATGGCTGTATATCTCCAAAATAGATCTCCTCACCGTGCTCTCGAAGGCAAGACGGCGTACGAAAAATGGTATGGTAAAATACCAAATCTTTCTCATCTGCGTGGTTTTGGATGTAGAGCTTTTATCCATGTCCCCGAATATAGTCGGAAGAAATTGGACATGAAAGCATCCGAACACATTTTCGTCAGATATTCAGAAGATCCCAGAAGTTATTATTTCAGAGACATTAGATATCCCAGAAGACTTATGAAAAGCAGAGATGTTATTTTCTTTGAACATGATTTTCAAGATTTGAAAGGGAAGAAAAACTGTAAGTCTGGTAATGATTTAACTGAACCAGCAGTTATACCTCTATTGCTAAGTTCACAAGTAAATTCGTCGGATAATTCAGATAGTCGAACACCAGTTGTCATTGAAAATGAACAGATTCAACCTGATATTGCGCAAGTATCAGAAGATTTCCAGCCTGCTATTGATGTTGTAGAGCAATCGCATAATGCTGATACTCGGAATGCCTCAGTTCAACCTGTAATTGCATCTTCATCAGAGGATATGGAATCTGATACTGAGTTTGTAGAACCAAGGTACAATTTGAGACCAAGAAAGCCTAATTCTGCTGCCAATTGTGTCTGTATGCAGACTTCATCCCCTCAGCTGATGGATGAACCTACAACTTATACACAGGCTATAAATGCAGATGATAGAGATAAATGGTATCAAGCTATGCAAGATGAATATCAGTCACTGCTTGAGAAACAAACTTGGGTTCTCGTTAACAGTCCAGATAAGAAGGTCATACCTTGCAAATGGATCTACAAATTGAAGAAAAATGCGCATGGTGAGGTAATCAAATATAAAGCGAGACTTGTCGCGAAAGGATTTAACCAAGTTTATGGCATTGACTATTTAAAAACTTTCTCTCCAGTCGTCCGGAATTCTTCTTTACGCATGTTGTTTGCATTGGCTGCGGAAAAGGGAATGAAAATGCACCATTTAGACGTTGATACGGCATTTTTGAATGGATTTTTGGAGGAAGAGGTATATATGAGTCAGCCGGAAGGTTTTTTTAAACCTGGTCAAGAAGATAAAGTATGTTTACTAAAACGTTCGCTTTATGGCCTCGAACAGGCTTCGCGAGCATGGCACAAAAAATTGACCGAAACTTTACAATGCATTGGTTTTAGCCAAACTCCTTCGGAAGCATGCATTTATACTAAACAGTTTGGTAGTGAGTTAATAATACTCGCTTTCCATGTCGATGACATTGTCATTCTGTATAAAAAAAATAAAACTCTTGACACTGTCATAACTGACTTACGGAATTATTTTAGCCGAAAAGTGATAGGCGAACTAAGTTATTATTTAGGTTTAAATATACACTGTAAACCTAATGAGATTAAAATATCTCAAGAAAGTTACATTCGCGATTTGCTGCGAAAGTTCAACATGTCGGAATGTAAGGCCGTTCCTACACCTGCACCGTTGGAAATGAAACGTTTGCTGCCGAGTGAGAAGAGTGATGTAAGTGAATCTTCATTGTCCTATCCGTATCAGCAACTGATAGGCTCACTAAATTTTCTGGCCGTCAATACTAGTAGGAGAGTATTGGGGCATCTGGATCAAAAGATGATCCAGGCGCTTTTCTTCGCGCCTGTATCATCTTTTGATCCAGTTGCCCCAATACTCCCTTTTCAAAATGAGTACTGTCTGACTTTTCTATTCAAAATGTTTTTCTTTTTAATCCCTTTCTTTTTTATTCTAGATTCTTAGTCATTTATGTTATTTCAGTTCAGTATGTTTCCTAAATTGTATAAATGTGTAGAATCATCTAATCATGTGTGAATGAATATGTGTATGTTGTATTTTACAACTGCTTACAAACAGCATTAGTTTGGACAAATCGAATGAGCTGTTCATACAAACATGAATGACCTGTTCGTAACAGTTCTGTGTGTTTGGAAAGTAGGGAGTGAATGTTAAAATTATAGGTATTTCGGAAATAAAACATGGAAGTAATATAAGTAGATTATTTATTTACGTCAATATAATTATTAGATAAACACTTTATTTTCTACGCACCATTTATTTAAACAGAATACATTTTTAAAGCACATATGTTGTTGTGGTTTAAACAACATACAATATTTGGTGAAGTTGAATAAGTGTTATACAATGTTGCTAAACTAGGACAATTTTTATTCTCTAAATTATGTACATTATCTATTTCCAAGATATCTTTTAACCATAACACTTTTTCATTGCCTTTGGTATACACAGATTTATTGTTAAAAAAATTACCAAAATTAACTTTATAGTTAAAATATGGTACAAAGCCCTCATTCCACTTTATTCCTCTGTTCTTTTCTATCCAAGCTATCTGTGACCTGTCTTTCTTAGACAAGTTATAAAACGGGTAAGGTGGTTTTATCAATAAAACTTGAATGCGTCCTTTGTACATTATTGCTATTTCTTTTGGAATAAAATTGTTTCCTTCATCCTTAAACCCTTGGACATCAACGATAACATTCATGATAGTTTTCTCACAATATTACTCAAAGGTTTGTATTCATAAAGTCGATCATTGATAATTAAACAATAAGCAGATGTATTATCCGGTATATCTTCAGAACATTCAATTTCTAATCTCACATCAACTGGTCCAGTTTTAAGTGAATCGTTCTGTCTTGAGCAATCAATCACGAAAATTGGAGCTATTTCTTTGAACTGATTTAAGCTCAGCAACGGATCAATACCTGAGTTGTAGTATGACTGGCGAAAGTTAGCAAACATCTCATATAATATACTATATTTTTTTTCATTAAATTTCAGATTAAGTGAGTCATACGGATAGTATTGCGAATTTAAAAATAATTTAAGATTGCTTACATTACAATGATCAAATAAGGCAGAACTTTTAGTTATGTTTGTTTTTCGATTTGTTTGCAAACCAAATATAACAAACCTGGGTTTCTCTAGTTGAGAAGTAGTTTTAACTGACCATGAATGTTTCGTTGTTCTTGGCAGCAATGGATATTCATACAAATCCCAATTTCTAAATGCTATTTGTATAGAATGATCTCTCTCCAGACTCTTAAGCAATAACAATTTATTACGATCTGAAACTTTAATATGTGGCACCCGCCATTGTATTTTCTGTATGTCAATTTTTACGTCATCATTTTTTTCTGCAAGCAGGCAGCATAATGCGGAGCTACTTCGTTGTAATATAAGTTCATGTTTACAATTGATAATAATTTTGCTATAGTCTTCTGCAAATCCCAGTATTTTATTTAATGGTATAATAACACTAAAATATCCTTTTTTTTGTTTTGTACCATTTATGTTCCAGCCCCAAATTGCAGCAGCTTTATTTTCACCTTCATTCATTGAGACATATGATTTTAAGGTTGTTGTGATGCCAGCATTTTTTATACGATCAATTTCAACACCATTCAATTCGTATCTAATATCTTGAAACAAATATGAAATTGGGTTGTTTATAAAATCAACATCTTTTTCAATTATTTTGCCTGCCGAGTCTTTTCTAGATACACTCGCGTACCCTTCTATATAAATAGAACTGCCTGATGGCAATACGTATAAATCTTGTTGGTGAATAAGTATTCTGATTTCATTATTTTCTTTAAAACTGGTAGTATATGGGTTATAGCTGTGGATCTCATAACTCTCGATAGAGTTATCATGTTGTGGTAAATCCGTTATTTGCAGCATTTTATTAATTTAATTTTAATCCAATTTCGCGTAGAAATTGTTTATTTCCTTTTGTATTTTTTTTTATATTTATAGTTTTGACACGTCTCTCTTCTTTGGAAATAGGAAGGGAAATATTACATTTTCCTCTCACATTAGTCGTTTTATAGAATACCAACATTTTATTTAGATTTTTAAATTTAGGTTATCTCAAGTAATTCAAATAACACGACTAGTGCTTATCATCACTCACATCCTTATGTTGTGAAGATGATTTAGAAATAAGCATTTATAATTATCTGAGTTATAGGAGCATTAATAATTTTGCGACATGGAATAATAAAAAGAACTTCAATTATGTTATAATATTTTATTACTTTTCCAAAATGATTTAAGGAATTTTAGACACAAGTGTCCACAATTATACATGTGATCATGCTGTATATTTTCATAATTATAGTGAATATTTCTTTTTCCTACGTACTCCATAAATTCTTTAGGAGGTTTTAAGTTACCATAACTATCAAAATATTCTATGTAGTCATTTATTTTGCCATAGGCTACCCAGTGAGTACCAGCGTTTTTAGAAGAATCAAGATTGATCACTCCGCATTCTACTGATGAAACTTTACCTGGCAATTTATCTCTCATAAACACACCTCGGAAGAATGGAATATTACTTGAATGCTTAATAATATCAATATTGGTCAAAGCTCTATTGGGTAGCCTAGAGTTTAGTTTTTTTTCTTTGTGATATAAATCCCTAAACCGTCTTTGTAAGGTTTGAGGTGTAACCCTCTTCCAATCAATAACGTTTCCATTTCCTTATTGTGTCGTTCCGATTCAAGTAATTGTTTCTTCGCTATTTTATATGCATTAATAGCTTTTACAATCCCAGCAGCACCTCCCGCCAAACTACCTGCAGCATATAATCCAGCAAATATTGGTACTAAAGGAAGAAATCCTCCAGTTTTTGGTACTGGTATTATTCTAGGTAATTTTATCGGAAAATCTGATACAAAGTCTTTAGCTGCTGCGTAAGCTGTTTGCAACAATGCTTTCTTGCATGAAGGTTTAAGTTTTTTAATATGTTTTTAGTATGAGAAACAACTTTTTTAAGAGTTTTCTTAAAACCATATCCTGATCTTGTTTGACTGGTGAGTTTATTTGATGTTGTTTGCTTACTTTTGTTAACTATATTACTTCGTCTTGTTTTCTTTGTTATTTCTTCAATTTTCTCGAAAGTAATAGCTGTGAATTTAATTTTATTCGAAACAAATACAGGACTTAGCTATTTAAAGAGCAAATCCGTAATGAATAGTTAAGACACATGTATTTCTTTAAATACAGATTAGATTAGATTTTTCTCAGTAAAATATTCTTATAATACATTTGTTTTATCTATCCAGCTGTTCTCACTAGAAGGAAGTCCAAGCCATTTAACATATACTTGGTTTCCTTTTCGTTTTAAAACCTTTTCAACTAGGTATAAATCAGGATGCCTAGTTTTCTGAAGTTCTTGAGCATAAAAAGCACCTAATATAGGCTGACATCTTGCATCTTCAATCAAATAAGTTGTTGGATTCGTTTCTTGTATTTTTTTATCTTAAATATTTCTGTTGACCAGTTTGGGTAATATCCTTTATCAAAACATCCTTTATGTTTACTGATTCTCACAAAGTCACCAATGGCAAATTGCCTGCCCTTTGTTTTCTTCCTACATTCAGCTACATGAATGTATCTTCGCAATATGTCCCTTTTATTAATATGATTTACAGAAGCTGGTGATTGTCCAATAGTTCTATGGAAAGTATTATTATACTCATTTACTTTTTTATCAAGTGTACCATTATACCAATTATAATTTCCGTTAAGACTAAATTCTTTGTATATTTTATTCTTCAAAGTTCTTATTAATCTTTCAACGATGGAGGCTTTTTAGTGGAATATGTAGAGTAATGATTGATTTTATACTTTTTCACAATATTTTTGAATTTATCATTATAAAATTCTTTTCCGAGATCTGTTTGTTAATTTTTTGGAACACGTCCTTTAGCCAATAAAGCTCTAAACTCTTCTGATACCTGTTGCTTATTCTTTCGTTTCAGAGGAATAGCCCAAGCATATTTTGAAGAGGCATCAATGATTACCAGAATATATTTATAGGCTAACCTCGTTGGTGGCTACCAATGAGGTTTGCTACAATGTTACAGGCCGCCAAGAAGAACGACATTCCAATAGCGAACACCGGGCTCTGGCGAGGTGAGCACTGTTCAAATCGCAGTCAACGAGGAAACAGCTGAACAGGCGCTCACGGCCACGTGTACGGCGGACGCTAATTTTTGATAGAAGTTCTGATGTATTTTCTATTACCATTCATTATTCACAATAATAACTGAAGTGATGTACAAATGCTGTTTTACTTACCATCTCCTCGCCCGCAAATCTACGCCCGCTCATAATTTGAAGAAACAAACGATAGTAGAAGGATAAAATGGAAAGAATGCAGTAGAAATCCCTTAACCCACAGTCGAAAGACTTTATATTTATAACCACTATTCACTTTTGAAATTGTTTGCATATCCATCAAATCTGCTTGCCAAAGATCATCTATATCCTTAAGTATGACCTGCCTTCTTGGAAAGTTAATTCTTGCACATTTATGGATTTCATTAATGACGTTTATTTTGCTCATAATGTCTGTTTATTTTTCCTGCTATTTCTTGCAATTCAATACTTTTTTCAACAGTTCTTATCCTATTTTCTAAATTTAAAATTAGTTTCTTCAATTCTTTTATTTTTCCTAAAGCATCTTCAACTATGGTGATAATTTGCTCCTCAGCAATAATTTGACTTGGTCTAGATTCTTTAATTGTGTTTTTAATTTCAATACGCTTATAATTTACGCTACTATCATCTCTCTCAGATTTTAGTTCTGTATGAACATAATTAACATGTACATGTTCATTCATCTTCCATAAAAGCTAGTAATTGAGGATATTTAAAGGCTTTTTATTCTTTTATAATACCAGCTTCTCTTAACTCTTCTATTATGGATAGAATTTCATTGTCATGATTAGTGTGGCCAGCATTTTTTGAAGCAATCAGGAGTTTCAATCTTTCAATTAATTCGTTGGGGTCATCCCAATAAACATAATCTGTATTACTTTTATATTTTTTTAAAGTTGGTAATTTACCACCACTTTTTGATTGCATTACCTGCTCTTCTACTTGGACATGATTTTGTTGTGAAAATAACGGTTTAATAATTTGACGGTATTTTAAACTTTTATCTCCCTTTATTTGACCACTGGAGTCAAAGTCTCGTTTGTGTGCATGTGTATTATAAAGCATATCTTTATAGACAATTTTATCTATTTCTATCACCAAACTGAGGTTCGGTTTATTGCGTAGCAAAAGCTCTTTTAAACTTGGTGTTAATTCATAATGCTTATTGTTTATAGTAACTATATTTGTTTTTTGTGAATTATTGACATTATTTGAAACAGAAAGTGTTACCTTAGAATTGCCCAGCATAAGATTTTTGTTTTCACTACGTATTCCAAACGGTACATTTATGTTATTATCGTAAATTTCCAGCAAATCTTCTTTATTCAGTGAAATAAGTGAATCGCTAGACTTTTTTACATTTTTTGATGGAGTTACTTTACATTCAGAATGTTTACTGTGATCAGTTTTTATAAATTCTCTAAAACTTGCATAATCTAGGGATGAACTGAGTTTTCCAGACGTATTGTTCTCATCTTCATAAATGTCAAATATCTTTATATCTTTATCATTTCCTTTAACTAAAGTTTCCAATGGATCTGTTATCGGTTTAAATACCTTTTTAAATTTTAAATTAGCGATATCTTCTTCGTCTTGTAACATTTTTATTTTATTTTTTATAGAATCTGCTGATTTTATTAATTGTTCTTTAATATTGATATCCATTGTTTAACTTGCAATCTTACGCAACTGCTGTTTACAGATATTGGAAATCGATTGATATATTTTCCCCATTGACCTAGTATTTATGTATATTCTAAAAGCTTATAAATGTATCGAAACTTTGTCTATATCTACCTTTATTAAGAGGGCAACCTTTATTTATCAATAAAAAAGCAAACCGATCCTGCCATATCATCGAACAAAGTTTTTTAAATTTTAACCACTCAATATCCGTATTTACATGCTCATTGTAAATATGTTTTAAATTTTTCTCATCTTGTCTGAAGACAATTATAAGATTAGCGTTATCTCGTATTAGTTGTTTAGGTATTTTCGTATAAGTTTGTGATAAATAAAAACAATCTATGTGTTTATGCCTGCCCATTGCAAAATAATTACGGATGTTAACTTGGTTTTCACATGCGACGTCATCAAAAATCATTAATGAGTTAGCTAAAGCATTATTAGGATGTATAATTTCTTCATTATCGTTGAATACCGAGAATTTAGCACCAGGAATAATGTTCATTACTTGTTTAAGAAAACAATACTTTGGCTGGAAAGCAGTTTTAGAGTATAAATATATATGCTTGAATTTTAAACCGTTTTCATGCAATATTAAATTGAGCATGACATTCGTTTTCCCGCAGTTAGATGGACCACATATTATACATCTGATTGTATTAGGCAAAAGTGCACTGTGTTTTATTTTGTGTGATTGATTTTCTAATTTGATATTGTTTATTTCTAAAGTCTGGGGTTGCTTGATGAACTTCATTGTGAAAAATGAGGGAAAGTAACGTTACTAGTTTATTTATATGTTTACAGGGTATCAATAAATTAAAATCATAAATAAAAATCATCAAAGTTTATTTTCACTTAGAAAGTAAGTACAGTGATAAATTATAATGTATAAAGTACAATATTATTATATAATTCATAATACTAAAACTACAAATATACAATACTCTAAAACTATAATACTTTAACTATAATATCGTTTTATAGTGACCCCAAGGTAATGTATCAATTTGATTTGGGAGAATGCATCGTTTGTCATCTTTTTTATTCATCACCAGTTTGTTCACTTCTTGTGTGTGTGTAATTCATGTTTGATTGATTTAATCATATTCATTTTACAAGATCTACTCTCATTATTAAACAATGTCTTATTGTAATGAGATATATTTAATCTTTTTGTAACTGATTTTGAAATACCTTTTGCTTTTTTTATTTGTATTTTAGAAGATACCAAACAGTAAAGTTTCGCTCTTAAGCCGGTGAATTCACTGATCACATCGCCACCCAGTTCATCTTTAAAGAGTCCAGGAACTTTTGCATTCATCCGCGGTATTAAATAAGGATTATCTAAATCAAAATTACTTGTGTCAAAATCTTTTAAATTATGTTTTATATCACGGTAAATGTCTTTTGTATATATTAAATAAAGTAGACTGTCAGTATCTGTATAACAAAGTCTTATATTATTTGTATATGACTTTTTAATATTATAATGATATTGATAAAGATGCAATTTAGCATATTCTAAAACACTGAAACCTATGTATATTGGTCTGTCTAAAACAATTTTCTCAGGTTTTATCTAAACTGCTACAAAATTTTCTGAAAAGATAGATACACATTTAAAATTAGGTTTACAAATTAGCTTTTCAGCACCATGTTGCTTATTTGTAATATTGTCTATATCAACCCATTTTGTGACTAGTTTAATGTCTACCTGTTTTCGTTTATTTTCAATTGTTTTACCGAAAATAGAATTATTTAAAAGCTTAAAAAAATCTTTCTCAAATATAGTTTTGGATGCTTGACGTAGACTGGTATTTAGATCAATATATTTTTTTAAATATTCTTCTTGTCTAAAAGATAGAATACGATGAACTTTTCTTAAAACAAGTCCATTTTTCAAACATTCCTGTAAATGAGTGTAATGAATTACATACTTAAATTTGTCATATAAATTAGCTATAAGTTTAGCTGTCTTTCCCCCTGGTGGTATAAACTTTTCAGGAGCAAAAGGTAAATCACTACGAAAATCATGTATGTGCTCAGGATATTCAAGATCTACTTCTAATATAAAGCCATATTGGCTTTCATCTAATATACTCATTACATCAAAGCAATCAACTTCTTTCTAATTTAAAAAACGAAACTCTGCAATTGGCAACTTTTTAGTCATTGCGTATCCATACAAATGATTACAATCGAGATATATCAAGTAACTGGAAGGTTCTAGATCATTAAATTCTGGCAAATATTTATTGTTCGCCTTTGCATGACGCAATGAACATTGTGCTAGACCAACTCGTATACCCTTCTCTAGCATTTGATACATTTCCAAGTCATCAATTAAGTCAAGCTCAACCTGTGTATAGAGCAACATAGCATCCCAACTTAAACTAGGCGCAGTTACATAGTAGGCTGGATCTAATTTATAATATTTTAAACTTATATTTCTGAAATTTTCAAATATGTCACACAATAATAAAACATCACATTTTAGGTATAGATCAGTATACTCGCCAAGATTCTTTATTTTAAATGCATTCCATACAGTTATTGCATGTTTATATTCTTTATCGGTAATATGTTCCATTTTCAATGTGTTATAAAAGAATTCTTTCGGAGGGAGTTTCGTTTCTTCATATTTTTTCCAAGTATTAATATAATCGTAAGGATAAATACCTTTTGTTTTGAGCAAATATATTAACTTTTCATTTTTGATTTCCATTGACAAATGTGAAAAATCATTATCTGTTAAACTTTTACTTAATGCATCTAAACTTGAGCTTAGAAACTGAAACGAATCAATGAATTTAATTTGTATGGGATGGTTACCATTATCTGTGTCTATGTATTTAGTGATGGTTAAATATTTTTCTTTAGTTTTAGGTATGATTTTAATATGACTCTTATGTTTTGCTAATTCTTTTATAAACAGATGAAAATCATAATTCGACAAATTATGAAAAACTAGAGGACGCCAGCAGCTACGCCTGCATTTTTTTTAATTTACCTGTTTTGGCCGATCCCGTAGGAATTTCGAGAAATCCCTTCTTAGTGCACCCCTACGGTCCCCAAGGAAAATACATGCCAAATGTCAGCTTCCTGCGTCCAATAGTTTCGGCTGCAGCCTGTCTGTCAGTCAGTCAGTAACGCAAGGATTTTATATATTAAGATTACAGGTATGAATGGACATACTCTAAACATTAGATTACATTGAGTATGTGCAGGTCCTCTATATTTTCCCGTCACATGATCGTGGTCACGCACCTTATCATCGAGTAACAACCGATCACAAATATGACAAGTACTTGCATTATTAAATTGGGTTTGCTCTTTTTTAGTTAAAGGTATCATTGGTTTTTTAATTAATAATGTATCATTTATTTTCTTCACATCTTCTATTAATCTAGTGATAAATACTTCAACACAATCTAGACCTCTGTATGATACATATTTATTTTGGTTGGGATCATGTGAACAACATATATAATAAGCAAAACAGGAAGGTTGGTGTTTCTTAAAATTATGTGTTTTTTCAGATTTCTTTTCATGACAACTTAGCAACAGACTTTCAAAGTCTGCGTAAATTACAAAATTAATTCTTTGCTTTCTTTCATAATTCTTGAAACCAAGCTTACTATTTTTTTCAGGTAATACTGATAAAGTTTTAGAACAGATATGAGATCTATACTTAGTCTCACTGCTATAAAATTGTAAACATGAGTCACAGAGAAAGAAATTACCTTTATGATTTGTTACTTGCAGTCGTATTAAACGTGTCAGGTCTTTGATAAGACAGTAATGACTTTTTCCTTTTCTTTCTAAATATAACAAATTAACATGGATAGGTTTTCTTTTATTTGTTAAATAAAGAGGTCCAGTTACTGTTTCACTCTTATGATCTACTCCATAGACGTTGATACTTATGTTATTGTAGGTCTCGAATAATTTGATATCCTGATATGAAACAGGGAAAGTCATTCCTTCAATATTAAATATAGAACTGTAATGTGGATATGAATTAGTCCTGCATACATTCATCTTAACGGGATATAATGAAGCTACTATACTCCATAAAAAACAACAATTGTCATTATTCCGAATATTAATACAACTTTTCGAATTCTTGAGTTTTGTTGGTAATTCAAGATAAGTACCACCTCTCATAGGACAATATTTACTGACATTGATTTCTAGATGGCTCACTGATTGATAAGACCATCCAGATTCTTTGTGTTCGAATTCTGACATTTTATATTTTAGAACTTCAATAGCTTTCGAATAAAAGTCACTTAAAATCGTATTATTGCAGATAACTTCATATTTTGTATTAAATGACTTCAGTTGTCGCTCACTCGTTTTTGGTAACACAAAGTAGGCAAACAACTCGAAGTTGATCTTGACACAAGTATTTTTCGATAAGGACATATGTATAAGTTTCAGGACATCGTTCGTATTCTCACACAAGAATGCTTCGGGTGTGCAATATTCAACACCGTGCGCAGGGTTCAAACGATATGCTATGATTCTGTTTTTGAAAGCACTTGCAATTACATAAATATTTTTAAAATGAGTTTGAAGCAAACTATTTGATTTATGTACATTAGTTCTTAAATGATATTTCAATTCAGTTTTCGGTAACTCAATCTGACATTTTTGGCATTCTATTACTTCATTGTTAGGATCATGGATATCAATATCGAATTGTTTTTCTATTAATTCATTATTAGGATCATGGATATCAATTTCGGATTCTTTGTCTATCTCCCACGTGGAAGACACATGAGGTGCTGTAAAATAAAAACAATAATAGAGCTAAATGTATATTTATAAGTAAGTAAATTGTATACATAATTGACATAAAAGATCATATCAAATCAGTCAATCTTTTAATAATAAAGAGCAATAAAAGAAATATTATATTACATGTTTTATTTTCAAGTTTTTTGCTAGATTTTATTCTAGGTACGTAAAAGGAAACCTTACTAACTTCCTACACACTCTAGGTGCTGTAAAATAAAAACAATAATAGCGCTAAACGTATTTTTACAAGTAAATAAAATGTAGTTACAAAGTAAGCAAGCGAGTAAACACTGATTACATAATTGACATGAAAGTCAATATTTAATGTATAAGAAATATAGGATTACATATTTTGTGTACCTATACATTAATAGTGAATAGGTACTATCAGTATACCTTAATAGTAACTTCCTACAAAATCTATCGGACAGTTCTTAAACTCCCGCCTAGTCTCGTCAATAAATTCTTTCAGCCGAGACCAAGCTGGCGTATCATTTTCGGTACGATTTTTTATTGAAATAATTGAATGACGCCATCGATTTATAGGTGTGACATGTTCTATGGTATTTACATCATAAATTTTCAATTCAATGTAGTAAGAGCCTTGTTTTGACTCATCACTTTGCCGACTTAAACCGTTTGCAACCCTTCGTGTGAAATAGGAGTACAAAGGAGTTATTTTTTTATTACCCTTTAAGTTATTTGCCGCTATCTCTTCTCGATCATCGTCACTGTCACTGCCAAATAAATCATGGCTGGTAGGCTTCACCTCACTTGTCCGGGGCTTCATGACAGGACTGATGGGATGGATAGTAGTCTTCAGCTTCTTCTTTTTAACTGTCGGGATGCGATGATTTGCTGGCCGCTCTCTTAACAGCATCACCGGAGCGTGAAGATGAAGGCGTTGATGACGAACCTTTCACATGTTTCGTCTGTTTTTGTTGTTCCTCGTATTCATCTTCGGAGGGAAATAGGTGATCAGCAGAAGTTTGTCTCGACCTGAACATAATTACAGAAAAAAAAAAATTAGAAGAAATAAAAACAAATAAGTAGGTGTAATAGATATTAAGATAACTCAGATCAAAATAGTAGTCGCCATGACGTTCTAAATAGATTAGATTTGATTGATTGTATACAATCTATTCATTCATTTTGTGAAGTATATTACATTTTTTTACTCTATTCATAAAGAATAGATTAAAAGATGTAATGAATGAATAGATGAGTATTATAATAACGAGATATACAGGTAGGTACTTACATTGTTCATATTATACGATTGAATAGGTTAACACTTGATAAAATTAAACTCGAATGCTGATTCCGTCCAGGAGTAACTTGTGTTACAGAGTAATTCGGGAGCCATTTATATAGGCCTCAAAATCACATGATTCTAACCAAATATGTAAAAACTGCACGCTTGCAAAAATATATAAAAATGAGACACTGCAGATGCTATCATATTCAGATTATTTGGAATGGGACACACGAGCGTTTAAATCGCAGCGTTTTTAGCTGGCTCAGACAGCCAGACAACCGTTTGTAAATTGTATATTATGTACATGTTCTACCAATTGTAGATACGAATTATGGGAACCTATACCCATGAACGACACAACACTAGCAATTAAAAAAAAACCTGTAATAATATGTATGTCAGCACAAACGCAGCGGTTCGCACGCTCGTCTAGATATTCCAACTTCTAACACGTGGAGGTAATAAGAACAAAAAAATCAATCTCACGTTACCATAATATATTTAAACACAAAGTACATAAACATAATTACGTATTAAATTAAATAATTTTGAACCTTAAAAACAAAATGTGAACAAGTATAAAACCAGAAGAAAATCCTGAAGAAAGCACATTCCCGTTGAATATCTTGTTCTACAATGTCGGTAAGTAAATCAGCATTTTAATAAACAATTAAACATATTTTTAGTTATGATATTTTTATTCTGATACTAACTACTTATTTAATAATTCTACTTAACAGTTTTACTTGCACAAATAGAAACAGTCTATATTAAAATCCTAGCTAATATTATAAATCGAGGTGTAAGAGAGATTGTATGTTTATTTGTTTGTTTGCTACGCCTTCACACTGAAAAGCTACTGAACGAATTTCGATGAAACTTAGCACACAGACAGACCATAAAATACGACAAAGCCAACTTTTCTTTCACGCGGGCGGAGCGATGGGTTGAAAACTAGTAATAATTCTAATTATGCATTGTTTCAGAACTCCAGCGATATATTCATCAATGACGCATCATACTCCCCAATACCAGCAGCGCAGCAGCTACGTCAAAATGTTATAAATTACCTGGAGAGGGAAAGATCGTTTCGTTACGAAGAAAAATCGATCTCATCACTCTCTCCGATTCTTCCTCCAGCAGCATCAACATTACGGCAAGACGTAGAGAGAGAAAGGCTCTTTCAATTTGAAGAAAGGCCAAGCAGCAGCGCCAGTAATAGAGTTACTACTACTAAAAAACGAGGGCCCAGCACTTTATACTCTTATATCAAAAAGCCTGCAAAGAGTTCACGTTTGTCAAAAATAGTACGGATCCAAATTTTCGATGTGGATGATTTAAAAGACTCTAAATTATGTGAGTGTAGGGCTAATGTATGCGCTCAGCATGTTGTGGAAAATGTGTTAAGTGATGATATTTATAAGTGTGCAAAAGATATCATATGTAAAATCCAAAAGAAAATGTAAATAAAACATAATAATATAAAACTGATGTCGGTTTTTAGGGTTCCGTAGTCCACTACGAACCCTTATAGTTTCGTCATGTCCGTCCGTCTGTCCGTCCGCAGCCTAGCTCAAAGACGCCTGGTGCTAGAAAGCTGATATTTGACATGAATATAGACATAAAATATTGTAACAAAACTGTAGAATAAAATTTTGGAAAATATTTTTTTCAAGGGTATCTCCTCTACATATATAGTGGGGTTGAATTTTTTTTTGGTTGAGTACCCCATTATGTGGGGTATCATTGGATAGGTTTTAAAAAAATATTATTAGTTTTCTCAAATCATTTTTCGATCAAGTGATTGGTTTGTGAAATATCAAGCTTTGAAGTGAAAAAAATTGTTAGATTCAAGTGTCCCCCCCCTCTGCCGGCTAAACTATTGATTTCGAAGAGGTGAAAAAAATCACAAATATAGTACATATAACGAATTTAAAAGGAAAACTATCACGGCTAAGTAGACATCACTAGTTTACGAGTAATCGTCGGTTATCTTATAAATACCTATTTCTGTGACTTTACATTGGGAGCGCTGGCTTAATCTTAAAGATATACGTACTTTGGTATGTAATGTACTACGGTACTACGTATGTATAGTAGTAGTATATCTTGGAAACCACTTTTTATCTTTACAATACAATAATACATAACTGGATACGTACCTAGTATTTTTCTATTTTTATATGCACATTGATTACTATGTGATTCGGACTCAATTTGGGTAAAATATTATTTAATTTCTTTTCTAATATTTATATTGTCAGCGCCGAATCTTTACACCGACTTTTAATTTTGCTAGAGGTGCCATCTAGTATTACTTAAAATATTATAATTTTAGCGGTACTTTTGCCCCTAGATGGCACCACTGGCAAAATTAAAAGTCGGTGTTAAGATCCAGCGCTGCCAATATAAATATTAGAAAAGAAATTGCCCAAATTGAGTCCGAATAACTGGTCGGTAGAGTAGAATACTGTATTCGTTATTGCACACCATTACAGCTTATATTACATAGTAACATAGTAGACTTACTATTCAAGTGTTACTTTTTGAGTGCAAAGATTTTAAATTAACTAATAATTATGTGATCCGGCCAGGTAGTAGGTATTTATTAAAAGAAAGAGCTACAAATTTAGGTGGCGGGTACCTACAGGTTACCAACTACTTTTCTAATACAGTAAGTAAGAAACTTAAACATGAGTGTGAGTTTCATCAACCGATCATTATGTTATTTTACATTATCAAGGCCACAGAAAGGGATACTTAAAGGATACCGACTTCCACGCGGACGAAGCCGCGGCCACAGCTAGTTTAATAATAAAATATCTCACTCAGTCGCCTTAGAGGATACTTCTTGTGCGGCTTGTGCCTTAGTCAGTTCCGTGCATGCAGTAGGTAGCTAGTTCGGTGCTCAGTAGACATGGGCGTTATCGGTTATATTTGGTAACCGTTGGATAACCGATATTTGATTTTAATATCGATATCAATAACCGTTGCTTAATATCGGTATCCGAATCTTGGTTAGTTGAATAGCTACAGATTGGATTGGTTGCATAGCTATAAAGCTATTGGATCGATAGTCCGATATTTATCTAACTAAGAAGGAACGCGTGTTTGGTTGGCATTACCTAAATTATTGGTTGATAACTAAAAAAAACTGGTACTATAATCAATGCTTATTCATAACATTACACATTTATACACAACAATATATGTATAATAATATTATGGTTTGCCCAAAAATATAACGTTAAAAGTCGGAGCAAAGTACATGATTACAGTCAACATTGATACATCAGATGGATTAGTAAATGGATCTACAGGAAAATTGACTGCAATCGATTTTGCTGTAAACAAGTCTACTGCTGAAAGAAGGCCTCTCAGACTTTGGTTATGTTTTGATGATGCAAATATAGGGAAATTGAAAAGGGTACGGAGCTCTACATCTCTCCCTCATCACAAGACAAGACTAAAAAACAATTGGACTCCAATCGACCCAGCCACATATACTATTAAAAGATATAAATCTTCTAATTTGCAAGTTCGTCGTAGTCAGTTCCCACTGGTTCCAGCCGAGGCTATTACAATACACAAAAGAAAGGGGTCTACCCTAGAAAAAGTAGTCGTACACATAAAGCCCGGTATTTTGAGGTCAATGTTATACGTTGCTTGTTCACGTGCCACCTGCGCTCAAGGTTTATATATTGTGACTGAATCTTTTCGTCCTCCACGTCCACCATCTGACCAAGATTCCGTTGTGGTGGAAATGAGAAAGCTGAGGCTAAATCCATTAAAATCCACATATAGATTTTTAAGAGAGCCACACAGATTATGTCAAATTATATTTCATAACGTTCAATCCCTACGTAAGCACTTGCGAGATATAGTATGTAATCCTCAGATAATGGTCTCCGATGTTTACTTAGCAGTCGAAACTTTCAGCTGCCTTAAAGATTCCTTTGATTTAGACAACTTTAATGAAATAATTAGAACAGATGGTCCTAAACAGTATTCTGCGAACCCTGGTTTTGGAGTATGTGCATGGGCAAAAGATCATCATCAATGTTGTAACCCGCAAGCTTACAGCGACTCTGTCAGAGGTGAACACTGCGAAGCGGTACCTCTGGAACTAAACTCTCTAATATGGTTGAGGAGGGTGATGGCTGATCATTGCGTTATACTCGTGAACGGGTGCTGCCTGTGGTGACTGGTCGATCTGCTGGACAGGATACAGCTTTTGACTTGCTGATTTATGAGTTTATTTGCAATTTGTTCCAATTGTTTTGGTACCTACCTAATAAATGCATTGTAACGTGTTTTGACTGAGCAGTGATTACATAACAACATGATATTTAACATGTGTGCGGTTACACCCTACTTGTCATTTTGTTTTGGAGGCCAAGTGTTAGTCATTATTCTCAATTTTCAAGTCTTAAGTAGGTACGTAACTAAATAAATGGCAATAGGTTGTGTGATAGCTATCATGTTAACTGAAATGTGATATTATTATTTTTTGATTATAATGTATAACTTCTTATTTAAATACGCAGACAGTACTGTGTTGCTAGGGAGTTTGTTGCGCTGCTTCTTCTTCCTAGCGAAAACACATAGGAAGCAGTGAAGGGCTGGGCTTTTTGGGGGACTGTCTATTGTAAAATTTAACGTTCAGAAAGAGCTGTTTACCAGCCAATTTTGAATAAAAGATTTTGATTTTGATTTTGATTTTGAAACAATGTGAAGATTATAGCTTTGTATAGATCGTGTAAATGCCCTGACAGTCTCGCTGTTTGTTTTGTAAGTAATTTGTTACCGCTAAATAACAACCCTTGCATAATATTTGGAGATTTTAATGAAGACTATCTCTGTAATGTCAATACTGCGGTATTCAAATTATTACATAATGCAGGTTATAAATCTTTATTACTTACTACGCCGCTTGTCTCTACACGTGGTGGTACTCAGATAGATAACATTTTTTCCAACTTCCCCTGTGAAGTTGGGTTTTATAACTCTTTCTTCAGTTACCATCGCCCAATGTGGGCCCGTTTTTAGTACCATGTGAAACAGATGTTAATAACCCTACATTGCGCGTGGCCCGACACGCACTTGGCCGGTTTTTTAATTACCAGATTAGCCTTTTAATAAACATTGTTCATTTACGTGCCTACCTACTCAGCTGTATTCATTATTTATTACTTTCAAACATAATTCACAGTTACGAATACATAGGTACCTATTTGAGTATATATCTACCATATCTTATGAACTTAAGCTTGATTGAATCATATTCAATAGTAGCTATTTTAATATAAATAAACATACATTTGTATAGTTACGGAGGCCTGTGATGGGTAGTAACAGAATGGAATGCGCTCAGTTTCCTTTTCGGGAATATGTAAACATTCTAACGCACCTAGCAACGCTCGCCAGTTCGATTAATTACAATCGTCAAACATGATATTTATTCTAATGTTAGTCATGAATGATGTCATATCACAATCACATCTTTAAAATAAACAAACTGCATGAAGTGGCTCACTATTTTGTTAATAACTGCAAACATATTTCATTATAAATATTATGCTCAAGATAAAAGAAATGTCAGTTTATGTTATAATTTTATTACAAATTTACAATATACTGAATACACACCCGGAAAAACAGATCAGATCAGATAGAATATTATACCAGTTTTTTTTTTTTTAAATTAATACATAGTCATGAAAACTTCAGATAAGACCAAACTGAATTTTATCCAAGCAACCAGAAGTATATACAATGATCACAACAATGATCTGAATAGAAGTGTAACGTTGAATGCAGAATTATGAATGAAAGTATTATTATGAATAGAGGTTATTGAATAGAAGGATCATTTCGAATAGATATTTCTGAATAGAAGGGTCGTTTCAAATAGAAATGACTGAATAGAAAGATCATTTCGAATAAAGTATTACTAGTCCTGGATCTCGTTGTATTTGAAGTCATACTTTGAATAAAGGGTTTTTAAATAGAAGTCTCATTTTGAATAGATAATTCTGGATACTGTACTCATTTTGAAAAGGGAGTATTGGGGCAACTGGATCAAAAGATGATACAGGCGCGAAGAAAAGCGCCTGGATCATCTTTTGATCCAGATGCCCCAATACTCTCCTACTAATACTCGTCCAGATATTGCTTTTGCAACTTCATATTTAAGTCAATTTAACATTAAATATGATAAAAGTCATTGGAAGGCGGCAAAACGTGAGTTGCAATATTTAAAAGACACAATCAATTTGGGCATTACTTATAGGAAAGGCGGTGGGCATCTAATTGGCTACGCGGATGCAGATTGGGCCAATTGTCCTATGGATCGTCGATCATACACCGGATTCTATTTTTCAATGGCCGGTGGAGCCATTTCATGGGAGAGTAAGAAGCAGACCACCATAGCCTTGTCATAATATATGAGTTTGTCGAGTCCGGGTAAAGAAGCTCAATTCCTGAAGCGATTGTTGTGTGAACCTACTGGTAAGTCAACTGTTGTTACCATTTAGAATGATTCACAGTCTGCCCAGAAGTTGGCAATGAATCCAGTTCACCACAATAGAACCAAACATATTGACACGAGATTTCATTACATACGCGATTTATTAGCTAACAGTGTCATTAATGTTGTATATACTCTTACTTTGGAGATGTGGGCTGATGTACTTACTAAGCCATTGACTCGCATCAAGCATCAGAATTGTTTGAAAGGAATAGGTTTGTCTTTATAATTCTTGTTTTGATTACGGGGGAGTATGTTGTATAACACTGGCTAATCAAACATGCTGGCTAATCACTGGCTAATTTGTATGCATATTCCTGTATTCCGTTTGATGTATATATGTCACTTCATTAAATAAAGTCTGTTCCAACATTTATATGTATTAACGGTCCCAACAGAATATCAGCGCCATCTTGTGTTCAAAGATGGCATTATGCTGAGTTGGGAACCGATGCTATTTATGTTAGATATTTACCGATTCTAGTTAGTGTTTATGTTAATTTATGTACTCATTCTGTTACATTGTGTACCTACATAATGGAATAAATGAGCTTTTATTTTTCAATTTGGTAAAAGTAATTATTAGCCGTATTTATTTTAATTCATTTTAACGTTAGCAAAAAATGCGTCTGCATAGTCGTACGTTCGGATGAATAACCGTCCATCCATTACTTTATTATAAATATGGGTATGCAGAAATACTGGTAAACGTTATGCAAATGTTGATCTTACAGCTACTGGGGGAATTCTGGGTTTTCGGTTCTTTTGCGATAAAGGATTGGGTCTCCCTGATATTTTTAAATGCATTCTACATGCCACTTTGCAAATATAGAGTTTCCGTACTCCGAGATCAGCTGCTTCTGCATACAGGTTGCAAGATTGCAAGAAAGGGAGACAGAAAGAATCAAAATAATATCACGGAAATTATAAAAATTATAAAAGAAATGGAAAATTTACCGACATTTCTTGCAAAAGATATCAATAAACTTACCCTCTGTTACGTTTGACCACCTGGACGGGAATAGCCTTTTAAACACACTTGCAACGATGAAAAATTAACTGGAGTTACATAAAACCGAAACTAAAGACAAAATTCATGTTCTGGAAAAAGAAATATTTGAACTTAAAAATGAAAATAGAGAGAAAAATTTGTTCAACAGCCGCGCGGGAACAAAATTGTCCCCTAACCCTCATTTACTCGAAAATATAGATTTGAGTTTAAATGACTCACAACAGTCGTCAACGGTTTACCAACTGACAAATCACCCTAAAACCACTGGTTTGAATTTCAAACAAGTGCTAATAAGTACCAAATCCTGCGAAAGTGCCCCAGTACCTACCAATAACACTATGTTGGATGACGACGGTTTCACGCCCGTTATAAGAAAAAGATAAAGGCAACGCATTGAGAATTACAACGACACGCTCCACAAGCCCAAATATACATTTAGAAACAAGAGAGGCACCAATACGGATTCGACGTTGAAGGTGGCTGAGCACATTGTACCTGTATACGTATCCAGGTTTTCTACGGAGTCTAACACCTTCATCCGCCGCCAAGGGGGTTTTGTTCGGGGCCCGCCTGGCCATCTGGCGGGCCAATACCCGTCGGGGGGTTGCGAAGAATGCTTCGGCATTACCCGACCCTCCGACACACGGGTACATGAAAAAGTCGAGGTGGTTTTTAGTAGCAACACCACATACTCCGGCTCTCATTTATAATTCAATAAGTCCTAGCTACCAGATCGCACCAATCTTCTCATCAATTTGGGGTCTGGTGAAATTTCTATCATCATGTTTACTCGGGATACGTTACGCTCAAAACAATTTTTTTTAGTTATTAGACTGCCAACCTAAAGTGGGATTGGGCGGGCCCCGTGATCCGGATGCATCTTAGCCGATGGGCGAAGATCATCACGCAATGGGTGCCGCAAGACGGGCGGCGGAAAAGAGGCAGACCCCAAAATCGATGGCGTGACGATCTAGACAATTTTGACAGACACTGGCCCAATTTGGCAGAAGATAGGGATGCTTGGAGGAGTGCAACATAGGTTAATATAAAAAAAAAATATTCAAGTTTTTAGTTTTGTTGTTAGTTGATACTTCTCATTCTATTTTCATAGTGAGCCCTTTTCTACCAATCAACCCCTGTCATTCGATACCCATATTGAGGTATTTGTGGAAAATAGGTAATCCGCCATTTTGTGGCGGCAGCCATCTTGGATTTTTCATAGTGAGCTCTATTCTGCAAATCAAGCCCTTTCATTTGATACCCATATTGAGGTTGTTATGAAGTAATATGTGATCCGCCATTTTGTATTGGCGGCCATCTTGAATTTACAACCATTTAAATATTATCTTTTAATATTGATGACAATATGAGTGTATAACCAAATATCAGATCAATTTGTCATCATGAAGGGGGTAAAATTCCATTTACTAAATTTGACGCAAACAAACAAATAAATAAATACTGCCGCGAACTTTTGTATAAAACTTTTTAAGATAAACAATATCACCGTACATTCTTTAAAGAACTTTAACGTTTTAGGCAAAGCACGCGAAGATAGCTTTCAGAGCTCAGGATTTTTGCCGACTTACTACGGAATTCAATATTCGAACTATATGTAGATAGATCTGTAGATTTTAAACAAAATATGTCAAACACGAATCAAAAATCTACAGATCGATCTATGGTTTAATATTGAAAATGGCCGTTAGTTGATACTTTTACTTTTCAAGTGGTAGACCACTAACATTCTTACTTATGGGTGGCTACGATGCTATGCTTCCAAGGTACTAATGTCCCCCGAGACCATTTGACAAAGCAGAAAACCATCGGCAAGAATAATGTATGAGTTTATTAATGCTAACATCAAGAATACAATATGTGTAATAATATGTATGTTTTGATGCGGAGACAGTTCGTTTACTTACATTATTTATACGTACTGACAACGCGAGCTTAAAAAATAGAGTAATTTTAGTGTTTATAATGAAAAGACTAACATAATTAAACGTAACAATACCGGTTATGACAGAATTAGCTAAATTATAATCTTAAATTATACAGTTACCGTGTTGAAATGCAAATAATTTTCCGTTAACGACCTATTCGTGTCTTTATTACTGAAATACGCCATTAATATGCACTCAGCTAAGTAATATGAATTTAATTAATACGGTGAAAATAGCACTCGTATTTGAGGTGTGGCTCTGAATATTCGCATGTCCGTAATTGTGAACCTGCAATTTAATTTAAGTCCATTCCAATGGCTGTTCTATAAAGCTTTGGTAAATACAAGATATGTTAAATGAATGCTCGTAAGTCTAGACATAAGTTTGAGGATGGTTTTTTTGTAAGTTCTTAGGCTACTGTTACGAACTAACAACTTTACTTAATTTTGAAATAACTTGTCGTATTAACGTCAAAAAATATAAAGACAATATTACATGACTAACCTCAACGACCTCATTTTGCGGAATGACTTGCTTTAAGATGGCGCTTGCGCACCAGTGTTGCCCCTTGAATTAGTGATGTGCCATAACATCCTCCGGGGCGTTGAAAGGATGGCTTTCAAACGTTATTCTGTGTCATCCCCTTGCGTGGCCGGTAAGGGTCACATCTTGTGTACTGCTCTTCTAAATACTACGCCTTTTCCTGTTGTGACATCAGCAACACGGCTGACTCCGTCGGTCCCTGGATACAGACGACTGATTCTGGCCAGTCGCCATTGAAGTGGAGGCAGGTTGTCCTCCTTGAGAATCACGAGGTCCCCAATGTTCAGCTGACTCACTGTTCAGCCACGTACTCCCGGCGCCACCTCTCCCAGAAGTTTTGACGCAACTTTTCTATAAGTTGGTATCTATTGGGACGTTTGCAATCAATTGGTTCTGACGGCACCAACATCAGAGGCCACCCATTAAGAAAGTGCTCTGGGGTTAGTGGAGAAGGATCAGTTGGGTCCGAGGAGAGAGGCGTTAAAGGACGGGAGTTTAAAATCGCCTCAATTAGTGCAAATAGCGTAGCGAGCTCCTCAAATGTAACTGTAATAACATAATAACGTAAAATCATCACTAACTGTTGTGTACATATCGAAGTGTTTGACATTGAATCACAACAGAAAGGTCATTTGCTAATAAACATCGTAAACAAAGTCTCACAGTAACATAAAATTATCATTTCATAAGTAGCAGTAATTCGCCATAACTTCGCAAGTACTGGTGGCGCAAAGCTCTATAGCCTTACCACCGAGATTCATATGCATCAAGTTCGAGCCCAGCACTTCGGATGACAACCTTTTTGTATAGAAAATATGTACCTGAGGCACTTAAAGAGATAAACAAATACTGAATATAAATCTGGATGAGGAACTGAAATATTCACTTTTTTTGTATGATTTTTCTTTAAAAAATAATAAAACATTATAAAAAGACACCCATAAAAGAAAATAATAAAAAAAAAAAATCGAAAACATCCTGTTAACAATGTCGAAACCTGCGACTTTTTGGAGTTGTTGTAATGAGGATCGAGATGATGAATATGTAACATGTAGCGTGTGTAAAAAAGGTTACCATCTGGCTTGCCTGCAAGCGACACCTAAGCGAGGCAGCGCTACTAACTATCTGGCTCCAGATTGGCAGTGTCCGCTCTGCAAAAATGCTAAACAAAAAGCTGCGGGAAGAAACGACAATACTCCAGTAAAATATACAGATCATAACGTTACCACACGAACCCGTCCTAAAAAACCACAGGCATTATCTTCACCGCCAACTATAAGTCACAACTTGATTACGAAGGAAGACGTGCGAGAAATAGTGTCTGAAATTGTCAGAGCTGAAATGAACAATATGTACGACCAATTAAAAACCTCAATGTATACCCTGCTCAACGCTGAATTGAAGTCAATCAAAGAGGAATTAAAAGAAGTTAAGGATTCCATGTCTTTCATGAACGGGCAGTACGAGGACGCTATAAAACAATTAAAAGCCTCAAATGAAAACTTCGTGGAAGTTAAAAAGGAGCATGTTGTATTGAAGAACACTGTCGCATCCCTGACAAATAAATTAAATCAGATGGAACAGCAGGCTCGGTGTAATAATGTTGAAATACAATGTGTTCCTGAGCACAAGACAGAGAATCTGATAAGCTTAACTAGACAGATAGGTACAACGATTGGCTTTAACATAACAGAAGACCACATTCAGCATTGTACCCGTGTCGCTAAGATGGATCGTACCACTGACCGCCCACGCTCCATCGTCGTGCAATTCAGCTCTTCTAGAATTCGGGATCATTTCCTGGCAGCTGCAATAAATTACAATAAGGATCATCGGGACGATAAGCTAAATTCGAGTCACCTTGGCTTATCGGGAGAAAAGAAACCTGTTTACATAATGGAGCATCTCTCGCCGGCAAACAAAGCTCTTCGTGCTGCCGCAAGAATGAAAGCAAAAGAATTAGGATACCAGTTTGTATGGGTCCGTGGCGGCCGTATCTTAATGCGTAAGGATATAACAGCTAAATATGAAGTAATTAGAGACAAAGAATCTTTAAGCAAATTGCAATAAAAATATATTTTTAAGTTTAGTGCATGTTTTTATTGCTATTTTTAGATATCATTCGCTTCTTTTGGATTCGATATATATTACCAAAACGTTCGAGGATTGCGCACAAAGACGCATGATTTTTATTGCAATTTAAACACTCAAAACCATGATATTGTAGTATTGACTGAAACGTGGCTTAATAGTTCCGTTTACAACAATGAACTATTTGATGATAGATACTCTGTGTATAGGAGAGATAGAGAAATGTCGGGTTACCATAGAAACAAGGATGGAGGAGGCGTACTCATTGCTGTCAATAAAAAATTCAATTCAGTCCAATTAAAGTCAAGGTTGAGTAATTGTGAAGACCTCTGGGTGGCATTGGAAATTCCAGGTGGCACTAGAAATCAATCATCATGTCTTGAACTTTGTGCCATTTACCTACCGCCTCCTGTCTCCAAACACATTTTGGAAGATTTTACTAAGAATTGTAATCGATGCCTTGATATTTCTAACGCATTCACATGCATTGTGGGAGATTTTAACCTGGGGGGAATCGATTGGCAAACTATAAATGATACCACAGTAGACCAAAGAAACTCCAACCTAGAACAGTTGCTTGTCGATTTCACCACGGTTAACGGTCTAAAACAATGCAACACAGTTTAACTTTAAAAAAATCAACAAACCTATCACCAAACAAGGCGACGTTAAAATATAATTTTCACAAAATGGATTACAAAAAGGTGAATGAATACTTGGGAAAACAAGATTGGGATGAAATATTAAATAAAAGTACCAATATTGATGACACGGTGGAATTGTTTTACGACGTTCTTAATGAAACAATAAACGCATTTGCGCCTCGTAGCTTTAGAAGGAGTAAAAAATATCCATGCTGGTTTAATTCCAAAATGATACGTCTCACAAAAGAAAAAAATAGGGTTCGATCCAAATATGCTTTATATAAGAACCCCTTAGATGCGATCTCACTTAAAATACTTAATATACGTTGTAGAAATTATGCAAAGGTATGTTACAAGTCATATATCCATAGTACTGAAAAACTTATATCTACAAACCCTAAATGCTTCTGGTCTTTTATAAAAAAATAAACGCGGTGGCGAGAGCATTTATCCAAAGACAATGTCTAATGGATCTATTAGTGCGAGCGATGGCTATAGTATATGTGATTTGTTTGCAAATAATTTTGCAGAGGTGTATCGACATGACAATGCCTTGGACGACAACATGGATCCTGCCCGCGAGCCTGTTAGTCCTATATGTCTAAAAGCGAACTCGGACATTTTTTCTAGTGTTACCTTTGACGAAAAGAAAGTGTAACAAAAATTAAAATGTATAGATATCTCAAAGGGAGCAGGTCCTGATGGTATATCCCGGACATATATAGTTAAATGTGCTTCAAATTTAGCAAGACCTTTAACAATCATATTTAACAGATCGATTAGTTCTGGTACTTTTCCTAAGGTTTGGAAAACAGCTAAAGTAGTACCAGTGTTTAAAAGTGGGGATAACTGTTCCGTAAAAAATTACAGACCTATATCCATTCTCTCGATTTTTGGTAAAATCATTGAATCCTTGCTGTGTCCGTATGTGCAGAGTTACTTCAAAAAATATTTGTCCATTCATCAGCATGGGTTTGTACAACGTAGATCAACATGTACAAACCTTGTCACATTTCTGGAAACCGTTGTAGATGCTATGGACTGTGGTGATGAAGTTGACGCTGTATATACGGATTTCAGTAAGGCATTTGATAGAGTTTCCCATCAAATACTCATAAAAAAATTACGTTGGTATGGAATCACGGGTCCTCTTCGAAAATGGTTCGAATCCTATCTGACTGAAAGGTCATATTATGTAGTATTGAATGGATATCAGTCATCATTATTTAAAATTAATTCAGGAGTCCCACAGGGTTCGCACCTTGGCCCTTTACTTTTTAATATTTTTGTCAATGATATTAGTGACTGCCTAGTTCATACAACGCCTTTTTTGTATGCTGATGACTTGAAACTTATCAAAATTATAAAGTCTAGCATTGATGTTACAAATATGCAAGCGGATATAGATGCTTTGTCGGACTGGTGCACTCGGAATAAAATTTCTCTTAACAGTGAAAAATGCTCCCACATAAAATATACTCGGAAAGTCAATAGTATTAAATCCTCGTACTACATCAATGGAAGAAAATTGGAGGAAGTTAAAAACATCAAAGACCTAGGCATTAATTTGGACAATAAGCTGACCTTTGTCGATCATATTGACACTATTACCAAACGAGCTCTTAAATGTCTAGGATTTGTAATACGAAACGGTAAATATTTTAAAAACTCTTGTACCAAAATAGTGCTCTATAACAGTTTTGTCCGAAGTATTTTGGAGTATTGCAGCATTGTGTGGAGGCCACACTACTCTACTCATACTCTTAGATTGGAAAGGGTTCAAAAGAGATTTATGAAGCATTTAGGGTATTGGTCCAGAAGAGAGGTTCGAAATATGTCGTATATCGAAAAACTATCTCATTTTAAAACAATGACGCTCGATAAAAGAAGAGACATTATTGATCTGAAATTTCTTTATAAACTTCTACACGATCAAATTGATTGCCCGCAGCTGCTAGAAAGATTTCGATTTAGAGTGCCACGTGGCCGTCCTCGCAAACCAATCACACCTTTGATCCCACCACTACGTAGGACCAAATTTGGTGCATGTTCGCCTGTTCCTAGAATATGTAGGCTGATTAATGAACATAGCGATGTCATAGATATTCATTGCGGCTCCTTGAATGCTTTTATTGGGAAGATCCTTGAAATTTCCAATGCAAGCAGTTAGGAAGCATTTTGTTTTGTTTTGTATAATTGTCGATTTCTTTCTCTATTTGTTTACCAATAATTAGTTATGTAAGGTATTTGTAATTCTGCAGATTTAAACTTAATTTGGGTTAATAACATGTTCTAATTAGCAAGTGGTGTTTACCTGTAAAGATTGTGCAGTTAGTAATAAGGATATTACTTTTGTAAATTATGCATGTATTACTGTAACAATAGCTGGTAGACCTAATTAAATAAATAAATAAATAAATAAATGTCAGGGAAGCATTCCCTGCAACACGTTTTAAGTGATGCTTAGCAGATTTGACCCCAGCCTCCCAAATAGCTCCGAAATGAGGAGAATATGCGGGGCTGAACACGAACTTGATGCCTTCATTAGTGGCAAAATTTATAACTGGCTCACGACTGGACCTGAGTATTCTATTTAATTCATTGTTTGCGCCTTTGAAGTTAGTACCATTATCGCAATAAATCACATGAGGTTTACCTCTCCTAGAAACAAACCTTCTTAAAGATAAAATAAATGCGTCAGTGCTCAGATCACTAACTAACTCCAAATGAATTGCTTTGGTAGAAAGGCAAACAAATAAACATAAATAACACTTTGAGATACGATTGCCTTTACCCTTACGGCTAGAAATCATAAAAGGACCTGCAAAATCCACACCGCTTGAATAGAAAGGGAACATAGCACAACTTCTTTCCACTGGTAAATTACCCATTATGGGTTGTAATGTTTTTCCTCTAAATCGAGTGCAAATTAAATACTTTCTGGTTGTGCTACGTTTGGTACGTAGTCGTGTCTACCACCTATAGGCCAAAATCATTATCTTATTGAAGCTTATAAATGTTGAGGACTAGCATGAAATAAACGTTCGTGCTCATGTCTCACTAATAATTTTGTAAAATTATGCTTTGCATCTAAAATTATAGGATGTTTTTTATCAAATTCATAATCTGAGTTTTTAATACGACCTCCAATTCCTAAAATACCATTCCTATCAATAAATGGATTGAGAGGCAATAACTTTGATTTATTTTTAAGAGTCTTATTCTCCTTAAGTAGCTTTATTTCTTGTGAATAGCTCAAACTATCTGTAAATAGCTCAAATCCAACTGGCTAAACTTAACTAATAAGGAGAGAGACTTATTTAATTTCTTAATATGTAATTGCCCTTGCAATTTAGAATTTTTATTTTTACAGTTAAATATGAAACGCAATACATAGGCGTATATTCTCTTCAATTTACCAAAGTTAGAATAGTTATCAAATTCAATTATATTCCCTTCAATAGCAAGATAGCAATCAATATTACATGAAGCCTTAACATCAGGTAAAATATTAGGGATTTGTTTTCTTGTAGGCCAATAGCTTGATTTTTTAGTGAGGAACGAAGGCCCTTCCCACCACAGGAGAGACGACTTCAATTGCTTAGGGCTTACACCTCTATAAGCAAGATCGGCTGGGTTTTGGTTAGTGGGTACATAATTGAAAGTGAATCCAGTGGTTAACTGGTTGATTTCATTTACTCGGTTACACAAAAATATTTTAAGATCCCTAGGGGGAGTTTTAATCCAACCCAAAACAACGATCGAATCGGTCCAAATAAATTAACGACTAATATTACACCGAAGTGACTCAATGACCTTTGCACACAACCTAACTCCTAATAGAGCACCGCAGAGCTCTAGTCGTGGGATCGTAGTTGGCTTCAAGGGCGCAACTCGAGCCTTAGCACACAATAGTCTAACCGAAACTGTATTATTACGATCAGTTGTGCGCAAATATACACAGCCACTATAAGCGCTCTGTGAGGCATCAACAAAACAGTGTAATTCTACCAACACAGGAGAATGGCATATAACATTTCTGTCTATGTGCATAGAAGAAAAGATTGCCAAACTATTAATAAGTGTGGACCAATTATTTTTAATATCATTGGGCACAGGATCATCCCAATCTAACTTAGTACACCATAGGCAATTTTTGCTGTTATGATGCAAGCACACAAAACACCTAAAGGATCAAAAATTTTACAAGTAGTTGAAATTATTGTTCTTTTTGTAATATTAGGTACAGATTCTATTAAGTAGGAAATTGCAATGTGTCAGTTTTAGGACACCAATTTAAACCTAGAACAGTAGACAGTTAAGTCAATTCTAATGTACTATTTAATGTGGGTTCACACTCAAATATTTGAGAACAGTTTGTCCTTATTTTTCTTAAAGGGAAACATCCCGAGGATAATGTTTGAGTCACTTTCTTATATATATATACCAATTCTTCCTCCGTCTCTGCACCGGTACTAAGCTCATCGTAATAGAAATTATTTTTAATTATATCACTAATTTTAGGCTCCAGGCATTCCTTTGCCAATTGGAGAAGACACCTAGTACTTAAAAAAGGTGCAGATGCTGTTCCATATGTTACAGTATTAAGCTGCAACACCTTAATTGGCAGGGTATCATACTCCCTCCATAGTATTAATTGTAGATGGCGCTGTGACTCCTTAAGATAAATCTGCCTAAACATTTTTCTATATCACCGGTAATAACATATTTATGAGTGCGAAAGCGCAACATAATATTTATTAAGTCATTTGTATAACTGGACCAATCAATTGAATGTCATTAAGTTACTTGCCAGAGCTAGTCTTAGAAGAAGCATTGAAAACTACCCTCAGCTTTGTGGTTTCACTCTTCTCACGGATTACCGCATGATGTGGCATATAGTATCCGTATACCGGTCTAGCTATTTCAGTCAAATAGCCCAATTCAGCATACTCGTTAATAAAATTTATTTAATCTTCCTTTAAACTTGGATATCTTTTAAATTTTCTTTCTAAGTTTACGAAACACTTCTTTGCTATAAAATAAGAATCACCAAGAGACACTTCAGGTTCCTCTCATGGGCATAGCCACAGAAAATCTACCATCTGCTAACCGAAACACATTTTTTAAATAATGATCTTTACTAAGCTGTTCCTCAATAGAAAATATTTTAGTAACAGGTAAACCATCAATATGCCAAAACCTTTCTAAGTAATCCTTCAGTTCCTGACTAAAATTACAATATACTTTAGCACTAGGTTGGCTCATTGTTATAGAGCCACCTATAAGCCATCCTAACTTGGACTCTTGCAAAACTGGTTAACCTTTACCTAATCTGATAATGTTTGAACCTACTATATACCAGTAAACATCTGCTCCCAAAAGAATATCTATCTCACTTGGAGAAAAATACATGGGACCAGCTAAATTAATGTTATTTGGTATATTAGACGTTTCTGTATTAATCTGAGAGCTTGGCAAAACTCCTGTTATCCTGGGCACTACTAAGCAACTAACCTTAATTTCAAAAGACATATATTTAGATTTCAATCGCAAATTACATCTTTCAGTTATATTACATGTTGCATCATTAATACCTAAAACATTCACTGAACCACCAGGGTTTGTAACAGGCCCTATCTTCCTCTTAAAACTTTCTGTAATAAAGGATAACTGGCTCCCTGTGTCAAGCAATGCACGGTCGGTATATGTTTTGTTATTAATTAAAATTTCCACCAAAGCAGTGCACACTAAAACCTGACTATTACATGTCACAGAAAATGACACAGGTTGTGAGGACGAAGTACAAGGTTGTACAGTATCAGTAGTTGTCATACTAGCCTTATTAATGTGTAACAAGGAATTATGTTTCCTTTCACATGTGCAACATACAGCTCTTAACTGACACTATAAAGACTTGTGGCCACTGCGTAAGCAATTCTTACATAAATTCAAATTATTTCCCTTAGCTAAACGAGCTTCTATACTCATACCTTTAAACAATTTACATTCATGCAAAGAGTGATTCTCGTTACATAAAATGCAGGAACCTTTTGTGTCCTTATTTACAGATAATACAAAGCTTTTTGATTGTTTATTTGACTTCAAACTTGCAAAAGTTTCAAATTGCCTATCAGAGCGGCTGCTGTTTATAAACATGGTTTCCAGAACATCAACTCGGCCACGCAGGAATGTATAAAATTCTTCAAGTAATGGCAGATCGGTGAGGCCGGACTTATGTTCCTCCCATTTCCTACTTGTGTGCGCATCTAGTTTTGTAGAAATTATATAAATTATAAGCACATCACACATATTTGTAGGTTGGCTAAGAGTATCTAAGGCACGCAGATGCTTTGAAACATGGTCAACAATAAAACGCAGCGACTTAAAAGACTCTTTCTCAAGCGCATCAATATTGAATAAAGCCTTTAAATGATTGTTAATTAGCAAATTTTTGTTATCAAATCTTTGACACAACAGATCCCAAGCAACTTTATAATTTTAGTGCTAAATTCAATTGATTTGATAACTACAGCCGCACTTCCTTCTACGAGTAGTACAGACCGCAAGTAGTAAAATTTATTTATAAGTGGTATACTATCATTACTATCAATGACCGACTGGAATGTATCTTTAAATTCCAGCCAATTTAAATAATTGCCATCAAATGTAGAAAGCTTAATAGTAGGTAATTTAACAGTATTTACTATTTGAGAGTCGCAGCTATTCATTGATTCATGATCACAGTTGTTAACAACAGACTCTTTATGAGATTTGTCTAAAATATCTTGACTACTCTATATTAACGCTATAAACTTGTTTTCAATGATATCTCTTTCTTTAATTTGCTCATCAGAGTCAAAATGTAATATATCTATTCTATTTTGAATAGTATCATATTCATTCATGACAGATTGAAGCCTATTTAACTTTAATTCAAGTTCCTTGTACTTAATAGAAGGTATTTCCTTCAAACTACTTAAATTGACAACATATTCATTGAGTTTGGTCAACCTACCCTAAATGATGCCTCACTGCTTGATTAGAGCAGACAATTCTACCTCGAGCTCTGACTCACTCATTCTAAATTCAAATTAATACACCCTAAATGCAAATGTATTGCGAAAATGGCAATAAATACCTGGTATTAATATTAATAAACAGCCAACAATGAAATAATATGTGCACTCAAACCCTCAGATCCAGTCGTTCGCTGGTGCTTCAGCACGTGGCACGATGCTCAGGATTACAGCACGCCAAGCTGACAGCCAGTCCAGCGAGCAGGACCGATGTGCCTCCGTCTTTCTGACCCACGTGGCCAGGAAAGGAATAGTCACTGCAAGGTGGCAATCAATTTAAAAAAAAACGGATTAAAATGATCCTTAGGGTACTTAGATGCCTATTAGGCCTCTCTAGGTAGGCTAGGCTTAGCAAACATTAGCGGAAACAGTTATTTATGCCACAAATGCCGTGCAAACTTTCTTTAAATGGGGTGAAATGCGATAGGTAGGTAGGTAGTTCAAAATAAATACCACTGAGAATTAACTTAATTAACCCAACACTTGAGCAGCATGCCAGCCGTTACACAAATATTGCGAGAAAGCACAGCGGGGTAACATAACATAACATATCTTCACGCCTTTTATCCCCGAAGGGGTAGGCAGAGGTGCATTACACACCCACACTTCGCCAGATATGTTTCGGTCCCAATGTACTGGCGAGCCTATTGCCATCTACCGGGCACATTTTTAAGCGAGCGATAATTAATATTTTTATGTTAATACACACATAACTTCGAAAAGTCATAGGTGTGTGCCCGGGGTAACTGGGGATCGAACCCGAGACCATCGTCTCGGCAGTCCGTTACGTACACCACTGGGCTATCGCCGCCTTGTTGTTGGGGTAACATAAATTTAGCTATATATAGGTTAGGTTAGACCTATAGAAAATATACAAAGGATCAGGACTTACTCTCGTTGGGAATAGACCTACGGTGCATATGATGCCACAACAGGCTCCCTAAGCAGTAATCCTGGCCTTTCTTCAATACTGCAGCGTGACCAGGTGACATCTGATGTCGTCAAACGCCACAGGTCTCCAGCAAACTCGGCAGGATAACTTGCATTTTCTTCAATATCGTATCAGCTTAGTCGTAGTCGTATGTATGGATGTTTTGTGAAATTGTCCTGTCACGGTCGCCACTTTGTTAAGAAATAACAAACTAAAATAAATTTAGAATAACTTGTATAATTGTGGATAAATACAATGTTTTAAATTCTAACTGCTTGCCGTGATCGATAGTTGCGGAGTGACACGACAGGTAAACTTCAAACAAAATATTTCAACCTTAGTCTATGGGACTCACATATCGTATTTGACAGTTACCTCCCGCCCCGAACCCCTGTAACCTATCGCCATATTTGCTAATCTGTCAATTTGTCAAACTTTTGACAATTATGACAGTTTTGTCAACAGCAACATTAGTTTAAACAAAGTTGATCGAGTGAAGTTTGCGTTGATTTGTTTCCGTAACTTATCCTCTCAATTTCTTAAGCTGTGATATCATCATGTAAAACAAGTGCTGTGTTACGACATGTGCTAGTAGACGAAAGGACGTCAGTTTTCACATGTTTCTAAAAAGTGAGTCAGGACTCAAAAAGTGGTTGCAGTCCATTAATTGTGAAAGATTGCGAAGCTTGAGCTTCCAGGAACTTCGTAAACAGTTTGTGTGCAAAAAGCATTTGGAAAAGTTCTTTCTGCAACGTGCGATAGTGTTCGTCTGTAAATACTTCCGACTACAAAACAAATCTTTACCTGTGATGCAATGTAAAGCTTTAAATAAATTTAAAACGAAATTAAAAAATAAAGCGAAGTGAAAAAGCAGTGTTTTATTTTAGAAATGTCGTTTAGAAACGTTGAATCCTTTCTTAACTTAAAATAGTAAAACGGGTATTTCCTACTAGGAAAAATTAGGCTTAATCATTCATAGTCATTGCCCGAAACGTTACCGATGAAAAAAAAACAAAAAGAACTGTCATTTATGATATGTGAGCCTATTACAGTCCAGTTTTGATCTATGGGAGTGCTCTGTCTGTACGTTAGTACAATATAGTCTGTGCGGAGTGACTTGCTTTAAGATGGCGCTTGCGCACCAGTGTTGCCCCTTGAAATAGTGATGTGCCGTAACAGCTACTCTATATAATTGATTGACCTTTAAATAATTTACTTTTGCTTTAATGACGTATAAAACGCTATATTTGGAGGCACAGCCGCGATTAAGATGATTTAAATAAGTGTTTGCTTTCTTGATATACCGTAGAATTAACTGAAAATGGAGCACTTTAATAATTACATATTTTGATAATAAATTAATGTATAAAAAGACCGAAGAAGATGAGGACTCGAGATTAAGCAGGATTCATTTGACTACGAGTAAAAATTCGATTGCAAAATAGTTTTTTTAATAATGTCACATACTTACACGTAAAAGGCGTTTCGTTAGTTAGTTCAATCAACAATAACTAGGTTTATCAGCTAAAAAGATTTTGAATATTATGATCGTATCAAAAATAAAGAAAACATTGTTCTCTTAACGGACCAACTATTATTAGTTAAAGTAGCTTTACCGAATACCTGAGTAATTAGAGTTTAAATAATTCAGTGGGTCAAAAATACTAAATAAGATATATCCAATTATGAGAGTCTTGCATTTCTTATTTGATTACTCATCTGTAATGGAATATTAAAGTTATTAAGTTATAGGGATAAATAAAACTGAAAACAATGATTAATGAACGCAGCTCAAAGAGGAACTTTAACGTAACTAGCCTAGTTTCCGAGAAGAATACTTCCCCGAGAGATGTTAAGTCACTTATTTGAACTGTTGACTAAATTAATAACTCTAGGATTCGTGTTATGACAGTTTGCTCCTTAGTTTGGTTTCGTTCGTGATAATTTATGAAATGATCCATTTTCATTTGAGACCCAGTTCACATAATTAATGAATTCGACTAGCTTTGATTGAAAGACTTACATATTATTATAAGGTAAGGTTACTAAGCAAGTTGCCACAAAATTCATATTCAAAGTATTTTTTTGTTAGTTAGCAAACTGCTTTCATAGCAAAATGTTATAAAAATATGTCAACATTCGACAAATATCTTCAATTTTTATTTTTATTATTTTATTCTTAAATAGTCAAGTGATTATGTCATTTATTTTAAAACCGTATATTTCTTACTTAAGAATTTAGAAAAATATGTCTGAGGACGTAAAATTTACTGACTTATTAATAAAAATAAAAGGCATCTGGCCTCCAATACACGACACATTTTCTTAACTGTAATATACAGTTGTCATGTAAAATAGATAGTGTTAGATATTCTTTTACCAGGTAGTGTTGAAATCAGCTGTCTAGCGAATCTTTTAAAATGAACCTTAACACGAACATGAAGTCTTAAATTCTTAAATGACGATAATCAGATTAAAATTAAATGAAGAAAGGGTCTGTCTGCTGATTTATTAATATTAATGAGGCGCGGAGACACTTAAGTGGGTATCGACGGAAGATTTATTACTCGTTTTTAATTAATAGCCTATCGTAGACCTTTATAATAGCCCTATTTTAAATTGATTATGAACACGAAGGAGGTATCTATAGCTGACAAAACAGTAGTGGTCTTCAAGTTTCATAATAAAGAAAACATGACAAGTAAGTTGCGTGGATTTAAGTAGACATAACATTTAGTAATCACAATATTCTTTATCTGTCTTTGTTCTCGCCATTTCCTTAGATCTTGTGGTAATCTAGTTGGTCCGCTAGAGGTTTGGCCCGCCATTGCAACGATATCGTCGGCCCATCAAGCTAAGGGACGGCCGACACTTCTTTTTACCGTCCGTGACCACCATTCTGTTATTATTTATTTATATTTCATAAACAATTTTCATTGTGTTGAATGATATATATTATGTTCTAATATAACAGTATAAAACAACAATAATAATTTAAAAATATATATTTATGAGATGTTACGGCCTTACTCTACCTGTTATCACCACGACTAGCCAGATGTCCTGCCCAATTCAATTTTGTTGTTATTATTTGAGTTCCCACGTCGCGCACCTTTGTGCGTGTTGTTGGGAAATGTTGGGAACGCGGTCAATCTGACAACCAAACATGGAGCGTTCCTCGCCACTTTTTGCAGTCTTGTTGCGAGCCTTTTCCCTTATGACAATGGTAAAAATATAACCGTTTTCCATTATGAAACACTATTAAATAAAAATGTCTCATTCTTATACAGTTACCTATTTCCAGAGTGCTCTTAAGTGGAATATTTGTGTTGGTATTGTATAATAATATATAGGTTTGGCCCTTCCTACGCTACATTAAACGGCACTTCTAATAACGACTATTCAGATTCTATTTCTAAAAGGGTAAGGAAAACTTCTTTAACGTCGACTGTAAGCGAAATAATCAAAATGTTTTGTAAGTTTTTAATGCAATTTCTTATCTCTTATTCAATTATTTTTATATTTTGTAATTTGTACGCCATCTGACTAATTAAACTAGAACTTTCTGGCTACTAAAAACACATTCGTATGCGGTTTCTAGGATTTGCTCTCTCACCGACAGCAGTTAATCATAACCCCATGATATTCTCCAAAATTCTTCTTCAAAATTGTCCGATTATAAATTTTTTCGATACTAGATGTCGTCATTCGGTGCCAGCTCGTATGGGAGTTGCCTATAGCCTCCTAACATTATCTACACTTCATTGCGACACGAAAGAATCACAAAGAAACAAACAAACACACTTTCATATTGATTTTATTAGTATCGATATGGAAGCATGGATATTATATTAAACATGCATACATTTTGAATTGTAAATTATCATCAGTATTTCCGTTGTCAATCATTAAAAGATTTACACCATAACTACATTCATTTTATTGATTGTCTCGGCCAGACAAAAATCGTTTGCACTATCTTTTAGTTATCAATTTAGAATAAATAAAAAGTGGGTTTCAATTAATGTAATTACAAAAACTGGAAACGCCTCTCTTTTGTGGTAGAAATGTCAATTTTGATCAAATTTGGTATTTTACTCAACTTGTTTAATTGATCTGTTTGACGAATGTGAAATAAAAAAATTAATATTATCAATTGCAATACAATAATTATAACAGCCACAGAAATAGATAGACTAGAACGGTGAAGTAGGCGTGGTCCGCGTGCCGGCCATAAGCTTTATATTGCTTGAATATCTAAGCGAGCGCTCACTGCGCCACGCGCCGCCAGTGAATATACCTACGAGCTGCAAATATTAAAAAAAAGACGGAAATATGCCATATTCCGCGGTCGCAAACTGCCGTAATAAAAGTGTGGAAGTAAACTTAAAGAAAGGAGGGATTTCGTATCATTTGTAAGTACTAAATTCTGTAATAAACGAGATATATTAAGATTTAAAATAATTATTCGACTTCTACCATGTTCGTCAATCACGATCTAACTCGTATATTTATTCGACAAATTACGTATACATTACTTTCACTAACTATCGCGCCTACATAAAAACATCAAGTGGGCGCGTAATGTACGTCGAACAAACGTTAATCACAATAACGCTGAATTACTAACTATTCCGCGGCACCGGCACATTCAGTTAAGGCGAACGCGCTGTGATTGGTTAGTGACAATAGTGACTCAACTAATGAATGAATTAGTGATGTTACTTTCACGAACACGAAAAGTTATCGATAAATATTGTGAACGTAGTTTTAGTGTAAATTATTTTCTTTTAATTTATTATTAATATAATTAACTCACTTGAAATAAAATAAACTATTATGTATGCCTTCGGTCGGCTGATATTATTAATATATTTATTATAAATAATTAAGTTTGAATAGTTTCTGTTCTATGACACAACAAAAACTAAACGGATTTAGATGAAATTTTGTACACAGATAGTTAATAACCTGCCCAGTCGAAATTTAATTCGACTAGTTTTCTTAACTACTTCGTAAGTATGTCGCACAAGGGTTTGTCCGAGTTAATCTAAGGAAATATTGGCTGGATTTATAAACTATTTCATCAACAGATAGATATTTATTGACAAAGGTCTTATAATACAACTTGTGAATATTTTGCGCTCGAATATAAGTTATACGCATAGGCATATACTGTATATTGGAGCGCAAAATATTGCATATGATGATAGCATCATATAAACGATGGTCCCGGTTCATATAAACTTTTATCTAAAATTATGCGTCCTTTCAGCTTTCCAAAAGACCCTAAGATTAAAGAAAAATGGATTAATGCTACAGGACATAAAGATTGGTTCCCTAAGAAATACAGCACAATTTGTTCCTCTCACTTTGTAGATGAAGATTTTGATCCAACGAAAAAAAGGAGGATACTATTTCCGAATGCATATCCAAAAATTGACGTTTGGGTTAATTACGTAAGTGGTTTGTTTTACACGTGAAACACGTTACTAAATATGACATATATTTCTAATAATTTATTACCTATGTAAATTATTATTTAAATTATCGTCTAATTATATATTTCCAGGAATCAAACGATAATCCTACAACATCTGATTCCTCTAAAAGAAAACTAATAAATCAGACATCCGCCGACAATAATGTGAGTTGTTAAACTTGCCCTATTCTAAATATTGTGTTTAGTCGTTTAATTTTAATGATCTATCAATGAACATAAATAAGTGTATGTGCCCAGCACAATATTATAATAAGTAGCTATAATAAAGCACTGTCAAGTGGAAGCACCAACCACTGTCAAGTGTCCGTGTGGTGACGGATTAAGAATACGGAATGTCACCACCCCATATCATCCCATAGGTGTCGTAAGAGCCGACAGAGGGAGCATATTATGCAGAATTCAACACTTTAAGAGAAGGAAAACTTGATACAAACCCTATACCAACCCGTTTGGCCAGCGTGGTATAGTAGGCCAGTTCCTCCTTCTAAAGGGGAGGCCTAGTCCAGTAGTGGAATGTTAAAGGCAGATGATGATGATAAAGTGGAAGCACTAGATGGCGGTATCACAGCAGAATGCAGTAAACAAAGATTTTTGCCAGGTAAGTATGATATTTTACAAGTCTTTCTTTGTTAATATAATGAAAGACTTGCCGCTGTTGTAACGCATAGCGTATTATAAAAGTGCTTTATTCTAACTAGTTATCGTTTATTTTTATAAGGGCGCTCGTCCTTTGTTTTGCTTCGTGAGCTATCATCATGTGAAAGGTGTTTGTTAACTGCACTTACTTGCTTTTGTGCCATCTGCGGTGAGCTATGTCTAATGTTTCTTGTCAATTATTCGCTGGGAAAGGGTCATTAAGAGTGCGACCTTACATACTTTCTGCATTTATAAATGGTGGATGGAAAGAACTATACAGTCGTTGATTTTGATAGAATTTACCTTATTAATTAGACATTCGGCATCATCTATCTGGTTAATTATTTATCAATGTAATTTAAAAGTTAGCTGCGGCCGTAATGATGTCTTCATTTATTTTTTAGGAGTTGGCCGATACGCCCCGTAAGAAAAAATTAAGAAGGCAGCTGGCCCATACAAAAGATGCTCTTATTCAGAGAAACTTAAAGATTAAGAGGCTACAGGAGCAAAATCGGCGAAAGAAGAAAAAACTTCTGAACTTACAGCAAATTATAAATAAACTTACAAATAACTCACTGCTGAAAGAAGAAGACGCCGAATTATTACGTAACATGGACCTGACTGCTCATGAACTGTATGATAGGCATTTAAAAAATAAAGACATCATTAGTCGATCAAAATACTCACCAATAATGCGGCGCTTTGCTCTTACTCTTAATTACTATTCGCCCAAGGCCTATAATTATGTAAGGCAAAAATTTAATATGAGTTTACCTCATCCAAGGACTCTCAGAAAGTGGTATGAGTCTATTGACGGAAATCCTGGCTTTACAAAAGAGTCCTTAAATACTATTCAGTTAAAGGTGCAATCAGTTGACTTCCCCCTATTTTGTTGCCTAACTATCGATGAAATGGCAATAAGACGCAAAATCGAATGGGATGGTAGTAAATTCCATGGTTACGTTGACTTTGGGGAAAATTGTGAAACTGACCAAGCTTGCGAAGCTAAAGAAGCCCTCGTGTTTTTAATTACGTGCATAAATGCCAATTTTAAGGTACCTGTTGGGTATTTTCTTGCAGATGGTGTCAATGGACAGCAAAAAAAAAATCTTGTAGTCACTTGCCTCGAAAAACTGCATAATACCGGCATACATGTAATAGCATTGACTTTTGACGGTTGCCCTTCTAATTTGGCCATGGCATCTCTTTTAGGGTGTGATTTAGACCCTTTTCATTTACAGACAATGTTTAAGCACCCTGTAACTCAAGAACCAGTTTCAATCATACTTGATGCTTGTCACATGTTGAAACTGGTTCGGAATGCGTTTGAGGCTTACAAGCAGTTTCAAAATAAGAATCGTGAACCGATATTATGGGGATATCTAGAAAAATTAAATATGTTGCAAGAAAAAGAAAATTTTCATCTGACCAATAAATTGCGTAAACAACACATAAATTTTTTTAACCAAAAGATGAAAGTTAAATTGGCTAGCCAATTGCTAAGTAATAGTGTCGCTGATGCGCTATTGATGTGCAAAGATACATTTAAATTAGTTGAATTTGAAAATTGTGAGGCTACCGTACATTTCATAAAAATATTTAATAGGTTATTTGACGTTCTTAATTCAAGGACTTTAAAAGCTTTTGATTTCAAAAAACCGCTCACCTTACAAAATAAATCCAGCACATTTTCTTTTTTAGAAAAGGCCGAATATTTTATCAAGGAATTACGAGACGAGCGTGGTCAGCTAATGATTAAAAGTCCAAGGAAAACTGGATTTATTGGCTTTTTAGTTTGTATTCAAAGTATCAGGCAGTTATATGATTATTTAATTGAGAGTAACAGAATAAACTTTTTGTGCTTATATAAATTTAGTCAAGATCATATTGAATTATTTTTTTGTAATGTACGCTCCCACGGTGGTTTCAATAATAACCCCACAAGTAGGCAATTTAAAACTTTCTACAAAAAACTAATAACTAACGTCGAAATTAAGCATACAGAAGGTGGTAATTGTATAGATTTAGAACAAATATCGATCCTGAATGGTTCATGTTCAGTCAATACAATCAACGCCACTGCTAGCCGGACTGTGCTTGTTGAAAGTAATGAAGATAGTCTTGAAAATGATGACTTGGACTCTGTTTTTGATGCACCAATAAATTTTTCTAGTTTTTCGAGTCAAGTGATCGTGTATATAGCCGGTTTTGTAGTGAGTTTTTTACTTAAGAAAATAAAATGTGAAACTTGTGTTGGCGCTTTATTATCAGATGAGACAACAACGGGCTCTTCAACAATAATTAAATATAAAGATAAAGGTGGCCTCATATATCCATCGCAAAATGTTATTAGAATTTGTAAAAGTGCAGAAGCACTAATAAAATATGTTGCAACAAAATCAAAGAATTTTTATGTAAAACCAAAAGAATCGAAACCGGTAATTTTAAACAAAATTCTTGGTCATTTTATTGGGAGTGATTTATTTGATTGTATAAGTTTTCATCAGTTTGAACAATCACCAACTGAAAATCACATTATCCACCTTATACGCGCAGTAACTGATATATATATAGATGTCCGGTTACGCTACTTAACAAAAAATTTAAGGGCAACGGTCAGTAAAAGACAATCGTTTAACAAATATGTATTATTTCAAGGACAGTGACTGTGGCTGTGTTGTCATTAAAATATTTAATTAAAGTTAAGTCTTTCATTTGCTCTCAATATATCCATTTTTAAAACACTATATTTTTTTTATTTTTAACGATGTATTCGTAATATTATAATATTATCGATAACTGACAATGTGTGTCACTTCACTAGTTGACCGACGCCATGTCAACGCAGTGGGCGTGGCTTGTTGAACTAGTGCCACGCATGCATCGTAAGGAATTAAGTGACTATCACCGTTCTATCTATTTATTTCTGTGATAACAGCATTCATAAGTCTACAATCTCAAAAACGGGCGGAAGTCTAAAAAATTTACGAGTCTTGTATTGTGTCCGGACAGATAACAGTTGCTAAAGTGAGTTCTTGAGCGACATGAAAATATTGACAGCAGTTGTCTATGGTTCTTGTTTGTGAAACTTAGCACATAAATGTACATGACAAGTGATAATAATGCGTAACTAGGATATATTATAACGCAGTAAGTAATATAATAAATTTCGATCTACCTTCGGTGATTTATATTCAACGATCAATCAACCGGCAATATGAATAACCGCGACCTAAATAGAGCGGCAGGATTATCTCGTTTTCACAAAGTGGATCGCAAACCATAAAGCGTTAGGATCGTATCACATTGTGTGATCTCATGTAATTGCATTCACGTGAAGCATTAGCATTAGCATAGCATTTACAATCAAGTGCAAATTTCCATCGCCATGAAACCACATTTTTCGGTAATGTGTATTGTATATGTTAAGTGGATATTCTCGTGTGTTTGTGTATGTTTAGTGTATCAATTTGTGGAATAATTATGTGTGTCAATCCGTTATGATCGATGCAATCTTAATTCTGCTGGAGTACGTTCCTCCGATTTAACCGAGAATATTTATGAGTTTACCGTATTTAGCGAAAAATAGTTTCGTTTATAACTATTTTCATCTAAATATTCGTTCAATCTTACAATATTACAATAAAACATGGGGAGGGATTTGGAACTTGACTAGAACATATTAACGTGCATGTGACCGCCACGCGTTGGCTCAGGTAGTCAATCATAAATCTGAATATTGATGAGAATGGAGTCCTTTGTTTCATGTATTCAACAACTTTCTTCCAGGAATATCTGGACAACAACGATTTACATCCATGCGTCATTCCTACTACGCTTGTATCCTTATTCTTGAAATGTTACAACTTACTGTTTACCGCAGATGTATAAACTAAGATAGTAACATAAATTGTATCAGTTGTTAGCAATAAAACGTAGACAGCGCTGCTGTTTGCAATGAGATCGTTCTGACCTTCCTTTAACGGCGAATTTTTTTTCTTATTCCGTGTAATAAAATGAACTTATTGGTAGTAAATTAGGTTAACCACAGAAATAAACTAGAAATTGTGTTGCCCTGCCGATGGTTTAGTTTAATTCAGTTTATAGATGGATGGCTTCACCGAAAAAAAAAATTAAAATGTTGCATTAAAATTAAAAAATAAGTTAAGGTTTTCTAAAGATACAGCTTTATAAAATACCCTGTCCGTGTGGTGAAGGATTAAGAATGCAAAGTGTCACTACCCTATTTATTGCCGTAGGTGTTGTAAAAGTTGATTAAGGAAAAAGCACGGTAGTAGAAAACTTTAGCTGTTGAATTGAACATTTATCTAGGTACAAGAATTCAGGATGTGGTTTAGAAGGGGATGAGAGCAATGTGTGATGTGATGGAGGCTTAACTTGCTAGTGTCAGCCACGCCAAGCGGGGCCATGTGCGATATGCACACGATACTCCAGCGCACCGTGTCAATATATACCTAGTTACATTAAAAAATATTAAATTAAATATTATTTAATTGATATACCACAAATTACACCATACATAAATAATTATGAGCAATACTGATTACAATGATAAAAAGACAAAATAAATAATAAAATCGAAGAAAAATAAACATGTATAAGAACAAAAAAAAAGAACAAAGTAAATAAAATAAAAAAGAACAGTAAAAGAAGTGTGTGTGTGTTTTTGATTTTTACATACGTTATGCAAGGTGCCGAAGCTGGCCCCTCCCGTGGGATCTCCACCTTGTCGTGGTAGAGGGCTTAGTAATCGTGGCTTGGACACCCGCGGTGAAGCTAAGAGAGACCCCGGGATTGGACGCTCAGCGTGGGCTTGGAGGGCGCCTGCGCAGGATGCGTCCAAAGATGCGGGTGCGGGGGACAGTTCTGTCTATCCCTCGCAGTCGGGCGTGGTTGCGGAAGGAGAAGCATGTCGGTGTTGCATTGCCGCGCGTCCTATCTCCCGCGACCAAATGGGGGGGGCGCACCATTGTTGCGTCGCGGTGGTGCCGCAGAGGAAGAGGAGATGTGCTGTTTCCAGGTTGTCGTCCTCACTATTCTCTGCGGCTGTTGGGTGTTTTGGCGGCGGAGCCCAACACCTTCATCCGCCGCCAAGCAGGTTGTGGCCTTCGGGCTATCCACCGGGGTGTGAGGGTAGAATGCTAAAGCGACCCCCCATCGCCCCCAAAATGGCGTTAAAGTATGCGCTGTGGTTTTAGTCGGTATTACGGCCTTGCACTCCAGCCGTCAAGTCCCACATACGTGCGTAAATGCATTTCCACTGAGACGAAAAAATAAAGAATGGTACCGCAGCCGGCGCATCTGCATAATGATGAATGAAATGTTCGGGTACTTTGAGATAACTTACACATTTAAGAAAAAGAAAAATTTCACTTCAGTCTGTCGTGACCATGAATCCGGTAAAGAATTCAAAACGTCGGCTAGTAATAAATTAAAAATATAGTTTTCAGATCATTCGGTTTAAATGTAATAACTTAGCGAAACCAATATATCACGATAAAATCCGTAAACTGTAGTATAATTTCAAAATCATCATCATCCTAGCGCTGTCCCGGTTGCGCTCCAAAACCCACGCCTTGGAGCCCGGGGTCCGCTTTCCGGCTATGTCTCCTCCACTTCGCACGGTCTTCAGCATCCCTGGTGGTTAGTTGGTTGGCACGCATATCATCCCTTACGACGTCAAGCCAGCATTTTTTTGGCCTTCCCCGTTTACCGGGGCCCGGTGGAGGTAGCATGGCAAGACATTTGTTACCCACGTAAGATGCCGGTTGACGTAAGACGTGGCCATACCAGCGTAGACGACACTCTTGCAGTTTGTCAGCAATGTCACGGACATGAAGGCTACCCCGGATGCGGGAGTTCCTAATGCGGTCCTTCCGCGTGACACCACACATCCAGCGCAGCATGTTCATCTCCGTGACACGCAGACTCTGCTTGTGTCGCTCAAGCACAGGCCACGTCTCACTGCCATATAACAGGACAGGTCTAATGATGGATTTATAGACCTGTCCTTTGAGCTTAACCGGCATTTTGGGGTCACAAATGACACCGCTCACCTCACGCCATTTGGCCCAGGCTGCCGAAATGCGTGCCTTGACGTCGCAATCGATGTCACCAGACGCGTGCAGTACTGATCCCAGGTACTTGACCAGGTCCTTTCGCTGGGCAATGTCTCCGCCTATACGAATTGACGCGGGATCAGTACTGTATAATTTCAAAATATGTATGTACTTTACGTAAGTAAATCAATACGTGTTTTGCATTTATTTTTTATCTCATTTTTTCGTAAAACAATGCATAGCATTTCGGCTATTGTAAGGCTACGGGTTATATAAAATCATTTTTGTTAAAAAATGGTACTGAAGAATAATTTAAGAGATAAGTCCCAATAGCCTAGCGATTTTCTTTTTGTTACTTTATTAGTATAGAAGAAAAAGTATTAATAACTCTTTATTCGTATAATTCAAAATCAAACTATCTTTTACTATGTTTGTAGTGTTACGAGAAACAACCATTTTAGTGTCACTTTCCTATTAAACCATTTTATTTTATTTGAAATAAAATTATAACATTCAATTTACTGTTACGAGTATAATAATATTGTTACTAAACACAATGACGTGAGCATCTACAAAACGCTACGAATGTTACAGCAATCTACGAAATGCTACGCTTTCTCGTAGCGTCAAGCTAAATTTGATTTTTGGTTCGATCTGTAAGTCAAGTTTGAATATAACTTTAGATACATGTTTTTTGATTTACGTTAAATATTAAAACTTCGTTTATACTATAGTCCCTGTTAGTTTAAAAAACAGATTCCTTTTTCGTAAAACCTTGTGAAGGCAAACTAAATTTTGTAAACAAAAAGAAACACACGAGATAAAAATAAGAATGGCTGGTTTATTCAGCTAGAAAAAATATCAAAATGAATGACAAAACAGTGACGGTGAAACCCTGATGAATAAAACGGATCGTTTGAATGAAGGATCATCTTCCTAGTCTATGGAAAAAAAGTGGTTGGCGAGTATTGTTTTGCCTTCATATTCTTCTTTTTAAGATTATTTGCGAGTTATTTAACCGGCAGTCATTATAATCACTTGTCAATGTATAACTTCTGCGTGGCTTTCAATTGAAACACGAAAATTATTACATGAAAGTCATTCTGAGTTTCATGTAATAATTTGTTTGATAAGGATGAGTGCTTACTTATTTGAAATCAAATCTTGTATATTAAATACCAATAAACGCATTTATGCAAACAGTGTCACATAACATACACTCGTGATGTGTGTAATTAACAAATATTAACAGTATGTAATTGATTTGTTAAAACTGAAATGTGACATCATGATACAGTATTAGTAATACCAATTCTGCATAAAAGTAGCATTGGGTAACTAATCTGTATTTTATAACATTTGATAAACCGTTCGTGACGTTGGGTCGCCACTGTGACGTTGTTAAATAAAAATCGTTATTTCGGTCACAAACGAAAAGGACCATGAGTTAAATTGGGCTCAGTGTCCAACAGAGTTACGGCATAAGCCATAGTAAAGGATTTTGTTCGAACTAAAATTGTTAATACCAGCACCACCTTACATTCCATTGCAGAAAAAAGATATGCACTTAAATAGATTTTGTAGAAAAATACAATTGTTAGTCATAAAACTGTTATAGTAACAATATATTTATACTTTAAAATCAGTGGCATAGCTAGCTTGGGTGGCACCCGGGGCGGAAGTTGGCGGTCGACCTTTTTCTTTTTTTTTGTCGATACTTAACAATTACGGGCTAACTGCCCCCGAATCGTAGTGCTGAGCTAGTGCCTATGTTTTTTTATATATTTATACATTGTTCTTATAGTCGAGTTTGGGGTGGCACCCCAAAAACGGTGACATCCGGGGCGGACCGCCCCCGCCGCCCCGTCTCCCTTCCTACGCCACTATTTAAAATTATGGTAAACAATAGATGCGCTTGCGCCCGTGTGATTTACAACACTCTCCTTCCCTCTCACACCTCAAGGACGCTTGCCCGGGCGCCCGTCTGCTCTCAGTCAGTCGACTCGTGATTCTCACGGTGTTGTCTGTGTGTCCTAAAAACAGGACAGGTTAAAAGTACCCTGAACCGAAGAGCATGCATGAGGAATCTGATGGGAGTGAATGAAGCAAGAGAGATATGTCAGGATCGGTATAAATGGCGTTCCGTAGTCTCTGCCTACCCCTCCGGGAAACAGACGTGAGTCTATGTATGTATGTATGTATGTTATCTGTGTGTTTTCGTGTATCCTCTCGGCACATACAATTTAATCCACCGGCAGGTCACCTAAACGATATTATTATTGATATTGATTGAAATGTTAATAAAATTAATTTTAACTGTTAGCAGCTGTTTTATTTTTTATGTATTCTTTGCACATGGAATTAAAACCAGTTAAAGATGTAAAACAACAAAACTACAATGCCATAACAGCATTACTTTGCAGGATTATAGTTTATTTATGGTAGGAGAAAAATATTTATAGCAAAATAACCCCAAGAATCCATCTTCGCAAAAATGAGTTTATATCTTTATATTTAGTGCTTTACAAGTATATTCAAAGTGGTCTCGTCTCTGTTGGTGGGTGAGCTCAGGCTTCATACATTTTTGCCCATCGTTCTTTATACATATTTTCATAAAAGAATCTAAACATCCTTTAGCAAGGAATTTTATTGTAAAATAGTCATTCTAAAACACATTGACTAGTTACAAAGATAGAACCAGGGTCGCGTGATTCGGCGTAGATCTTCGGGAATGCGTCTCCGGTGTTGCTCAGGGAAGCAGAGAAGTACTTAGAAGGGGACTACAGAAAGGGGCCGGTCACTCCGTGCCACGGTATTTGTAGTCCATTGCAGGGCGCGGGAGGTGGGGACGGCCGGCTAAGTGATGCGACAACGATTGACGTTTAAGGGTATCGGTAAAGGAGATGTCCCACAATCCATACAAAATTGCCCCACGTCCTATAACAAAGTGACATATCTAAAAATATAGATAAAAATTCATAAAAAAATATGGCATACTTCCTAAGATCATTTTTTTACACCTTCATATGAAAAAATTGCTATGAAAATAGTTCAGGCGCTGCTGTGAAAATTCGTCCGTATGAGTATTTATGGATCGGTTTTAAAAATTCTTTTTTTGTTGGACAGGGTATCCTCAAGTAGTCCCACTGCCATAAAGTCAGGTCTCCGGTCTCCAGGATCCTGGAGAAATGAAAGTAAAATCTCAAAAATAAGCTCATTTTTGTACTTTACATTATTAGTTTTTCGCTCTCTTTGAAAATTCTTCTTTTGTTTGAAAGAGTATATTCCCAAGGTAGTCCCACTGCCATAAAATCAGGTCTCTGGTCTCCAGGATCCCGGAAAAATGAAAGTAAAGTCTCAAAAATAAGGAAGGAAGAAAGGAGTATTACACTTATGTGCTTCATAATAGACGAAATGAAGGAAGGAATGCCGTGGTTAAATACTGTTGTTCTTGTATACATGGGCGCAGGACAGTGATGCGCCCATGTTATGACTGTAATATTTTATTTGGGCTGGATGCGGAACCAGCCCGAAGAAATGAACTACCCGGCAGGTTTGTTGGACCATGTTTTAAGGGATTTAGAAAATGAATAAAAAAATTTGAGAAAATCCACGTCATTTTCTCAACATTCATTTATTCATTTTCTATGTATCGAATTTGAACTGTGAGTTATGCTCGCCATTTATTGCCTATGTATATATAATAAACAATAGAATTTTTTTTTCTTTGTATCCCAGTCCACTCATTTTTTAAACTAAATCACTAAAAGCGCCTTTTTATTACACATAAAAATACAATTTCAGTATTATTATAAAGTATTCAAAGAAATATTTTAATTACATACATACATACATATTGTCACGCCTTTTATCCCCAAAGGGGTAGGCAGAGGTGTATTTCTACACCCACTTTTTGCCAGATATACTTTAGTCCCACGTAATAAGGGGCGAGCCTATTGCCGTACTGGGCACATTTCCAGATTCCGTGCTGCTACTGAGAATTTTGTGACAGAAAAACCAAATAACACTGCCCGACCCAGGAATCGAACCCGGGACCTCCCGATCCCACGCGCACATTTATGCCGCGAGACCAACGAGGCAGTCGTATAGGGTTTGATGTCGAGTTTTCCGTCTCTACGCATTTGCATCGTGTTATCCCTTAGTCGCCTCTTACGACACCCACGGGAAGATAAGGGGCACTTGTATTCTATGCCGTCAACCACGAGCGAGAATTCTGTATAATAATATAGTATAGTATTCAAACATTCAAGGACAAGCTTTTATTCTCACGTTTTCCATAATCAGATGAATAAGGAGATAATCCTCAGTTGATCATTTATTGAACAAAATAAATATAATATATAAAAACGTCCTTAATAGAAAAAAGAGCTTATTTTTGAGATTTTACTTTCATTTCCCCAGGATCCTAGAGATCGGAGACCTGACTTTATGGCAGTGGGACTTCCTTGGGGTTACCCTTCCAAACAAAAAAAGAATTTGTAAAATCGGTCCATAAATACTCATACGAACGAATTTTTCATAACAGCGCCTGAACTATTTTCATAGCAATTTTTTCATATGAAGGTGTAAAAGAACTTGGGAAGTATGCCATATTTTTTAATACATTTTTATCATTTTTTTTAGATATGTCACTTTGTTATAGGACGTGGGGCAATTTTGGGACATCTCCTTTGCAACTGTAGACTGTACATTCCACAACCTTTTATGATAAATCGTTTTCTGCCACAGCTGGTAGTCTATGGAATGCATTAACGTTACATATGTCTTATATGACTCAGATGATAACCAGGTTCAAATCTTTAGTTAAGAAGTACATTATAAATTATGATATTTCTAGTTTCTTCCCGTTCTACTTAGTATATATGTATTAAATATTATTTATGTATATGTCTATGTATGTATAAGTATTTATGCATGTGCATATATATTTTTTATTGTTGAATGTTAAAATGACTCCATGCCGCCTGATCTTAAGCGTACATGGAGTGCCATAGCAAAAGTCATCATGCCAATAAAATATTAATAATAATGGCATGATGGCCCCTGCTTCCATGGCCTAACGAAAAGCTTTTTCACGCCCCGCATAAAAGACCCGGGATCATAGGAAGAAGGGAACACGTGGGCAGGTAATAATAGTTCGGCAAAGATCGGCAGAGGCACCGAATAGCTTAGTACGATACGGTATCTGTTTCACCGGATAAGGGTGGCACCTTAGCTCGGACCGTGTTGTTCTGGTATATTTATTTAGTATTATATTATATAGGACTGCCTCGTTGATCTCGCGGCATAAATGTGCGCGTGGGATTGGGAGGTCTCGGGTTCGATTCCCGGGTCGGGCGAAGTGTTATTGGGTTTTTCCGTTAGGAAATTCTCAGTAACAGCACGGAGTCTGGTAATGTGCCCGGTACGGCAATAGGCTCGCCCCCTATTACGTGGGACCTAAAAATTCCTGGCGAAATGTGGGTGTAAAATTACACCTCTGCCTACCCTTTCGGGGATACAGGCGTGAGTCTATAAATAAATAAAAATAAAAATACTATAAAACTTTATATATTTTTAAATATAATATATATCTACATCTTTCCTGGTACGCTTACAACTGCCATTCTTTCCTACCAATAATATCTCCATCCAAAGGTTGCCTGGTAGAAATCGATTTTAGCGTAAGGCCGACCATAATGAGCCCTGTATATAAACTGTCCCACTGCTGGGCACGGGCCTCTTTTCACATGAGAAGGGTTAGGCCATAGTCCACCAAGCTGGCCTAGTGCAGGTTGGCAGATGACAGACTATAGATGTCTTTCAAGAACATTATGGAGAACTCTCAGACATGTAGGTTTCCTCACGATGTTTTCCTTCACCGTTTAGCAAGCGATAATTAACAATTTAATACGCACATAACTCCGAAAAGTCATTGGTGCGCGCCGTGGATTCGAACCCGGACCCTCTGCGTAGCAGTCGGTCGGTCTCTCCACTAGGCTTTGTATAGACTTTGTATTGTACTGTATCTTATGTTAATTTCTTTAAAATATTTGTATAAGTGTACAATAAAATAAATAAAATTGGGCAAGTGCGAGTCGGACTCGCGCACAAAGGGTTCCGTACCATCATCTATAAAAGAAAATCACGTTCGTTGTATGTATACTTAAATACTTTATAAGTTTCTACCTGTTTATTAAGATCGAGTAACAAATTGCTTAAAAATTACGTTTGTTGTATGGGAGCCCCCCTTTATTATTTACTTTTTTTAAATTTAATTATTTATTTTGAAAGGTAATATACAACTACATATTCTGTAAAAATTTAAAGCGTCTACCTGTAACAGTTAGTAATTTTGAGCAAAATATACGAAAAAAAACACGTTTTTTGTATGGGACCACCCCTTAATTTTTTTATTTTTTTTATTTTTAGTATTTGTTGTTATAGCGGCAACCGAAATACATAATTTGTGAAAATTTCAGCTATCTAGCTATCATGGTTTATGAGATACAGCCTGGTGACAGACAGACAGACAGACAGACAGACAGACAGACAGACAGACAGACAGACGACGGAGGCTTAGTAATAGGGTTCCGTTTTTTACCTTTTAGGTACGGAACCCTAAAAAACAAGGTTGGACTATTTTCCTGAGTGAATTCAACTGTAAATTTCAACTGAATAATGCATGCAAATACCATTCAAGGAAAAGCAGTAAGAAATGTAGCGCTTTTGTGCGTTGTAAACGAAGATAAGACGCGTTCAGGCAGAAGTAGGAGAGATTGTCACAGACGGGACATTGAGTGAATAATGCATACCGCATTGTGTGCAGCCACTGCGGATCAACTAGAGAATACTGTCGCACAAATACTCAATTTCAACTGTTTGAGGTTTATGTGGAACAATCTCATGAAATGTTCTAACCACAGTTGAGGAATCACAATACCATAAAACAGACTTCAATTTTGAAATGTGTCTACGAATTCTGTTTCGATAGACGACTCGCTAGTTCGTATAAGTCTAGTACTGTCATTATCTGATTCACTGAAAATTTATTGAAGTTACGAATAATAACAGGTACACATGTAAAAAACTTTGAACAGTAATGGCGACTCAATAAATTCCTATTCATTAAAATCCATTATAAACTGGTAGATTGTCACAAAATAACACGTAACCAAACTTCGCTTTTTAAATCGCTCTGAGCATTTGCAAACGCTTTGAATTTGAATGTATTTCATTTTCAAAAGATTTGTCGTGATTATTTGTGCGGGCTGTTCGTTGTCGCATGCACACTCTGACTGTACCATTTGGTATAAGATTTAAATTAATTGTTTCTGAAATACGCGACTGGTTCTAAAACGTATAATGTAGCTTTTGTTCTGTATAGCAGAAATTAAATAAAATTAAATATTCAAAGCGGTCCACCACTTTGAATATGAATAATACACATAACCATTTGTTTATTTTTTTTCATACGTCATGCATTTCAATAAGTTTGCCACTAATTTATAATAGTAGTAAACTTATTGAAATGCCCGTTGCATCGCGGTAAATGAAGCGACTATAGTAAATTCAGAAGGAACATAGTGTACTCGAACTTAGCCCAGTCAGGGTTGTGATGGTGATAGACGTACTACACTTTACATTAAGCGCTTACATTAAGCGATTAGAAGTAAGTCTGTCATGTTTATGTTACAATTTAAGACAAAACTTACGCATTAAAGTAAATTCTGTTATACTCTATCTATTGATGATTGTCGACGGCTTTATGGGATAAATACCTCGTTTCCTTTATGTTTCAACTGGCTTACAAACATGAATTAACCACAGAAATTAAGCCAAATCCTCGGTGCAAAAAAGCAAAGATCGTGTAAAAGGAAAATAAAGATATGTATATGCTGAGTTTCATTTTGGCTGTATTTTATAATAGTTCCATACGATTTTTATGACCGACCAACCTATATCCCGAACTAGTTGCTTTCCTGAGAGTGAAAGGAGAGAGGTTTTTGGTTTATGTAGGGTAAAGCTTTAAATACATTAGGGTACAATTGCAGCAATATGGTGCAGAACATGTCGACAGCGACACATAATGGCGGTAATTAGCTACTTCTCTTGGGTCGCGTAAATCTAAAATGTTGGAGTCCATGTTACGGTACACTAGGCAAGTTCTGTTGAAGTGTCGCGTAAGCTGAGGTTGCGCGGCGTGTTGCTAGACACTTGATCTGCTAGTATTAGATTAAAAGCTTATTGAAGCTATATATATAAAAGTTCATTAGCCTATATTATTTTTTACTTTTTCACCATAACACAAAGCGGAGCGCTTTTTTCCGCGTTCGCTGTAATTGATGCGGTGTTTTAAAATCTTATACACACAAAAGTCGCGGTGATCAAAGTGATTTTGTGAATTAAAGTTTACGAAACGTAGGGCTTGGCACTTTGACCGTTCAGTTTATTTGACGCCTTATATTGTATTTATTATAATTTGGTATCTCAACAACGCATGAATATTAAAATAACTGTTTGTCCTATAGTAGATTTTTATTGGATTGGATGCAAATACATAATTAATAAAAAACCTTATTGTCTTATGGCTATTATTTATGGATTTTTAATTAAACGAGTCTTATTTGAGGCAAATTCATTGTAAAATAAAGGCGAACCCTAAAGTTGCAATTGAAAACCTAAAACCAACTTCGTACTCCCTTAAGGAGTTTCCCCTAATGATAAAATGGCGTGTCATGGTAATATAATGATGCTGCCCAATTTTTCGTATTCCTCTGCGTTAGCAAAACTAAAATGGTTTAACTTGCAGTATAAAGATTATATCTTAATAAGTACTTAGCTTTTTCTGTAACATTGCGTTTACTATGCTGCCAAAGTAGCAATATAGACAAGATATCTCATTTCTTAGTCGTTAGTACTGTGCTTGTTTGTAAGCCGTCTTCCTGTAATGCCGTATAATAATAATAATTTATTGTTCAGTAACTTATAATTATACAGTATTATATAAGATCGCAAGCTTGTAAATAATTGGTCTCGTCGAAGGCACCGAGACCAATCATTTATCTAAAATAGCAGGTATAAATTTTCTCTTTCTTAACCACAGATTAAGACATCAATCCCAATTAACATCTTGCCATTCGATCCTACCAAATATAAGTTCTACAAATAAGATCTGAAGTAAACAGAGCCACAAATCGGCCACAACAGTAAAGCTACCTTAATCCACGTTGATCCACTTGTGCACTCGCTGTGTCAAAGCGGCTTATGGCGGATTAAGAAATACAATAGACGATCATGAGGTTCCATATTGTTGAAAATGATAAAACGGAATAATTAGAACTTGTTCATAAGTAGCCGTTTTAAATAGTTTAGCTATTATGATAATAATCATTTTCATTAATAACATCTCTGTAATAATTTGCTTGTGAAATTATTGATGTGAAGACAAATTTATTGAATTACCTCTAATACAGTCAGCCCAGATTTAATAGTAAGCATAATTCCATTGTAAGCACAAAATAAGACATACATTATTACCATTTATATTCATCAATACAAATAAATAAAATAAAAGTGTATTTTTGTAATGTTAAACTATTAGGCTTTTTCTCTCACGCAGTTTTTTTCAGGATAACTATACCTAAAACCCGTTAAAATATTTTTAGTCTGTCTGTTTGTTCCAGGTGATGTTTAAAACGGTAAATATTTGATAAAATGTTACTCGCTCTAAGCTGTTACCGTGTGGTGACGGATTAAGAATACGGAATGTCACCACCCCATATCATCCCATGGGTGTCATAAGAGCCGACAGAGGGAGCATATTATGCAGAGAACAGCACTGTAAGAGAAGGAAAACTTGGTACAAACCCTATACCAACCCGTTTGGCCAGCGTGGTATAGTAGGCTAATTCCTCCTTTCAAAGGAGAGGCGAGAGGCCTAGTCCAGCAGTGAACTGTTAAAGTCTAATGATGATGATGATGATATTCGCTAGCTCAAGAAGTAACCAAGGCCATTTTCCTTCTCAGAAAATCACTGAATCATTTGATTGGTACATAGATTGAAGAACCGATGGCCGTTGGGGCTGGAGGGTTCAGGAGTGGCGACCACGTACCTGACGACGCAGCAGGGGAAGGCCTCCCTCAAAGTAGACCGACCATCTGGTTACGATTGCGGGAAGCAGTTAAATGCGGGCAGCTCAAGAATGGTCTGTGTGGAGACCCTTGGGCGATCATGTTGGCCTAGAGTATGTCCAGCAGTGGGCGGACTTTAGCCCGACATGATGATTTATCATTATATTGTGTTATATGTTTGAATTATCTATACTAATAATATAAAGCTGAACAGTTTGTTTGTTTCTTTGCTTTGATTTTCAGTGTTTGATAGCCCATTTATCCAGGAAGGCTATAGGCTGTATAACATCACGCTATGAGGCACGGGAGCGGAGCAGTAGCCTTAAATAACGCGGGTGTAGCTGCGGGCTCATGTAGTAACGTATAAAATGTAGCCATTTGTTTTACTGTCTGTCTGGGTTATCCATATCTTAAACATCATCCAGGGAATTTTAGAGAAGTCATTATGTCTGACGGCAGCAGACTAGTAGTGGATATCTTACGGCTAGGGATGACGATGTCGACAAAATTAGAGATAAAAATTATTTCACATTTTATCACAAATTGTTTGCACTAGACTTCGCCCACGTGAATTATAAACCTTTCTCGGGAATCTCACTTTCTATTGCTGTAACTTGCATTGAAACAGGACGCAAAGGGGACTTTATTTTTAAGGGTACAGGGGCAAAACAAGAAATGTCACAAAAACAAAAAGTTGTGTAATTAGCATTTTAATATTTCAAAGTTAACAAGTTTCTTAGGTATCACTTTAACTTATATCCAACTAATACAAATTTAACTTTACCTTTTAAAGTCTTCATTTTAGGAACAAAAAATAGTTTTATGAAAATAAAAAATAATTAAATATTAAAAAAAATAAAATAGTTCTCTTTTGGAAAGTACAAAAACTGGGAATGTCCATCGTGTTCCATACAAGGAATGTCCAAATTCTACCCCCATGGGATCGCCACCTTGTTGTGGTGGGGGGGCTCAGTAACCGTGGGTTTGAGGTATACCCAAGGTTAAGCTAAGCGGGATCCCGGGAGGGGAAGCTCCACGTGGGCTTGAGTGAGGCCTGCGTAGGATGCGTCCAAAGTGCGGGTGCGGGGGACAGTTCTGTCTGTCCCTCGCAATCGGGTGCGGTCGCGGGAGGAGAGGCGTGTCGGTATTGCGTTGCCGCGCGCCATATCTCCCGCGACCAAATGGGGACGCACCATTGTTGCGTCGCGGTGGGGCCGCGGAGGAAGAGGAGATGCGGTTTTGCGTTGCCGTCCTCCCTATCCTCTGCGGCCGCTGGGTGTTTTGGCGGCGGAGCCCAACACCTTCATCCGCCGCCAAGGGGGTTTCGTTCGGGGCCCGCCTGAGCATCTGGCGGGCCAATACCCGTCGGGGGGTAGTGAGGAATGCTTCGGTGAAACCCTACCCTCCGACACATGGGTACATGAGGAGTAAAAAAAAAAAAGGAATGTCCAAATTAAGTAACATTATTAGACATGGGGATTGTCTTTTCAAATCACAGTCAGCAGAGCAACAACAAACAAAACAAACATTATAGATAACCTCAAAGTTGACATAAATATTTTGACAGCTTGGACATTCCTTGTTACGTCCCGTTACACCTTGGACCTTACCTGTTTTATTCCTGTACGTCGTTTTGATATTTAAGTGAGACATCCGACTATTCTTGTTTTTACGCTTTTTGTATAATGGTACATTAAAATACGCGAGACGAGAAAACGAAAATGTTCCCATAAAAAATTAAATATTGGGTTTTTAGTGTCATTCCTTGTTTGGCCCTGTACCCTTCTTTTAATCTTTATATAAGATACAATTTAGTAACTAGTAGCTCCGTGAAGTCAGTGACTAATCGTAGTGGTAAGTCTGCCCCTCAGAAACAACGCATTTCCAGAGTGACACGCAGGCACTGTTTTTGTGTAATAATTAACATATTTTTCATTAGTTCAAGATGTAAAAATTATACAAAAAGAAAATGTAAATATCAGTATTAATTTACTTCAAAATGCAAATGATTTCAAAATTTAATTAAACTTCAAAATAAGATTTAAATATAATTATACTTTACTAAACTTTATTAATTAGTACGTAAATGCATTATAATTTGTACTAGTTGTGTTGGTTTGTAATCCGAAGATTCACCTTGAAAAACAGTGTATGCATTTACCTCAGTTACGAATAATCATTAATGTAATGGACAGAGTTGTAATTGTATTCATGGTCGGTCGGCCTACTCTGTTGCAGTCGGCTTCTATAAGATATAATCCTATCTTCACCACATCAATTAGAGAAGTAGGGCTAATAGAGATCAAGTGATAAAGATTTTTTTCGCTCTGTGGCAACACTAAGGTGACTATGATGGTGGTAACTGCTGATCCGACCTTGTCCCGTATTTTTTACAAATAAAAATATAAAATAATCGAATAATTAAAGCTAATTACATGTTAATTGCTTAATAAATGTGTTATTTGTAATAATCTATAAAAGTATTAGTGTTTTAAGTGAAAATAAGGTAAGTTTATTGTGATTTCTTTTTTAACAACCATTCTATCGGCTAAATTTGCATTGTCATTTTACAAACTGGTATAACATTGTAACTACTATTTAAAATCAACTTATACGTATAAAATAGTGTTAATTAGTATATTTCCGAATAACAAGTGCTATCAAGTTCCTAAATAACCACCTATAAATAGTAAAAATACATAAACATAACCTAAACCTTGTTAGTTGGTTACACAACTTTGAACGAGATCAGCTGATCTTTCTTACAATATTAATTAGCTTTAAACCCTACTATTACTACGTATTTCAAACTTCCCCTTTACTTTTGAAAAAAACTTCCTTTGAACTACTTGTATTCCTCTCTTTTCACTATGATTACGACTCGTAAAGCTTTGGCTCACCAGGAAGAGTCTAAACTCCAACTGGCTTTAATTGAATTAAAGACCTCTAAGGAGTTGTGTAACAAACTAATAGACGAAAAAGAAGATAACGAGAAAGAAATGTTGAACTTACTGGACTTGCTTCAGCCGTGGTCCACGCCGCGACCACGGCTGAAGCAAGTCAGCCGAAACGTTGGCAAAAAACCGAGGTATTTATGCCTTAAATATAAAATTTATCGCGAGTAAGACCCGCTATATAACCTTGTATAATTCTATCTTTGTCCCTAAGAGGATCTCAGTTGCTGGTACTACATCCTTCAATGTATGGGCAACCACTGGAATTTATAAAAGTAGAAATAAGCTTTACGAATTATATGAACAGAAAGTAATTAATAAAAATGATGAACAATTTTGTCAATATGTAAGAAATTATTCTAAGTTATTTAAAAAGATTTGTCGTGAAGCTAAGACTCTTTATGTAAAATCAAAGATTAACAACAGTGACAATAAAATAAAGGCAACGTGGGATATTATAAACAATGAGACTGGAAGGGTCAAGATTAAAAGTAACGATTACACGCTTCAAGTAAATAAAAAGATATTAAAATCAGATTTTGAGGTTGCCACAGCATTTGAAAATTTCTTCACAGACATTCCAGTCTCAACCACTAAATCCCTGAACTCATCCCCCAATGACGCCGAATCTCTATTAAAAAAAAAAATCAATAGGTGTAACATTGAATTTAGATTTAGTTATGTCACTGACAAAGACATTGTAAAATCTTTTAATACCCTTAATTTGAAGAAGACTAGTGATGTTTGGGGCAATTCTGTTGTGATTACGAAATCCATAATCAACACAGTAGCACCTGAACTGGCAATGATTTTCAAAAGATGCATTGACTGTGGTGTGTTTCCTGATCAAATGAAAAGTAGTAGAGTTATTCCGTTATTTAAATCAGGTAGCATATCTGACCCCACAAATTATAGGCCAATATCTGTGCTACCCACGTTTAGTAAAATTTTAAAAAAAATAATTCTAGGCCAGCTTCAAACTCATTTTAATAACAATAAGCTGTTACATGAAAAACAATTTGGTTTTACTAGAGGTCGCTCAACTACCGATGCTGGAGTTGAGCTTTTAGATAGTATTTTTGATGCCTGGGAGGAGTCGCATGATGCTCTAGGAGTCTTTTGTGACTTATCTAAGGCTTTTGATTGCGTTTTTCATGAAACATTGATCAGGCAATTACATTACTATGGAGTTAAGAATACTGCTTTGGATCTCCTAACATCATACTTGAGTAATAGGATACAGCGAGTTGAGGTAAATGGAAAAGTTTATATGGGTTCAGTGGTCACAATGGGAGTGCCGCAAGGTTCAATTCTTGGTCCATTCCTTTTCCTTGTATATATTAATGATTTGCCATAAATTATGCAAAATAATGAAGAGATAGTATTATTTGCTGATGATACATCACTTATTTTTAAACTTAGACGACAACAATCAAATAATGACGATGTAAATAACGCTCTCTCAAAAGTAGTTCAATGGTTTACTGCTAACAATTTACTGTTAAATGAAAGAAAAACAAAATGTATACGATTTTCAAGACAAAATGTAAAACAAGTCAAACCTAACATATGTTTGAATGGAGAAAAGTTGGACCTTATAGATAACACCGTATTCTTAGGCATAACCTTAGATTCTAAGCTACAGTGGGGCCCACATATAAGTCAGTTGTCGAATAGACTTAACTCTGCAGCGTACGCGGTTTATCAAATTCGTCAGTTAACTGATATAGATACGGCCAGATTAGTATATTTTAGTTATTTCCACAGCATAATGTCATATGGCATTTTATTATGGGGCAACGCAGCTGACATTCAAACTGTGTTTGTACTGCATTCACTGAGGGAAAAGTTTAAAGAAATTAAGATAATGACTGTCGCATCTCAATACATTTATGAGATCTTGTTATATGTCAGGAAAAATATAAATATGTTTTCGAAATTCAGCGACATTCATAAATTAAACACACGAAATAAAAACAAACTTGTTCTACCTTCAACTAGACTATAAAAAATAAGTAACTCATACAAGTGTCAAAACATACATTTTTACAACAAAATTCCAGGCAATATTCAGGAACTAAATATTAATAAATTCAAAGTATTTATTAAATAGAGCTTGTGTTCAAAAGTTTATTACACAGTTAAAGATTATTTAGCAGACATACATGCCTGGAATTGAGTTTAAAAATTATGAATTTTGACATTTTGAAATTAGTGTCATGTTATTTTTATTTACATTTGTAGTACTTATATTTTTACATTTTGACATTTTTGATTTGACATTTGTAATTTTATTTTGACATTGTTTGATTTGACATTGTTATTTTATTTATTTTCTTTTGACATTTAAAATTACTTAAGTAATATATTATTATTCTTAAATTGACATTCAATAATATTTTCTGACATTTTAAATATATGACATTTTATTGTTTAAATTTTTGTTATTTTTGTTATTTTATTGTTTAAATTTTTGTTTTTTTTGATGTGGGCATTATTAATCATATAAACAAATAGTTGTGGCAATTTGTCTGATGGCTTAGGCTGACATGCTTATGCATACACCTTCTGATGGCGTGGAGGCATAGTGATACAGATCGTGCTGGCTCCCTCAATCAAGGTTGAGGCGTACGATTGCTGTTGAATGCGGGCCATCAGTGGGCCGAGTCAGTCAAAAGCGTCAGTTGATTTCCTGCATTGTACTTGCATACTAAACGCCTTTTTTGTCTGGACTTTAAAAAATGAAGAAAAGACTAATGAAATTGAAGTGACAAAAAAAACAATGACTCTGAGTTTGTTTCGGCCTTTCTTCTCAAGAATTCATTTAGCTATTAAAAGCCGGCATCATCTAGAATAGGGTTTTGACATGTATAAGTGTTGTTAGTAACCAAAATGCAGAAATAAATATGTCTTTATGTCTTTAAAGTAAAAGGAACCGCTTTATGATCCAATGGTGCAACGTGGTAAACACTTACATAATTATGTACCTCTATTTGATGGTAAGATTGTTCAAGCTTATATTCAGTAAGTCATCATACATTTTGCAGTACAACTGTTGTGACTGACACAATCTATTAATAATAATAATACAGTACGACAGGCCTTAGAACCGCCTTATACATGTGGCTTTTTAACAACACAGGCATTGAGTATTACGTACGTTTTATTACCTATCTAACCCAGCTTACAAAAATAAGTAATAAATAAGGCACAATTTTTTTTATAGACTCACGCTTGTATCCCCGAAGATTCGCCAGGATTTTTTAGGTCTCACGTAAAAGAGGCGAGCCTAAGGGTGCGTTTCCACAGAAGCGGAGCTGCGCGGAGTTCAGCGGAGCAGAGCCGTGTAAAAAGGTAGGTGTTTCCACTAAAGCTGCGCAAAGATGAGCGGTGCAGGGCTGGGCTATGTAGCTGGGTGAAGTGGAGCTGAGCGGAGCTGAGACGACCGGGGTGGACCAGAGCTGAGTCTAGCGAAGCGAAGCTGTGAAGTAGAAATGAGCTGAACGGGGCTGTGAACACATTTTGTTTTCAGTCAGTACGGTGTCTCAACTACTACTACAAACAAACTCCCGCGCCTAGCGTAGCGTTACCCCTCTCAACCCTGCTCCACCCCGCGCAACCACGCTCTACCGCGCGCATCCCCGATCTACACCGCACAGCCCCGCTTCGTCCGGCACAGCTCCACTAAGCTCGACACCGCTGTGCCCCGCTTATCTCCGCGCACCATACATTTTAATGTAAATCTTCTCAACTCCGCTAACATTGTTTCCACTGAATCGGAGCGGAGATGAGTGTGTATTTTGAGCAATGTGATTGGTCAATTTTGATGAGTCTCTGCTCAGTTCCGCGCAGCTCAGCTTCTGTGGAAACGCAGCCTAATGCTGTTACCGGGCACATCACCAGATTCCGTGCTGCTACTGAGAATTCGGTAAAACCCAGGAATCGAACGCAGGACCTCAGATCAGCAGACCTATACGCTATCTACTGGACCACGGAGGCAGTCAATATAATTTTTTTATGCACAAAATATAAATATTTAAACCCTATAGTAATAAATATCAACTGTAAGAATATTTTAATATACAATAAACAGAACTTATTGGCCAATCGAGTTCTACAAACAAAAATGATTACCAGAATGTTTTTCCTCGGACGATAAAAATACCAGATAACCTTCTTCAGATTTCGGCTTGAACCACGAGAAAACAAGATATGATTATTTATCCTCAACAAATAGTTACAACGATGGCCCCGCCTTTGTTGGATTTCCTCAATTTAGTTCTTATTTCTTGGGAGTCATCTTTAGTCTTCAGTTCTTGGTCAGTCTTGATCATATGTTTGTGAATATAATAAATTAAAGTTCAAAGAATTAAAATGATGAATGTTAACTCATCTCTATAATATAACAAAATGACAAAATGATATAAGACCTCTCGGCGGACCTATCGCATTGATTTATTTTATTAAATGAAATAAATAATTCATGCACAGATTTGTCTTCGAACATTTGATTGTAAACCTCATAACTTCAAAACTTCACATATAATACTCAAGTACGGTTTCTTATACTCATGTCTACTCTATTCCTCAGCATCTACTGTCCACTTTACGTTTGGGTGTCGTGTACCATTGTTTAATGGCAATATTGAAATAACGATCCAATTGGTTTTTTGTTCTCGCGTTCTAGTCATAAATCCAGGTGAGATGTTATTAAAGTCGCTATATATCCAGGTTACGTCTGCCCATAAAATGTTTACGAACCGTAGAGAAGCACCAATTGACATTTATATATTCACTCTACAACTTACATCAACTTGAGAAACGATACAACTACACGTTTTCGCAGTGTCATATCATTATGTTATTAAAGGCAAAATAAACTATGATACTTACCTAAAATGCTTCAGCTGTGATATAAGAGAAGAACTCTTATAAGTTCTTCTTACATTCTTGGTTAAATGATTAAATCTTGAAATTATTACAATATTTATCATTATAGTGTAGTATCCCACCGTAAGATCTTTACGTTCATGTGTGCTCAAATTAAACATATTTTTTATAGTACCTAGTAAGTAAAGCTAAACGAATCTGCAAGGCTGCTTGTGGAAATATAACCACAAGTGAAATATAAAAATTCGGGCAAGTGCGAGTATGAACCGCGCACTAAGGGTTCCGTACGCATTGGGTCGTGTATCAAGACGAATTTTGCACGTTTTTAGGGTTCCGTCCCTCGAAATGAAGAAACGGAACCCCTAAAGGATCACTTTGTTGTCTGTCCGTCTGTCAAGGCCCATTTTCTCAGAAACGCGTGAAGGTAACAAAATGAAATTTATATCAAATAGTCAAGTATACTGTCCCATGAAGCTGTGAAAAAAACAAACTTCTAAACCGACGCAATCAAATGATACAGCCGTTTATGCTGCAAATTTCCGCAATTTTCGAAACTCGCAAGGGAATCAAAACCTACAGGATACTTCCCGTGAACGCAATAATCTTGAAATTTGGTACGAAGCAATGTCTTACAGCACAGATGAAGGAAAAATTGCGAAAACCGTTTATTTTTAATGACATCATATCATAAAAATATTTTTAGTAATTTTAAAATTATTACCATTTCCTCATGAACGCGTAGAGGTATTAAATATTCATTCATATTAAATACTCAAGTGTATAATAACTTTAAGCTGTAACGAAATCAAACTTCTATATCAACGCAATAAAAAGAAACAGCAATTTAAGCCGCATATTTTCTCGCAACCACTCGCAAGGGAATCAAAACCTACGGGGTACTTCCCGTAAACTCAGAATCTTGGAATTTGGTACGAAGCAATGTATTATAGCACAGATAAAGGAAAAATTGCGAAAAGCATAAATTGTTAGTTACATCATATAAAAAAAACATTTGTATTAATTATAAAGTTACTACCCCTTCCTCATGAACGCGTCAAGTTATTAAATTGAAATTCATATCAAATACTCAAGTCTATAATACATTTAAGCTGTAAGAAAATCAAACTTTTATCTCAAAACAATCAAAAGAAACAGCAATTTTAGCATATTTTGTAACTCGCAACTACTGGCAAGGGAATCAAAACATACAAGATACTTCCCGTAAACTCAGATTCTTGAAATTTGGTACGAATCATCATCTTATAGCACAGATAAAGGGAAAATTGCGAAATCCGCAAATTGTTAGTTACATCATAATTATAAAAAAAAAACAATTTTAACCCGCCATTTGTGACGTCACTTTGACTTACGTGGTTTGTGACGCCGGTCTTATAGACCGGGTTTTTCAAATTGAGATTTCCTAAATGGGTTTACTGCATGGAGTTTCTCCTTATTAAAATATTGAAAAGCCATGATTTTTTTTATAATAATACAATGTTATATCTTAAATCAATTATCATTTATTTATCTTTAAGCTTACATCGTTAAAACATTAAAAATTACCAAGTTATTTTTAATGCTCTTCTAAAATATCAAAATTTTTAACAAAAATATTTTTTCTATCTAAATCAGCCTCTTACAGTTTTATTAAAATAGGAACTATAAAAAAATAAAAATGAAAAGAAATATTAACATATTTAACTAAGACTATTTTACTTACGTAATCTGTGACCCCGGTCTCACGCACCGGGTTGACGCCAAAACTCAAAAACGTGCGCCTGCCCCACCGATGCGGGGTGTACTGTACGCGAAATCAGGAGAGTACACACTCTCCTGATTTCGCGTACCCCACCGTCAGTACACCCCGCATCGGATATGCAACCCAATTGGTTAACGGGTATAAAAGTTATTCGACTTTTTCGATCAACCCGGTCTCACAGACATACAGGTCACGAATGGCGGGTTAAAGTTACTAGCCCTTTCCTTGTGAACGCGTAAAGGTATTAAATTGAAATTCATATCAAATACTTGGGTCTGTAATATCTTTAAGCTGTAACAAAATCAAACTTCTAAGCCAATGCAATCAAAAGATACAGCTGTTTATGCCGCAAATTCTCGCAAATTTTCGAAACTCACAAGGGAATCAAAATCTACAGGGTACTTCCCGTGAACTTAGAATCTTGAAATTTCATATAACACGGATTAAAGAAAAGTTTCCAAAAAATGTATATTTTTAGTTACATCTTACCAATAATAAAAACATAAAAAAAAAAATTAAAGTTACTACCTATTTCCTCATGAACGCGTTGAGTTATTTAATTGAAATTCATATCAAATACTAAGGTATATAACACCGAGAAGCTGTAATAAAATCAAACTTCTATGTCAACGCAATCAACAGAAATAGCAATTTAAGCATATTTTCAAACTCGAAACTACTCGCAAGGGAATCAAAACCTACAGGGTACTTCCCTTGAACTCAGAATCTTGAAATTTGACCCGAAGCAACGTCGTAAAGCACAGATAAAGGAAAAATAGCAAAACACCGTAAATTTTTAGTTACATCATATAATTAAAATAATTTTAAAGATACTACCCCGTTCCTCATGAACCCGTAGAGATATAACATTCTACCACATTCACACAACATTCACACAACACCATCTAGTCCCAAACTAAGCAGAGCTTGTACTAAGGGTAAGTACTAGATAATGGATAAACATACATATTATATACTTTTTTTTTGTAAATACATACATATTATACATAGAAACACCCAGACCAAGACAAACATCCATGTTCACGCACACAAATGTTTGACTTGAGCGGGAATCGAACCCGCGACCTTCAGCGTGGCAGTCGCTTACACTCCCGCTGCGCCAACCGGTCGTCAATTGAAATTCATATCAAATGTTCAAGTCAAAACTAAAGGGTACGTCCAGGCGATCTAGAATCTTGAAATTGAGCATAAAGCAACCTTTTATAGTACATAGGAAAAATGTCGAATACCTTAAATGTTTAGTTACATCACATATTTTTTTAATAATTATTTATACCTACCTACAGGTTTGTACAAAACCCTCGGTGCGCGAGTTCGACTCGCACTTGACAGGTTTATTTTATGTCGAGTGCCGTTATAGAATATTGCTAAAATATGTATAAGAAAAGGTTTTCTACTGTTAACATGAATGACCTCCTTAACTTTAGCAGTAATCGCGATAATATATAAGTACATTCCTATCTACAAAACCGTTCTTGGAGTTATTCTTGTCTTCATACTGTAAGACCGTGCTTCTTGCAAAATTACAGTCCACAAAAAGCACCCTTTAGATTTTTATTTACATAATTCATAAGAATTGGTAAGAAATTATGTATAAATGGCCATATATTTTATTGCACTGTGAAATATCCTTGGTTTTTCACGAAACTATGGCACTGTAAATTTAAGTAACTAATAACTCTCGAGCAACTTTTAAAATGACAGACGAATTCGTTTTTTGACGTGACATCTTCAGTCTATCGCGAACAAATCGTAACGCGCATGCGTGACTTGTCTTGTCCGTTTAAGCGACAATTATACATATTATTATTAATGACAGACATTTTGTTTACCATCTCAACTGTATTTTATTCGTCTCGCTGATTGCAAATAAATATTTTCTTTCATACAATAGCACAATTTTATTTATTTACCTTATTTGAGGTTGGTGCTCATTTATATATATATCTCATTTTTTTTAAGACTCACGCTTGTATCCACGAATTGAGTAGCGCTTTGGTGGGGATAGTGCGACGCATCTGCCCCCCCCTTGCAGACTTGGAAAGGTTCTTGAAAGACAAGTGGGTTTTGGACAACTCCGGTGGTGACACGCCGGCTAAGTCGCAGCCGCCCAAGGTCAAGGAGCAGGCTCACGTTCACACCCGAGGAAAATTTGATCGAAGCCCTCCTCGATTTGCAGTCACGCAGAGCCCAGCGGAGTGCTCTTACTGCAAGGTCACGGGGCACAGAACGGCCAGTTGTAGGGCATTCTTGAACCTCCATGTCACCTCTCGTAGGCGCATCGCGAATGCCCGGCGCCTTTGTTTCTCATGTTTGGGATCCCACTACCAGCGAGACTGCCCAAACTCTCGCCCCTGTCCTTACTGTGGAGGACAGCATTTGGACATTCTCTGCATGAATGCCAGAGAGGTAGGCCGCTTGTCCAACCAGCCGACGCACGGGCGGGTGTTTTGAAGGTGGCAGCCGAGGCTCACCGGCGCGCAGCCGAGATTCACCTCGCTCATTGGATTCGCCACTCACCCCGTTTGGAGAACCGTAGCGTTCGCACGCCTCCGCTCTCTCGCGCACCAGATTGTGCGACAGCTCAGCGTCACCAGCACCATGACTGCTGCATACTGCTGGGGAATACCTGGGTATTCCCCTCCTTTGGCGGAGCGTCCCCACCTTGACTCGCACCCACCTCGTTTTGGGCGGGTGCGTCATTATGACCGTCATATGTCCTCCCACAGATGGCGCGCGGAGCGAATCACCGCGCCTTTGAGGATTTCAAACCGCACCCACGTTTTGATTTGCCTGGTCCTGGCCAACGGTCGCCGCCCAGGCAACAATAGGTTATTGACTCCTGCCCTATAACGCCAACCTCCCCCATTGAGACACTTATCCTACCAACGGTTGCTGTTAGGGTCTGGGGACCCACGGGGGCCTCAGTTGTAGTCCGCGTTATATTGGGCACAGGTTTACAGGGTTGCATTGTTTCCACTTATTTGGTAGGGCAGGTTAAATTAAATATGGGTTCTTTTCCGAATTATATATGGGGAATAGGTGACGTAGCATCTACTGTTGAAGGGCAAGATAAGGTTTTGTTTGCCCCTGATGAATCTTCACATTCGGATTGGAACTGGCAGACCCCAAATTTGACACACCGGGACAAATCGACTTGCTGATTGGCTCTGATGTCCTCGGTGGAATTTTGATTGGGGGCACCAAGACCCGTGTCTTGGTGCAAATGGTTTGACTGACATCCCGACCATATTTGGATTTGCTTTGATGGGACCTGTACCTAGGGACCCCCTCCACCCGAACTTGATAATTTGTTGGCGGTAGGCTCCGCTCTCTCTGATGCGGTTCAGAGGTTTTGGAAAGTAGAGGAGCCCCCTCAAGCTGCTCGTTTGAATCCAGAACATGAAGAATGAGAGCTGTTCTTCCAGAACAATACTGGTCGACTCCGTTCTGCTCGGATTATTACGAAGTTACCTTTTCTGTCTGTTCGGCCTCCGCTTGGTGAGTCACGACCTTTAGCTGAAAAGAGATTGTTGGCTATGGAGCGTCGCATGGGTCGTGATCCGGAGCTCAGACAGGAGTATATTGAGTTCATGAGAGAATATGAACGATTGGGACACATGTCTGTGTCAAATTTGGATTGGCGTTCGGTGGAGCACTACTTTCTCCCGCATCATGCGGTGTTGAAGCCATCAACTGGCAAGCTGCGCACAGTGTTTGATAGTTCTGCGCAGACTTCAACAGGCGTATCCTTAAACCAGTGCTTGCATTCCGGTCCCAAGTTGGTCAAGGACCTTTGTGACGTCATTACCAGCTTCCGACGACATCAGGTTGCCCTTGTGGCCGATATAAAAATGATGTTTAGGCAGACGATTATCCACCCTGATGACCGTCGTTTCCAGCTGATCCTTTGGAGAGAGGATCCTTGGGATCCCGTGGTCGTCTACGAGCTCAATACCAATACGTACGGGCTAAGGTCGAGCCCCTACTTGGCAATACGTTCTCTTTGGGAGCTCGCAGACCACGAGGGCCTATTTCCTACGAGCCTCTGCCATCCTGAAGGACGATATTTACGTGGATGACATTTGTTCGGGCGCCTCCACAGCGGACGAGGCGATCCTCTTACGGGACGGGACTTGTTTGATATTGTTGACAACTCCGCCATGATGGCTGTTCTCGGCGTTCAGTACAGACCAGTCCAAGACATCTTTACTTATAACGTAGACTTGAAATTGCCTTGTTCTTGGACTAAACGTCTCGTGTTGTCTACTGTCGCCAGAACCTTTGATCCAAACGGTTGGATTTGTCCTGTCATATTTTGGGGTAAAATGCTTCTTGCAGAAGCTTTGGACAGCAGGATTGACTTGGGACGAACCTCTACGTGGTACTCTTGTTGAGGAATGGACCTCCTTTGTATCCTCACTTCCTGCCGTCAATGAGATCTCCTTGCCTCGTCCCATCCTTCCTCCCGGGAAGTACAAGGCAACCCTTCACAGGTTTTGTGATGCTTCGGAACGTGGTCACGCGGCCGTCGTGTACTTGCGCACAGTCAGTGCCTCAGGTCAGGTGAGGGCTTCCCTGATCATGGCGAAGAGCAAGATTGCACCCCTTCGGACATCTCTGACCATTCCGAAATTGGAGCTCTCGGGAGCAGCACTACTCGTACGATTGTTCAATCTTGTGTCTAGTACTTTAGGTAAAACAATTTGTGTTAATGGGACCTGGACGCATGGACAGACAGCCAAATTGTTCTTTGTTTGTTGAAGGCGTCTGTCCACACTTTGGAGGTATTTGTCGCTAATCGCGTTTCACAAATCCAAAAATCCGAAGTCACACTTGTTTGGAGACACGTGCCAGGTGAGCTCAACCCCGCTGATTGTGCCTCGCGCGGATGCTTGATTCCTAGTTTGATAGGCCATTCGCTGTGGTGGGGTCCGGAATGGTTGAGTCGACCAGAAATTGATTGGCTCCGAACGCCAATCTTGAACACTTCCAATTTGCCGGGTCTACGAACACTCGCTCTTGAGAAGGTGAAATACGCCTTTGACCCCGATTTTTTGTTGAATCGCTACAGCTCCCTTGACAAGTTATTAGGTGTTACTGCTTGGATAAAGCGTTTTGTTTTTAATTTTAGGCACCCACAACAGAAACGACTCACACCGTTTCTCTCAACACAGGAACGACAGGAGTCCCTCTCCTTTTGGGTTCGTTCTGTGCAATTGGCGCATTTTGAGAAGGAGATTGCTAGCCTTAATTCAAGGAAATCGAAATTATCGGGAGCTGTATCTAAATTGAACCCCTTTTTGGACAATACAGGTCTCTTGCACATTGGAAGGCGACTCAAGAACCATCTTTACAGGGTACGCCGACCCAAGGACGGTCATTTGGTACGTTTGTTGATAACTAACCATCACCGTAAAAATTCGCATGCTGGTTGTAATGCTCTGTTGGCCATTTTGCAACGCGACTTTTGGATTTTGTCTGCCCGAAGAATTATTCGAAGTGTAGTCTTTCGCTGCATCCCTTGCTATAAGCTCAAGGCTTCTACCATGCAGCCCGTGATGGGAGCCTTACCGGCAGATCGCGTAACACGTTTGAGGGTGTTGGCATGGACTTCGCTGGTCCCTTTTTGGTGAAAACTTCAACACTTCGAAACAGCAAGTCTGTTAAGGCCTACTTGTGTATCTCCGTTTGCCTCTCCACAAAGGCCGTTCATTTGGAACTGGTCTCCTCGCTTACGACCGAGGCGTTTGTAGCCACATTTGACAGATTTGTATCCCGCAGAGGGCTGCCTTCCTTGATCCGTTCTGACTGCGGCACTAACTTCAAGGGCACTTATAATTATTTGAATAACGTTGTTAATTTCCTTGAAAGCAACAAGGCTGATATAAGCAATAGGCTTGCTCGACGTGGGATAAATTGGTTGTTTTTCCCACCAAACTGTCCACACTGGGGTGGTATATTTGAGGCCGCTATAAAATCGGCCAAGACACACTTGCGCAGGACAATTGGTGAATCAGTCCTTACATTTGAGGAACTCGCAACTGTGTTTTGTAAAATTGAGGCCGTTTTAAACTCAAGGCCACTGTGCCCGATCTCCTCAGATCCGAATGATTTGGAAGCCGTTACGCCGGGCCATTTTCATTGGTCGCCCACTTGTCGCCTTGCCTGAGTGCCCCTATATTGATACGAGGCCTAATCATCTCTCGCGTTTTGAATTGGTACGCCAGATTACTCAGAGCTTTTGGAAACGCTGGAATGTTGAATATTTGCACATACTCTAGCAACGCGTTAAGTGGACCGACAAGACCGATCCACCCAAGATTGGAGACCTCGTTTTGATCAAGGCCTTCCGCCACTCAGATGGCGCAGGGGGCGCATTCTTCGTTTGGTTCCTGGGACTGATGGCGTTCCCCGATTTGCTGAGGTCTTAGTGGACGGTTCGATTCTGAGGAGAGCGGTTGCAACGTTGTTACGTCTACCAACCGATTAGCGGACCGGTAGGCCGGTCCGGGGCGGGTGGATGTTTGACATAGGAATATTGTCTATGATAAGTCAAATCGATTATATTAGTTTAGTAACATTTTATTTTGTCTATTGTAATTTTGTGGCTCTGGTCACACAAGGAACTGTCAATTTTTCTCATACTTGCTTCCGGAAAATTTCTTGTGTCCACACCACCTTTTGCTGTGTCGTGTAATTTGTAGAATTGAAGTTAATTTGGAACTCTTGTGAATGCCGCTTTTGATCCACAACCGGCATCGGTTTAGTTATGATAGAATTTGTGAACGTTTGCAAAAATTGTGTAAACCCGCACCTCGTGCAGCGTGTCACGAAGACGCTGACGCCTTGGAGTCTGGTAGCTATAAAGATTTTATCATTATTTTGGCCAAATTAGTGAGTGTAATCTTATAGGTCTACTCCAGAACATCACCAGAAGATCTCAGGTAAATTTACATGTAATTTTCATCACTGTGAAACACAGTAAATATATGTTAGACTCCTTGCTTGCCATAGTCAGGTGGATGTAATACAAACTTCCAATGCCATCTGCAACAATTTCCCACTTGCCTAAGGCAACTCTGAACAGCAAGAGTCGAACCCATAACCACGGCAATATAATCTATTAGAATTGTAACTCAGCCGTCTCCCCGAGTTAGGGTAAACTATAGTAATGTTGGCACCCCCCCAATGATTGGCACTCTGCTGAATTATCCTGAATATTAGGGAAATCTTATATTATTATGTCACAGAAATACATTCATAAGCAGGATTAACCTATGTCTTATACACAGAACAAATATTTAAGTCTTAGCTATGGACCATTTTTCTTAAACAACTGTTTTAAAAAAATGTTAGGAAAATTGCCTAAGAAATTAATGAAATGTTTAGGTTAGGTAGTTACTTTCCGAAGCGAAAAAATATACTTTTAATTAATTTTACACAAAAGTACCTATTTATTTGTATCTGTTATCTTCATTAAAGGTGAATAAACGTTAGTTTTGCCCTATTAAATAGATGGATTGTCTTTTCCGATAGTGCCAATGACTATACTTAAAAATTGTTCAACAACATAGTCATTGGCACATTTTAGAATTATATTTTTTCAGATTTTTGTTTGTTTTTGTCAAATTTGCATACAAACAACTTTAGATTGTATATTTCTTCGCATTTTACACCCAACTTACTATGGTACGGTCGTACAGAGATGGCAACCTTTCTCTACAAAGTACCCAGAAATCAGGACAGAAGATGTCGCTTAAAACAAAGAACTTAGCATACACAAAAATATTACGAACAAAATGCTTGTGAGAAACTGAAACAGGGCTCATTTGCAACAATGTACATATCTAAGAGACAAGATGAGCTACATTAGGAAAATATGCCAAAAGAAAGATTTAAAACGTGGTAAATGAACTAAACTTCTTTCAAATAGACTATAGACTTATGTTAGAAATATTAGAAGGTTAGATAAACATTCATAAATATATATTTTGATATGATAGAATACATGAATAAAGATCCGGATATCAAGTCTTAACACTGTTTGGGTATCACGGCCTTAGGCCAACAGTACCAATGATTGTACTTTTTTGGTACTGCCAATAACTATACCAGGGTGCCAATGATTGTACTTTTCTTAAGAAATAAGTTTGAGCAGATTTTTATGCTAATAAAACGGCTTAAATACGATGTTTTATTTTTATTAATGCCCATGTAAACACAATTTCGACAAAACCATAAAAAGTATTATTGAATTTGTATTTTCCTGAGACTTTGTTACTTAATAGTAAAAACCGGCTTAGGGTGCCAATCATTATACTGTTTACCCTATATGCCTACAGACGCCTAACATGCGCACCCCATTGTAACTTCGAATCAAGTATTTATCCTAGAAATAATGTGGATTCAGTTGTTTCAAGTACATTGTCATTTAAAACTATGTTAGGACCAAGGTTTCTGACATTAGGCAGAGCAAACTTAACACATTTTGTTTTTTTGGCGTTCAATACTAGATTGTTTACATGAAACCATTCAGTCACTTGAATGAGTGCACTGTTTATTTCGTTAAAGTGTTCCTTATTTCTATCTTATTTAAAAATCAAAGAAGTATCGTCAGCAAATAGTACAACGTCACAATTTTTTCTCAAGTAAAAAGGTAAATCGTTTATGTAAACAAGAAACAAGAAAGGCCCTAGGATGCTGCCCTGTGGCACTCCTAAATCAACAGGTAAGCCACTGGATTTTGAGCCATTTATTTCAACACATTGACTCCTGTCACTTAAGTACGATTTACTGACATTCAATGCTTTGGTCTGGACGCCGTAATGTCTAAGCTTGCACAAGAGCGTCTCATGGCAGTCACAATCGAATGCTTTCGAAAGGTCACAGAACACACCAACAGCATTTTGGGAATTCTCCCAAGCACTGTAGATATGTTTGAGTAACGCTACTCCTGCATCTGTTGTCGAGAGACCCTTGGTAAAAACATATTGCTCACTATGAAGGAGGCTGTTGCATTAAAAAAAGACGTAAGTGGATGCTCCTGTTTCACCATATTTACTTTGGGAGTTTTACCATATGAACATCATTTACTGCTTGAGTATGATATCAATAGTTACTAAAAATTTTACTAGTAGATGTCTACAATGTGAAACAGTTGCAGCTCCTTACAAAAATAAAATGTACAACCATTATTATTTGTTTGAAAAGAGTGGCCATGAGTTTTATTGCCCGTTCTTTCTCGTGGTTCTACCTATTGCATTGCGAGCGTGGCAGTAAATGTAAATGTAGAATCATTAAGTAATGAACTTAAATTTTGACGTTCATAAGCGTCACTTTGTGGCCTAGATGAATAAATGATTTTGACTTGACTTGACGCACCAGATGTAAACAAGCGATAGGGCCGCCCGCCCCAAGTATTTTAATTACATCTATCTACTCGAAAATTTCTGGTATTGTGACTGTTCATATTAATTATATTTTTTTATTTAAACCAATAAAAATAATGTAGGGGTGTAAGTACCCTAGGAATGACCAATTGGTTACACTAATTAGACTAAGAAGTAACATTAAATAGATTCATATCTGCTTTCATTTTGAAAATAACTCTTAACTTCTTAAGGTACTAATCATAGTCTTCAAAGAAATAATATATTGTCCATAATGTAGGTAAAAGTGTTTTGCTTGTATACCTTATTACTACAACCATATCAATATGTTTAAAAAAATATCAACATAATAATAAATTAAGCTAATCAAATTTCGACTTAATCACGCATAAGTTAAGGATTAAACATTGCAACGTAGTAGGTACATTTTGAATTTGAAAAGTCTTGTCTATAGGTGAATTAACGAAGAATTTAAACAGCACAATATAGTCTACAACTCGTCGCCATAATTATTATTTACATAAAGAACAATGCTACATAACCGTCACCGTCCGTTCGTGACTGCGGCACGATCGCGGCTGTTGTGTACTTTAGGCTGTACTGCGCTCGAGGCGCGTAGGTATAACTCGAGTTTCGTGCGTTTGTATGGAGTTAGAATACTGTAAGATATTATTACCGTGCCATTACCTACATAGTCGACTGAATGCAACACAACGAGGCAGGCGGCGAGTGCGATGGCCGGAGCACTTACACAACTCACTTCACAATAAAACTCTGTAACGACCAAAAACAATGCGTGCAATATTTAGATAAATTCATACAACTATTAATTGTTAATAAATTTATATCAAGTAAAAGTTATTACAGTCCACAGAAAATTATTCATAGACGTAAGATACGTCAGGACAATCTCAGGATGTCAGCGACTTAGTGAAAATTATTTGAATAACTTTCGGGTTTATATAAACAGAATACCATAATACGTGGGTAACTAGGAGAGTTTTGAGATAGAAAAAAACAAATAAAGATAGAACTTTTTATTTATTTACATTTTCTAAAAGTACTCTCCATTGGTTTGTATACAATGATTCATTCGCCTAAATCAAGTATTAAACATTGGCGATAATCTTCTTTAGGTAGGTCCTCCACCGCTGCTATGAACGCATCTCGAGCATTCTCGGGACTGTCGAAATTAATTCCACGAAGTCCAAGTTTCACTTTCGGGAAGAGTAAGAAGTCGCAAGGCACTAAATCGGGACTATAAGGCGGGTGGCTTAATTGTTGGATCTTTGTACTCTTCAAAAACACTTGCATCGATTTAGCTTTGTGAGGTGATGCGTTGTCATGATGCAAAAAAAAACCTGGCAAACCTGTATTTGGACGTTTTTGGCATAATACATTAAACACAGCCGGTAAACATACATCACTGTACCACCGAGCATTATCAGTTTTCTGGGGCTCCATAGAAATAATTGTTGCCACATGACCACTCGCACCAAAAAAAGTTGCCACCATCTTCTTGCCCACGCTGCGCCCGCGTTTGACCTTTCGAGGAGATTCCTCGTCCGGAAACACCCAAACCGTGGATTGACGCTTAGTTATGGTCATACTGATACACCCAGTTTCATCTCCGGTGATTATATTAAATATGCCACGTCGATCTCCATTTTCAAATTTTTCAATAATTTCTTTGCACCAGGTTACGCGGGCTTGTTTTTGTTCGGCCTTTAGCGCGTGGGGTACCCCGCGCGAACAAAGGTTTCTCACTTGCAGATGACGATGTAGAATCTCATTCAATGACGGCGATGAAATCCTCAGGGTCTCCTCTATCTGCTTGTAGATAGCTTTTGGGTCTTCGAGTAGTATTTTTTTCACCATTTTGATGTTTTCCGCTGTAACAGAAGTCGCAGGACGACCACTTCTGTCGTCATCTTTGAGGGACAGTTTTCCCTGTTTGAATTGGGAAAACCACCTAAAAATTGTAGCACAAGACGATGCAAGGTCACCAAATGCAGATATGAGCCTATTTTGACACTCTAATTCACTCAAACCCACTTTAAAATCGTACAGAATCATGGCGCGAAAATGTTCTCGTTCCAATTCCATTGTTGCGAGAAAAAGCGCGCGAAACGAATTGATGAAATAAATGTAACATTTTAGTTTTTTTTTATTACGTCAAATGGCTAACAGCATTTGAATTTAAAATAGTTCGAGATTTTAAAAAGGTTTACTTTAATGTAAATCTTTTTTTAAATTGGTGTTTCTCAAAACTTTTCTAGTCACCTAAAGTACAGTATAGGTAATAGCATTGAAAATATGCGGCAGTCTTTACACGCTCACCAGCGCTTTGAGCTGCGGTTGAGGTAAATGCGGTAACGCATCCTCTCACACTCCACCTTATCTTTGCTCAGCATTACTACCACGCAGAGAGACGCTGGCGTTCGAGGCACTCCCAATTCGGACAATGGCTAATACCAGTACCAAGGCGAGAGCATACCAACGCGACCACGATACTTCATTGCTGTGTCCTGGCAAGGCACTCCACATAAGTTTGCAGTGCAGTGTTTTCAAGATCGTGCGATTATATTTTAACAACCTAACAGCCATAAGTACCTACTATACCTATCACTAATAAAATTAAACGAAGGGTGCCACTTCTTTACAAGTGAATATTTCACTTGTTTTTCTTGTTATATGCGGCTCCGTTATTTTATGCGATGTTAATTTTGCATTACTGGATTTACATATTTTCGTATGGAAATGGTCGTACGCAAAATACACGCCAAGATGTAGAGTTGCGGAAACAGCCAATGCCATCATCAAGTATGGAAATGGACCATAAAATTAAAAATACTTTTTTGTGAACAGCTACCGTAAATTTATGAATGTTTGCAAATGGTTTGTAATAATTATATAACTTGTAGCTTGAAAAACCTATTATGGTAGTGTTTTGATGTATAGATGTTGACCTCATACTACGTTCATAATAATAATTAATTTATTTATTCAAGTAACATTAACTTTTGAGGATCTCAACTTAGAGCATACAGACTACACAAAAGTTTTAATGGTAAAAGTTCAGTATACGTGTAGCGATCTCTTTATCCAAAAACAGATTAGTTGTATTTCGTAGTTTGAGACGGTATTGTTACTAAACATTAAAAAGAAATGGGATAATTATGGGCTCTAACATTAGTAAAAATAAGTAGTATCAAACTGTAAGTATATGCCGATATTTGTTACGGGCACGCCTAGCGCGCTCGCGCTCGTGTTCGAGAAACATTCGGGAAGAACATACATAGTTACATTCATAATTACTTTATTTAATACTTATGATTTGTTTGGTTTCAAATTATATTAAAGTAGTTCAATAATAATTACTGGTTTATCTCTTGAATATCATTACGTAAACTGTTTTTTTCCGTGTTTAATAAAATATGGTTGTTACTTGATAAAAGGAATAGGTTTTAAAATAAATCATAGTTGAATATTTAATGTTTTTAATCTTGGATAAAATTCCGTAAATTGCTTTTTCCTTTGTGAAATTAAATACGTTTGTGTTAGTCGATAAAGGAATATGGCAAAAAGAAGTTTAAGCCCGTTCAGTTTAGAAATAAAAAAATACTAAAACATGTTTTTATATGTCACGTAAACTGATTTTCTAATGAAAAAACCATTGATCTATATATCAACTAGACTAGCAAAGAGCGCATATATTTGTTGCCATGTGTTATGGGTCCGTGGACCTAATACTGCCACATTGTCCTCAAGTGTCAAATTTGTCGACACGAAAAGACAAAGATCGTAAAAAGGGTAGATAAGCAGTGAAATATTGAAAATTACGTTGATAAAGAGCCAGGACATTTTATTTCACGCTCATGTTAAATCAAATTTTGAATTTCCCATTTTTACGGGAGTTTCGTAACTTGATGAGCGTTGTCATTTGGTACCGGAATTATAGGACTCAATCCTTGTTTCCCACTTAGACTTTTTCCTCCTATAATACGAAGCAGTAAATTATTATTTTAATATTTTTTTGTTCCCGTTTTTTTCTTAGAGATTTTTTTGATTCCTTTATTTTAAAGAGAAATCGGCGAGATACAATCAACAAAAAAATGCCTTAAAATATTTTTATTTAGAACATTAATTTTGTTCATTTAAATTCCTACACAATTCGGTACCAATTTTTACACGACTGCTAAATAAAAGGTGTGTTATATTTTTAGGGTTCATTTATTTAACAATATATGTATGGGTGCTTCTTTTTTCCGTTATGTTTTCGGGGATAACATAACGGAAAATCACTTACAACTGGAGAACACCGTATTTCTCGATTGACGTTCAGTTGTTGTCTCATTCATATTTACGTTTCGGAACGTCATTTTTGAATAAGTGAAAGAGATGAATATAGGTTATTTCTAAGGTGTATAATGGTTTCAAAGCTACGTCGTATATCTCGGCTGGTTGCCACGCTATTTCGAACGTCAATTGTAGGAGTTTGTTACTCTAGTAGTTATGTTATCTCAATGGAAAAACACAATTATTTGTCTTTAATAAAACAACTGAAACGTGCTAATAGAACCTGTCCCAGCTACCGTCAAATTATGAATTGAAATATCAATTTGTTTGTTAATTTGTTAGCTTTACAATTCTTGATAATGCTATCGACCCTTTTTAGATATTGCATATAGGTACAGTACACACGTTGTTAGGATAAAAAATTGAATGAATAAGACCAATAAGGTCTTATTCATTCTATTTTTATTCTTAACGAGGTGTATCTTTTGCAACGAGCGTGTTGCTTGAACATGCATAGATAACATGTTGTTTAATTTACGAAGCTGTAAAGCCGAAGTACTTGAATTGGCACTTTCAGATCATACAACACAACTGCTAACATGTCCAGTTAAGCCGCATAACTAGCTCAAAGATTGGTACATCACTGTGCAAGACTATAGTAAAGAAAACCAGTCCAAATTTTAAAATTGTATTGATTCTTTAAGTTTTAATGATGTCTTTACTTCGAAGGATCCAAATTTTGCTTTCTCAAACTTTTATGAATTATTTGGTCTGTTTTATGACCTCTGTTTTCCTTTTAAACAAGTTAAGCAATAAAATATTGTGCGACCACGATGGCTTTCTAAAGGTATTAGAGTATGTTGTAACGAAAGCGTCAACTTTTGTGGGAATACAGGAAAAAACGTACTAATAGCTGTAAAATTAATTACAAAGCTTTAGCACTAAGATTAAATCGCATTTTTAAATTAACACAGAAGGCTCAAAACGACAATTTTATTAATAGAGCCACTAATGAGTCCAAAGCTACATGGAGGGTTATCCGCAACCACCAACGTAATATACAAAATGAACTAATACAGCACATTAATGTTGACGGTATTATCATAAAAGATTCTACACAAATGGCGAATCATTTTAATATTTTTTTCATTGACAAAGTCCATCAATCATTGCCAATTGGTCAAGAGATGCAAATACCTAACCAGCTGAAATCGTTATTTATGCATCCCACAATACCTCAATATATCTATAGAATTATATCAAATTTAAAAAGCACAAACAGTACTGGATATGATGGTATATCAACTAAAATAATAAAACTTGTATGAGTTCCACTATCACATGTCCTAAGTCTAATAATAAATCTCTCCATAGCTTATGGCATATTTCCTGACCAGTTAAAATTGACTATTATTAAACCTTGTAACAATAGTACCACCTACAACTCACAGATGGCGCCACAGGAAAAATTAGAAGTCGGTGTTAAGATTCTCCGGCGGATAACAAAACCCCGACTGATTTAAAGATCAGGGTGTCATCGGATAGGGAATTGAGTATCGCACGCTATATGCCTCAACCACTTGCTTGAGCATTTAAGTGTCTTCCTCGAGCACTCACTTCTGCGACTTATGTGCATCTACCTAGTTAGGTCTCATAGGTTCTGCGAAGAAGGTAGCCTGTAAATTGGTATAGATGTATGTTTGGCATCGTTAATAAATTTATAACAAGAGTCCAGCTTTTATATTGCCGTTGGCGCGATATCCCGCTCTACAGTGGCGCCCAACGTGGGGCCACTCGTGCGCGTAACGTTACCAGCGCTACGAAGTTCGTAACATCGTGCTACGAAGTTCTCCGAGGTTAAGACGACTGGCGCTACGAATTGCGACCTCTTCAATTCATGAGTGGAAGAAACGAGCCTTCAAAGATAAATAGCCCTACTTTTGTTACACGAACTGGACAGACTCCAGCATACTTAACATTCGGACGTGAACTAAGGACACCAGACGATGTGCAGCATGATCTCAGAGAAATAGTGTTTAACGATAATTTCGTCAAAGAACTAACGCCCCGCTTACTCATGATGGCTGACACGTTAGCCAGGGCACGAGAAGTGCAGGAAATGAAAGAGGAAAAGAGAAAGGAGTACCAACGACGCCAGCCAAGCCCGGATTATAAACTCGGAGACTTAGTTTTGGTGGATACTCATGTATTGAGTAAATCCAGTCAAGGTTTTAGCTCTAAACTCGCCCCCAGGCGTGACGGACCATATGTCATAAAACGAAGACATGGTGCTAGTTCATTCGAAATTGCCAGCACTGACTCAAATACCCCTGTGGGTATATATCACGCGTCAGCCCTGACCCGATATCGTACGGAAGACGGAACTGTTCCCGAACCAACCCTGCCAATCAGAAAGAGAGGAAGGCCTAAGAAACAAGACTCTGTAGAGAGAGGCATGGCTACAAGGGTAACTAAACTCCGCGGTATTGCTCACTCAAATAAACGACATTGATGATGTATGTCCTATTTGCCGAGTCGACTGCATGGACATAGGGGGAGATTTGTAACAATAGTACCACCTACAACTCACAGATGGCGCCACAGGAAAAATTAGAAGTCGGTGTTAAGATTCTCCGGCGGATAACAAAACCCCGACTGATTTAGATAAGGGTGTCTTCGGATAGGGTTATCGAGTATCGCACGCTTTATGCCTCAACCACTTGCTTGAGCATTTAAGTGTCTTCCTCGAGCACTAGCTTCTGCGACTTATGTGCATCTACCTAGTTAGGTCTCATAGGTTCTGCGACAAAGGTAGCCTGTATATTGGTATAGATGTATGTTTGGCATCGTTAATAAAAATTTATAACAAGAGTCCAGCTTTTATATTGCCGTTGGCGCGCTATCCCGCTCTACAACCTTTATTTAAGAAAAATGATAAACATGACTTGTGTAATTATCGACCTATAGCACTAGTGTCCGTTATATTAAAAAATGTTGAAAAGGTAATGTTCAATTGTATTTACAATTATTTTGAAATGAATAATTTATTCTGTTCTGAGCAAGTTGGTTTCAGGAAAAATAAGTCCATTGATATGTCTGTACATAGTTTCCTAACTACAGTGCTAACTAACCTAGACAAAGGTAAACAGGTATGTGCGTTGTTTATGGATTTGACACAAGCCTTTGATTATGTCGATCACAAAATATTGCTGAACAAATTATACGCCTATGGAGTAAGAGGAAATGCTCATGACTTAATTAGGTCTTACTTAGCCATAGAATGCAAAGAACATAGATCACAAGCATAAGCACATCTAGTAAAATTGCGAGTATTACTAACCATACCTCACAAAGCAGAAACGTATCACTTGGTGTTCCCCAAGGCAGTATTCTGGGTCCGCTTCTATTTATTATCTACATAAATAATCTGCCAAAAGTAACAAAGTATAATACAGTCTTATTTACCGATGATAGCACAATTATATTTACTGGGGATAACAAACCGCAATTAGAACAGGAAATAAATTTGACATTGAATAATATTATAGCTTGACATTAAATAATTTAAATCTAAACATTGACAAAACATATTTTATGACATTCAGGAATAGGGTAAATAAAATCTCAAACATGGACATTACTTGTTTAAATAAAAAAATTGGCGAAGTTGATATGACGAAATTTTTGGGGATGTATATTGATAATTCTTTAAATTGGAAAAACCACATCGAAATGCTTTGCAATGGAGTCAATACGTTTTCATATGCATTGTATATGCTAAGAAAATCAGCAAGTCAAGCAACTGTGTTGACTGCATATCATGGATATGTTGCGCCTCTTTTAAGGTATGGTATCATGTTTTGGGGCAACTCAACTGATAAAGAAGCTGTTTTAGTGGCACAGAAAAGGTGTGTAAGGTCAATATGTCATCTAAAACCAACAGAAAGCTGTAAACCTTTTTTTGCACAGCTGAATATATTAACACTCCCATGTTTGTATATATTGGAAGTACTTTTGTTTGTAAGGAAAAACATTCAGTTGTTTACAAAACTAAATAGTAAAAGACACAATTTAACCATAACTATGCCACCAAATAAGACAGGTTTAGTGAATAAAAGTATATTGTGTATGGCATCACGTATTTACTATTATTACCCAAATCTATTCTTCAAACTTCAGATTATAATGTATTTAAAAATAGAATAAGATTATTATTGCTAAATAAGTGTTACTACTCGGTCAAAGAATATTTAAGTGACAAAATTTTATAAATAATTGATTAAGTTTGACATTTTTCTTATAAATTGACATTATTGATTACATATACTGACATTATTTGACAATGAGTACATACTTATAATTTGCACGACATTGTTAATTGTATTTTCAAATGGAATATTTTATCATCATTTGATTGTATTAAATTAATTTTTGTGACCATAATATTGTATGCCTTGCAGGCGGAACATAGCTGAACACAAACATTTTTTGTCAAACATCCTCTAGACCTATGATTCACAATAAAATGATTATTATTATTATAATAATTATTACTCCTTGTGTTAGAAAAGTAGGTATTTCTTGCGGATTTTTAACCAGTTTATTTAATGAGTTTGCTATGTGTTGGTGTGTTGATGTAAAATATTTGATCCAGTAATTTTGTATTTTATCAGGCCCTGGTGCCTTCCCGTTGAAAGTTCTTTTTATTGCAAACGTTACATCGTCTTTATCAATTACTATTAATGGCATTGGTTCAATTTTCTCCATTTCTTGCTCTTCTATTTTAGCCCATGACGAGTGTGTGTTATGATGAACGGGCTTAAACCATATATTTTCCCAGTATTTTTGTATGTCTGCTATGTTTGGATATTTTGTGACTGTAATGTTCTCAGTGTTAAGTTTTTGATAACACATTTTTTGGTTATTGTTAAACAATATATTATCTGACTTTCTTTGGTTGCTTTTCTTGTATCGGTTCAGTCGCTTAGCCTGTGCTTGTAGTTTCTGTTTAATTGTATCTAGTTGGTCTTCTAATTCGTGTCGAAGTTTGTTTTTAGGATTTAATTTCTGTTGTTTTTTTAGTGTAAGGTTTCCATTTAAGTATTGTGTAAGCTGTCCTATTTCTTTCCTTAGTGCTATGATCTTGTTTTCTATACGTCTTTCCCATTGTGGTTTCTTTTGACCGTTGTGCAACCAATACGGTTATGTTTTTGTTGGGTGAACGGGGGGTGTTCTCTTTTGTCATTTTAGTTTGCCTATCGTGTAGTGTTGTTACTGTTTTTGCAGCACAATAGATGACAGTGTGAATTTCTTCTAATGTTAGAATATCTCTGTTTTGGAAGTGATTGTCAACTATTTCGTTTAGGGTATTTACAGTTTTTATCATCTTTCGTGTAGTTTGTAATTTAGGTATAATGGGTCTGCATGATGGGTCTGTACCTGTATATTTTATTAACATTTCAGTAAAGATATTTTTCACGTGGTTAAAATCTATTGGCGTTACTGTTGTATTTGTAGGTTCATTTTATTGTGTTTGAATGTGTTCGCTAGTTCCTAAGGATTGAATACTTTCTGTCTGTGATATAGTTAGTTCTGTCCGTGTTATAGTTTGTTGTTCTTGTATATTGTGTGTATTCGTTATTGTTTGAGATACGTTTGCGATAGGTGGCTGGCTGCTATGTTGGTACGTGCTTGATGTATGTTGTACTTGTATAGTGTTAACTGTGTTATTTAGTGTATGTGTAATGGTCTCCTTTATGCGTTCGCGTTCTGCTGCTGATATTCTATTGTTTCTATGGATAACTCTTATCTGATCTGATAGACGCTGTTGAGAGATATGATTTAGCTCAGGAAATTTTTATTTGAAGACTTGATGTAATAATTGTCTCCAGGCGGTCATGTCGGTTTCGCAGGTAGTTACTGTGTAGTAGCAACGGAGGAGTTCTATGTTAATAGCATTAGTCCATTTCATCCGTTGTCTACTCTTTCCAGCAAGAGTGGTTGGGGGAAGTATATCTCGCAAAACACTTCTTGCTGGTGTGTTAGTGTCGATGTGTGAAACTTGTGTGTTGTGGTCTACGTTATTTGTATTCTTTTGTAATAATCGCGTAGAGTTGGTGATGTCAGACATGGGCACAGAAGAATTAGCAAACGCTTCTTGTGCAGCATCGCATGACATTGGGGATGTAGTAGTGGATCGGGATGATTGATGACATTATAATGTATAAGGTGGCGATGATCTGGATGATTGAAATAAACTATGTGTGGATGATATTGGTGATGATGAGTTTGTATAGTGTAGGGGTGATGAGATTTCATCATTAGTTGCAACAGTACTGGACTAGGTAGACCTTAGCGATACGTTGCCCCCCCCCCAGAATACGAGGGACAGCCCGAGCCTGACGGCCCGGGGCGGGATTCTCCCGTTTGGGTACCCGCCTGGGGTAGTTCTCTGTTTCTAAGACGCATCGCATATTGGTGTTACTATGGCTCCGTTGGTCATGGGTGAGTATATAGCGCTATGCTGCCAATGTCCGCCCCTCACTTGGCTACAGGTGGTCGAGCCGGACGTGGAGTTAGGTTTGTGAGGGGCTTATTATTATTATTTGAGAAATTTTAGTATACTCGGTATAAAAACGGTGTTTTTATGACTTTTACGGGTTAGTAACCAAGTAATAGCCATTTAAGAAAGATCTGTGTTGCTTTGGTCTATGATTTGTGGTTCAGTTTCGTCATTTTGCAAAAATTGCCGCACTATTATGCAAGTATTTAAAATAGCTGCTTTTTGGATGTTGATGTATATTTTTGGTGATAAATCAATCATTTTTAAGCTATGGTGCAAATATTTATGTATGACTCCTGTGGTTGATATTACTATTGGTATTATATAGACTTTATTATTATTATTATAATCTTAGTCCTGTGAATTGAATTTAGGATTCATCGATATTCAGAGCGGTGTGCCGTTATAAAGCTGCAATGTACACTGAAGTCCTGATATTGTCAACTTTACTGTATAATAAACACATTGGTCATGCCTACCAGATGACAGAAATAGAAATAATTTGCCTGAGTTTTACCTTATCCTTGTCTCATTTTAAGCCTTTTCGTATTATTTTATACTAGTCCCACCCTCATTCCCACTACTGTGTCACCTATGTAGCAAGATTCAGCAGCAGTGACCATTAATGACAACGAGTTTTGACTCTCGTGAAGTCCCAGGGAAAGTTAAACTGTCTTGGAACCTGCAACGAACTTAATCAGAAGTATATTGGAGGAGCTGGAAAATAAACAATCCACTTCCCACATTAACAAAGCGGGAGACAAGAAACGAAGAGAAAAGATAAGCACCACGGACATGAGCATTAAGGGGGCCTAAATTGTGAACTATACCTGTTTCCAATAATATGTATGGCAGAAACGCCTAAACGCACAGAAATTCGTCTTACTTGCTACAAGATCCGTATAGTATACTACTCCAGAAGTTACCTCTAATTCGTTAAGCATGATATAACGTTCGATTTGCCAAAGACTACACTCACATAGAATGTGATGAGCAGATTGTTCATAATTGTTGCCAGATGATGAACATTCGCATAACGGTGAATCTTAGCTTAAATTAATACAACATGTCCTTAAAGTTACCATGACCTGTAAGAAATTGGGCTACAAAGTGATCCACCTCCAACCAGTTCCTTGCCAGTTGCTCTCGGACGCATGGGAAGAACTAGTAGAGGTGACGGCCCTTAGTTGATGTGTTCCAGCGACATTGCCATTCATCAAAGAGATCGTCATAGACTGTGGATTGATGGTTCAACAATCTAGCGATCTTATGTCTGTCGCGCGAAGCTAGTAAATTTAGATCCATGTTATCTCGTGTCACGTAATATATCGCTGCTCGTCTTTGTGCCTCAAGATCGACTGGAAATACACCTGTCAGTACTGGCAAAGCTTCAGTACTAACTGACCTATAAGCCTTGCACAAAAATATCAACGACGACAACGACTTTGTAGTATTTTACGTTGTACAGCACCGAAAGTAGCTCTATCAGCCCATGCAGGCGCGCCATATCACATACAACCCAGATATGTTGCACCATAAATTACGTTTAAAGTTTTGAACGAAAGCCCCCATGTCGCAGTTGATATCTTTGAAAAGCCTTTTCGTATTATTTAGATTTTTATTTTAACTAACTACGCAAAGTGATAAAAGATAAAAACAAAGATAGCCTTTTGGCCGGTCCCAATATTTGATCGATATCTCGATTTGACTATTAGAAATACATATTTGTCAGATTTTGTATGCCAGCTTATGTCAAATATGTATCACTAGTAGCCAAATTCATCGATAGATCAAATACTGGGACCGGTCGTTAGTAACTAAGATTTCTTTTCAAATTGATTACTTCTGGTCTTGCAAATTTAGCTAAGTTGGAAGATTGCTAAACTTTTACGATTGCATTATATGTAATAGTCAGCAACTTTTAAAAATCCTGATAAATATTAATAGCATATCGCGTTTTACAGTAATAAACTTTAGTACCACAGTGGTTAGATTAATTTCCCTTCAGTTAATTTTGTGCAAGCTGTGGGTACACGTAAATTGGGAACTGATTTATAGGCGATGACAAGAGAAGAGAGCCCCTGATACGGTATTATGGCTACCATAATTAAGGGCATGGTATTGAATACATTATTTAGGATTATTCTGGTTCTAAAACTTTAATCTCCAGTTTTATCACAGTTTTATCAGTCATACTGTGTAAAATTCGTGTAATTATGTTTAAACTTATTGATTGATGTACAAAATTTATATTTTTATTTCGCCGTCAAGATGGCGTTCTGGGATCAACTCGCGACCCAGATAGATTTCCTACTTACCAGGAGATACCATATCAGCAAAGTAGCCAACTGCAAGGTCATACCCGGTGAGAGTCTCACGGCACAACACCGCCTTATCATGGACCTCCACGTGAAACCCAAAGGCAAACACGCTGACCGCTGTCAACGTCAAATTCGGTGGTGGCTGCTCAAGGATGTCAAATCCCTGGAGTTCGCCTCAGCTATCGACGACAAGTGCGCTGCTACTGAAGGCGAACCAACTCAGAGCCAGTGGGATAGAATCCAGGCGGTCATCTCTGGAGCGGCGAAGGCAGTGCTGGGCATGTCTAAGGGCGGACGCAAGTGTGACAAGGAGACTTGGTGGTGGAACGACATAGTCCAGAGGGAATCAAGGGTGAAGAAAGCCCTCTTCAAAGCGTGGCAAGCGTCCAAATCTCCTGAAGACCGCGACGCATACAGGGCTGCCAAACGTGCCACTAAGAGGGCTGTAGCCAGAGCCAGACGAGACCACTTCGAACCGCTTTATCCGCTCAAGGTACCGCTTTAATTTGACATTTAACGCTAAAGCATCACGCGGTCGTTATCTGACCACCCGCGAAGCAAAGCCACTTGCCGTGCTACCTTAAACCTAAACTTACGACTCGTCACTCGGGTATTGATATTTGAAATGATGTTTTTATGAAAGGAGATTAAATAAGCTTTGTAGTAATGTTTGAATGGTGACTGAATGACGGAATGTTTAGTTTATGCGACCCGCCAAACTTGATCCTATTGTAAACAATGTCGTCTATCGATGACCTACACGCCATTTTTGTTTGTCATGATAACAATATGGGTTATATATTGCTTCCTTTTATTATTTTGTATACCTGGTAGTATAAGCTTTACAAAAATATAAAATTAAAGTAATGCTTGCTTAGAAAATTATTTAAATGTCAGCATTTGAAATTTTTGTATATTTCACTGTCTTTGCATGTTGCGTGCGGGGCGTAATTATGGATTCAAAACATCATTGTAAACAAATAATATAATCATATTTGATATTTTTATATTTTCATTGTTAATGGACTAATTAGTTATAAAATAACAGCAAAAAAATAAACAAATATTGTGTAATAATTTAATTCAAGAGGCTATATTCATTCAATTACCGAAACAACGGCATTTATTTTTTATTGAATGAAAATATATAGATAGCGTTACATTTATGCTATGAATTATTGTTTTATTATGAGTATATAAATAAACCTATCATGTGATATATAATACTCCTATAATTCATGAGATATAGGCTTTCGAAAATTTTGGCGGGAATGGCGGTTATTTTTTACGGGCAAAAGTAAACAATTGTGCAAAGTCCAATAAGAATAATTCTTATCTGAATCTTATCAGATATGTTTTTTTAAATTGGTAATCTAGTTGAAAAGAAACTTATCTAGGTTTGAATCTGATATATAACAAAAAAATATGTAAAAAAAATAAAATACGAAAATTGGCGGCAATTAACAATCATTTATATTTTATATTTTTTTATGTTTAAAATTAAAATGTTTGTTTCCATTATATTTATTATCTCTAAAAGTAAATTAAATTACCTTTCCAACCATGTACAATACTTATATACCTCCTATAATAAAAAACGACGAGAAATATGAATATGTTAGAAATATAATAGCGCGCTCGAAAATTCTTAATTATTTTGTTAAATGCAATACGATTTTTTATTAAAAAGTCTTTCTAAAATCTTGTAACATTTATGAAGTAGCCTCTCAAGCGATAATTAGTATTGAGCGTTAAAAAAATAAGATTAGTACTGTAGGGTTAAAAATGTAAAAAAATATTCTCTCGGAAGCAAAACATCAGCTTTCGTGAATAAATCATAAACCTCATTTGTACATTTAGCAGTCAACGTTGGAACATTTTTAGGAGTTATTAAAAGGCGCTCATTTTCTTACTGATACTGAATAAATACGAAACTAGTGCATATCTGTCGTCGTAATAAATATTATATAAGAAGCCCCTAGATATATTGCCATGAAAAATGTCAAAAATACGCAAAAAACAGCAGCAATACTTAAAAAATCAAGTGTAATTGCAAATGAAGTGAAATTGCAAAGGATTAGCCTCGTGATTTTAACATCAAAAATGGCCAACAAAATTATTTATCAAATAGCCTGACGCTAACAAAGGATTTCGTTTTACCAGAATTTTATTTTATACAATGTCAGTGAGCTATAAATCTCCGACGATTATAGCAATGAAAAACGCTTTGCGTTCGAGTAATAAAATTTCGTTTCATTCATTTGGAAGTAAGGCTTTTATCAAAATTTGCTTTTATATTTTCAATTTTATTGAGTGATCAAATTGTTTATGTTAAAGTTATATTTTTAATTTACGCTTTAAGTTGATAAGTTGTAATGTTTGTTATGTTTACTCATTTTATTTGTTTGTTTTTACTGCCGGCGGCGCATTTGCATTAAAATATTTTAATTGACATTACTACCATAGCCATTAATACATAGCATTGATGAGAAGTTCAAAGTGTAATAAAATAAATATTGTTTCATCAACATAACTTCACGCCATAGGTGTATTACACACCCACACTTCGTCTGTTATGTTTCGGTCCCAATGTAATAGGAGATGAGCCTATTACCATCTACCAGGCACATCATTAAGCGTACGATAATTAATTTATAATGCACACATAACTTCAAAAATTCAGAGGTGTGTACCCGGGGTACCTGAGGATCGAACCCGACACCATCGACTCGGCAGTCCGTTAAGTACACCACTGGGCTATCTCCGCTGTTTCATCGAAGTTATTCGAATTTTAGATTAATTTCATTGTTAGTATATACGAGTAAATGTACCTGGCTTGACACTATTGACAAAGATATTTCCTTTTACATGACTGAAGTTTTAATGCAACACGATTAAACGAGTTTATAAACGACAATTCCATGTCGATTTGTGCCGTTAATTTGATTTGAGATAGCAAGGCACTAAAAAATTGTGCTTTGTAGCCACAAAATACTCTCTGTGTGCCCAAAATCCACTTCAACATCGGGTTGACAAAATTTAATTACGCGTATATCCGAATTTTGATCCCATGGAACTACCAGTTCATATTTTAGTAGTATCAATACGGGCTAACGAACGGTTTTTCGACTACCTATTTTACTGCTCTCTTTTTTCTTTCACTCTCTATTTGTCTTCCAGTACGTTTTTGCTAAAGTCGTATAAGATGGCCAAACATCAGTCCAATCATTCAACAGTCAAACTATTTGTTAGTTTTATTTTCATAATTAACAATAATTGGTAATCGGTCCCGTCTCTGTGTCAATGACGTCATCTAACTAGCGCAGACTACGATGCAAAACTTGTAAATCGAGTCAAAATTTAACTGTGTCCTCTCAACTTGGCTAGTATTTGTAAGATTGGTTTAAGGTCTGCATAAACCTCAAGCAGTCAACATAAAATATTTGTGCTACAGTATTCTCTAGCTGACCCGCAATGGCGGCACACAATGCGGTAGGTATGCATTATTCACTCAATGTCTCGTCTGTGATAATCTCTCCTACTTCTGCCTGAACGCGTCTTATCTTCGTTTACAACTCACAAAAGCACTACATTTCTTATTCCTTTTCCATGAACGGTATTTGCATCTACTATTCAACTGAATTTTACAATTGAATTCGTACACTCGGGAAATAGTGCTGCAACCTTGGATATTTTAATCTTGCCGAAGTAAAAATGACTGCCTGTACTGGATGTTCTGTTCACAAAAAGTAGGTACAGCTTATTTTAAGATCGTATAGCATTTGTGAAAAGATCTCTGATGGCAATATAAAACATTCTTTAGCCCGTAATTTATTGTGAGCGTCTTATGTACTATGCAGATGGGCCGACTTCTATATACTGGAACTAACAAAGCCCAACTTGTGTAACAATCACAGCTTTTTAAGAGAAATTCACCGTTTTGAAAAATAGTTCAATGCAAAGAAATACCAGTACGTCCCAGTACAAGGCACGTGGTAGGCGCAGCTCAAGAAAAAAACTCATTATAGATTAATAGATCATTTTATATGCAGGACCAGACTAGGAGAAAATGGTATGCAATTTGGTATAATTGTGGATTCAAGTCTTCTTAATTTGTTTACAGGGTAAATCCACTTTTTCTGAGGGCCTCTGGTTCGACAAACAACAGCAGCTTAATTATTATTTTTTTAAAGACAAGTCCCGCACTAGGAATAATTCCTGTGGGTATTTTACAAACATACAACCAACGGACACAAAGTACACCCAGACTCGAAACAACAATTTGTGGTGTTGTCTTGTGAGGGAATCGAACCCAATACACTAGGCGCAGTGTCAAGCGGCGAGACGGCCGCTTAAACCACTACGCCAACCATGCAGTCAAATGACTATATTATTTTTTGCAGCAAGCGGTGCAATTTTAGTATATTTACTTTTCGTTCATAAACACTAAGATCGCTCATTTTTTTATTTCAGTCACGTTTTCACTGAATTACGAATACAGTTCTATATACATCAAAATTGCATGTGTGTTATAATTTTGTTCAGAAGATTGTTTTTCTCATGTTGCTTTTTCATCATTATGTTGGTTTCTCCAGAGTTTTTTTTAGGGAGTACTCACACTACTGTGTCTGTATATTGGTAGAGTTGGAAAATGAATAACCCACTTCCCTTCTTTGCAAAGCTGAAAACAAACAACGAAGTGATAAACTACGGAATTCAATATTCGAACTATAGATAGATCTGTAGATTTTAGATTCGTTTTTGACAGTTTTTGACATAAGCTCCATACAAAATATGTCAAACACGAATCTAAAATCTACAGATCTATCTATAGTTCGAATATTGAAAATGGCCGATAATGGTAAGAACAGATAAGTACCACTAACATGAACATTAAGGGGGCATAATTTGTGAAATCTACCTTTCGTTCACGACACATTTTACTCCTATGAAATGCTGATTTTCAAGAAAATTTTAACATAAAAAAAATACAATTTTGTAAAATAAATATTATAGGTAGCTTCTATATAATGGGCTGAGTACATACTTTTCGGCAAAACACTGACTTAAAATACAGATTGAATATAAAGGAATTACTACAAAAGCTTCAATATAAAGGCATTACTTTATAAAGAGTTCATTTAGAATCTAAGGGGTTTTTAAAAACAAGTATACCTTTGCGTTTTACGTTCAATCGTAATGAGGATCCGATCCTAATTTGTACCGTGATTAAAGTAAGAACTTAAGTCAGGGAAGGTTTTATGACAGCAATTTTCGAGAGTATTGAGGAAAAGTTTCATTAATTTCGTTAAGTAGCCCTAAATACAAGTAGCAGTTGTATGAGGCTTGCTTATTTACGGAAGACTTGGCTGCAAAATAATATCAACGTAGTCTGGCAGTCACTAGACTGATACTATTGCTTATTGTCGAAGAATCTCTGCCATCCGTTACTCTCGAATTTCCCCTCTTTTGTGCTAATAAAAATCGTCCGTAACTACAGTGGTTTTTCGTGCTATGAGTTGTATAACATTTGACTTTGACGCGAGCCATTTGCATAAAAATAATAGTAGTTTAGTAAACAATCTAGTCCTTGATAGACAATGCCGTAGATGTGTTTTCTTGGTAATAAAATAAAAGGTATGAAATTTATGTAGATATTACATCCACTATGTTATAAATGAGCGTTGCTTCACAAGCCGGCATGACACGACACAGATACCGACTTCAGCCCCACCAGTTCACCAGGCACGATCACCTAGCCCGCTCAGAAGATCCTCCTTCCAGACAGAAGGAACACTACACCTCATTCCTCCATAGTAGTACAAGATTCATTCTTTTCAAGTAGGTAATATCAACGTCATGAACCTTCACCATTACAGTAATGTGACAGATCATTAAACTTCTTGAGTGTGAGTCGCTTTCACCGCAAGTGTGCATATTTTTACACTGTTATATAAAAATATACGAGTGGTTATCTCAGTCCGCACATTCTCGACTCACGGGAAATTGTTAGTATAATGAATGTGCACTGTTCTTTTACTCTGACTTATATTACCGAGAGACTCTACACAATTTTAATGTATGTGTATTAAATGTAATATAACATTGCTAAATATAATTTTGTTTGTCAAGTGATATAACCCAAGCAATAAAAGAGAACATTTGAAATTAAATGAATTTAAATGAAATATTATTTATTTATCATACACACATTACACATTATAAGACACATCCATACACACAAGCAATAGTACCAAAAAAATTATAGTGACAAAAAAATGAAAATATTTATATATTAAAAACATACATACATAAATAAACTCACGCCTTTTTCCCGTCGGGATTGGCAGAGACAACGGAACGCCACTTGCTTCTATCCTTACAGACCTCACGCGCTTCCTCTACACTCATTATTCTTTTCATACATGCTCGCTGGTTTCGGGTACTTCGGACCTTGCCGTTTTTTAGGACGTCCCCAATTTGGTCGAGGAATGTCCGACGAGGTCTGCCGCGACCGACCGACTATTAAAAACAAAAACAAAAAAATAAGTACATTACATAATTATATAAACAAAAAATAACAAACGAGACAAGGAAAATACAATTAAATGAAAGAGCAGTAGGTACAGGAGGTAAGGTGTGTAGTCAAAATAGGACCTAATTCGGCATGTGCCAAGCGAACGCCTGGCGCCGATTTTCAATTAGGCCCTCTAGTGACTCACGCTTGTGATATCAAGAAGAAATTAGAATACAAAAAAATAATACAAGGAAATACAATACACCTACGTAGATAAATACACACATCATCAGTCTTTAACAGTCCACTGCTGAACTAGGCCTCTCCTTTGAAAGGAGGAATTGGCCTACTATACCACGCTGGCGAAACGGGTTGGTATAGGGGTTGTATCAAGTTTTCCTTCTCTTACAGTGCTGTTCTCTGCATAATATGCTCCCTCTGTCGGCTCTTACGACACCCATGGGATGATATGGGGTGGTGACATTCCGTATTCTTAATCCGTCACCACACGTAGATAAATATTTATTGAAAATGGTAATAAATACTTACATACATACAGTTAATAACAAATATAGGCGTGAAAGGAGTACATAAGCTTTTATGATTCGGTACATGATGACTATCAGTCACATTAGGAAGGATTATTATTGGAAGACATATCAGAAATAGTCATAAAAGGTTGCATTGTAGATTGTAAAAAATCAAAAAATTAATTAACAAGTACATAGAGAGTACATAAATATATAGGAACTTCATAATATTTGTATTATAAGTATCCATTGTGATAATAATTATTGATTAAATACATAATTTTAAATTAAATGTCATTTTCGTAATTATAATAATTAAAAAGCTTTGTAATATATAATTTTATTAATAATTAAGTTAAATGTCAGGTAATTATTATAAGTATAAAATATAATAGTTGCGATTTCATTATTATTGGTTATTTATTTTGCTTTAATTATTTAAGTTTCAAATAAGGGAGGCATTTATATTAGTATAACCTAATTTTTGGTGTTCCTCTATTAGAATTTTTTTCAACTGCCGTCTGATGGCGTGGACTGACGTGAGATTACGCATTGGAGGGGGGATATTGTTCCAACATTTTGAAGCCGCGTAGCGAAAGCTTCCTCTAAATGCCTCTGTGCGATGTAAATTAATTGATAGCGGTTTGGAACATTTTCTGTTTTGGTGCCAAATATAGTATATTTTGTCTTTGATGGATTTATTAGCTAACGACCATGCGAATAGGTGCTCAAGATCTTCATTTACGTCTTCTATAGATTTTTCGAAGTCACTTACCCTAAATGACAAATAGACCTGAACATCATCCGCATAGATATGGTATTTACAGTTTTTAATGGACTGCGTGATGTCCGCACAGTACAGGCTGAAAAGTATAGGTTTCAGAATAGAGCCCTGCGGCACACCTCTCGTTAAAGAGGCACGTGTCGAGGTCAAAGTGGTGCACTCCATTGTATTTAGCTACACATATTGCATTCGGTTAGTCAAGTAGCTATGGGACCACTTTAATGCATTGTTGTCGAATCCATAGAAGCGCAGCTTGAATAATAACAAATTTAAATTTATAGCATCAAAAGCGCGAGAATAGTCTAGTAGGACCAGAATCGTGCACATGCCCTTATCCTGAGCAGACAGGATCTCATCTGTCACATCTAAAAGTGCCGTGGTGGTGCCGCAAAACCGTCTAAATCCAGACTGTAGTCTAGGTAGAACCTCATTATTTTCTAAAAACTCTGTGAGCTGACGGCTGACAAGTTTTTCTAAATCCTTAGATAGGCAGGACAAAATGCTAATCGGCCGTAACTCCTGTACGCTAGTAGGGTTCGGTGTTTTCGGAAGCGGTCTCACACTTGCTACTTTCCATATATCACGCACCGTAGACGTTACAATGGAACGATTCACTATGTATGTAATAGTTTTAAGGGTGTATATTAACGTCATTTTAATCATAGCCAATTAAATTTTGTCGAATCTTTCAGCGTTTGATTTGAAACCTTGTATTATACGAAAAATGACATCCTGATCCACAGTTACTAAACTAAAAGTAGCGTCACAGAATCTATGGTACTCATAAAAGGTAAGATTAGAAATGCTAGTGTTCGTGTCGCCAGGCACAGTCAAAAAGCAAGTATTTATAGCGTCGGGGTCCCTAAGATGTGAAGGAATATTAGTCCCTTGTTTTGGCGGCAGAATTGTTGATTTCAAATTCCGCCACAGAGCTTTTGGATTTTTTATTTTATTATTTATATTGTATTTATAATACGCTACTTTTTCTTGATGTAACGCTGTAGTAACATTAGACTTTAATTTCTTGTAATAAAGCCTACTGGACTCCGTCTTTAGTCCCCGAAACATAGCTAAGGCATCATCCCTAAATTTCATCATGAGTCTAATTGTATCTGTTATCCATGGATAAGAACGACCCTTAACTACGCAAATCCTAATAGAAGCATATATATCAAATATCATAGTAATCCATTCACTTAATGCACTCACCATATCGTTCATATCGTCTAAGGTGGATATAAGAGCCCAGTGAATTTTATCTAGACCGTCACGCATAGTCTCAGAGCAAATGTTATTCAAGGAACGTCTTTTATATACTTGTGGCAATAGATTTTGCTTCCTGATTCACAACCGAGTTCACAACTTATATATGAGAGACTGTTGATTAATTTAAATGGCTCGATCCCGACACTATTCGCACGTAGGTCTGTATAAACCAAATCAATCAACGTCTCACTATCCTCGGTGAAATGCGTCGGAGACGACACTAGTTGATTAAGACCCATGCAACCAAAAAAATCGTTGATTTTCTTCGTCTTAGTATCTTTATTATTTTGGACATTAACGTTAAGGTCGCCTAACAATATAAAATGATCGCAATGTCCCAAAGGACTCAATGACAAACTAACTGAATCAAGGAATAAATCTAAATTGAGCCATGGAGGACGATAAGCCGTGCCCATAGCGATCTTCTTTCCGTGCAGCGTGAGTGTGAGCCACATCTGCTCCACGGAATCGAACTTAGGATCGCTTGTACCTGTCCAAGTCCGCGCGCTTATGCCGTGTTTTATGTAAAAGCCTACGCCACCGCCGCGACGGCCGCGAATATTCGCTGGCCGCGGAGTGTGACGGAAGCTATACCCTGGTAGAACAGGCCCGCGTGCCTCCTCTCCTCGTCTCAGCCATGTCTCATTTATTGCTAATATATCCACAAGATTACGTTCTACCATTCTCACAAAGTCATCGTGGTTCGCACCTAGGGATCCCGCATTTAGCAATCCAACTCTGAGGTATCTATTAATAACAACCATTAAAAATATGTATGTTGTTGTATCTATCGCACTACAGTAAGAAAAAGGACAGCTGCACAATAATAATTCTTAACCCCAAACAATTGTCCGCTACCAGCATCGATAATTGCATTGCGTACCACACTGAATATTGTAATAATTAAAAAAAAAAAAAATATTGTAAGTGGTGATTGAAATAATATTTAAAAGATTTTGGAAATAAAGAGAAGTAAATGTAAATGTGTGTTTGCTATGAATATAAGACATAACCTATCCTGTAAGGTTTAAAGTTGAAATTAAAACATGTTATGGAATTCATAAACATTTATTTTTATAACTATGGGTTGTATCATAAAGAAAATACAGAAATTTAAATAATATAAGTTATATCGGGCGCCAGATACAATCCCAGAAAATACAAAATTTGCCAGATAAGTCAGTGATAGAGTACAATATGGACATTTGATCTCAAGTCAGGGTGACCTAGCCGAGATGGTAGATACAATAATTTTGTATGGTCGATGGCATTACAACTTATAAATTAGCATACAAATTGAAATTGAGGCTTTCTAGACTTAAAGTTGTTGTAAAGGAATTTAGTCTAATTTAAGTTAATTTGTGGTTATTTAGAATTATTTGAAATTGCGTTGAGGTGGAAAAATAATAAAAAAGGTTACCTGTTTAGATATACTTAGGTAATTAAAATACGAAAAGAGAGAATGTGCACCGCCATGTCCACGTGGTATTTTATGTGCACCTCATGTCCATGACGAAAACAGCATCACGGCGTGCCGCATCCAGGTAGCACGGCGGATTTTAAACTATATCCAGGAAAAAAAAAACGCCATAGGCTAAAACCAACAGAAATACAAGGTTTAAGACGCCATGTTCTACTCAAATGACGCGTTCCGCTAACGCCAAAAACATTCGAAAAACTCACCGTTATTCCAGAATAATAATTCCTTCAGGCGAATGAAAACATGCGCCGGAAGTATTCTTAAACGTATCAATGTGTCTGTAACAAATAGGATACATCGAAATTGTACAAATGATCCGGACAAAATCTAACGACGCGAAGAAAACCAATCAAATAAACAACTCTTACCATATTGGCGAAATACAACAATATATAAGCCGATCCACGGCTTCTAAATATTAAGGTGGCTTTTAGTACCACATTTTAATGCGATTAATCCATAATTTTTGGATTATTGAAGCGACGCCGTCTAATTCGACGTACGTTCAGAGAGCAAAGTGACCATGACAGTTTTGCCATAGACAAGGTAAAAAAATTAATAATAGGGAAGCCCATTAACAAAATACCATATGTATCGACAGAAAATCGACTAATACCAACCGAACACGCGAAAAAGGAATGCGCATAGGCGTACTGTAATGCGAGATAAAATCGATGCGTTACAATATCCTACAACAACACAATGTACGAATTAATTAATGTACGAATAATATGTAATTAAGTGTATACTTACAATAATTAATTTATAACTCATGTCTATGTGTAGTATAAATATCAAGTAAAAGTTATAAATACATTTATATTAAATTAAGTGTAAATATTGTATATAGGTGATAGGAAATACAGATAAAGATTTGTATAATACTACATTGCAACTGACGTAATGATACTCCGCTAAAAAGAAGAAGTCAACGAAAGAATTTCTTGTAAATACATAATAGACATTATAAGAAAAGTATATAGATAAGAATATAAGCAACGCTAGTAACCTAAATATTTGCATCATAATCCAACTTGTCATTGCCCAAAAAATTTTATTATGTCATTGTCATTAGTAATACGGTGTGGGTGCCACGTTTTCCCTCTTCACAAAAATTTTACCATCTCTTGACCAGACATACATATTTCCACTGTCGCCGGCGACCAGCCTCACGAGCCCGACGAAACAGCTGATGGTTCGCGCGCGTCAGCCGCTCGTTGATATAAATGCGATGTTTCGAGCCTGCCACACCTATGTCCGTTGTAGTGAGAACTCGCCGCACGCGAACCGCCCGCAGCAAGTTGTGGCGCGTTAAGCGCTCAACGCGCCAGCCGCACAGCTATCACTCGCGGCCGGTGCACAGTGGGGTCGGCAGAAGGGCCAGTTGTCTTGACGATATTACGACGCGCGAGCCCAATGCGCTCGTCGTGAACGATGTCGGCGTCCTGTATGTCAACTCCTAGTTTGGTTGCCATCAGTTTGACTATGTGGGTGACACTCTCAACCTTTTGCTCGGGTAGGCCAGCCACAAGGACATCGTTGAGCAACAGTTGCTGGTCCCGGTCGTTCAGCTCTCGTCGCAAATTGGATATGGTATTCTCAAGGGGCTCAATGTTAGAGGAGGACATTTTTTCTAACTCCTGCTCCAGAGCTGTACCCTTGATTCCACACTACCCACTCGTTCTAAGCAGCTGTTGATAGTGCTTTTAAAATCTGCCACCTCAGCTCGATACTGCCGAACTTCGCATCTCATGGCGGACATTTCTTCCCTGAGCGCCCTAAGCTCATGTGCTAAGTCGCCGTGCTGGTTGGTAGACATTTTTATGGGTGTAGCGAAGTTGTCTTCCCTAGGCATTGACGAGATGGTGGGTGAACTACAACCGGTACATGTCCGGTTTCCAGCTGTGGCATCCGATGCAGGGACACATGCACGATGAAATATCGACCGACATCTAGTACATCGCATACAATCATTTTGGGCCTTAGCAGAAACGATCTTGCCGCAAGCTCCGCACTTGACCATGTTTGTAAATAGCGCTAGTCTAGTCAAGCTATGTGTTGTCAATATAAATCGAAGCAGTGTCTCAGTGACTAAACGACGCAAGAGCGCACAAAATTATATGACTTGGTAGTTCTTGCAGAATCTCACAGATGACACTGTTCGCAATAAACACATAAAGCTGTGTTGTAGGCTGTAGAGTTAACGGTTAATGTTCACAGCTTGATGATTCTGATCACTGAGAACAACACCACGTAACAGTCACTATATAATTTTGTAAAATAGTTTATAGTATATAATTGAGTTTTTTTTATTTATAATTAGGGTAGGATCACTGCCATCTAATAGTATACATATTTTAGGTTTAAATTTATATAATTTATAGTATAACACTGTATAACTCTAGATGTCGTTTATTGTAAGCTGTTGTACTATAAGTTAATGATTAAATTATTCCGAAAAGCACTGTGTTTGTATTTTTAAAACTGATAATGACCGTAAGCAAAACTTCGATATCAACGTCCGTGACGTCACTCTCTCGACGACGACTAAAATATAACAGTTTATGTTATATTTTTAAACTATTAGTAGTGTAATTATGGCAGCGATAGCCGAGTGGAGATACCAACAGACTGCCACGCAGAGGGTATCGGTTTAGATTCCACGGCGCGCAACAATGACTTTTCGGAGTTATGTGCGTATTGAATTATTAATTATCGTTTGTCCCGTGCCTCGGCGAGCATATTAAGCCGTCGGTCCCGGTTGTCATGAAGATCTTTGACAGTCGTTACAGGGAGTCAGTACCTTCTTCATCAACTGACACTAGTCTAAACCATGGAATATCACTATCCCTTCGGCTTGCGGAGGTCGGACAGGCAGTCGCTCTGTGGTCTAGTAAGCGGACCCCAGATTGAAACTGGGATTACACTAAGAGGATGATGATAGTAGAGTAATTATGATATACCTACCTATTATACCACCGTCATCTAGCCAATAATAGATAGGCACGAATTAAGACTGATTCGTATAAAATTATGGCACGTAATAGATGCCAACACTGGTTTAGGTATGTACCCCTTCATGTATTTGAGCGTGTTCTACCCCCTACGTCGCATTCACACTGCTTAATCGTTAGGGTATGATCTAACTAACTTACCCTGAGGTACGGTTTTAACCAATAGGTAATATTAGAAGAAAGTCAAAGCGTACTGTTTACGTGGAAATAGACGCGGTTGAAGACCAATAAAATAAAAAAATACTATAATGTCGGTTACATAGTAATATGACGTGTAATGACAGTAGAAGGATTGCATTATTAATGTATTCTTTAACTTTTGTTATTAAAGACACACTTGGCTTTAGTCGCATAAAATACTGCCTGCTTTCAACATCAAAGTTCGCAACTCTCATAAATCAACATTAAAAAGGAATTAGGTGCTTTTTCCTTCAGTTTAATTTTGTAGGCTAGGTATTATTGGGATCTGACCCAAAAAAATATCATAATTGGAGATTTATTTTAAGTAGTTTTGCTTTTGAAGGGTGTCGTCGTCTGCCCTTTTTCATTTGTGTTTACCTAAATTCATTGTACATTTCTTTACTGTCGACGCGTATGATCTTATGTACTTTATTTATTACCTACAAACTAGCTTAATCATCATACAAATGACGTCGTAGTACTTATTGTGAAATGTTGGTTTGACGTAAATGCTACACTTGAATCCCGCACTTTATACATAGATGACTAATTCTCTCATCTGTGACTTTATATTACAATTTTGAACTACCAAAGATCTTCATGGCAGCCGGGTCCGACGGTTTTACGTAGCGAGATACGGGGCAAACGATAATTTACAATTTAATACAGATATTTTTTTGAAAATTCAGTGGTTGTCGCCTTGAATTTGAACGCTATAGGTACCTTCTGTGAGGTAGTCCATTACTATCTCCACTTGATCCAATTAATAACAATTAATCAATCAATGTTCCGTCGATATCTATTTAAGTCTCTCCGTGCCTCACCAATATTAATAACTCAGCAGACAGGCGCTCTCTTCGTTTAATTTTGTTATAATTTACTATCGATATAAAATGTATATAATTTATCACATACGCCTCCTATATATACCTATATAGCACTATCCCGGTTGCATATAATTAATACGCGTTTTTTTACCATTACATGACAATATCTTTTAAAGACTAATAAAAAGTGAATATGCTAAGCTGTACGTAAATATTATTTAAATACTTCGGGTTTTTTTCGAGAATAAAAGGGACATTACCTAACCATCCTATTATTTAGACTCATTATTTTCTTCACGACTTTCTGTGGCTACTGGTGTTATAACGCGGGAATTTTTTTGTACATTTGCAATCGTCTGTTGTCATAAATTCACAATAAAATGTTGTATTATTTCGACCGCGTAAGCTACAAATAGAGAATATTCAACAATTACGATTATTTTTAGCCTATTTACAAACTATAATAAAATATCTGGAAACCTTCGGTTAGTTTAAGTGCTTCGAGATTGTGAGATTTTTATTCTATTATATACACTACTAGCTTTTGCCCGCGACTTCGCTCGCGTAATTCGGGGTTATCTATTTATAGTTTGTCATCTATGTTCGGAGTGACACAAATCTCCATTATTGGGCGGATTTTTCATGCAAAAAGTATTATATGTATATACAAACTACTTAGTAATAAGACTTAGTAGTACTTAAAATGTTATCCGGTATCTGTGACGTATCGCTAGAGTGGCCGATATGGCGACTGTGATTTGTCTGTCAGAACCATTAGAATTTTACAAAATACTCGACAATCCTAATTTTGCGGATACAATATGTTGTCGACTCGAAATCTTTATTTGTTAATGTTTTATTATTCAGGTAAGGTTTCAATGTACTCCTTGACGAAATTATTAATATAAGATTTAACAATGCGATAACAGCGCTGTCCGTCGGTTCCAATGTGAAACATTCCAAAATCCACAACTACTTACAAATTAAAAATTAAGTAAAAAACATTTTCCAGTGGACTAAATTGTAAATCTAAACCATTGTCAAGTCCCTTTGAACACACGCAAAAAAAATTATCAAGATCGGTCCAGTCGTTTAGGAGAAGTTCAGTGACATACACACGCACACAAGAAATATATATAAAGATATACATTGTGTGCGTGTGTTTCTGTGCAGTAATAATAGTAAAAAACTAAAGTATATATACACGGGCCCTTTAGACAGTGACTATATGTTCTCATACTATAATGTTACGGATTTTGCAAAAAGAAAATATGACTCTATTGTCGTAATGCGCAAACTTTTACTTAAATACCTTTTTTTTTTTTTTTTTTTTTGGTGTCGGGTTGGAAAATCCTCATGGAGTCCCTCCGCCCCGGGGGAAGGACGAAGGGGACTGTCAGACTCTTACTGACTAAAAACCAACCCGTTTTCCTCATGTACCCGTGTGTCGGAGTGTAGGGATTCGCATAAGCATTCATCGCTACCCCCCGACGGGTATTGGCCCGCCAGATGGTCAGGCGGGCCCCGAACAAAACCCCCTTGGCGGCGGATTAAGGTGTTGGGCTCCGCCGCCAAAACACTCAGCGGCCGCAGAGGATAGGGAGGACGGCAACGCAACACCGCATCTCCTCTTCCTCTGCGGCCCCACCGCGACGCATCGAATGGTGCGCCCCCATTTGGTCGCGGGAGATAGGGCGCGCGGCAACGCAACACCGACACGCCTCTCCTCCCGCGACCGCACCCGACTGCGAGGGACAGACAGAACTGTCCCCCGCACCCGCACCGTTGGACGCATCCTGCGCAGGCCTCTCCAAGCCCACGCGGAGCGTCCCCTCCTGGATCCCTCTTAGCTTCACCGCGGATGCCCAATCCACGGTTACTGAGCCCCCCCACCACGACAAGGTGGAGATCCTACGGGGGGGTTACTTAAATACCTACAGGTTTGTACGGAACCCTCGGTGCGCGAGTTCGACTCGCACTTGGTCGGTTTATTATTATGTTGGTTTCTTCAGAGTTTTTTTTAAGTATTCGCACTACTGGGTCTGTATATTGGTGGAGTTGGAAAATGAATAACCAACTTCCCTTCTTTGCAAAGCTGAAAACAAAAGACGAAGTGATTTGGTGAGAAAAGATAAGCAACACAAACATGAACAAAACAAAATAGAAAATAAATTGTTATGAATCACATATGGTACACGGGACAGTGAAACTGTTAAGGGGGCCTAATTTGTGAACTATACCTGTTCCCAGTAATATGTATGGCAGAAACGCCTATACACCATGTATTTTAAGTTAGTGATTCCCAAAAAGTATGTACTCAGCCCATGACATAGAAGCTACGTATAATATTTATTTTACAAAATAGTTTCTTTTTTCTGTTAAACATTTTCTTTAAAATCAGCATTTCATAGGAGTAAAATGTGTCGTCTACGAACGGTAAGCTACTTTTTAGGTTATAAATACAGAGCATTGACCTTACGCATCGGCTCTTAAGTTGTTATGCTACAAAAAAAAAGGTTGGCGATCTGACCCAAAAAATATTGGAGATTTATTGTATATAGTTTGGCTTTTGAAGAGTATCGTCATCTGCCCTTTTTAATTTGTGTTTAACTAAATTCAGTGTGGTATTATTGTGATCATCTCTTTACGGTCTACGTGTATGGTCTTATGTACTTTATGTATTACCTACAAATTAGCTTAACCATCATACACGTCACTTTGTAGTAACTACTGTGAAATCCGTATACCTATAATACGTCAGTAAATGCTACATTTGAATCCCGTACTTTATATTATATTTTGAACTATCAAACATCGTAATGGTAACCGAAACGGTTTCACGTAGCGAGGCAGGGGGCAATCGATATTTTACAATTTAATACACATATGACTTAGAAAAATCCGTGGTAGTCGCCGTGGATTTGAACCCGATACCGTCTGTGAGGTAGTCCAGTGGTATCTCGACTTAATCCAATTAATAACAGTTAGTCAATCAATCTTCCGTCGATACCTACTAAGTGTCCCCGTACCTCATCAATTTTAATAAATTTGCAGACAGACGCTCCCTTCGTTTAATTTTTTTATAACTATCGGTAAGTATTTAATTTATGTAATTTATCACATAAGCCTCCTAGCACTATCCCGGTTGCATGTAAACGTATTACGTGTTTTTTACCATTTCATTATTCATCTTTAAAATATATTATATCTTTTAAAGATGAATAAAAGGTGACTATGCTAAGCTGTACGTAAATATTATTAAAATACTTTCGATTTTTCCAGAATAAAAGGGACATTAATTATCCTATTATTTTGACTTATTATTTTTTTACGATGTTCTGTGCCTACAGGCGTTATAACGCGGGTCATTTTTAGTACATTTGCACTCGTCGGTTGTCATAAATTCACAATAAAATGTTGTATTATTTCGACCGCGTAATCTAAAAATAGCGAGTATGCAAAAATGACGATTATTATGTCCTGTTTACAAAATATTATAAAATATCTGGAACCCTTCAGACAGTTTAAATGCTTGGAGATTCTGTTCTTAATTTTATTTATGAGTCGAGATAGCATAATAAAGAGACTGAGAGACTGGTACGCGAGTCGTGAGTCTCAGGTTTGAATGCAAGGTGCGCAACAATGACTTTTCGAAGTTAAATACATATCTATTAAACTATTAATTATCAGTGGTTCAGGTGAAGGAAAACATCGCGAGGAAACGTGCATATCAGAGATTTTACCATAATGTTCTTGTATTCTTGAACCCGTTTCATGGTGAGAAGAGGCCCGTGACCAGAAGTGGGACAGTATATATACAGGGCTGATGATGACGAGGAGTCGCAAGCAAATCGTAAAATATGGCATTATACAAATAGCGTCATCTCTTTATAAACTACACTGCACTACAAAATTGAACTTTTTTTTTGTTGTATGAGATTTTTTACCTGTTGTTTACTAATTTAGGCTCGTTTTTTCTAGCAGCTCTAGTTTAGGAGATACAGGTACCCCCTCAAAATGACTTCTCCGTTTAAGTGTTGATATCGCTATCATCAACGTCTTACTAGTTTTTGTTTCTTTTTATCAATGGTTTCGTCTAAAAGGATCTGTGTAAACAATCCAAATAGATTGTGTTACATTTGTGTAAAATATAGATTAATAAATTCGGTATAAATGTGTCAGAGTTCGTAAAAAAATGCCTGCATGGAGTACTTTAAACGTCCATTGGAAACAAACAACAAGCCCTGGATACCGAATATAGTGTGTAAAACGTGTGTGGAGTCTTTACGGATATAGAAAAATAACAAGAGGGATCCCTTGAACCTCATTAGTCCTATAATTTGGCGTGAACCGTCGATCCACCACGACGACTGTTATTTCTGCGTTGTAAACATAACAGGAATTGACCGCCAAGATTGGCCCAAATGGGTTTATCCTACTGTGCCGTCAGTTACTTAGACCTATCCTGCGTTCAACTGATACATAAGAACTCCAACCAAGTACATCTCAGGTACGTCCGCACGAAATTGTTCAACGAATGGAGGAAAGTGACACAAGTTGCAAAGATCGTTCCCAAAATTAAGTGGGAATAAGTTAAAAGCTGGGAATTTCGATGGACCACAAATCAGAAAATTAATAAACGGTGTGGATTTTACTGAAAGTATGACAACCCCTGAAAAAAATGCCGGGTGTGAGTTTGTTTGGCTTAAATAAAACTTTTTGGGAAATAGGAAGTCTGTCGACTTTCCTGGCCACGTCAATGGGATTGGATGCAACAGGAGCATTAACCCTTAAATGGTATCGCGGTCAAAATTGACCCCAAAGCTTCATATTTTTAATCACACCTTTTCAGTAAAAGCACCTACACTCTTGCGCATCGGGGTAATCTCATTACGCAGCGGAGTGCGACGAGTGACGGACGCGCGTCATTTAAGTGCTAGTGAGAACGGAGATATGTACACTGCTGAACGAAGCGTACATTTTATTGTATGATTTATGTTATAATGTTTTACTATTTTATACTTAATTTATATATAATTTTTACGTGACGGTGAAATCTCACAGCTTTTGGAACATTAATACGAAGAATCTGGCTCCGAATTAATTCAGGACGCCACAATAGCTGCTTGTGACCAGAAAATTATCAGCGTTTGTGAAGAACAAAGGACATTGGGCAAATTGTATGGGAGAAAAACCCACGGCGGACAGACATGAAATTGTGAGTATATATCAGTAAATATCTCTGGTTTATCATGGTAAGGGTCGCTTTCTTGTCAGTTGTGGGAATAAAAAAAAAAACATATTTTTAACATTATTTATTCGGCGTAATCAATGTCTATTGTGATTTTATCTAAAAATACCGCAGAGATTTTGATTGCTTGTTGGTTCCTAGCCGAGGATAAAAAATGAATGATACTGACAATATGCGCACAACTGCCTATAGTACGGGGGCCATGTATACACGAGCAGTAATAATCTTCAACAGTTTGTCTTCCTTGTCTCGCCGGGTTTATTAAAATACCTTTGTAGTATTGTCGCGCTCTGACGTGTCATGTGACTGAATTCGTCCTCTGATCAATATTTTTTTTGTTGTTTAAGGCAGCGATAGCCTAGTGGAGATACCAACGGACTGCCATGCAGAGGGTTTCGAATCCACGGCGCACACCAATGACTTTTCGAAGTTAAGTGTGTATTACATTGTTAATTATCCCTTACCCCGTGCCTCGGAGAGCACGTTAAACCGTCGGTCTCGACTGTCATGAAGATCTTTGACAGTCGGTACGGTGAGTTAGTACCCTAAAAAAAGCTGATACTGGTCTTAACCATGGAATATCGCCAGCCCTTTGGGTTGCAGAGGTCAGACGGCAGTCGCTCGGTGGAAAAGTTGATATTCTGTCATATCTGGTTAGACCAGTAAGCTGTCCTCGGGCTCCAAGGCGTGTAAGTCTTGGATGCAACCGGGATAACACTAAGGCAATGATGATGATGATGATGATCAATATTTTATTGTTTATAAAATCTTGGTCTCATATGCTCATAGCAGTAGGACTTGTCCAATATTAGATGATAATAAAAATATCAGTTCTTCGTATGTCAATAGTGGGAAATCTCTAAAATCTGGATTGTTTCCATCTAATAATAATAATAATATTCTACCACATTCACACAACTCCGTCTAGTCCCAAACTAAGCAAAGCTTGTACTATGGGTACTAGTTAATGGATAAACATACATACATACTTTTTTTTGTAAATACATACATATTATACATAGAAACACCCAGACCAAGACAAACATCCATGTCATCGAACCCGCGACCATAGACGTAGCAGTCGCTTACAGTCCCGCTGCGCCAACCGGTCGTCTTGGCATGGCATGCATGATCACTCGGCAGGCACATGCATGCACTCGACAGACCCGATTTGTAGCCATTTTTAACAGAACGACAATTTATAGTAGATAAAAAGAGTATTAGATTTTTACTTTTTTATAAATATATTTCTAGCTCAAACTTTGTTCTCCCATGGATTTAAAAAAAAATCTCGTATGTACTGGTAAGAGCATTCACGCTCTTTCATTTAATACCAAGCTCGTCAATGTCCGTGACCGGGTCGGAATACGCCCAATGTCCTTTAATAGATTAATTGTTTTAGATTGTAATTTTTCTTATTATTCGTGATCTCATAGGAAGTTCCTGTTTTTTATTATATTAGTTACATACAAAATGTTACATACATACATACATATCGTCACGCCTTTTATCCCCGAAGGGGTAGGCAGAGGTGTATTTCTACACCCACTTTTCGCCAGATATACTTTAGTCCCACGTAATAAGGGGCGAGCCTATTGCCGTACCGGGCACATTTCCAGACTCCGTGCTGCTACTGAGAATTTCGTGACAGAAAAACCCAATAACACTGCCCGACCCATGAATCGAACCCGGAACCTCCAGATCCCACGCGCACATTTATGCCGCGAGACCAACGAGGCAGTCGTATAGGGTTTGATGTCGAGTTTTCCGTCTCTACGCAAAGATGGTATTTGCATAGTGTTATCCCTTAGTCGCCTCTTACGACACCGACGGGAAGATAGGGGGTGGTGACACTTGTATTCTATGCCGTCAACCACACGGCTATCAACCACACGGCTACAAAAGGTTTTCTTGTATTATTTTTTCTTTTTATATATAAATAAGAATACCTAAAGTAGAGTCTTATCAAATAAGAAGATACTACCTGTTTTATTTATTAAATATGTGATTTCTCGTTAAAACATGATCCAAATTTAATAAAACATTACATTGTAAGTCCTTTTCCTAAATAAAAAGAAAATTTATAATGTACAGTTGTACCATTTTATATTACTATGTACTAATATCTGGGGTAAATTTTGACCCCTATACCACTTACGTTGCCTTTTTTAGCGAAACCAGCTAAGGGTTAAGATGCATTTCCTTCACAGCTACCTCGATCAATTTCCTGAAAATCTTGAACATTTAAAAGCGAGGAGCAGAGAGAACGCTTCCATCAGGATACTCGCACTATGGAAGCGCTACCAGGGCTATTGGAGTGAAAGTATGCTGGCTGACCACGTTGGATTATCCAGATTAGTAGTAAAACTCCAACTCATTCAAGAAAGACACATAAAATAAAGTTTTGTTCTAATTAAATATTTAAATAAATTTTTATATGGCGGGAATCCATGATTTTCTTTCAAAAATAGCTACCCTTCGTATCTCAAAAAATAGAGCTGCTAGCAAAAATCTGAGTACAGATTTGGAATCAGGGTAGAAAATGCAGCTAGATCCATAAAAAACATTCCATGCAACAAAAATGCTATCATCGGTTTCAGTATCAGATACTAACTAATAATAACCTACTATGTAAGTAATTGGCTATTTTAGGTTTTCTTTTTACCTTGACTTTTACTCTTTATCATTCCCTAGTATGTCTGTTAATAAAATCCCCGAAGCTTTACACTAAAGAATCCATCCAAAACTAAGGCACTGCTTTCGTGCGAATACAAATTGCCGATTGTGTACAATACGGAGTGTATTTTGTCAGGATATTGGATCCAACATAGTAGGTGTATCTATGTTACGCTTACGTGACTGTTATAAACTACAATAGTGAGTATCTTTTATATTACTGTAACTGCAAAATTGCTGCTTTAAAAACTCAAAAATGCTTTTATCGCTTGCCCCCTGAGCTCATTACGTTATCAGACATGGCTCTCGGGAAGATCTTTGATATTCTATTGTATGTGCGTCAGTACTTCTGAATAAACTAGCACTAGTCTAAAACTTGGAATATCGCTGTCACATCAAAGCCATTCCTCCCGAGCGTCGTTAAAACACACGCTTTTCTGTACATCCGTGTGTACAGCCGGCACTCGGCGGGTTTAAGTATGAACGCAGCATTTATAAAATAAATAATTGTCATTATGTTACTATATATTTGTAATTATAAGTTCAAAAATAAAGTTTATCACATAGCTATCAAACTCCTTCTTCTCTCGCGTTAAATGTTACTAAAATCCCCAAAAAGACCGAGGCGCCTAAAATATTCAAGTGTTGGGTACAAACAAACGCGGAACGGTTAAGTGAGATGCGGACCGAGACCCAAAGCGATGTTTACTGACTACGTAATTGGGTTATGAGCACTAGCGGATTCAATTGCTTTGAGGTCAGTTTTAGAGCTTTGTAAAAGATAAATAAGGATACCTTTGTTCTCTAAGTTATGTGTTTCCCAAATAGTAATAAATGGGTTTAATAAGATGGAAATTTAATACAGTAATTACATTGTCATAACACTTACTATAGGAGTTCCGGTATAGAGGAAATAATAATTAATGTAATTTACCTGAGAGCGTAATATTTCAATCCACTGTCTCATCTCGTCTCACACCGCAATCTTTAGCGCATAGTATGTAGCGCAGATATCATTATAATTATTTTTACTTGGCATTCCTAAAATCTCGCTTTCATTCCTACTAATAATAAAAATCCAAAGTGTGTTTGTTTGGCTCTTCTTTCACACAAAATCTAATGAACGTATTATGAGAAAATTTGCTGTAATGTGGCTCATACATCAGAATAACACATTCTACCTTTTGTCGTAATAACTGACTCCTACGTAGACGACGTCTAGTAAAAACTAATATTTTATAGAAAATGGTCAGACAGGCAGTCACTTTGTGGAAAAGCTAATATTCAGTTACATTTGATTAGACTAGGTACCTGATTCCGAGTTGTAAGCTGTCTTGAAAATCACGGCAGTGACTTTAAAAATAAAATACCTACAACAAGTAAAGCTTTATGACTTCAAACACCTTACAGCGATCCTATTGAATATTTCAATGAAGATTCTGAAACAGCTGTTGTCAGAATAAACTTTCGACACAAGTACGTGTACGTATTAAATTAATATTCCTACACTACTTGGTTCATTGCACATTAATGGCATATTTCGGTAACAGAAAAATGAATATGTATGTCGTTAACTGAAAAATAATTTGCGACTGAACCTGTTGGTAACTGAACAATTATTATGGTCCATTATTCAGCAAACATGCGATTGCCGGTAATGTAAAGTTATGTTTACAGTTAGCCTTTACATTATAATAATTGAAAATGCTCAGTAATTAATTTCTGGTGCCTATTAAATCTATGGTGCGCTCAATTATGACAGGAAAACAAACAGGCACTGATTCATATATTATCCATAAAATAATTGAAAAATTGAAGTTTCCATTTCTAAAGTCATACTTTTGACGACGGCAATATTATTTATATTTTTAATTATCTCGCTGGCAAAACTTTTCAGCCTACTATCGTAAGCAGTGACTCCTCGTGTATTACCGCTACCTGTCAATAAGTAAAAGGGAACGGATGAAAATCTAACTAAGAATGTGTTTAGGTTTCAGCAACGGCGCTCTCATTCTTTGAAACAAATTCAAAAACAAGTAAAATAAAGTTAAGCATCGCTTGCATCAATCGCTACTTGGGTGTGCACAGTTACGATACTTAAAACAGTAGAATCTTGTGCTTAATGATGTAGAAAATGTACATGGGATAAACCCAAAATTAGACCCGTAAAATTTTTCAGCCAAATTATTTCAGTAATAACTTATTTTTGCTGGACTTTCTGTACCACATCCGAAAAAATAATTGAAACGAAATGAGAACCAGATTTTGAACGTGGATTTCTAAGGTAAAATATTTTCCGTTATATTTCTAACTGCAAATTGAATTGCCTATGGTTTTGTGCCGTGATTTTTATCTTCTCCTTTACCGAACTGAAATAAGCCAAACACTACCGCACAGTGTTGCCTCAGTTTACCAACCCTCAAATTATAGCGCACTGAGCGTTGACCTCATTTACAATACAATTCTATTTTGATTCCGTAACGTGTTATCGAGTAAAAAGTAAGATGATGATAAGATGATCATAAAATATTATTATTTTAATGGCTAATTGCAATAGGATTGTAAGTTATTCAGCATCAAATGTTTGAGTTTTAAAAATATGAAACAACAAAAAAAAATACTGAAACCAGAAATAATTATGGTATCTTCTCGCGAAAAATTCTTTGAAACCTAAAGCTAAATATAAACTAAATATAAGAGTGACGAGAGGTCTTCCATAAACGCATTTTTCTTCCTTTTTAGGGTTATCTTTGCTTAATATTTCAAACTCTACTTTGTCAAAAGGTGTATCAAGAAATGTAAGAATTGTGGATTTACCTTCGCAAGAAAGATAATGAAAAAATATCTTGTATTATTATGCTTGGCTACATTGTAACGCATCGATTTTATCTCGCATTACAGTACGCCTATGCGCATTCTTTTTTCGCGTGTTCGGTTGGTATTAGTCGATTTTCTGTCGATACATAATTATGGTATTTTCGTTAATGGGCTTCCTTATTATTTTCCTTTACATTGTCTATGGCAGACTGTCATGGCCACTTTCGCTCCCTAGAGGCTCGCGTAAACATGTTCGCGAGTTGAAATTTTTTGTTTGGCGTTATCTCGCCAATCCTTTCTATTTAAGTCGATAAGTCGATATTTATTGGATTGAGGGGCCATGGGACGGCTCGGTATTTCGTAATTTCGCCAATATGGTAAGATTTTGATGATTTTTGGAGTTCTATTCGGATCGTTAGAATTCGATTTCCTATGATGTTATTCCGTTTTGTTTCCATTGTTACAGACACATTGATACGTTTAAGAATGCTTCAGGTGCATGTTTTCATTCGCCTGAAGGAACATTATTATGGAAAACGGTGAGTTTTCGAATGTTTTTGGCGTTAGCGGAACGCGTCATTTGAGTAGAATATGGCGTCTGAAACATGTTTTTCTGTTCGTTTTAGCTACTGCGTTTTCTGGATATAGTTTAAAATCCGTCGTGCTATCTGGATTTGGCACGCCGTGACACTGTACTCGTCGTGGACATGATGTGGACAATGTATACCACGTGGACACATGGTGGACATTCTTTCTTTTCCTACTTTAATTACCTATATTTAAAACAGGTAACTTTTTTAATTATTTTCCTCATCAACGCAACTTCAAATAATCACAAATAACTTCAATTAACTTTAATTAGTCTAAATTCCTTTTTAATAACTTTAAATTTAGAAAGCCTGAATTTCAATTTGTATGGTAATTTATAAGTTTTAATGCCATCGACCATACAAAATTATTGTATCTATCATCTCGGCTAGGTCGCCCTGACTCGCGATTAAAGGTCCATATTGTATTCTATCACTGACTTATCTGGCAGTTTTTTTTGTATTTTCTTGGATTGTATCTGGCGCCCGATATAACTTATATTATTTAAAATTCTGTATTTTCTTTATGATACAATCCACAATTTATAAAAATAAATGTTTATGAATTCCACAACATGTTTTAATTTCAACTCCATGACCTTTTAGGATAGGTTATGTCTTATATTCATAACAAACACACATTTACATTAACATATCTTTATTTATAAAATCTTTTAAATAGTTTTCAATTGCCACATTCAATTTTTTTTTTTTTATTTATTACAATTGGCGCTAGCTCACAGGGACCTGAAATAGGCATTTTATCATTTAATTACTTGAGGTTGCGTTCAAAACTTGTTGAGGGTTATGTAAACAACATAACTATCTTATGTTATCATTGTGTCATATTATTTTGGTGTCTTATTTGACTCATATTGTTATTAAATATGTTTAACACTCTTGAGTAAACATATCTTAATGTTTTATAAGTATGTTTAACGCCTTTGGGTAAACATACCTTAATGTTTTATATTTTCTATGTTTTGGTTTCACATATAGGTTCAGATATGTGTTATACCAGTTTTGAACTTTGACAAACATAACAGAATGGGTGATATAGTTTAAATTCTCTTAAGATAACCTGTATACATTGTGTGTAAATCTTTTTACAGCTTAAACTATTACTGAATTCATATGATAACAACCTTACTGGTTCTATTGTAAACTTTGCTTGATAAGACTTTAGTACATTACTTAAACATAGGTTATATTTAGACATAAATTGTTTGATACTGAAACATAAGTGAATAGTGATGTATGACAGTTAACATTTAACTTTGTAATGAATTTGAGGCTTTTTCCAGTGGTTTAAAGACTTAATATTACAACTTATAACTTCAAATTTTGTCAAAATAACCTTAAAAACTTTGAAACATTTTAATTTGTTTTGACAGTTCATTAACCTAACTTTTCTTTTGAAACTTTCCTTCATAGCTTATCTTAGCCTGGAATTGCATAAATTTACTTGCTTATTAGCATCCTTAGGGTTCTATTCTTTTCATTTTGATTTTCAACCGCTTCACAGCTTTGTTTACTTTTCATTAGGTGAAATAACTAGATTCCATGATGATTGTTATACGGAGAGGAGAACTTCACCCATTTCAAGAAACTATTTTGTTGTGACAAGCTTCAGTTTTGTGATAACTGAGATTGCCTTGATGTCTAAATTTGCTGATTTTAGGCATAGTGTGCACCTGATGTCGCAGCTTGTGAATAGGAACTTTCGGATTGGTTAGATCATTTAAGGGTATTTATTAGTTCAAATAGTTCATCTTAGAGTTATTAAAATATTAGTGAAATTAAATCAACACTTTTTATAGAATGTTTATTGTTATTCAAAATCACATTTAGTTTGTTGAAACTTGTTCTTCGTAGCTCACTCCTTATCTGAAACTTTTTTAATTCTATTCTTTCAATACTACTGCATACCATTCGGTTAAATTAGCACCTAAGTTTTTAAAGTGTAAATTATTAGAAAGATTTTAGATAATGTTTTCTTCTTAAAAGATATTTTAAAATATTAATTTTTGGATTCCTTAACTTTGACTTGGATTAGCTCGCTGTTGGAAGATGTAGGTTTTGTTTGTTGAAGTATAAGAGTGATGTATGATAGGATTAACCTACTTGTATGATGATGAATGTTAGGCAACTTCTTAGCAGTTTGTGAACTTTGGGTTGAAGTTCAAAAGTTTGCTTAGGTCCTTTTCGGTTTTAGATTTTTGCAAATTTCATAGGTTCCGTTTCTCAACATCAATAGATCTTATGTACATTTTTATTTTGTTTTTGTTAAAAGGTTTTATACCTTATTTGTATTTTTATGTTTATCGTTCGGTTTGTTTGTATTGAACGACTTTTTGTGTTTTCGTGTCTTATTCCTGTGTAGTATTTAGGTACTTACTTATTCTTAAGTCTACCGGATTTGACAATATTTTTTAGGGATCCCTGCATCTGGATTTGACGTTTGGGGTAACCAACCTTTCACTTGGTCCCCGGATATTTTTTGCCGGTTACTGACGCTTTTGGGCAGTAACCAGTTTTTTTTGCGTTCTTGGAACTTTCCATTCCTCGAATGTATTTGTTTTTTTTGCTTGTTCCATTGTGCGCGGTAAGTCGGTGGTGTTATGCCGATCACAATAGACAAGTCCTTTTTTGTTTTTGTTCTGTTGTGCACGGTAGGTCGGTTGTGTTGCGCCGGTCACAACAGACAAAATTTTGTATTTTTGGAATGCAACTGTGCCCGGAAAGTTGGTGGAGTTATGCCGATCACAGTTCCATTTTTTTGTGTTTACACCGCTTTGTTATGTTGAACCACCCCTTCCATTTTTGTGTTCTCACCGCCTTGTTGTGATGAACCACCATTTGGCGTCCGCGCCCGACGCGTCCTCTAGCGGCGTTGTCATTTGCATGCAACCTTATTGGTTACTTTAAGAGTTTTGATGTTCTCTATAGAGTCGGTGGCGAGGGTGCCTAACCGCACTTTCTAAGAACAATCATTAGACAAGAGTTTAGATGACCTCTTATAGAGTCGGTGGCGAGGGTGCCTAACCGCACTTTCAATAAAACATCCTAGTTAGGAGTTGTGCTCTTACAGAGTCGGTGGCGAGGGTGCCCAACCGCACTTTCAATCGAGCAACTCTAGCAACCACGTTTGTTTATTTTGTTTGATTTTGCTATTAGTTTTGAATTTTAAATTGTTGTTTATCTTTATTTTTAAAAATTTTAGTAGTCTTGAAGTTTGGTAGAGACTTGAAGTTTGGGAAGTTGGTAGAGTCTTGAACTTTAGTAGAGACTTGTAGTTTAGGAAGAGTCTTAGGTAGAGTCTTTTTGAATTTACATAGAGTTCAATGTAGAGTTCTATGTAGAGTTTTTTTTTGGAATTATAGCATTTGTTCGAAAGTGTGTATGTATGTATGTTTGTATGTATGTATATAACCGCTTGCCCTCTCAACATTTTTAAGCGCTTACTCAGCATCGACAAATTTCAAGTGCGCGCCGCCACTTGAACACGGACGTGCTCAATAAATTAGTTTTTGTTCGATTGTTAATAACGTGAGATAAGTGGTGTTTGATTTTTCTGCAACCTAAGGAATTACTCATTCTAATCGTATAAAACAAATTACGTTTGAATGAAATGTTTACTTTAGGCGAGCGGCCATAAGGTAAACAATGTCTTCTTTAACGACTTACTCGACACTTTTGTTTATCATAATAAAAGTATCAGCTGAAAATTGCTTGTTTTTGTTTTTTCATATACCTGGTGATATTATCTATGTAATAAAATAAGTTATAGCAATACTTGCTTAAAAAATATTTAGATGTATTTGAAAATAAATATATATTTCGCTGACTTTGCATTCCGCGCGCGGGGCGTAATTATGGATTGAAAACATCATTGTAAACAAATTATACACCACTATTTTGTTATTAGTACAAAAAATTAAACGGGGCACTAAGTATCTTTAACAGATCATATTTATGTAGTTAAAAATAAAAACACTTAGCCTCAAAACTGTCCTCAAAAATACGTAATAATTGGTTAATGCATAACTAAGACTATGACCGATTCTTGTACGATTAGTTGTAAACTATTCCATTGATAAATTCCCCCCTGTCCCATTGCGCGTGCGCCGCGCTCGGATGCCACAAACAGTGCTAAATTGCTAGCGGACGAGAGCCTACCTATCGATGTTTTCGCTGCAATTTGTTTGTCTACGTTTTCCCAATGCGATGGCTTATCAGTTCATAATATCACGGGAGTATGTAGCTATGCTTCGTGCGTACTTTTTGAGTGGAGGAATCGCGAATGCAGCTGTGTACCCATGGACATCATTTTGTGAGTGTACAAAAGTAAGCCGGCTAGTGTCGAACAATTAAAACATCGCATATTGGACGCTTTTGACGAAATGAAAATACTGTGATCTGTGTATTGACAATGGTGGTGGACATTTTGCAGGATAATGGAAATACTTGTAAGTTTAGTAAATAATACCTACTTAAGTAAATAGTAATTTGAGGCGGGCGGCTCAAAATCGGTCTGTGTGGAGAACCTTGAGGGAAGCCTATGTCCAGCAGTGGTCGTCTCTAGGCTGACATGATGATGATAAAATAATTTGTGAATAACAGATGATTCTAACTTCATAAATACGCCAAAATTACTCTTTTCTTTTATTACAGAATACCTTCTTTTATTTTCATATGTGTTTATGTTCTTTCCGTCGCACTTATAATGTAGGAAGCCTTAGACAATAAAATGAAGCAAAATAATCAGTGTAGGTAGATACTTTTTAATTTTCTTAATTCTACCCTCTCATTCATAGTTTATCCGGGCTTAGGACCGGCAAAATTTACCGTTTTACAAGTAATTAAATACGAAGGTATGTAATTAGAAAGCAAACAAATATTAAAATAAAAGAAGGAATTCTGGACTAAAAGAAAATAATAATTTTGGCGTATTTATGAAATTGGAATCATCTGCTATTTACAAATATTATTTTATCATCATCATGTCAGCTTAGAGACGTCCACTGCTGGACATAGGCCTTCCTCAATGTGTGTGGAGAACACAGACCGATTTTGAGCCGCCCGCATCAAATTATTATTTACTTAAGTACGTATTATTTACTAAACTTACAAGTATTTCCATTGTCCTTCGAAATGTCCATCACCGTTGTCAATACACAGACAAATTTTTAACGAGAGAAGTACGCTTCTGTCTTTTTACTTCGTCAAAAGCGTCCAATATGCACTGTTTTAATTGTTTGACACTAAAGTAACTAAGGCTCACTTTTGTACACTCACAATAAGATGTCCATGGGTACATAGCTGCACTCGCAATTTTTCCACTCAAAAAGTACGAACGAAGCATAGCTACATACTCTCGTGATATGAACTGATATGATAGGCCATCGCGTCGGGTAAACGTAGACAAACAATTTACTTCTGCAACGCTCACTTTCGCTAGCAATTTAGCACTGTTTGTCGCATCGTCGGGGCGCGGCGCAGGCGCAGAGGGGAGGGAGGGGGGAATTTATCAATGGGTCCGTTTACTATGATAGTACGCAGGTCGGTCATAGTATTAGTTATGCATTTACCAATTATCACGTATTTTTGTGGACAGTTTTGGGACTTAGTGTTTTTATTGTTTAACTACATAAATATGATCAGTTAAAGATACCTAGTGCCCAGTTAAATTTTTTGTACTAATTACAAAATAGTGGTGTATATGATACTTTTATGTTTTAATAGTAAATTAACTGATTAATTATGAAGTAACATCAAAAAAATAAATAAATATTGTGTATTACTTTAATTCTAGACAAAAAAAATATCGTAAAAACGGCATTTTTATTTTATTTTATTTAAAAAGGTTTTAATACATATGTATGTATGTATATAAGGTTACATTTATGCGTTGTATTATTTTTTAATATGGTTATATGAATAAACCTTTGATAAAATATATAATACTCATATTATTTATGAGATATTAGTTATCGCAAATTTTGGCGGGAACTTCAGTTTATTTTGGCGGGAAAAAGTGCAAATTCCAATAAAAATAATTCTTATCAGATTCTTATCAGAATTGGTTTTTATACTTGGAAATCTAGTTGGAAAGAAAGTTATCTAGGTTTGAATCTAATATATAACATAAAGCGGTATTTGAAAAAAAAAATATAAAAATTGTTGGCAATTAAAAAAATCTTGGTTTTATTTTTTTATGTTTAATCTTAAAATGTTTCCTTTCATTATATTTATTTCCTCTAAAAGTAAATTAAATAACCTTTCTAACTGTGTATAATATTTATATACCTTCCATAATGCGCGATGAGAAAAAGGAATATGTCAGAAATATAAAATGGCGCTCAAAAATGGCGGGAAAATATTTCTGTTTTTCACTTTATACTGCCCTTGCGTGGGCTTCAACCATATTATATGGTTTTAATTTATATAATTGGAAAGCTCATTTAATTACGAGTCTATTGATATGCAACATACCGCAATCGGTTAAGTTCTCCGAGTTCCACAAACAGATAAGTGCGCAGTGGAAAAGCGTGGGAAAAATTACAGTTTACGCACTCATCTGTTCGTCCAGAAAAGGGAAAATAGTCACTTTGCGCGGTCAAGCGGGTATGTATGTTCCGTTTTCACGCTAAAACGGCTAAACCGATTTTGTTGAAATTTGATATAGAGATATACTGGACCATGGAGACGGACATAGGCTACCATAAGATGCAAAAATTAAACTGGGAGGGATTGTAGGGAGGGTAGAAGTTTGTTCGGCAAAACTTTACCTCTTGGAAGTAAGAACGCATGCGCTATAATAATTGAGTGCGCATGTGCGTATATCTGCCAGTACTGACACATCATACATAATGTCATATTGTGCACGGTGATTACATTGTTCGTGTTGTAATAATACTGGCTTTATAGTATTTTTACAAAGTATTCAAAATTCTTCATATTCGATGTAGGTAACTAGGTTACCACTTTACTTCAATAAAATAACAACTAGATGAAACACATATTTTATTCTCAAATACAAAAAATAAATTACAACAAATCGTTATCAGCACGACATTCTTGTATTAGTATATATAAAAGAAAAGAATGTGTGTTTTCATAATAATTCGTTGAAGTGATATGTGTGTGATTTTTTTTTTGGGTACGAAACATAATAGTTCTTCGCATATACTTCTGAGATGGCGAACCCAAATAGAGACACAAATGAGCGAGGTATGCGTAGTTCCTCTATTCCAACGTTCACCCTACATAATAGAGAAGGGTATAGTACGTGGAAGTTTAAAATGCGTAATTATCTTATGCATGAGGAGTTGTGGGAAGCTATCAGTGGCTACCCAACAGGGATGAACGTTTCCAATGTCACAAAGATGAAGAGCGATCAGAAGGCACTAACAAAAATTTGTCTTACCCTGGAATCATCTGCAATTACGCATGTCCGAAATGTAACTACTGCAGCGGAAGCATGGAAAGCTCTACAAAATGCCTATGAGGACAAAGTTATGGGTAGGCGTTTATATTTAGAACGGAAATTATACAGATTGAGACTTGAAGATTTTGATAATAATATTGAGTCGTATATCAATGCTGTTATTTCCACTGCTCATGATTTGGCGGATATAGACAAAGTAATAGATGATACGTCCATTGCTGCTATTCTATTGGGAGGTCTAACGTCGAAATATGACCCATTGATTATGTCTCTTGAAAATAGTAATGTTAACGTTACAACCGAACTGGTAAAGTCCAAATTACTGAACGAAATGTCCAAGGAAAGCTCGACAAAACTAGAAACAGCTATAAAGTCAAAAGTTGATGCCACTTCTGTTGAGTCAAAGGCAAAGAAAATTGTGAGCTATGGTTGTGGAGAACCCGGTCACAAGAGACCAAACTGTCCTTTGAAGAAAAAGAAGGTCATGAAAAGGAAGAATCCTTCTAATAAGGACTCGACCTCTGTGTCTGCTTTAGGAGCAACAAATAATAAAATTATGACATAGATAAATGGTACATTGATTTAGGTGCGACCAAACACATGACTTCAAGATGAGATTGGTTTGTAGACATAAAATCTATGGATAATAAGGTAACAGTTGCAAACGGGACTAAGATTGACGCTGAAGGCATCGGTAAAATATCTATAAATACCAAAAGCAACGTCAATACAGTTAATGATGTTATGTATGTACCTATGTAACTTGTAAACAAATCTTTTATCTGTGAAGACAGCAGTTAAAAAAGGTTTTACTGTAATGTTTGATAAGTCGGGTTGTAATTTATTTAATTCAAAAACCTACTCCTTTACAGGTGATGCGGTTCTACATGGCTCGCCCAGTGGTGGATTGTACACACTTGATTGTGATGTAAATATTTCCAAATTTGAAGCCTATGACGTATACTCTGAATTATTTTCTAAGTACCAGGTATGGCATAAGCGTTTAGGTCATTTATGTCGCGTTGGTATGAATCTGCTGAAAAATAGTCATAAGGTTATTGATTATAAAGATGTGGATAAAAATCAATGTGTTGCTTGTGTTCAAGCGAAACAAGCTCGAAAACCGTTTAAGCCGATTACTTATAAAAGAGCAACGTCAATATAAGAACTGATCCACTCTGACCTTTGTGGACCAATATCAGTTAGCTCTTTTCAGGGTAATAAATACTTTTTAGTTTTTATAGACGATTTTTCGAGAACTATATTTGTATATTTTATTTCTTCAAAGACTGAGGTAAAGGATAGATTTTGTCACTTCCAGTCTATGGTTGAAAGACAAACTGGGGCTCAAATTAAAACAATAAGGACGGATAATGGAAAGGAATTCGTCAATAGTGAATTCTCAAGTTATCTTAGATCTTGTGGTATAAAGCATCAAACTACGGTACCATACTCAGCAAAATGGTGTTGCCGAGTGTACTAATCGCTCAATTGTAGAAAAGGCACGCTCTCTTATAGCTGAAAGCGAACTTTCTAAAGTTTTTTGGGAACATGCTGTTCGAACGGCTATATACCTAAAGAATAGATGCCCACACCGTGCCTTAAATAATAAAACTCCCTACGAGTTATGGAATGGTTGCAAACCAGACCTAGGTAATCTCAGAGTTTTTGGGTGTAGAGCTCTTATACATATAACTTCTTGTCACCGTAAGAAATTGGATCTTAAGGTTGATGAAGCTGTATTTGTAGGCTATACAGAAGACCCTAATACGTATTTTTTTAAGAAAACCATCTAGACTTTTGTAAGATTCTAGGACACTAGAATCTTACAAAAGTCTAGAGACGTAACATTTTTTGAAGATTGTTTTTCTAGTCTAAATAATAGAAATGTCAACAATACTAAGACTTCTACTGAACCTTTAGTACTGTCTAATAGTCTGCCTTTACCGGAAGAAAACAGTACAGTTTTGATCAATTTCCAGTGGTCACTGTTGAACCAGCTCTAGGCCATACTGTTGTCACTGAAGATCAGACTGCTGAAGTTGATCAATTCTTTGAAGCAATTGAGGAAGAAGTAGTTTCTACTAGTCAAAATGATGGACATAGATATCCATCACGAGATCGAAAACCTCCTAATTACTTCTCATACCAAGTGTCTAGTCAAGTGTCTGATGAGCCTAGAACTTATAATGAGACTATATTGGCTGATGATGTTGATAAGTGGCAGATGGCAATGACAGATGAATATAATTCATTGATGAAGCTGAAGACATGGAAATTGGTTGACAGAGAAAACAAGAAAGTTATACCATGTAAATAGGTCTATAAGTAATAATAATAATATTCTACCACATTCACACAACACCATCTAGTCCCAAACTAAGCAGAAGCTTGTACTATGGGTACTAGATAAGTTAAAGAAAGATCCAGCAGGAAATGTTGTGAAGTACAAAGCAAGATTAGTTGCTAAGGGATTCACCCAGACGCCAGGTGTAGACTATTTTGAGACATTTTCTCCTGTCGTGCGGCACTCCTCTTTACGTACTCTACTGGTTCTCGCAGCTGAATTGGGTTTGAAGATGCGTCACTTGGACGTTGACACTACATTTTTAAATGGGGATCTGCTAGAAAAAGTCTACATGGAGCAACCTCAAGGTTTTAAAGTAAAGGGTATGGAGAACAAAATGTGTCTTTTACAAAAATCCCTGTATGTACTTAAACAAGCTCCACGTGCCTGGAATATAAAGTAAGATAAAAACTTTATAGTCTTCTGGTTTTGTAAAAACTCCATCTGAACCATGTGTGTATACCAAACTTTTTTGGGAAAGAGTTGGTTATAGTTGCAGTCTTTGTCGATGACATAATTCTTTTTTATAGAAAATACAAGACGTGTGACATTATCAAAAATGATTTGAAAAAATGTTTTTCAATAAAAGATTTGGGTTATTTAAGCTATTATTTTGGTTTAAATATAACCAGGAAAAGTGATGAAATAAAAGTACATCAGAAAAGTTATATAAATAATCTTTTCAAAAGTTTGGAATTTTTTTAATTGTAATACTTGTACAACTCCAATATCTGGAAAACTAGAGGTCAGTACCAGTAGTGATAGTGATCATAATCTAGAAGTATATCCCTATCATCCCCCCCCGTGGGATCTCCACCTTGTCGTGGTGGGGGGGCTCAGTAACCGTGGATTAGTCACCCGCGGTGAAGCTAAGAGGGATCCAGGAGGGGACGCTCCGCGTGGGCTTGAAGGGGCCTGCGCAGGATGCGTCCAACGGTGCGGGTGCGAGGGACAGTTCTGTCTGTCCCTCGCAGTCGGGTGCGGTCGCGGGAGGAGAGGCGTGTCGGTGTTGCGTTGCCGCGCGCCCTATCTCCCGCGACCAAATGGGGGCGCACCATTCGATGCGTCGCGGTGGGGCCGCAGAGGAAGAGGAGATGCGGTGTTGCGTTGCCGTCCTCCCTATCCTCTGCGGCCGCTGGGCGTTTTGGCGGCGGAGTCCAACATCTTCATCCGTCACCAAGGGGGTTTTGTTCGGGGCCCGCCTGACCATCTGGCGGGCCAATACCCGTCGGAGGGTGGCGACGAGTGCTTTGGTGATGCCCCACCCTCCGACACACGGGTACATGGCGGAAGTCGAGGTGGTTTTTAGTGGAAACACCACATACTCCGGCTCTTATTTCCCCCAAGAGTCGGAGATCCGAAGGGATTTTCCACCTCGTAAAACAAAAAAAAAAAAAAAAAAAAAAAAAAAAGAAGTATATCCCTATCAAGAATTAATTGGTTGCCTCATGTTCCTGAGTGTTAATACTCGTCCAGACATCGCATACGCGACTAGTTACCTGAGTCAGTTCAATACTCGGTACAACAAGACTCATTGGTTAGCCGCGAAGAGAGTCTTACAATATCTAAAAAGCACTTTAGATTATTCGATTTGTTATAGAAAATCAGATATGCCACTTGTAGGATTTTGCGATGCCGATTGGGCAAACTGTGATATAGATCGCCGTTCTTATACGGGTTACTGTTTTAAATTAGCAGGCAGCCCGGTTTCATGGGCCTCAAGGAAGCAGCAAACCGTAGCTTTGTCCTCAGCGGAAGCCGAGTATATGGCAGTAACTGAAGCTACGAAGGAAGCGATTTATTTAAGGAGTATTATCACTGAATAAATTTCAGATCCTATATTAAAGCAAAAGATATTACCTAATACCATAACTGTTTGTACTGATAGTCAGAGTGCACAGAGTTTGGCTTTAAATCCGGTACACCACCATAGGACGAAACATATAGATACCAAATATCACTTTATTAGAGGAAAGATTAGTGATAATTCGGTAAACTTAAAATATATCAAATCAAGTGATATGCCCGCTGACATCTTAACTAAACGATTGCAGCGTGTGGCACATGGTAGATGTGTACTAGGCTTAGGTTTAGTATAAATATATTTTACACGTTTACTTTGGTACTTAGTATACATTTTCATACTGTTTTTCCTTTTAATTGATATATTTTGAGTTTATTTTTATGTTTTATTTATTCTAGAGAATTTTGATTAAGGGGTGTGTTGTAATAATACTGGCTTTATGGTGTTTTTAAAAAGTATTCAAAATTCTTCTTATTCGATGTAACTAGGTTACCACTTATTTCAATAAAATAACAACTAGCTGAAACAGATCTTTTATTCTCAAATACAAAAAATAAATAACAACAGTTCGCATATATAAACTAAGAATTATATACTACGCTTAAACGGCTGAAACGATTTTCTCTACTAATATTATAAATGCGAAAGTGTTTATAGATATATATTGGACATGTATTGGAACATGGCTTTGGCATTTGACTGCATGCAAGGCGATGTTATTATGTACCTTTTGGTAGATATAATGGTACGTATATTGTGTCAAGAATACTGACTGAGCTACTTTGTACCCTAAAGTTTCTGAAGTCCTTAGAATAATCAGGACTGTCTTCTCACAACTTGAGACTGAAATTAGATTTGTGTTACCCCGAATTTAACGCGCGCGAAGCCGCGGGCAAAAGCTAGTGTTCTATATAGTAGCAATGGTCTAACTATACAATGTGCTAAAATAAACTCTTTCCCATCTAAAAGGGGCATAGTAATATAGGGTTTCTAAAAACATTCAAAGCAATACATACAAATATGTATATTCGTAGTAATAAAAAAGTTATTAAATTTCAAAATGCATGTTAGTAAATACAAATGACCCTAAAATTTTACATTTGCCAAAAATATGGCAACACTGTCGCTGGCGGTATCACTTTGGCGGGACTTATATAGCGTCTTTTAACTGACCGTCAAGCCGACAAGTTACGCGTGTCGCGGTGTATCGGTACATTGTCAAAAGATTCTTGCGACTGAACTAGAGATACAAAATTTTCAATGTCGATGTTTGTTATTGCATTTTATAACAGGTTTGCGCTAAAATCACTTCCGAGTGTTTGTTCCATGGTTCTAATTATTCCAATAGTCCTTATTGTGTATGGTAAAATATCATATTCCGATCCAGAGTATTCTAATATGTTAATAAAATTTTATTTATAATAGATACACTCCTAAAAGTTATTGTAATACATTGTGTAAAATGATATAAGTAGAACGGTAGTTTAGTGTTTGATGATATAATAACTTAATAAAAACTATTGACAATAACAACTTATTATTTGTGTAAAATGTAATACGTACGTTGTGAGCCATAGCGATCCGCTGCGCAGGTGCGTGCGTACCCTCCCTCCAAATGCTTTCTCGCTACTGACCCCGCGCGGCTTGCATATCCCCCGTAATGCCACCCCCTGTGCCCGCGCAACCCCCCGCGCTAGAAGAAGTATTACTGTACACATTGTTTATTGCGTATTTCGAGTAATATTTACGTGTTTATGATATAACTTCATTTGTATCATTTGAAACAAATAATTCTTTACTTTTGTCTTTGTGTTAACTGATATATTTGAAGTTATACCAGTAAATTACGCACAATATCTTCGTGTACAAAAATATAACTGAATTTATATCATTAATCACATTTATTGAAGGTAAAGTTTACAAATGCATTGGAATATAACTTGAGATATATTATTTTACACAGAACACTATCTAACTATTCTAATATATGTAACGATTTATGTGGAGTTAAATTATTTTACACGTCATTAACTCTTAATTTTTTGGCCTACATGTATCATACTATCTCTGGAAATATAAGTCGTATCATAATGTCGATTAGACAGAAATGTAGAGTTTTTTTTTCTGATACAAGTGCATTTAAAAAGTAAATTTTGATATAACTCCAGTTATATCAGTTTTCACCGGAGGCACAGAAATAATTTCCGTATAGTTTTAATATGCGGCCGGATTAATAAAGATTTAGTGTATTATATGCTCACTTTGAACAACAGCGTTTTCATGGAACTGTAACCAGTAGATAAAAATATTTTTATATTTTATTACGTAGAATCGTCACTCGCAAAACGTGAGCATCATCATACGGTTTATCCCTACTGGGGATTACAGTTACAGCGTAAAATTTTATGAAGGGAAATTGGGACTGTTAAAAAGAGTACTTATCTTAACGACTGACTCCGTGGTCCAGTGGATAGCGTATGCGTCTGCTGATCGGAGGTCCCGGGTTCGATTCCCGGGTCAGGAAAAAGTGTTACTGGGTTTCTCAGTAGCAGCACGGAGTCTGGTGATGTGCATGTTAACGGCAAGAGGCTCGCCCCCATTATGTGGGACCTAAAAATTCATGGCGAAATATGGGTGTAATATTACATCTCAGCCTATCCCATCAGGGATACAGGCGTGAGTCTATATAAAAAAAAACATATAAATCAATCAAAATGGTTAAAACAAAATTATTAAGTTGTCTATTTCATATGTATTACATTTCATAGCAGATTGTCATAAATAACAATATGTATTAAACAAAGCGACTCCTGTTCGACTTGCGCAACCCAAAGGAATAGCGATATGCCATGGTGTTTATTCATGGGTCTCTGAGGCAGTAACCAACACAATAACTTCGGAAAGTCAATAGTGCAAGCCGTGGATTCGAACCCGATACCCACTGCTGAGCGTTCGGCATCGCCACTAAGCTACCCGATGTTTTATCCATAGTTACAATTCTATTACATCATTTTTTTATATATTTTTCAAGGTATTAATTAAAACGTATGAATAAAAACTGAAACATCCAAAAAAATATAAATGTAACACCGAGGTAGAATATGCAAAACCCATTTTGTTTCAATGATGGTCCTTTTTCCGGAATACATTCATACAAATGACTGTGATACATTTTGTTGACAAGTTGTTATCAATAAAACGATGGCCTCTGTTTTATATGACCGTTTTATAGGTTTTCGATATTGCTGCATCAACAATATCCCCAACATTTATCGTTTACACAATATACTTGTGTAGGAAATAGCTATGGCTACAGGTTGTTTTACTGTTTTACGTGATGATTTCAATAATGTATTATGTTTTTGCACTTTAAACTATGTATTTAATGACTGACTGTGAATAACGATGTATTTAATAGCAGCGATAGCCTTGTGGAGAGACCGACAAACTGCTACGCAGAGGGTCCGGGTTCGAATCCACGGCGCACACCGATGACTTTACGGAGTTATGTGCGTATTAAATTGTTAATTAATCGCTTGCTATGTGAAGGAAAACATCATGAGGAAACCTGCATGTCTGAGAGTTCGTCCATAATGTTCTCGAAATACATGTGAAGTCTGCCAACCCGCACTTGGCCAGCGTGGTGGACTATGGCCTTACTCTTCTCATAATGGGAAGAGGCCCGTGCCCAGCAATGGGACAGTATAAAGGGCTGGTGATGATGATGATTTAATGATCTGTTTTTTTGGGTGGGTAAAAATATATAGTAGCAAAGCAAAAGTAGTATCACCAGTCAGTTACAAGTGTTCGTAAACAAATGTTTGCGGCGCATTCTCAGCATCTACTGGCTCGCGGCCAGTAGATACTGAGAATGCGCCGCAAACCATCTCTAATGCTAGACTGTGGCAAATGATAGACTAAAAGCCCATCCACGAAGAAATTCTAAGAAAATGGCGTTGGATTGGACATACGCTTAGAAGACCGGACAACCACCTATCCAAGCAAGGTGTATGCTGGCGGGCAAATTACATCAGTCGCCCGGGGCGCCCACTTACCACATGGAGGCGCTCAGTTGAAAAGGAGGCTGCTTCAACTTGTCTTGGCTGGAAAGAGCTGGAGGAAGCTACCCACGACCGCCAAAAATGGAAGACTCTTCTGCGAGTCCTATTTCCCTAATGAGAGATAAGAAGACCACATCAAAAATATATTGTCTTGCACCTGTATTGCCGAAAGGGTAGGCAGAGGTAGCAGCGATAGCCCAGTGGAGAGACCGACAGACTGCTGCGCAGAGGGTCTCGAGTTCGAATCCACCATTGACTTTGCGAAGTTATGTGCGTATTCAATTGTTAATTATCGCTTGTTAAACGGTGAAGGAAAACATCGTGAGGAAACCTGCATGTCTGAGAGTTCTCCTTATGGTTCTCGAAAGACATGGTGAATCTGCTAACCCGCACTTCGCCTGCGTGGCGGACTATGGCCTTACACTTCTCATAGTGAGAAGAGGCCCGTGCTCAGCAGTGGGACGGTTTATTTACAGGCCCAATGATGATGATGTGATTTAACGTTGGTTACATCTAGCGGACAAAATGTACAAGATCCCGCATCGCACAATTAAAAATTCGCGCTTGCGATTACTATACAAATTCTCAAATAATACTTTCTTATGAAAGCAGTCCACAAGGAACGATCACCAATTCCAGTCAGAGGAACTTCCCTTTAGTTGAAGGCACACCTAATTCCTTCATATAAAACCGGCATACAAACATTTATTTGTTATTTTCCCGCTGCCAATTTCATAACGCGTTACGTAACAATATCAGATCTCTTAAAACAATGTAACCGAGCAAAATAAAATTGAATTCTAAGTTGGGACGGGTTTTGTTGCGTTTTCCGAAGGAAAGATTTCTATTACCCTTTATAGTTTGTGTTGTGTGTTCGTGACAGGGGTCAAGTGGCGAAACCTGCGTCACTTTGCCGCCCACGATGTAAGCTTTACATAAGTTACTGGCTCTGTTTTTGAGTTCACTTATCTTTTATAATAAAAATCTTAAAAAATAATCAGCCCTATTTTTATTTTAGTAACTGTCACACTTCCCCATATCTCACTATGAAAACGGCTAAGTTCACACGATAGTACATTAACCAAGCGCGGGTCGTCAGACATCACCATGTTTGCTGAAAATTTTATAACCTCACAGACATGCAGGTTTCCTCATAATTTTTTTCTTCACCAATTAGCCAGTAAGTATTAATGTGTAATTATACATGTAAATTAACAATTGAATAGGCCCATCGCTTGCAAGAGTCGGTGGTGCGTGGGTATTTGGGTAAAAACCTGCTAGCTGCTAGTTAGATACTAGAATATGATGTGTCTGTAAAATGGACATTGTTTTCCGTATCCATGAAACTAGTCATTGTATCGTTGAGATTATGCGGAAGAAATAAGAAACCGCTATTTTATAAAAAACCTAATGGCCTCGACATCATAACGCGATACCGGTAGCGGACAATCGCTACTCAGTGAATGTACTTTAGTTATATGATATTTCATGCACCTCACGTAAGGTGACAGTTTAAACATAGCTTTACTTCACACATAATAGAGCACGAAGGTAATGTAAATACACTGACGGACTCATAAACTGCATCAAAGTAATAGACGACGTTGAAATTAATATTTTAACCAAGTATGCAAACTTTCTATACAGATTTAAATTGAAACCTCTAGATTGGTTCGTGAACTTTAAAACAGCGTAGGGTCATATCCTTAAGTTTAAGTTTGTGTACTGGAAAGGACCTTAGGTAAGACTTTTTTAAAGGAAAAACAGAAATTTAAGTAAAATTGGTTTAATAAAAAAATTGGTTTTAACAATAGACACAAACTGTATGCAAGGATTTATTTATGTTTTAATAAGGTGTATTACCTCCACGTGCCCTTATTACGTATTCTAATCAGTTCCACATTGATTTTATTAGGGTTATTAAAAGATCTTGCGGAATATTGTCCAATTCTTCTGAAAGTGCTGTTCTTAGTGCTGCCACTGTCATGGGCACAGGATTTTTCGCATATACAGCTCTTTTTAAATTGTACCAAACATGCTCAATAGGATTAAGATCCGGGCTGCATGCTGGCTAATTTATTGTACGTATCCCAACCTCTTCGCAATATTGTCGAACTTGTGCAGCAGCGTGCGGCCGGGCATTATCCTGCATTAAAGTAAAATTTTCGCCTATGAATCCCATGTAAGGCACCACGTGATCTTCTAAGATCTTTGTTATGTATCGATGTGCAGTCAAACCCCTCTATTACCGTTTTGACGGACATGTCTATGAACACAAGTTCTGTTCGCTCGTTCATCGATATTTCCGCGCCACCCCAGACCATACACGAACCGCAATGCAACGTTGAGCATATCGCTCCCCCCGTTGACCATAGTCTCTTCTACGACCATCTGCACCATATAAACATGTCTTACACTCGTCTGTGAACAATACGGAGGCCCATTGCTCTACTGTCCAAATTAGGTGATCACGCGCAAATCTTAAGCGTGCTTGACTGTGAGCTACAGACAACTTTGGACCATTTGCTGGTCTAAAAGGGGTGATATCCGCTTCCTTTAACCTTCTTCTTATTGTTCGTGCACTCACATTTACTCCACGCACTTCATTAAGCTCTGTTTTGATGTTAACTGATGTGAGGAAACGATTTCGCAGGGAAGTTGTAACAATAAATCGGTCATCACGACCGGTGGTTGCTGGAGTCCTGCCTGTACCACGTCTCCTTCTGTAAGAACCTGTCTCCACAAACCTTCTGTATATTCTAGAAACCGTAGACTGGTTTAAATTTAAATTTCTACCAATCGTTCGTTGATCCAAGCCACAGAACAGTTAAGAGAGGTTAGAACGGCCTTGTGGGCGTGGCAGGCTCACCGTTCTTGTGAGCAAACGCTCATATGTCGAAAAATTTGATTGACGCTGTCAACAATCGTGCTCATATTGCGACAGCGTACGAAGCTCGGCGAAAATAAAAAAATTATGCCGTCTTGCGCTATAATAACGTGTCGAAAAAGAAGCCAGTTATGTACTGTGGCTCGAGAAGGGAATTCTTTTCACCGGTGAGTCCAAAAAATTTAAAATAAAAATGATACTTGTAATTATTACAAAAGTATTATGTAATTTGTAGACAAAAGCGATAATATCGCAAGCAAATAAAAAAATATACATTGCTGGCAATACGTGGGTACCATCTAGTACTACGTAGGCGATTGCGCAGTGTATTTCGTTCACTGCGAACGTCAAAGCTTGAATTCTGCTAAATCTACGGTGGTGGGTCCGATAGTGTTGTACCTACCAAGTTGTGAACAATGTCGATTGTGAGTTCCTTCGTGTGAATGTATTCAAATGATTGTTATCAGTAATATTAAGATTAACATAACTTTGTTTATTACTACCGAATAATGTTTATTGTGGGCTATTAACTTAGTATCGCGGGTTACATATCACATATTTTAATTAAGAAAATTGATTGTGACATATGCGTTGGAGCAATGCTGACAAATAAAATAAATTCGGACCATAAATTTATCGTAGCAAAAGATAAACGGGGTCTCCTGTATCATTATATAAAGATTTACACCGACAATCTTCGGCAAATTAATGAACATAATATATGTTGACAACAAAGATCTTGCGCACCTTTGTCGGAACTGAATTATTTAGCAACATTAGTTATCACCAGGTTGGATTTTATGCTAGTGCGAGCCATGTTACAGACTTATCTAAAGATATCATAGAAAAATATACCAATGTAAGATTGCATTTTATTTTGAAAAATTCGAATTTAAAAGATAGCAAGCAAATTCTTCTTAATAAATACGTCTTATTTCAGGGACAATAATAGAATCTGGGTTGAAATTTAATTTAAATTATTGTTCAACATAAAAATATTATTGTATTATATAATTGTGTCATTTATTTCTTTACAAACTTTAGCTTATGTGGTTGTACACATGAATAGTTTATCACGGACACTGACATCCTAGGTGGACATGATTTTTAACTCTTGGTATTCGGATATGATAAAGGCCATATTGTATCTTCCCCTTTAATTTTATATAATTATTTATATATATTAAGAAAGGCCACACTATTTGTACCCTATCCCACCATCCCGAAATAAAAACAAACAATTGCAAAACTTTAAGTAACAAAACAACAGTATTTTATCGATATAAATAATCGACCTTTTGGACACCGTAACATTAATGAGAGTGTGTGAGTGATCGTCAAGCGCGATAATTCCATGTCAAGCGAAGTGTTTGCGCTAGTGTGACAACCAATGGCAAACTCGCGATCTAAGTAAGTGCAGTTGATTTGTGTGCGTAATAATCGATTTTAAACTTTCGCAATTCGTATACATCATACAATCTTATTTAAACGGGTCTTATTCGCGATATTTAATTGATTTAAGGTGTAAATACCTATGTTTTACCGACGTTTCGGCCGTCTTACAACAGCCTTGGTCGCGGCAGGACTGATGTCATCTCAGCGTCGTCCTTGTGAAGCGCGGGTTTCGGCAGCTACCCTCACTTGTCTTTTATTTTTATTTTTATCCGAACTGTCGGTACGTCGACACACAACACTTATGACGTCTACACACTGATGAGCTGTGTTACTGCGGCGGGGTTTACATTTGTTGATTACTGGATTCCAAGTTGTAGACAGTCTGTATCCATCTTCCCGGTTGACATTTTTATGTTTTTTGATTTCAACCGCTTCACGTACTATCCTGGAGTAATAGTGACGATCGGTAGATAAGACCTTTGGTTGATGTAATTCGATCCAGTGGTTTGTTCCAGACTCCAACAAATGCTCAGCTATGGCAGACTTGTTAATTTGTCGGTTTTTTACAGCTGCGATATGTTCCTTGACCCTTTCAGCGATGGTTTGTTTGGTCTGTTCGATATAGGAACTACCACAACTGCAGTCGACCTTGTAGACGCCAGGTGTTTGTAGAGGAATGACATCCTTTGGGCTGCGCAGATTGTGTGCTACCTTAGAGAGCGGACTATATACAGTCTTTATGGAGTATTTCTGTAGTACTGTTCCAACTTTGTCCGTCACTCCCTTTATGTAAGGCATGTAAGCCGGTACTCTGCTTACTTCTGGTTTACGGTTCTTCCTCTTCAGACGTAATCTTCTTGTTGAATCCGTTGCACCTAAGTACCTCCTGGACATGTGACAGCTCACTGTTCAAATGTTCAGGGTCACAGAGGTCATACGCTCTGTTTACTAGTGAAGTTACTACGGATTCCAAGTATCGCGGGTGATGATGCGAGAAAGCGTTGAGATACCTATCTGTGTGTGTCGGTTTTCTATAAACGGTGTGTCCCAAGGTAACGTTTTTCCTCACTGTCACTTTTACGTCGAGAAAGGATAACGACCCGTCTGCCTCCATTTCAAATATAAACCTAATATTAGGGTGTATGGAGTTTAAGCTATTTGCGAACTGTTCTACATCTTGCTTGTCGCCCTTCATGATACAAAATACATCGTCGACATACCTCTTCCATAGCTTTACATTTGATGCCTGCATGTCTATGGATTCTTCGAAGTGCTCCATCCAGATGTTGGCCATTACCGGTGCTACTGGGCTACCCATAGCCACTCCGTCGATCTGGAGGTAATGTTGTCCACGGTATAGGAAGTAGTTTGCTTCCAAACAATTTTGAAGTAGAACAGAATAATTGTCAGACAGACCGTCTGCCCTTAGTTTTCTCTCAACGACCTCAAGGCAATCCTGAACTGGAACATTGGTGAAGAGTGACTCCACGTCAAAACTCATCATCACTTCGTCTGGTTCCTTTTTCACGCTCTTGATAATGTCAATAAAGTGCCGAGAGTCCTTCACGAAAGATGCCGTCTTACCTACCAACGGTTGCAGTACCTTGCTGATGTGTTTCGCCAAACCATATGTGGGTGAGTTTATTTGACTCACTATCGTTCGCAATGGTACGTTAGCCTTGTGGACTTTAGGCAAACCGTATATCTTGGGCGGCTGCACGATTTGCGGTTTGTATAGACGTTCAAATTCATCTTCCGTGAATATGTTTTTATGGTCCTTAATCAAAGCTCGAATGCGTTTCGTAACTCTGGCTGTCGGGTTATAGGACGCCGGCTTATAAATTAGTGTGTCACTTAACAGATTCCGTATTTTGCTATCATAATCACCAGAGTTCATCACTACAGTGGCGTTTCCCTTGTCGGCCTTCAGCACTAAAATATTCGTGTTATCACGCAACGCTTTTAGTGCTTGACGCTCTTCTGTGGAGACATTGGGTTTCGGCGGCTTTGACTTTCGTAAAATAACGGCAACATCCTGTCTAAGTGTATCTGCGTCGTTAGACGGTAACTTGTTGCGCGTTATAGCCTCCTCGATGTTACTTATGACACTCTCATACGGAATCCGATTAGGTGTTAAAGCATAATTTAACCCTTTGGCCAGCACGCTTTGTGCCGCGCTACCAATAATGCAATCTGACAAATTAATTACCGTTTCTTGTTGGGTAGACTGTGCCTTTTTGCCGGCTTGCCTCTCATGACGGTATATAATAATACCCGTTTAAATAAAATTGTATGTTGTGTGCGTAATGCGCGTACGTATTAGTGTATAGCTTGTAGTGGAGATAGAGAGTGGGAGACAATCGGCGACACGCGTTCTAATACAAATCAGTAACTATTTGCGTTCTAACCCCCTTTCATTGTTCTGTGATCCAAGCCCTCCCGCACCAGTGCTACAATTTGAGCAGCTTGTTCGGACAAAGTATCCATATTTTGGTTTAAAAACTCTCGATGAGTTAAAAAACGAACCCAACAATTCTGCTGGTAACAATAATTCAATTGACAAAAGAATAAAAAATCAATGCGAATCAATTTAAAACTTTGCTTTAAATAACACGCAAATCTGATACTACGAGTAAATTTTCTTTTCCCGGCTATATTCATTTGTTTTACTGCAGTTCTATTTTTAAATTTTGATTTTTTTTAAGATTAAGATCCAGTCTATCCATATTTATATAATTTAATCTAAAAAGTTTGCATACTTATAAAAAAAAATCATTTCAAAGTAATCCTGAACTTTGATGCAGTTTATGAGTCCGTCAGTTTATTATGTGGTAGATAAAATTATGCAAATAACGAATTTTCAATACCTCTTTAACTATCTCTAAACTATACTTGTATGTTGCATGTCATTCATTGCATGTCACATAAATTTAATTTAATTAGTTTTTTGTATTATTAAAACTGTTGTATAATTCAAAACTATGCACTAAGACGGTATTATTGATAATGGGAGTTACTGCCAGTCAACCTTTAAATACGTAGTAGCTATTGTATTAGTACGTACATGCTTTTACAGCCAAGTTACATATATCCCTATGCACTAATAACCCTTGAAAACAAAGAGTGTGAAATCGTGGTAATGATTTCTGCTATTACCTTGTACCTATCATACGGTTTCACATGGTCGACTTAATATTCTGTCAAAAGTCGGCCTACCCTTATGTTAATCCGAGCGAAGCACCGGCCGTTTTGCATAATTACCGGCTTATAACTAGAGAATATGCCGGTTTACTCATCGCACACTGCTAACCGGCTTTACCTTACAGAGAACATTAAATTTTATAATAAAACGAAATGAAGGCTTAAATGTCCTGATATGCAGTCCTCTGCTCTGTTATTATAAAGCAGGAACTTATTATGTCGGTTGAACACACTAATCTCTAACTCGATCTACTGGATCGATTGTAATAACTCTTTTTGTTTAGGATATCCCATTTATCGAGGAAAGCATTACGTTATGAGCCACGGGAGTGGAGCAGAAGTCCTAAATTACGCGGGTGTAAACGCGGTCTCAGCTAATGTCGAATTAAGATTAATAACTACCTCCCTGTTTTTATTAATCTCCATTATCATATTTTTACAGGTTAAACAGTTGGCCCCAGCTGTCATTAAGATTGTTGGTAGTAGTGTAGATAGTCGTGGCTAGTACCTTCAAATAAACTGTTACGGGTCTAGTCTGGATACCATGGAATGTCGCTATCACTTTTGGTTTTTGAGGTCAGACGGCAGTTGCTCTGTAGTGGGGGAGGTGCTAGTCTTGGATGCAATGGACCGATGGTGATGATGATGTATAACAGTTACAAAATGAAATAAATCTTGTATGGTAGTCTAGTTAAAGCTAAGTCTGTAACATTTATTCCTTCATAGTCTAAGATCCGTAGAAGAGCGACCATCCCCGATCTGTTTATAGGATGAAAGGTAATTTATATCAAACTAGAGGACGCCAGCAGCTGCGCATGCATTTTTTTTTAATTTACCCGTTTTGGACGTTCCCGTGGGAATTTCGGGAAATCCCTTCTTAGTGCACCTTTACGGTCCCCAAGGAACATGCATGCCAAATTTGAGCTTCCTGTGCCCAATAGTTTCGGCTGCAGCGTGTCTGTCAGTCAGTCAGTAACGCAAGGACTTTATATATTAAGATTTTGCTTGTTCAAAAATATATCGCGAGTCAGTAAATAAGTAGGTATTGAAGAAGTCTATCTCAAAATATATTGGATCCGCGATTGACAACATTATCATATAGCAATATTGTCTGAACAGTATGAAATTAATTGAAGTAATAACTTACAAAGTGAACGAACAGCGGTGAGCGGCTTTTAGGTAATTGCCCTTGGGAAATAAAATTGTCGATGTCTAGATTTTGTTTCCAATTTGAAACTTCTCACCTCTTTTACTATTATTTTGCATCTCTTTTCTAAATATATATTACATTGCTCATATTATGATTCTTTAATTATATTTTGTACCTGTACCTGTACAATCAAACAAGTCGGCGTGGACCAGTTTGTAAAAAAAATCCCTTGGCTCGCTCATAGAGTCGAGGCACACTAGAAACTGGTTTTGTATACGAGTGTCAATGCGCGGGTAAATTAGCACTGGAAGCGATGATGTCTTGCTGAGCGATTCTCGCCCTTATGGTTATCTAGCGGGAAGTTGTTCGACTGTACATATTATTATCATTGCAAGTTGGAGTTTTATAAATGTATAAGCATTTCACTGTTTATGTTATTGAACTTGTTTGATTTAGATTTATCACACAAGTTAACAGTTAAATTGAATGTCGGTGCATCACAGAGATAAACTAATTACTATAATTCTACAAATGAGTCTTATCCTACGTGATGTTTAGGTGATAATGCGCGCGAAATAATTGTTCAATCATTTTCTTTATTTAACTGCAGCTGTCAATTAATGTGTGGAAGATAATTCGATTCGATAAAGAATTGTACTGTGATAATTTTGGATATTATCAATATTGCATAAATCGTGCATCTTCTTCGTTAAAAAATGAAGTTGTTTAATTTCAACTTCAATTTAATAAAGTTACAGAGGTTTTTATAAAGTCTCATAAGCTAAAAGTCACATACAACCTCATGTGAAACAACGTTAAACTAATGAAACATCATTCTGTAATCCAAACCGCCATACGTGTACCTAAAAGGGTAAGCGTAAAACGTAAGGTAAAACGAAAATTAATTAAAAGAGCTAATTATTTAAACAAGAGCTCAGTAATAAAATACATTTGCTCAGAAAATTTAAGATATATGTCTCCATTAATTTCAGCTCTTGCTGTACGTAACGCTGAGTTCAGTTATTAAATACCTGTTAAATTATGGAGGATTAATTTTCGAAATGTTATAATGTTTTATAGAAATATTATTTGGATTTAGAACCCGGACTTTGCGATATTCTCGCCATGATCTAATGTAAAATGTTTTTAAACCATTAAATCGGATTTTTAAACCATTAAATCGGGTTTTTACTAGTAAGGGTAGCAAAAGTTAAATATTTGGGTCACATGATGACAGAGCGGCTCTTGGACGATGAAGACATGGAGAGGGAAAGGAGGGCATTGGCAGTCCGTTGCAATATGTTGGCCCGTAGATTCACACGATGTACTACAGATGTAAAACTGTTACTTTTCAGATCCTTCTGTCAGTCTTTTTACACATGCAGTCAATGGATCAACTTTACGCAGCGGGCTTAGAATGCCTTACGTGTTCAGTACAATGATGCTCTGAGGGCAGTGTTGAGGAAACCAAGGTACTGCAGTGCTTCTCTAATGTTTGCAGAGGCTTCGGTCGATGATTTCTTTGCCATCATCAGGAAAAGAACTGCATCGATGATGAGCAGGGTCCGTGGTAGCACCAACACTGTCCTCCGAACGCTAATGTGCAAAATGAACAGTCCTTTCATAATATTCTGGGCGAATGTATGCTCAGAAATAAAAAATAGCGATTGTTAATTATTGTATATTCTTGTTTTGTCTACTAACAATTTACTAACCTGTTCTTTTTTTTTGTTTCTTTTTTGTTATTATTTTTATATGTGTTACTAACAATGCCTACTACTAACTTTCTTTGTACATTTTTTATGGACAAAAGTCTGAAATAAAGGTTATTATTAAACCATTGAATCGGTACCGGACCAGTTCGTCTAAAGATTAGTTAATATCGTGTAAATTGCTATAAACATGGTAATTTTAAAATCACACACAGGCAACCCTTAATTTACCCGGTAGGTCCCTGGGGATCCAATGAAAACTTTCAGCGCTAATAAAACCGTTACTTTTTGGAATAAAATGTTGTGCATTCCAGTACCTTCACACAGTCAAGACGGCACGTCGCGGACACAGACGCGGGGTAGAGCGGAAGTCGTAGTGTGCGGTTCCGATCGGTAAGTTAACAGGCTAGTGGAGTCCGTGGGACTCCACCGGGGTATTCATGTGATAGTTTTGATGTATTTACTGTTCCGTTAGTGTACATTTCGTTATTTTACATTGTTTTCTATTTACAGTTGATATAATGGCATCTATCAGTAACATAAATGTCCTTGATGAAGGTGCTGAGTCCGTGGTCGAAAAATGACTCGAAAAGTTGAGGGACGCCGACGCAGATGATGAGAATTAACAAAAAATAGTGTTAAATCAGCCAATAAGACTAGAACCTGATGAGGTAGTGTCTAAATCCAAGGATAATTGTCGGCTTTCTGACCACAACTCAGTTTCAGATTGTTCAGCGAAAGACTGCGTATATTTTCCTTATTTGTGTTTAGCCTGTGTACCTTAGCTATACAAAAAAAGAGGAAAAGACAATGTCACCAACCGTGACTAGAAGGTCTTCCACGTTTTTATTTTTTGGTCTAACCTTGTTCTGTATATTTGCTTTTTTCATAAGTTGATTATCTTATTGTTATGTTCCTTTAAAAATATTTTATAAACATGTTTTATTTTGGAAATGTAGAGATTTAAAGTTAGGTCTCGTAATTTTGTGATAAAAATTACCATATCTTAGAAGTTCCTCAATAAGAGACTGTGATTCCATAATTTTAAGTGAAAGCCTATCTCATTGTAAAACTTTATAGATAATATACAAATCTAACTAGAGTTTTCTTTTTGAAAAGTTTGTATTTCATATTAAGTTTACGATTACATATCAGAGAGTCCTGGGGACTCCACCGGGTAAATTGTGTATGTATGAAATTACCGGGTAAATTAAGGGTTAAATAATATTGATGTTTCGTAAAAATGCTGCTTCACACAATATTAATTCATCATCAGTCGCATTCAATATTGGTAGATTGACTTTCATATTCAAAAAAATGGTTCACAATAGTGCATGTTCTATATCTTGTAGAAGTATAATATAATATATAGTTTTTAATTATAACCTGTATATGAACTATTTGCGTTATTGGCTAACTGAAAGGTATTCCACAGTGTAAACTTTTGGGCGCAAGAAGTTTTTTGACATGTATGGGGAACGTCGGGCACTAAAACGCAAAATTATCACAGGTTCGGGCAGAAAATTTTACTAAAACAACATATTCTAGTGTACTATATTATGATAATAATAGCATACATAATTTACTTTATACATATAAGAGCCATACACGCCTAGAATTTGTTAATTCTTACGTTACTGACTGACAGACAAGCTACAGCCAAAACTCTTACGCGCAGGAATCTGAAATTTAGCATGTATATTTTTAGGGACTGTAGGGGTGCATTGAGGTGGGATGACCTGGAATTTCCACAGCAATGGGCAGGAACAGTTAAATTAAAAACATGTGCGGACGTAGCTGCGGGAATCCTCTAGTATACTAATATTATGTATCTTTTTGCATGACATTTTATATTCAGTAGACCTGTCTTCTGTCGTCCAAGTTTCTGCCGAAACAATCAATAAACTAACAAGTACTGATCTTGATGTAATTACAAGATAATCGTAAAATATTTCTTGACACATAAATAACTAGGCAATGTCATGTCTATGCACCGTGAAGTTTATCAACACTAATTTTAATTACGAAAGTTCATAAACTCTTGTTGAATAAGACAACGAGTGTTGAGTATAAATGTAATTAACGAGGCACAAACATGTAATGTACTGTAATGGAATTTATCCGCAGAATATATTATGAGAACGCTTTGATTGGTACTTTGATTTACCTACAAAGTCAAAGATTAATTGGTGTTTCTAAGATACATCACATATTATTTTATAGGTCCCAATATCCGATTTGGCAAAGTGTGTTATGGCATCAAAAAGATCCCATTATTTATGTCCAAATAAAAAAGTACGGCAACGATTTAAAATAATCCACTGTTATAACTATTGAAATACGTGCAGAACAGATATCTAACGGCATACCTACTATAATAATATGCCGTATTTATTGGTTTCCGCAGGTATTTCTTTTATTTTACCCTTTGTATATTAATTAAATAATACATATTAGGTAAATTGTTTTTTTCTAATGAGACGGATTTGGAATCAAGAGCAAATCTTGTGTTGCGAGGAACTTTAAAAGTACACCAAGACTCGAAACAAAAAATTGTGGATTGCATGAAATATTCTCACATATGGGATTCGAACCCGTACAACTCGATGCATAGCTAAACGGCGAGGCGACCAATTAGAACACTATGTTATAAAATAAGCCAACTAAGCCATACCTGCAGCCTGTGCTCAAAAATTTATCGGAAAAGTTCTTATTTTTCGCGCCAGATCCCAATAGTAAATTAGCCTACAAAACGAACAAACGGAAAACATTCTTAATTCCTTTTTCATACTGTTGATTTATGAGAGTTACGAACTTTGATATTGGATGCAGGCAATTTTTATACAGCTTCAAAGGTCAACGCGAATTTAATAACCTGGAAACGAATGTCGATGGGAACAAAATATACTTAATCTTAATATAGCACTCCTATTCCTTAAGGGCCAATAAATACTCTACATTATTGCCGTCCTTTCTGGCAATATGGCCAAAGAATTCTAGGACACAGACAGATTATTATTTTTTTTCGCATAGTTCTATAATTAAATTATGCTTTTGATTTATATCATTCAAAACAGGTTAAAATTACACGTTAAAATTTGATGGCTTTTTTTTTATTTTTACATATATTTTGTTCGTCTGAATTGTTAAAATACGAACTCATACAATCACGTCGATTCTGTAAAATTCAAACAACAACTCGAATTTCACGTCGCTATTCGCTCTCACATTGCATAAGGTATAAAATGACCTTGATTTTGAGTGCGAAGTGAGCGCCGAACTGACGGGGAAATTACCTTATAGAATACCACTTTTTACGTCATCTCATACTTTATTCGTCAAAATCTCAAGGTCAATTTAGTTCAACTCGCAAACACGCTCGCAAGAGTAACGCTATTGTAGATTCGAATTATCAACTGAGTTTTAGAATGCCTATCTGAGAAACTCACAGCGGATTCAGATTCGAAGGGTAGAATGAAGTCTTACAGAATCACACTGCAGTTGACAAATTATTCAATAGCTCTTTTTATGTTTTGATAAAGCCACAATAGCAATAATGCAAATCGTTTCCACATTTTGAGCGATTGGAAAATAGAGGAGTATATTATAGGACGGCATAATAAAATATTTATCCCAAAAAACTAATGGTTTCAGTGAGGAACTTCAAAATTCCGATCAGTAGTTCCAGGCTATGTCTAGTCAGTAACTCTAGAATTATATCGATACCGATACTAATTATTAAACAAATAATATGATTTTTGTCATTATGAAACCAATTTGTTTAAAGTCAAAGTCAAAATTATTCATTCATCTAGGTAACAAGGTGACGCTTACGAACGTCAAATTTTAAAGTAAATTACTTAAAGCTTCTACATTTACATTTACTGCCACGTTCGCAAAGCAATAGGTAGAACCACGAGAAAGAAGGGGCAATAAAACTCGTGGCCACTCTTTTTAATCACCAGTGTTATGGTACATATTTTGCTTTTGTAAAGAGCTGCAACTGTTTCACATTGTAATTAATTACTTGTAAATAGTAAATAGGAACATAGGTACATAATACTTAAATAATTAATGCAGTTACCAAATTAAGTGCTGTAGTAGCCTTTCAGTGTGAATCTTGTGCAACAGGAGCATCCACTTACGTCTTTTAATGTAGGCAACTCGCGATCATGTTCAGATCTATGATGGAAATGTATGTTACAGAAAGTGACGGTAGGTATATGAATACACAAAATTTACAAAGACGTTAGTGTACAACCTATGATCACGAGTTATCTTCATCTAACACAGTAGCAAATTTTTAAAATAAAATTAGTGGATCAACAATGCAAATGTTAATGTATAAGTTGAATGACCTAATAATACATGCATAGTTATTTAAAATAACTAGAGATATTATATAAAAAAACTGAAAAGCAAGGTATCTCTATAAATTCTGAATAAGTACAAAGATCATGAGTTGGCTCGTGTAAGTGACCATCTGTCCTTATCACTGAAATAATCATTAATGGTATAATAACCTTTCCTAATAAGGCAGTCTTTTATTTTACTTTTAAAAGCACTAAATGGTAATTCTAAAAGACTAATTGGTATTTTATTGTATATACGAATACCTAGCCCTTCAAAACTCTCCATTATTATCTTTATGTAAACGATGATAAGAGGCATATAACTTATGCCTGTTTCGAGTATATATGTTATGTAAGTCACTTTTTGTAGTAAATAAACCTATATTTTGCCTAATATACAATATATTAGCAAATAAAAATTGCGAGGCTACTGTAACAATCCCTTAAAGCGTTCCCTAAGAGTATCTTTTGCACCTAACATGTATATATATTTTACAAGTTATACTTTACAAGATACTAGAGGATGCCCGAAACTTTGCCTGCACGTTATTTTATAATTAAACCGTTTCTGGCCTTAGTGCATCCCGTAGATTCCCAAGTAACATACGAACATGCCAAATGTCAACTTATTGGGCCCAATAGTTTTAGTTGGGTGTTGTCTGTCAGTCAGTTGTGTAATGCAACAATTTTATGTATATACAGATTAGGTGAACATTGCACTGTGAAAACTATTTCATATAGAAAAACGATTATGTGTAATGGTACTTCCGACACATTTAATTTCTGAAATGTACACCCTACAAGCCTGATTAAACGTGATTTTCAGTACTGCGCATTAAAACTCTAAGCTCTGTATCTGTACTGTATATATAAAATTATTAAAATTGCAGTAAAAGTGTTTAAGTACTCTGTTAAAAAAACCGTTTTATTTTTATACGTTTAAATGAGAAATGAATAAATATAAGAAAACCTACTTACCCAAGCTTATAATAGTGAAAAGGTGAGATTATACAAATTATGTAACTTTATGTACATGTGCTAATTGAAAATGAAAATAGGATCTTATACTATCGCACACTGTTTGAAATAATTTTAGATGAGTAAGTATAATGTATTTAGTGTATTTCTAAAATATTTTGCAAATGTATATCAATGTGTTATGTATGTGTTATTGACTTCAAACCAATTAGTAAATAGCACATATAAATAATAGGTAGTATTTAATTAATGTTAAATCTTTATTATTTTTCACTTTTTCGATTTTGAAGTCGGTTGTTTTTAACGTAGTTATTTTTATTTAATACTTTTTAGTGAACCTATTGTTGTATTGTCAACTAGTTATAGGTAGACCTACAAAAGGTGCTGCACGCCTTAAAATATAGATCTCAAGAAACGGGAACGGATAAAAGTGCTCGTCTCTGTAAAAATGCTCTTTGGGACACAGTTTTACGTTCTTGTGAGACTATTAAAGGTCCTGAAAAACATTTGTTGGCCAGGAAAGCATATATGAAATCACGTTAACGTCAAGAAACTCTTAAACAGTATAATTCTAGACTCAGTAAGATCCAAGAACGTCTAGCGAATGAGTCTTTTGAGCAGAGAGCTAATAGACTTGGTCTCATTAATAATCGACAAATCATGGCATTACCGCATGATTTACGTCTTTGAAGTCACCATTATCATCATTGTGCAATTCAAATAGATTTTTGTAATTACTGAGTTCGTATCGCCACCTTCTGACTCCTTCATCGGACGAGAAAGAGCCCAAACTCTATAACATTTTGTCAATTAATTACTGAGTTCCTATATTATTCCTATGGCCACATTTCGATTCCATCATCAGAGCAGCTCTATGTCATAATAACTTTTCATTGTCATCCAATTTAAATACGTAATCAAAACCCAACACCCGATGTCTGACATATTTTTTTTTATAGACTCACGCCTGTATCCCCAAAGGGGTAGGCAGAGGTGTAATATTACACCCACATTTCCCATGAATTTTTAGGTCCCACGTAATAGGGGGCGAGCTTATTGCCGTACCGGGCACATTACCAGACTCCGTGCTGCTACTGAGAATTTCCTAACCGAAAAACCCAATAACACTTTGCCCGACCCGGGAATCGAACCCGAGACCTCCCAATCCCATGCGCAGATATATGCCACGAGACCAACGAGGCAGTCTGTCCATTCCCTTTTGAAGTTTCTAGAATTTTCTAATTTTATTCGAAATATTTAAATAATATTTTGATGATGCTGGCGCTGCTGCTGCATCGGCGGAAACCCTCAAACGGCGCAAATACGGAAACCTAGCCGGTAATTACATTTTGAGCCGTTTCGGGTCGAAACGCTGGGGCCATAGGGCCCTAGTGCACGCGCATTATACAAAGAAATCGCCAGAAGGCTGATCGATGCTTCCCGTTAGCAGAGGGCTGGATTATATCTCGCTGAGAGAATAAGCATTGCCATTCAACGTGGCAATGCTGCCAGCCTTATGGGCATGCTACCGCTCGACAGCGTTGCGGAGAAATTTAATTTTTTATTATATTTTATTTACCTATTTTCTTTTCATATTTTTGCTTTTTTATAGTTTAGGATAGTTTATTTATATAATTCGTTTTATTTTATTGTACATTATAATGTTAATCCTACTTATAGACCAATTATACTTTAGTTTATTTAAAGTCTACCCAAGATAAAAAAAAAAATATATATTTGCCAAATATTCATAAACATTTTCCAAACTAACTGTTATGATTGGGATTTGAACCCACGCCTTCAGAACGTAAAGCGGATGTATTATCAGCACGGCTATCACCTTGTTATCAATTAGTGGCGAATTTAGCGAACACTTGACAGAGTGCTTACGTCATCTAACTTAAAACTGTCATTTGCAAATAATGAAATAGTCTTCAAATCTTTTTGCTAATTGTTATGTTTGACGACCGGCCAGTTTGTCATGTAGACGCATAAAATGTAGACGTCAGTAGTCCTTGGTGACCGTAGTCATGACAATTTGACATGACACCAGCCGTCACAATTATTATTCATAGGAATTTCAGCCTTAAGGATAGGTGAAAGTAAATAAAAAAAATATCATAAAATAAAAACTACTGGGCCTACATGAATCAAATTTTATGGGACCAATTCGAAACTATTGCGCATCAAACACAAAAATAATTACGTAAATCGGTTCAGAAACCTCGGCAAAATCGGTGTACATACATCGAAAAAAAAATATACCGGCCGAATTGAGAACCTCCACCTTTTTTTTGTTTGAAGTCGGTTCAAAATAAAATAGCACTAATAAGAGTGCACGAAAAAGATAATAAAAACAAAAAAATCGTTAGAGTTTGTTTTAAATAATTATGTAGTGCAATTATCACACCACCGTACTTAGGATCGTCCGATACTGTAATGAGGGCTTTGTCATACGAATACATTTCGATAGGCTAGAACATTGACGGTAATAATCAGGCTTCGTTGACAAGGCAAAATGAGCTTATAAGATTACTGGGGGGGACATTTGTGCTTTTTAATTTAACCATTTCTGCCCGATCCCGTGGAAATTTCAGTCATCCCTTCTTAGTGCACCCCTGAACTCTCCGAGAAACATCAGAATACCATAGCTTTACCAAGATGATGAAATGAAGATGATCTTGCTTCAATGTGCTAGATTTGGATGACAACGAAATACACAAACGTTGATCTGTTTTAAAAAAACGAAATAAATCTTTTATCCGTTATTATCCTTACAGCGCTAACAATTATTACAATGAACTTCGCGTCAGAAATATTAAAAGTTTCATCGAAAAATATGACGTAGTTTGCTCGGCGCCATGCCATCGCTCAAATTGCCACTTTGTCATTCAACGCTGCGGCTGGATTTTAGATCCGACATTGGAGGTGTATCAAAGTTACGTAACTGTTGTTATTACGCGAAACATGTTTATGTTGGTATGACACTTACAATAGACAGCTTATCTCGTTTCAATAAACTGTTTTAGCTTTTAGTAGCTCAGTTGACCGATAGTAAGAGAGAAAGTGATTCGAAACAGTGCTTTATATTTTTGTTTTCATTTCAACGACCAACTGAAGACGTACCTATATACGACTACCATTCTCCTTTGTTCTGAACAAGAATGATATGACTTCGTAAAACATTTGTCACAATAGCTCAATCGTAGATTGAAATATTATCAATGTCCAATAGTATTAAATTATACATTACTTCTTGGCACAATTATGAATATGCGATCACATATTCCCATGGGTATTGGCTCCCATGGGTATCAAGATCAATCCTAGCTACGGTATGATTGCGGAAATATTTGTACTTCTATGCATACGTGAAATTGAATTGCACTTACACAAGAAAGCCAGTTTTCTTAATATTTTATGTAGCAATTTTGAGTTTTTTTAAAGTTTCCATTCTAGATTGACTTCTTACTTTTTTATAAAAATTAAAACTGGCGTGACATTTTCAGCATTGAGTGTATTATTTGGTGTACACAGAACCACAATCTCACGAATATTTCATTTGATCTTACAAATTTTAGCTTGTGCAACTATTAATTTAATCTTTTGGCCGAATAGAGGCACCGTACAAGCAAAAGTGTTTAAGTCCAGATTACATCTATACAAGAGTTATTATAGACTGTAGTGAATTTCGAATTGAAATACCGACAGCAGTGGATAATCGTTGAAAGTAAAAATAACGTCGTCTTTTTATTTATCTTTAATTTACTATATTAATTACTAGAAAGCATAAAAATCTGATATGTCATTATTTGGCATAATCCCAGATAGTTGCGCATGCTAGGTGGCGCTATCGTCGTGCACATAGCGAATAGGTAAGATTCCAAATTCAGTCTCGTAGCAAAACGATATCATGCTTCACAGCCGCATTTGTCAAAACAATGAACTGAGTGCTGACATATTTTCACAACTTACTATGCACGACAGCGTCAAACTTTGGAAGAAACTTTTGTCGTACGAAGCCGGGGTTTGGTGCCTCAGTCAGCACTTCAATCTTATTTAAATGTTTTTGGTAGGTTTTTCTCGGAAACCTGGCACACGATTTATTAAGAACTTTCTTTCCCAGATTTTTAGCTGTAGGCCTGCAAAGCCACAGCCAATCATATAAAAAATGTCGTTGTAGGCAAAACAATATCATTGTTTATTAAATTGTTAAAAAGTGCTGTAATTGTCACAAAATCAGGGGTTTCACTTATAATGATTGGGTTTATGCATATTACGTATGGTTTATGGAATACCTGTATTAAAAAAATAAGTGCGTGTTAAAGAAGATAAATGATCGCGGACAGCATGAAGCACAGATGGATACAGGTGACTCAAAATCGATCTATGTGGAAAGCGTTGGGAGAGGCCTATATCCAGCAGTGCACGTCTAGTTGAACGATGAAAGAAGATAAATTAAAAATATTACCAAAATCTTTTATATTTAGATTCATAGATCATTATTTAAACTTAGAGACGTTCAGTCCATACAGACCGATTCTGGATTGATATGCTCTTATTTAAAAAAAAACTGTTAAATACTCTTGTGTTCACACTCAAACACATGTGAGAATAATATGCTCCACTAATACAAAAATGTGGTAACCTCCAGTGTAGATTTTCATTCATTTAAGTCGGTATTATTAGTACTGCACAACTTGAATGACAATATTAGAGGCTTAGGCGGTACCAACAAAAATATATTCATCGTATTTTTACATTGAAAAGTAGTACCTACTGTTATTGATAGTTTTAGTGGCAGTAGTTGTACGCGCGTAAGTACTCCAACAATAGCCTTGGCAGACCGAAGCTAAATCTTCAACAATAGGAGTTAACTTTTGCGAACTGGTTAGTTAACTTACACACACACACACACACACCACACACACACACACACACACACACACACACACACACACACACACACACACACACACACACCCACACACCCACACACACACACACGCACGCACGCACGCACGCACACGCACACACACACACACACACACACACACCAATCGTGCCTTATTGTTTGTTGTGATGATACAATTGTCCTCCGTGCCAGGTCAACCCTGTGTTTCTGACATAATATGATTGTAACAAAAGCTCTACAGATATGAACACAATTTAGTTTGAAATTATTTATGGAATTGCAGAGAATCTTCTTTCCCGAATAATTATAATAAATGGGCTTATTACATTGTCAAATCAATCATATTACTCTTTCGTTATTCTCTGACTAATAACAAGACAACACACATCATCAGCCCTTAACAGTCCACTGCTGGACTAAGCCTCTCCTTTGAAAGGAAGAATTGCCATACTATACCACGCTGGCCAAACGGGTTGGTATAGGGTTTGTATCAAATTTTCCTTACAGTGCTGTTCTCTGCATAATATGCTTCTTCTGTCGGTTCTTACGACACCCATGGGATGATATGGGGTGGTGACTTTCCGTATTCTTAATCCGTCACCACACGGACAAGAAGACAACGCATAGCCGAAATTTCCGGCCACGTCAAACTGAAATTGACATTACGTAGACTTCTGGGAATGTGTAGAGCGAGTACTAAGAGCGGATTTTTGGCAATTCGCATCGTAAGGGGACATAAAAGTATAGAAACTCATAAAGTATGCGTGTATTGATTGTGTAATAAAAACCTATTATGAAATTCATTCAGTTATTTTATGATAGCAATATTGGGTGCCCACTAGATTTGATATGTGGATAATAGTTTATTATGTGTAGATATGAATTGAGTATGTTAGCATAAATCTTATTTAGCTTAAGTTGGTTATCTAACGGCAGTTAAGCTCCTTATGCTGAATAACATTAATGATTAAGATTTACATCTGCATTATTTTATCAAAGTTAAAACTAATTATAGACCTATTATGAATCTTGGGATAGGGCTATTGGTAAACATTGTTTATCCTAAACTTGTTGGCCAAGGTAAGTTATCTTAAATAAAGCTGTCTGTGGTACGAGGTGGAGGGAATTATAGGAGAAGTTTCAAATAACAATTATCCTTAATATCAATTTAAATAGCTCTTAAAATAAAGTCGATAAAACGAAGGCTTTCAGGCCTCTGTCAATATTTACAGTTCGTGCCCAATTGATTTGAATGATAAAAAAATTAAATCTTTTCATTTTTCCCCTCAGACTTTATGGTAAATTATATTTAAGTATACTGAACTTTTTACCGCACTGTTTTTCCATGGAAATGTGATTTCAATGGTTGGCAATTTTAGTAGAAATACTGAAATGATATTTGTTTGAGAGTTTTATTAATTTAAGTTTTATTTTAATAATTACGTTAATCAATTGTTCAGACTTGTGCTATATTTTAGACTATTCTTAGGTTCAGTAATTTGCTTTCAGATTATTTTATAAACACAATATTCTTATTGCTGAAAAACAATGTGATTTGTTTACAATATCATCAGCAAATGTTGTCATGCTCAACACGTTTTACATAATACAAGCGAGCATGGTAACTATGGTTAAATGAATAAGATTGCATAGATGCAAATATTTTCAATATTTATTTAACGTAATATTGCATAGTATTCAGCCTGCCTTTGAGCTCTGAATTGAATGAATGTAAAATAAATATTAAAACCAATTAAAAATTAGAACGAAATCCCCCTGGGTTCTGCTTATATATATAATACCTAGTTCACGTACAGCGCTTTTTAGTAAAATTATTTTACCATGGCCTCCAAAATATACAATAAGCTAGCATAACAAATAAATGATATAGAGAGTATAGGCAAATATAAAAAATCATTGAAACAACATTTGGTGGCCAAAGCGTATTACACAATCACAGATTTTCTAGAGGAAAAACTATGTTAATTATTAATAAATATGATATTATAATTGTTGGTTTCTTTTCATTAACATTAATTTATTATCGTATTGTTTATTGACATTAATATTATCGAATTTTATTGACTATTTGACTGACATAAATTAAATTTTGAATTGTAAAATACTGTATGTTATTAATTTATTAGTATTATAAAATTGTATTAAAATTACTAATTTATATGCCTGATGCATGGCAGGACATAGATGGATCACAATGTATTTCAAAATATAAGATATTGTGTAACCTATGTTCCACAAATAAAGATATTGAATTGAATTAGATTGCGATGATATTGCATATTTGCGAAGCCTCGTGCTTGCGCGCTTCAGTATATGACGTGAAAAGTTTCCTCTTAGTGTCTAAACACACTATGCCGAACTTAGGCGACCGAATTTCGGCGATCGAATGTACCTTCCGACGTATTCGGCAACATACGACGATACGATATATACGACACACCATACGACACACCATAAGTGCCAAAATTACGCGGCCGAAATTCCGTTGCGCAACTTTGTGTAGTATCTTCTTAAGTTCAGATGAATGTTACATTCTAAAATTAAAGTATTTTATCACGGGTATCCATTTAAAGTAGTTTAAATTTATGATGTGATTCGGACAAAAATTATGGAATGTAATTTTTGAACAGGAAATATTAAGTGAATAACTAGATATTATTTTCAAGGATTTTTATTAATTTTGAATTGCAACAAAGGTCTATAAAAATATACATTGCATAAAGAAAAATTTGATCAAGCGATGTATGTAGGTATATATCCATTCAAGTAAATATTCAAAATTCTTCGAGGTGCTAATTTAATACGTCGTTCAAAAGGACGTGCCTGAATAGCCTCTGATTTGACTGAATAACTTTAAGATCAATTCAACAATCTGCATTGCGAGCTGAGGTGACGTTTGTGGGTAATAAATGCTTCACCGGCTGTTGAAAGTTTGGGGACAAATTTTGAATAGCAATATCTAGACGACAAATTAAATTGTTAATTAATTATCGCTTGCCTCGTGCCTTGGAAAAGCACGTTAAACCATCGGTCCCGGCTGTCATAAAGATCTTTGACTACACTGCCTGTCGTTACAGGGAGTCAGTACCCTCAAATAAACTGACACTGTTCTAAGCCATGGAATATCGCTATCCCTTTGGGTTACGGAGATTACGGAGACATTATTAGCACCGATGAACAGCTACCTTCTGAGATACAGTCTACACTAGTTCTGAAGGTACGGCACTCTAAGGCAAGAATAACCTATAGTTATAAGTTAATTACAACAGTCTTTGTGTTATCTGAAACACTTTAGCTTTAAGCTTAATATAATATAGTATAAGTTTCTCTCTCTCGTATTGTAATAGGTTTATTTTCTGAAATAAAGAATTTGAATTTGAACTGTTTCATAAGTATCAGAATATTCAGTTATGTTTGCTGTTTGCTATAATATGTATGAAATTGAATCTCATATAATATAACGAAGTAACAAATGACAAGCATAATTTTATAGATGTTTATTTCCATAGTTATTAAATTATATTATTCTAAACATGGTGAAAAGGTGAGTAGGTTACCATTTGGAGATACTTATCCACAAAGGCAGATATGGCTATATGGAAAAATTAGTAAAAAAATTGGGCATAAAAAGCGCCATTCTACCAACTGCACAAAGTGCTCAGATTTTTCGGACACAAGACAATAGTCTAGAAAGTCGTTTGATTACTGTCACGCTCGAAGGAAAAAGAGAGATGGACGGATAAGACTAAAGAAGCTACCGAGACCACCTTGCCAACTGAACAGCTGTCTAGGTAGCTCAGGTTCGGGTGGCCTGGAGAACGATGGCGGCGAGACACCCTACTCACGTCCTTCAGTCATGAGAAAACGGTCAAGCAGAAGAAGATGCAACAAGGAATTTCTGCAAAGTTACGAGGAAAATTGGGAAATAATTTTACACTATACCTAAATCAGAATAAAATGATGCCAGTAGGTAAGCAAATTAGAATACCACCAAGATTTGTTTTTGCATACTTTATTATTCTTGTTAATATATTATAGGAACACAATATTGAGAATACATTATTTTCGAGATTTAAGGTAAGGCGAGGATTAAGAAACATTTAACTTGAATTTGAATCATACACAAATAATTAAAGTTTATGCGTTGCAACCACGTTTGTGCTATTATTTTGACTAAAGTTAAATCGCTTATATAATGGTATTTTTTTAGGTTATTATAGTGCATAGTTTTATTAGAATGCATTTATTTGTAGATGCCATCCTAGGGAGGTATCATTGATTCCCCTGTCTCCAAGTGCATAAGGATAGCTCCCCGCAGTTTTCAGATAGTACCACCCTGTTGGTCCGCCTGGATTGTTGCCATAGCCCATATATCTGAAAGTATAATGGAATTACAAAATGCAATACAAGGAGAATAATAAATATGAAGGGTGGATATATTTTCGAGAAAACTTTGACAAGCTAGTTCAAAGAAGTGAGTAAAAGCGTTTTAGACAGTGAATTATCACCAATTTCTAAAGAGAAACTAGCTGATGCATACTTCTTAGATAGTTGGTTACAATTTTAAATACAAAAGAATAAAATAATACTTACTGGACATCAGTATAATGGCAATTGCCGTTTTTTGAAATCATCCCAACTATTGCACCGCACAGCAGGATAGTGCTTGGGGTCGAGGACTGACTCTGCGTAGTACACCCACGCATGGTTGTGCGAACATACTTGTGTGATGCAGTCCGGTTGTTTTAACCCATTGTTTGGGTAGAAATCTACATCACCTAGAGGTCAAATAAAAATTCATTAAAACTCTCACAGGAGCCAAAGACACGTAGGAGACGTGTGTATGTCTATAATTTATAATCTAGCGTGGAACCGATTGCAACTGAATAACTTTGCATTGGCACCACTTAAAGTTAAAAACTATTATAAATCCCTATTTGGGTGTATATAGAAGATTTTGGTATAAACGCCATTTTTATCTTGTAACTCAGTTTTAGAATATGTAGTACAAACTCTCGTTTATCGTTGTTAAAGGACTTAATAATAATAATCAGATCCCATATACATTATAATTTTGTTGTAACAAAAAATTCTGACCGAGGTAAAATCTAACCTGATGCCATATGTTTGGGAGTTCGATGTAGATATTGTTTGCTTTTATTACCAGCATTAACATTGCTTACTAAAGTAATGTTAAAATGAAATAATTCAGGTAGTTTTGGATTTCTTGAAATGCTAAAACAAAGCAGATATTAATGTCGTACTCACCAATCTGTTCGTTCAATCCATATATTCCACCATTTGTATGCATAACATCGACGAAGTCAGCATCCATACTATTCAATCTGTGCTCAGAATTGACGTCATGGAAGCATGGTCCGGCTGGGTCTAGCCCAGATATTCGTCCTACTCTCCGCCCAGTCTTAGCAAGCACAGTCTTGGCTATGAAGCCTGCGATGTGAATCCCCAGACTGTGCCCGATCAGATGAACCCCCTTATGTTTTAAACCAGCTGCAGTAGAACACTATGCTTAAAACAATAAAATTTAATAGGCATTTATTGATTGCTTAAAATATAATCCACAATAGTTACCTACATACAAGTTTTTAATTATTATAGCACTTTTTAATATTTTGTTATGGAAGATTAAGTCTGGAAAAAACACATTTTACGACGTAGCTGGTATTTTTTTAGCATCATTTTTATTTATTTTTCAAAACAATTACATTTGTTGGAGGGAAAGTTACGACAAGAAAGATCATTATCATCATATCAGCCTATAGGAGTCCACTGCTGGACAAAGGCCACCCCCAAGGCAAAACCATTAATCATTTAGTATTTTGTATGCACGTTTCAAATCTATTTGTATCATTTAGCTTCTATTCTTTTTTTCTATCATATAAACTGTCCAGTTTGCCCGTTGCTTCATCTAAACAGCTTATGAAATAATCTGGTATAGCAGAAAATAATATTGAAATTAGCTTACCGTCCATCATGTGAACCAGAGCTGTTCCCAATGCTTCTCCGATAAATTGCACCATAGTGCTGGCTCGCAAATAAAAAATCTCATAAGGGAACTTGCGTCCAGTGCCAATATATTAAAGTTACCTAAAACATTACGTAAATTGTAGGCTCGTAAACATAGACAAACTTTTGTACGAGTATACCATCGAAGCTTAACCGAAATACGGACGAAATTCCTTAATAATTACAGATCCATGAGAGAGACCATGCGACTAATATGTAACCTATTCTGGAAAAAAATTCAATGGTATCATTAGTTTAACTCATCCATGATATAGCATTCACGCAAAATAGCCTAATACGGTGGCTAAATGCAACAACTTACGTCCAAATTAAGTACTTCCCTCGAAATGGCTAAGTATAAAATTTTTGCTGCAGAGAATGAATATAAATATTAAAATTCTTATTGGAAACTCCTAAAAGAATATTTGGATATATTTAAGTTTGATAGAATTATGCTATTTTATGTTAGCTTTTATAAAAATTATAATATCTAGCAAATAAATCTGTGCCCACCTGTGAACTGGTGGCGGTTTAAGATCCACATCGTATTTATTACGCTTCGTGATATCCTGTTGCTTCGAGTTTTGGGTCTGTTTTTTTTAATTTTGTATGGTGTCCACTAACATAATCTTGTAAGTAACGAGAGGTAATGACGTATATGGTGGGTGTCTATTTAACTAACAGAACAGTCTTCTAACACATCGTTCCTACCAGGATTCATAATATTTATTATATTATTTAGATTTTTTAATTTAATATAGATAAAATAATTACTATTGTAGATAAAAATAATATAAAATTGTTAGGAATAAAATTGACAGAACCGATCTGTGAGTTGCGTAGTCAAAACCAGTACTTAACGCTGCCGTAATTTTATGATAATAATAAAGACAGTTATAAAGCAGGACCTGATTAAGTTCAGGTCACTTTGTTTAATTCTGCGTAAAAATCCTTAAAACATTTCATACAATTACTATATATAGCTATTCTATGATAGGTTATTTTATGGTGTTTATTTTTACCTGCTCTAAGGAAAGCTTTGTCGAGGCCTTTGTAGCTATCCCACGTTGGGTCTTCGATAGTTCCATGCATTTAGATAATTATACCTTTGTTCGGGTTGAAATGCGGCGTTTTCGACAACTCGGTCAGTTTAATCAGTTGATACTTGATTGTGACCTCACTGTCGGCAAACAATCAATTTTTGTAAAATAATAAGCAGAGAGCATCAGGTTCGAATCCACCGCGCACACCACTGACTTTTCGGAGTTAGATTTGTAATTATTGCTTGCCCCGTGCCTCAGAGAGCAGGTTAAGCCGTTGGTTTCTTCTATCATGAACATCTTTGAAAGTCTTTATAGGGATTCAATACCACTGAAAAAAACTGATACTTATCTAAACCATGAAGTATCTATGAATATCTTATCCCTTTGGGCTGCAGATGTCAGACATTCAGACGCTCTGTGAAAAAGCTAATATTCAGTCAAATCAGGTTAGACTAGTAAGCGGACCCCGGGTTGTAACTGGGACAACGCCAAAAGGATGCTATTACCTATGAGAGGTACGAAATAGAAACTGGTGGCAGGCAGGATTACGTGGCAAAAACCAGAAATAAACATGTTGCAAATTCCATAAAACTACAGGATCTTATCTAATACGTGTAATATATATATGCGATATTTAATGAGAAATATTATTTAGCGACTCTCCGCGACCACGTAGCAAGCCGATAGAAGCTTGGGTGAATAACAGAGGTATTTATGCTTTTAAGTAAGTCAATTATCGCGACTAAGACCCGCTAAATAATATTGTATGATGTATACAAATCGCGAAACTTTAAAATCGATTATTGAGATATATCACGTAAATATAGACTGAATAAGTCTTTAGTACTATCTACTGAATGAACTATCACCAATAATATCAAGCATTGAACTTACGTCGTTATGTAGTTAAGTGTCAATTTGCTTAAGTCAACATCGTTTTTGTTGTACTGGTCGTATTCTAATCCAAGGAACCGTTTAAATTCAGCACCTTAAACAGAGCAGAGCAGATTTATAATGTCTGAGTGTAGGCCAATCAAAATTTTGCATGGTATATCATATACAATGCATGTTAACACTTATAATACTGTAGTAGTAATTTTTTTCTATAGGCTCACGCCTGTATCTCCGAAGGTGTAATGCAAATTACACCCACATTTCGTCATACTATGCATTTTCGGTCCTACGAAGTAGGGGGCGAGCCTATTGCCGTCTCCAGGCATATTGCCAGACGCCGTGCTGCTACTGAGAATTCGGAAAAACTCAGTAACACTTTTTCCCGACCCGGGAATCGAACCTGAGCCGTCTCAATCAGCAAACGCATACGCTATCCACTGGACCACGGAGGCAGACGCCAAAATTCATTTCAAACATTCACAGCAGTCCTTAAAAATGTTAAAGTATATACTTACAAAGGCTGAAGTCAGCAAATGTTGTTGTATTCTCTATTTTGTTTCGGATATTCTCAAGTTTATAGCTATGTGCGTTACTGGGCTGTATCCTAATAGACAATAGACATAGCGCAAATATGATGGATAGCCAATTCATGTTTCCTGGAGTAAGTGAAATGTTATCAAGTTGTTGAAACTAAACCAATGCTTTGATAATTTAATATCAATGCGAACGTGGCACTGAATGTCAATGTAAAACCTTCGAGTACTTATTTTTATATTGAATAAATAATTTTGACTTCGACTTCAATACCGTACAGATGTAGTACTATATTATTATGTTTATAAGATCAATGTTGGTTATTTGAATTATTTGCCTGTAAATCCGTTAACGGTTAAGTTAATCGGCTGCTACCAAAATAACTTTTGTTCTATCCAAGTTGAAAATAAATAAGCTAAGATGAAAGTATGGCGTAGACAAGTGTGAAAAGTTTATCAAGTTTACGGGTACAAGATATCGAAGACAAGATGTCTCGTCTCTGTAGACTGCGGTGAGTAGCAAAAGCTATGCTCGCTTATTTATTTACTTCTTTGGGAACTTGAATAGGGAGAGAACTTAACCGAAAATAAAACATACCAAGTGCCACATTGAATCGTCGTTCCCGATTATCACATAATATTATTATGTCTTTGACAGTGGTTTCAGGGAGACACCCTTAAACATAATGGTACCTACTAGTTTTATCATGAAATGACGTCATCAATTTAGTTTGCACCGATGTAATAACTTTGTAACCTAGATTATCAGGCTTCAGTTAAATTAATAGACAACAATCACTAACAATTTTTAGCGAGTAAGCAGAGTAGTTGATGAAACGTGAACGAACGTACGTTGAACTGACAATCTGTCAGCAACCGTTACTTCACGATAATAAAAAAGCTAGACAAAAATCTATAATATATAGAGATGCATGTGATTGGTGGTGGCTAATCTTATCAAACTCATTACATACTGTAACAACACCATTTACGGCTTTTATACCTCACTTTTACTTTGGGTTTGTTTGGTTATTCAGTCCATTTTTCTTCTTCATAAATCAGAAAATATTAGCATACTCCAAGTGAAGAAATAAAATTCTTAGTATTTTAAGCAGTAAAGTTTTATTGTACCTACCGCCTTATGCTTATCCATTGGCTACTCATATTACAAGCTCGGCTTAGTTTGGGACTAAAGATGTGGTGAACCCACCCAAAAATGAAATTTGTCAGTTCGTCAGTTACACCCTGTTCCTTTAAAAACTGATCAGCTGTTATATCGCTCGATCTAGATGTGAACAGGATCACTCAAATTATACTGCCACTAGCACGTCTGTCTCTTTATACAGACCGGTCTTAGTAGTAACGGGTTCTTAACTCCATCACAGTCGTATGTAGAACATTTCAGAATGAGGCTTCTTGAAGCCAGCTTCAAGAAGCCTCATTCTGAAATGTTCTTAAATCGAAATGGCAATCAGTCAACCCTATCATAAGACATATAAAATCGATTTGTCAAAGCAGAAAACAATAATTGTAAACTTGTAATTTAAAATTAATACACTTGGCAGTATGAAGCCAACTCGGGTGTAGGAGTTTTTAAGGCGGTTCCAGATTAGCATATTTTTCTGCGCGTATACGGTCGTTTCAGCATACGTGCTTACACGCGCGCTACCTACATTAAGCGCTTCAAAAAACCGGATTCGCGTAAACGGGCATATTTCAGCGTGTTTGCTCGAAACGGTAGTGACATCGTGTCATTGTCAACATGGATTCTGACGGCTCGCGCTTATACGAACTTAGAAGCGCATCAACGCTTGTATGAGTGGCGCGTGTGCTAAAATGCGCGCCTATACGCGCGTACATGCGCTTCCTAAAAAGAGTTTATACGCGCGTATAAAACGCTAATCTGAAACCGCCCTTAGACCGCCCGAATGCCACCGACGTGGCCTACAATTATTGTCCAGAGACAAGCACCGCGATACAAAATCACACAGTCCATAAAATCTCTAACGATACAAGTGTACAAAGATATAATTTTCAGGTATACATTTCGTTTTATTATCAATTATTTAAGTTGTTTAATGTTTCATTTACCGTCTTAATAATATTTAACTATATTAATGAGTAGAGGTAGGTATGTTGTGACGTCGTGCCTCGGCGCTTGCGAGCCCCACTACGATGACGCACTGCAGTGGGGAGCCTCACCCGCTTGCCGACCATATATATACCAGCGACACACGTGGTTGGGCCCTTTCTTCTGCTGGGAGACACGCCAAAGCTGAGTATTCATCCGTGGACCTGTGGAGTGTCAACCTACGACCTACGCCCTGGATACTTGTCTAGTCGGTTAACCTCAAGTGTCAGTTTTTTTATGTAATCAAAACCATTGTGAATCTGGAATATAACGCGAGTTTAATCTTTCCTGGTGCTATTTTTTATTTATTTCCCGTAAGACAACCTAATCATCTCTTTTTAATTGCTCGGCGAGTGATCGATCCCGGCTATCCCGTGAAAATCAATCACTCGTGCGACATTGGCGCCCAATAGAATTTTTAAATATCTTTTAAAAACGTAGGTTGGCACTTTACAGGTGAGTGAAATAATTTCTTTTTCTCTTGTATATTTTTCTCCTGTGTGTGCATATATTCTGGTGTGGTGAATTGCGTACAGGTACAGTTTCTATCTATTTTGGTTGGCCATAAGCAATTTAACTGTGTAAATAACATAACGGTGATTTAATTAACGTCGGTCTAAAATCACGTTCCACTGCGGGCAGCGTGTCGAGCCGCCAACCGGTTCTAACCGCTTTGCCGTTGAACTAACGTGCCTCGTGTTCGCGAAAAAATACTGTGATTCAACCTTTGAGTGACCTTTAAGAAATTTTTCTTAATCCTTTACCAATCATCACACCATTGTATAATTTAGTGTATTTCAGCTTTTTAGCACGGTATTCGATTTTCTGGCGATATTTAATTTTTTTCTAGTACCGGCGTAAATACTTAGATTTTCTATTATTGTTTTGTAACAATGGCTTACATTATAAATTTCTCATTATTAACTAAAGCGGAATTAGAATATGAGACCACAATACGCGGCGTTCCAAAGCCTGACGATCCCCGCAAACAAATTGCTAAACTTTCAGTTAAAATTCCCTCGGAGGATATATTATCTTCACCCTTCCCACCAGAGGAGGATGTGGCTGAAGTGGAAAAGTCGTTATTAAGATCAAATAAACACTTATCTATGTTGAAAGCAAACTATACCTCCGAGCTTCAACAGAAGGTCAAAACCGTGCTTCACCATTGTTTTCATCGACTGAATAGGGTGGATACCAGCAGTCTTGATATATTAAAAAAATTGAGTCTGTGTGGAATAAATTTAATGACTTATATACGAAATTACAATTAATCACGAGCCGTAGTTCGCGGTCGGATTGCTCAGTGGCAGAGGGAAACACTTCCTATAATTACGACCGTAAGCTCTTCTCGGAATTAGGTAAATTCAAATTTAACGGTAAATCATGTGTAAGATCTTTTATTGAAAAAATTGATGAATTTATGTCCTGTAGATCTATTCCACATGACAAGATGTTGTCTTTCGCTTTTGAAATATTTTCGGGTGACGCATTAGTTTGGTATCGTTCTGTTAAAAATAATGTAAAGACTTGGTTAGAACTTTGCGAACTTTTAAAACGAGATTTTAGCCCGCATAACTACGATTATCGACTTATGACGGAGATTCGTCAGCGCTCACAAGGCGAGAACGAATCAATAACTATTTACGTGGCAAAAATGCACGGTCTGTTTTCGCGACTTAGTTCTCCTATCGCTGATTCGGAGAAGCTAGAAATTTTACTAAATAATATTAGACCTTGTTACACTAATTGTCTGCTCACTGCAAAGGTTGTTGATGTTGATAGTCTGGTCGAAGTTTGTCGTCTTTTCGAAAATTACCAAAGTCGCAGTAAGCAATTTTCTGAACCCCCTAAAGTTTCAAAGAATACTGTAGCACCCGATCTAGCGTATAATTATCCGTTTTCTAATTTTTCTTCAAACAAAAATGTTTACAATCATAATAACTTCAATAAATATAACTCTGTCGCCGATACATCGAGATACAAGTCTGTACCACAAGTCAACGCCGTATCGAGTACTTCTAATATAAATAAAACTTTTTGCGTGCGTTGTAGATGTAATTCGCACTCATTACGTAATTGCCGTCAGCCACACTACCTAATCTGTTTTAAGTGCGGCACAAAGGGTTTCAAGGTGTCAGACTGCCCCAATTGTAAATCTAAGTCGACCCCTACAGTTTCAAAAAACTAGTTAATAAGGATTGTGGAAAATCAAATTATACAACTAATTGTAATAAAACAGAGTGGAATAATTTGTTGGACTTTTTAAAAAAATTCTTTAATAGCTATCATATTTCCTCAATCCGTAATTCTAAAGTAGAATATTTACCTTACGTTACTCTAAAATTAAACGGAATACCTACCACAGGTCTTTTAGATTCTGGATCTTGCGTTACAATTTTAGGTAATAATTTGCATAACTTATTTTTGAAAGACAATGTTTTGGATAAATCGAAACCTTTAAGGTTAATAACAGCAGGCGGCGAACGATTTGAGTCCTTGGGATCGGTGTTTCTACCCTTCGAGTTTCAGGATAAATTGATTAACTTAGAAGTTCATGTTGTACCTGGGATTCAAAATTCCCTTATCCTTGGCATGGATTTTTGGCGAAGCTTTGGCCTATTTCCTAACAAATTGGAGTCTGTTTTGATTGTGAACAAGTCTGACGCTCAAGTAATGGAGTTGCAGGCAGTTCCCCCTACACATCTTGTTTCTTATGATCATCTTACAGTCGACCAGAGAGCTACCGCTGACAACATTATTTCTAAATTTACCGATATTTCATACGAGAAGCGGGGTCTCGGTTGCACAAATATTATTTCTCATTTAATTGATACAGGTGATTGTCCCCCTATTCGGCAAAGATTTTATCGCATGTCTCCCGATAAACAAAGAATATTAATAAAGCATCTTGACGACATGCTCTCAGAGGATGTTGTTGAACGATCCGAAAGCCCGTGGTCAAATCCGGTCATTTTGACACCAAAGAAGAATGGTGAACTGCGTTTCTGTTTGGACAGTCGAAAATTAAATTCCGTTACAAAAAAAGATGCTTATAGCTTGCCTTATATTTCGGAAATTTTAGATAATCTGAGAGATGCTAAATACTTGTCTAGTTTAGACCTGTCTAAATCTTTTTGGCAAACATTAATTAAAGAAGAGGACCGTTGCAAAACAGCCTTTTATATTCCCACGCGTGGCACATTTCAATTCAAAAGAATGCCTTTCGGTCTTACGAATGCGCCAGCTACTCAACAACGATTAGTTGATATTTTATTTTATGGCCCAGAATTTGAAAATAAGGTTTTCTGTTTTATCGATGACATAATCTGTATCACGTCCAGCTTTAGCGAGCATATTACTCTTTTATTACGCATTCTTGATAAACTAAAAAGCGCTAATTTAACAATTAATCTCGAAAAATGTCAATTTTTTAGAGATAAACTAAAATATTTAGGCTATGTTGTCGACTCTAGTGGATTGCATCCCGATCCGGATATAGTAAATTCAATGAAAAATTATCCCACTCCTTCTAATAGAAAAGAAGTACGTCGATTTTTAGGCGCAGCCTCGTGGTACAGGCGGTTTATACCGAATTTTAGCTCTATTGCTGCACCCTTAAATAAGTTAACATCTCAAAGTAAAAACGCACCTCCATTCTGCTGGACGACAGAGGCTAATGAGGCGTTTAATAACCTAAAGAATTGTTTGATTTCCTCCTCGGTGTTGGCTTGTCCTGACTACTCGCAACCGTTTGAAATACACTCAGATGCTAGCGATTTTGGTCTTGGCGCGATCCTCTGTCAAAGGTTAAATGGTGAGGAAAGAGTCATAGCGTACTATAGCAAATCACTCAGTAAGCAAGAAAAAAATTACAGTGCCACAGAGCGCGAGGCCCTGGCTGTTCTATCTGCTATAGAACACTGACGTTGTTACGTTGAAAATGGTAAAAAGTTTATTGTTTACACTGATCACGCTGCTTTGAAATGGTTCTTGACCTTAAATAACCCTACTGGCCGGTTAGCCAGATGGGGAGTTCGCTTATCTTCCTATAATTTCGAAATACGTCATCGTCGGGGTTCCGATAACGTTTTACCCGATTTTCTGTCTCGCTCTTTACCCGTTTCTGCTATTGCTAATGATATAAATATAGATATTAATTCTAATCAGAATTTACCAGTTTCTACTAATGATCCTTGGTATTTAAATATCTATAAAGGCTGTTTAAGTTCTCCGACTTCCTTTGTTAACTATCAAGTAATAAACAATAAATTGTATTGTTTTAAAAAAACATTAAACCCTCTCACTAGAGAATTTCAATGGAAAGAGGTTATTCCGTCTGACCAAAGAATTGACATTCTAAGGGAGAATCATTCTTCGCCCACTGCTGGACATCTGGGTATCTTTAAGACATACAAACGTCTTGCACTTAATTACTTTTGGCCTGGTATGTACTCCGATGTTGTCAAGTTCGTCAGTTCATGTGAACCTTGTATCACCCATAAACACCAAAACCACCCAAATTTAGGTCTAATGGGAAAACCCAAATCATGTCAAAAGCCCTTTCAGACGATTAGTATTGATTTGATTGGTCCATTGCCCCCCAGCAGAAAACAAAACACTTTTATATTTGTGGTCAGTTGTTGTTTCTCTAAATATTGTTTGCTTTTCCCCATTAAACGGGCAACTGCAGAAGTGATAACAAAAATTCTCGAGGAAAACGTATTTTTGGTGCATGGAATTCCATCTACTATTGTTTTGGATAACGGTAAACAATTTATTAGCGCAACCTTTAAAAGTATGTTGTCAAAATATAAAATTCCAAATTTGCATTTTACACCGTTGTATACTCCCCACGTTAACTCAGTTGAACGCTACAACAAAACCATTATTACAGCTATTTCAACTTTCATAGAATCTGATCATCGAATCTGGGACACTTTAATCACTAAGGTTCAGTTCGCCCTTAACTGCGCAGTTAGTGAGGTTACTGGTTATTCTCCTAATTTCCTTGTTTTTGGTAGGGAGGTCATAACATGTGGTTCTCAGTATATTGACAAGGAATTTAATTCCAATATGGTGCTTGAACCACGGGACGGCTATGCCGAAACTTTAGGCTACTTATCCTCTATTTTCGAGAAGGTACATTCAGCTCTGTTGTCGGCCCACCAACGAAATTGTTCATCTTATAATCTTCGCCGTAAACCGGCAGAATTCAATGTCGGTGATATAGTATGGCGCAGAACGTTTCTACTTAGTGACAAGGATAAATACTTTAGCAAGAAATTGGCGCCTAAATTTATTAAATGTAAGATTGCCTCAAAAAAATCACCCCTAGTATACAAACTTAACGACATGGCCGGTAAACCTTTAGGAGAATGGCACATCAAAGACTTAAAGTTGATTAATTACAAAGAATAATAAAAGCATAAAAACAACAATGTAAGACGCATATCTATACTAAGTTATAATTACCTACATAATCATTTGCGAAGGCCAACAATGGTTCTTATGTTTTCGAGTCGAAGCCCACAAGATAATGTATTGTGTTGTGTTAATGATTTATGTAAACATGCTAACATAAAATGAATAAATGTTTCAGTTATAAATGGTAATAAAGTTTATTACATGTAATATTGTTACAAAGAATCTGTTGTTTATCTAACTATCAGTTATGGCTCAGTGGTTAAAAGGTCGTTGTAGGATCGGTCTGGTGTTCGATTCTCGCATGTGTATTTTCTATAAATGCATATTGATTGGCGTGTTGTTTTTCGCCGTGCCTTGTTCTGAAGTTCTGTTGTTATTCTTAATTCTGTATAAATTCCATAATCAAATTGTCATTATAGGTACTTTATAAACATTCAGAGTAATTAACCGTGCGTCGCGAGCTCGGAACAGTCGAATAGTACCTACCATTTAGATCGTACCTACCTAGTTGTCGTTATGACGCACGCGCGTTCACTCAGCGACGCGCCGATAAATAAATGCCTAACTAATGATTCACCATTGTTTACATTCAAAAGGTGTTTACTGGTCGTGTTGTAGTTATTAATTAGAGCAAAATATTTATTAAATTCTTTCCTTTGACATTGGGCGGTCCGGTCGTGTCTGCGACTTATGTTATTTTTGTTCATCGTTACGAAAAATCTGTTGTTACACCTAACTATATTCAAAAAGTTTACTTATCTAGTGGCAAAGGCCGAACCCAAGATTTTTAAGTCGTAGGGCTAGATCAAGTTCTTATATCTACAAATCATTATTACCTAATAATTACCCTAAGCGCTTCTCCATAGATTGTTATCTTTGCTATTGGGCCATTACACTGGCCTTGGCATTTACATGTAGGTATGTGTGATGAATTATGAATGATAAATGTTTATGTTCAAGTTCAGACTGCCGTGGTACGCGTGAAGAATGCAAGCGTGGGTCATTATTATTTAGGTATACTAATTAGCGTTTAGGGTTGTCACTTGTTCAAGGTACTCATGCCCCTGTTTTCTCTAATTCCAGGGAGTATCTTCAGGGCTGCTACGCCCGTTGGGCTAGGGAATTTTCCTTAGGGAAAATCCCGGCCTAACGGGGGGGGGGTGTGTGACGTCGTGCCTCGGCGCTTGCGAGCCCCACTACGATGACGCACTGCAGTAGGGAGCCTCACCCGCTTGCCGACCATATATATACCAGCGACACACGTGGTTGGGCCCTTTCTTCTGCTGGGAGACACGCCAAAGCTGAGTATTCATCCGTGGACCTGTGGAGTGTCAACCTACGACCTACGCCCTGGATACTTGTCTAGTCGGTTAACCTCAAGTGTCAGTTTTTTTATGTAATCAAAACCATTGTGAATCTGGAATATAACGCGAGTTTAATCTTTCCTGGTGATATTTTTTATTTATTTCCCGTAAGACAACCTAATCATCTCTTTTTAATTGCTCGGAGAGTGATCGATCCCGTGAAAATCAATCACTCGTGCGACAATGTATATTAACGTTTTATATACTAAAATAATGTAAAATTATTATAATAAGGCAATTGACTCTCTTCGACCTTTGTAGATATCACACATATCAGGTAAGTTCATTTTACTAGATAAGACTATGCTGCAAATGCGTAGTAAAATATTAAGATAAGATAAGATGAGATAATTCTTTATTGTACACCACAAGTCACATTACAGAGTTGGAAGAGAAAAAGTATATTATTACTATAAAGGATAAAAATAAAATATATGTATTTTTTTTATTAACATCTACCAAATTAAGAATAAACCAGTATCGCGTATACAAAGTACTAACGTTCTCACGTGTGATGATAGAACCTACAACATTCGTCGCAGTGTTAAATCGCAAACAGGAAGATCAAATCTCGTCGATGAATTTTAATTGCCACGTATGAGGAACCCTTCCTTAATTTACATTTTATATTATTTTTGCCACAACCTATTAAGTGACTTGATCCCTTCAGCTGTATGGTCATGTTGTTTAGCTTCGGCACAAGTACAGTACAGTTTCGGGACTGACAGACATCACGAATCATCTATGCCAACTTATCGGTTTCCATAATGATGTAGAATCTCTTGCCATTTACGAAGTATAATCGCTATTACGCTACGGACTTAATATGAGGGGTAATCATATTTTAGTCTTCAAATATTTATCATCATTATAATCATCATTCTCCTAGCGCTATCCCTGTTACATCCAAGACTTATACGCCCAGGAGACCAGTGTCCGCTCACAAGTTTAAGCGGATATGAAGGAATATCAGCTCTGCCACCCAGTGACTACCGTTTGTCCTCCGGCTTAAAAAAACAGTTACGTTTGCTCCCATAGGTACACTTAAATGAAAAAGCGATTATGTTCTATTTTCCTACAATTTTGTATAGGATATCGTTAAAAAGGTATTTTAACTTTAACCGTTTGTTTATGGAAGAACCACTAATTGTAAAGTACTCGGGTACCCCTCCCCGCTCTATCTTCTAAATCATAATATTTAGGCATGTGTAAACTATGCTAAAATTGTGAAAAAAATACAAGTTAAGTAGACTTTACTATTTAAAGAGTATTAGTGAATTAGTTTAAACTTCTACTTGGGAGCTATAAAATGTACATTGTGCTTATATCCTACTATCCTTAGGTCAATGGGTAATTGAACTTTTCGTCATAAAAATCCTACAGTACTGAAGCTAATACGATAGGGGCATCGATGCGTAAATTGATTGATAGCTGATATCGAGCAAGAAGAATGCATTAAATGCTCTTTCAAAAATAATCGCACAACGCGGCGATTCAATACGGCTGCGATTGCGTATCTAGTTATATATAAAAAATAATATTAATTAAATCAAGTGCAAATCAATTCGCGCACGAAGGGTTCTGTAGTGGAGGTATTCACCTAACATACCCATTATCTTCACCTAATCAAATACCGCTATCACTTTTTCGCCAGCAAAAATAACTTTGTATTCCATAGTGTTTGTTTAAACGACAAAGATCATCAAACATCTTGTTCAATTTTCTGTGAAGCCGAGAAACATTGTTACACGCACCAGGTAATCTGGTACAAAAATTATCTTTGTTACATTGATAGAGTTTACTTTCAAAACTGCGCTTGATAAATATTTGAAATTGCCAAATATAATAAGTCCCAACGTGTAGTGCCAACAAGTAAAGTATGCTATTATGAACAAAGTTTCAAAGATAAGACAATAATATCAGAGATGAGCTAAGCAAAGCTAATTTGCGGGAGCTTACTTTGGCTATTTAGGGTGGGTAAGATAATGTATATTATTATATAATAATTTTGAAAAATATTATGCATACTGGTAGATCCTATTACAAATGGGAATGCGTATTTAATTTTTGGACAATATTGTACGAGATATTTAAAAACACGTAGGGCTTATTTTAACCGTCTTTTTATAAAATAATTTGCTTACAAAATATTTAGGGAAAACACATACGCATAGTATCCCTCCCACTCTATCTTCTAAACCTATATTTAGGTATGTGTAAACTATGCTGAACAGTGACATACATAATATGTAATGAGCTTTCAATAAAAACTATAACGGCTAATTTGACTTCAATAATTATCGAGTAATAGATATCGATAAAATTACTATTGTGCTTTTGTCCTACTATCCTTATATCGCTAAGTAAGGGGTACTACGGAATCCTACATTTTGCATGGCTTGACATGCACTTGGCTTGTTCGTATGCACAAGATAAACTGCTCTGAAGTACCTGCCTAGTTTAATGCCATATTACTAAATAATACCTCTTATCTACCTCTCGCCATTCTTATTTTTTGGTGGATGTTGTTGTGGTGGACTATGTTCACGGAAAACATTATCACAATAATTCATCTTTACCATGGACGCTTATGGTGAAAACCATTTACAATAAAATAATTAAACTGTCTCCTTCCGGCCATTACGACTGCTCGCGCTTTTTTTACAATAATAAAGATCGTGATATCGACAGCATATTCGTAAAACATTATGTTAAAAGTAAAATATATTACATATATACATACATGGACTCACGCCTGTTACCCGGAGGGGTGGGCAGAGACTACGGAACGCCATTTGCAACGATTCTGACATACCTCTCTAACTTCATTCACTCCCATCAAGTTTCTCATGCATGCTCTTCTGTTTAGGGTGCTTCTGACCTGTCCTTTGTAGGTCTTCTCCTTTATCCTGTCCCATTCACACTTGCCTTATACATCTTCTTTGTCAGTCTTTCGTCATCCATTCTTTCCATGTGCCCAATCCATCATATCATGCCTTTCTCGATGCTTGTCACTACATCTTCTCTTACCCCACAACACTCTTTTATCCCACAATTCTTTACTCTGTCGGTCAAAATAAATTATGTTGAACAATAATAATTAGCGGTTAGAATAATATTATTGCAATAAATAAAATTGGGCAAGTGCGAGTCAGACTCGCGCACGAAGGGTTCCGTACATCATCATCTATAAAAGAAAATCACGTTCGTTGTATGTATACTTAAATACTTTTTACGTTTCTACCTGTTTATTAAGATCGAGTAACAAATTGCTTCAAAATTACGTTTGTTAGGAGCCCTCTTTAATATTTACTTTTTTTTAAAAATAAGGAGCCCTCTTTAATATTTACTTTTTTTTAAAAATAATTATTATTTTTCGAAAGGTAATATCATAGTATAAAAAGAATAGTAGGATAGCTTCATACAAATCGGCTGCCGCCGGTTTGAATGTACGCGTGAGTCGCTGGCGCCGTGTGCGCACGCACTTTTCACGCACACAATCTCACAGACGAGCCCGGCGGGCGCGGCTTCCTACGGGATGCGCCGCGCATCTGATCGCACGCATTCATGTAGGTACTACACTGCTCGCCCGCTCGAATTGTTTATGTACATTCAGTTTTGTAATAAACGTTATTAATATTATACAATGTGTTAAACAACAGTAAATTAAAGTTGTCACATTTTTCTCGTTATAAAGGACATTTAGATAGTTATATAACGCTTACATAGGTAGTCAGTAGGTATTTGAAAAAAAATATATCCAAGCTTAAATTGTGAAGTATTCAGTGCAATCACTTAAAAAAGCGGCAAAAAAGCGCACGCGCCGTCAAAGCCGGCGCCGCGGTGTAAACAAGTGACAACCCGTGCGTCAACGCAAGAGTAGGCAATTAACTCGCCGAGCGGCCTTAGCTAACCTACTATTCTAATTTTACTATGGTAATATACGACTACATATTCTGTGAAAATTTAAAGCGTCTACCTGTTACAGTTAGTAATTTTGAGCTAAAAATACGAAAAAAAAACAGGTTTTTTGTATGGGACCCCACCTTAATATTTTCATTTTTTTATTTTTAGTATTTGTAGTTCACACAATCTGTGAAAATTTCAACTATTAAAGTAGCAACCGAAATACCTAATTTGTGAACATTTCAGCTTTCTAGCTATCACGGCTTATGAGATACAGCCTGGTGACAGACAGACAGACAGCGGAGGCTTAGTAATAGGGTCCCGTTTTTTACCTTTTAGGTACGGAACCCTAAAAAGTTATAGTTTAGGTATTACTTAGGTATATGAAGTAGGAACCCATCGTATCCATTTCAATTTATTAAGATTCATGATTATAAAACCATTTAGATGTTTTAACATATATGACTATGCTTGACATTTATTTATTTTGTTAAAATTTCATAATTACATTACAGATTATTAATTATTACTATATACATTACTATCTTGAATAATCATACGATGATTATTAAATGTCATAATTATGATGAATATTAATATGAATCATGATTGTAACTGAAATACGTTCGGAGGATTTTTACAATAAGGCGGTACTCCCCGTAACGAATGTCAAAGATCTTCATGACAGCCGGGAATGACGGTCTAACGTGGTCTCCAAGGCACGAAGTCACCGGTAACCGATGACATGGTTTTGTGGGACACTGCACTATTCCTAAATGAACATGTGAATGATAAATCGGTATTGAGTCAATAAGACCATACCTTCCGTGTCTGCTTAACTACCAACTTTTCCAGTAATTTTTTACCGCATGCTTTTTTTCGGTAGGCATTGATATACATTATGTTAGCACCGAAATAAATAAAATATTCAACGGTGTTTAGAATTTGATAAAAGGCTGATGATGGTCCAACACCTGAACACTAAGGTTTTATTACCACATTTATTTACCGCAATGACAATGCAGCACGACAGAAAATTTTCCCCTGAGGAGAAAGTCTGTGGCAAAGTACCATAGATTTTCTCCATCGTAAGTTTATTTTGTACACTGTATTAAACTGCAGCATGACGTGTTTGGTTCTGAATATAAAAAACAAAATGCATTTAAATAAAGATGGTCGCACGCTGATTTGCAACTTGTTGTGATAAAAATGTAAGTTTTGATACAAACAGTTAAACATAATAGCTGATTCAAACGTTCCTTGTTATGTGCTATTACGACGCGCAAGTATGTGAATAGCCTCAACTAGAAAGATAACAATTACCTTATATGCGTAAAAGTATAAAAAAAATATACAAACATACATACATAGTCTCACGCCTATAATATATAAGTAGGTGCTAGAGATTCTTTACGAGATAAATTCAAAGAACTAGAAATATTTACAGTTGCATCGCAGTATATATTTGCTAATTTAATGTACGTTAAGAAAAACTTAACTCTTTACCGTAAAAATAGTGACTTGCACAAAGTAAACACAAGGAATAAGCATAAACTAGTGGGCACTAACTACCGTCTACATAAAGTTCATAACTCATTTGCGGGACTCGGTATACAATTCTACAACAAATTACCTCTGGAAATAATGAATTTACCTCTGCACAAATTTAAAACCAATACTAGGAATTTTCTTTTAAAAAGGGGTTATTACACTAATAAAGAATTTCTAGATGACAAGACATCGTGGGTCTAGTTGTTTTTTTTTAATTCACCATTATTGTTATTTTTGTGACTGTGTAAAATACTCTCTTCTTAATTAGTAACATGTTAAGTGGAGGTGCCTCGTGAACACATGATTTTTGTAGGATTTGGATATTATTATGATTTGTTGAATGTAGTTTAACATTATTTATCCCTGATCATATCGTTGTTCACTTGTCACCTTCACAAAATTATTTCTACATTTGCATTCCTTCACGCGTTCCACTAACTTATGTTAATAATAACGATCTGGAAAATGGAGGTAATTGGCGGTCATGTACAGTATACCATGGTCAGTATACCAATAGATTGTTTCTTACTGCCGGTTCGTATACCGTTACCTTCATGCTCACTAAAATGTTATTTCTTGTGGTGGCGTCGTGTGTCGGGTCATCCCTGTCCCTCTAATATGGCGAGAGGGATGATGGCTGGCACATGCGTCATACTCGTGAACGGGTGCTACTTGCGATGACTGGTCGATGACGGTCTTGCGGGCTGGTATTAGATTTTAATATTTAACTGCATCATTTCCATCATGGTTCTGATCACTTTCGCGGATTGCCTGCATTATTAGGTATATATAATGTAAGTGGATGCTCCTGTTTCACCATGTCTGTTCTGAGGAGGTTAACCAAATGAACATCAAAATCAAATCAAAGGATTATGCTTGAGTATTATTATGCACAGTAAATATATACAAGTGATATAGAAGGTGTAACAGTTGCAGCACCTTACAAAATGTAAATTATGTGTATTATGCAAAACCTGGCGATGAAAAAGAGTGACCGTGAGTTTTATTGGCCGTTCTTTCTCATGGTTCTACCTATTGCTTTGCGAACGTGGCAGTAAATGTAAATGTAGAATGTCTAAGTAATTATTTTATAAATTTATTATTTTGACGTTCATAAGCGTCACATTGTGACCTAAATTAATAAAGGATTTTGAATTTGAATAACCCCGAAGAGGTAGGCAGAGGTGTATTTCTATACCCACTTTTCGCCAGATATACTTTAGTCCCACGTAATAAAGGGCGAGCCTATTGCCACATGAGCTATATTGCCGTACCGAGCACATTTCCAGACTCCGTGCTGCTACTGAGAATTTCGTGACAGAAAAACCCAATAACACTGCCCGACCCAGGAATCGAACCCGGGACCTCCCGATCCCACACGCACATTTATGCCGTGAGACCAACGAGGCAGTCAGCAGGCAGGCAGAAAAAAAATATATATCTGGTATAAAATATTTTTCTCTGTGCAGTCTCCACTGGCAAACAATCCAAACTTTGAGAGCGAAGCCCATAATAATTATCTACTTTTTCGGCAACTTCCTTTAACTACAGCAGACATCACAAATACATTAACACCGTATTTGTAGAAGGGGCTTTGTTTGGAACGCATTAGCCAAACCTTAAACAAAAAATACATATCTTTTATGTCTGAAATCTGTACCTAGTTACTAAAAACCATCGATATATATGTACTAATGTACTAGATGTCGCATTTAGAACATTGACTTTGTACAAATGCTTTGCACGGATATCCATGCAAAGCAAGCTAGTGTCACTTTGACTTGCCTACGTTGTGGGTTCGCTTCGTTTATTGACAGTGTGGTGACGATATATCGGCTATTTCGAATCAGAACTTGTATCTGTAGTAGCACTAGTTATTATTATTTAAGTAAATAAAAGAGTTGATTATGTCATATTACCACATAAAAATGTATTTCATTATTTTCATGTGACGTCATTTACCACCATAAACTAACTACTATTCAGACAACGATTTCAAGTGATTGTAGGTAAAATCGTAAAAATATATGACTAAGACCAGAATTGTTGAAGGCATTGGTTTTAAAAGTGTCTTAGTTTGATTAATTATTTTCTAAAACCAACTTGATTTTGTATACCTGACACTAATTTATTTTTGGTAAATTGATCGTAATTACTCTATTAACGAATATTTCAAATAAAACAATTGTGACACATAGGTACTTTAAAAATAGTAGGTACACTTCGTCATAGTCCACATATATTTGCAGTTATAAAAAAATACGCAAACATTATATGGGTATTGAACCATGAGGCCAAAGCAGATCCTGATTTTCATTATCTGACTAAGAGACAAAAACCCACAAAATTAATTGTGTTTGATGGTAATGGAATAGGTATTAAAATATATTTTTGAGCATTTCTTATGCTAGGGTAAATTGAATTGCAATTTATATAAAGCTATAAAAATAAAATCCTGGGGCAAGACTTGAACACACGAACACGACAAACCGTTACGTATTGAGTATCGATACGGTTTGTCGTATATACTAAGCTACTTGTGCCACTTCATCATAGAATGGTTTTTCCTAATAGTTGGCTTATGTTAGCGCATCGTGCCATCTGCCAAATGCGTGTGTAGTCAGAAAAAAACATGATTACAGATTGTCAAACAATGCTGTCTTATATGTTCAATAAGATATTTCTGAGCAATTCTCATGCTAAGATAAATTTAAACTTTAAAAAATTTTAATTATTCGTTCCTGAGACAAGACTTGAACATACACTCACGAATACATTTTTCTAATTTGTAATAGGTAAAAGTCACTAAATATGTTTATATTATTTTACTGAAATACACAGCAATCAATTCCCTTTTATTTTCATAAATAGGCACAAAACATATCGATTTTGCGATCTTCTGTAATTATAGTCTATACAAATGTCAGTGAGTAGCCATTAGCATTAGAGTACTACCATTCATTGGTAAGATGCTTAATCAGCCATTATTGATTGGCTATAATAATTATGATAACTAAGCACTGTATACCATTGGCGCTACGTGCACATGCGTGTTGCGCATGTACGATTAGATGTCAAACGTTAGACAGCTTGGACAATCTTTTTGTAAGGAATGCTCCGTCGATCGTTAGAATATATGTCAATGCTAAAAACTCTTTCAAATTTGTACCAAATTAGATTCGTTGTTGAATTTTACGAAGATATCTGTTTTTTTTAAAGACGTTACAAAAAGAGTGAAAACTTTTTTAATAGTTTAAATTTAAATATTTTAAAGACTATTCGTTTGGGAATCGTAAATATTTTGGTTAATTTGAAAAAATATATATCTTACCGATATAAAACGGAGCGCTGAAATGAACTTATCAAGTAACAAAATAATTATTTCTTACATCATCAAGTAGTTAATTTAAAAGTTGGGTCCCGTTTAGTTAGTAATTCATTTCAAGTTTAGGTATTCGCCATCCAAGCTAAGTTTAAATCATTAATCGGTGTGGTATCTAGTTGGTTTTGTTCGTGAAGGCTAAATCATCAAAAGTATAACTATTATACCATTTCGTTCATGATTTATGGGTAGGTACAAAAATGCCTTTGACCATAAATTTGTACTACAACAGCAGGCATTGTATAGCATTCTTTTACAAAGTTCGCTTAAAATTTAATTCATCATATTACATGTGTATTTCAATACACGTTAGAGACCACAATCTTTCGCAACTTTATTCGGACACACGGGATAAGGACTTATTCTTCGCTTTTATAGCCAAGGAATAGTATCGTGAAACTCCGGACGATATGATGCAAAACAATTTTTTTATTTACAATTGAACTCTTGATGAAATAAAAATTGATATAATACAAATTAACGAGCTTCTTATTATTTTTATTGACTAATCGATGGTTATAATCTAACCAGAAAAAGAAACCGATATGCCGTAATTCCTAACTATACTAATTTAACTTAAAACCATGTAATTGCTGAGATATTTAATTGAAATGAATGTAAGTGTAGATTTAAATACTAAAGTAATTTTTTGTGAAATCTTTTAATGGCAGATAATAATCAATTTCTTACCATATATCTACTATCATATACGCAGTCGTCCGCGGCTTCGCTTGCGTCCTTCAACTCTACGAGAGACATCTTAAAATTTATAATTATAATAGATAACATTATGGTGATTCTGGCAAATCCACTTATTTGTAAGTTTTACAGGTAAGCTTCGAAAAAATATGTTACCTGTATTGGCAAAAAAGTCGCACTCGTTTATTTAATTTATTTTATTAGTAAACTATTTAAAGCAGCTGTCATCATCAGAACTACCGTCTTGCTCTGCTGCAAATTATCAAACAACATTTCGTTTTGTGCTTGTAAAATTCACGCCCGTAACCAAGTTCTTCGGAAGACATTTCGATGTTACATTTAAAGAAAACTATTCTTCATGAATGCAAATTCACTGCATGGATGTTCAGCCAAGATTATCTCACTTGCTTGATTTACTGTTCACTTCATGTAAAAGCAAGAATTTATAAACTCTCAGTTGTACTTGTATGAATAAAAAATACAGAAAGTGATAAGGAAAATATTTCTTTACAGATTAAGGCCCTGAAGTGAATTTTGCCATTTAAAGATAATTGACTTTCGACGTAGCAGCAACAAATATCTGAAGTAGAACTTTCTTAAATTACGTCAGAGCGAGACACGTAATTTTATGTTATGTTTACGTCAAGAATAAACTTCGTAGGCCTTTAAGAGGCGAATCTTGTAAATTATTGGAATTCCTTACACGCTCACGTTGTGCCGAGTATCTTCTTTGAGAATAACTAAATAAGAAGTTTATAGCAAAATACAGTATATTTTATTAATTTCAACAAGTATTCTTATCAAAAACTGTTCTTTGTTATGCTAAGCTCTAAGAAAACTACTAAACAGTGGTGGAATAGGTAATAAATAAAGTGCGTAATTTGGAGCAAGCTCACATATTTAATTTGTGTGTGTCAGTATTTTAAATTTGCTTTTGTCAGTATTTAGAATAGCCGTTTGACAAAAATAATGCCGGTGCCCAAATACCGTAAAATGGGGATACTTTGATTAATTTTAAAATTCTATTGATAATAATTTTGCCAGTTTAGGCTAGAAAAATACAACATAAATACTGTATTGCCAACTTGGGACCTGCTATCATAATAGGACAATAAAAAAAATGCGTTTATAGTTTTGGCGTAAAAATTCACTAAGTGTCGATTCAACTTTATACTTCGAATGGGGTTGTTTTGATAGGCCACTACTTTATGACGGAATATCATAGTATCCTTTAACAGGAGTAAAAAAAAACAAAAATAAATATTGATTAATCAGATTTCAAATTAGAGCAATTTAAAAATCGGTGGGGTCACTTTGATTACAGGGGTTACATTGATAACAGATTTTAAGCAGATTACAAGGTTGAAAAATAAAACAATATTTTTAGGATAATCGAATATATGACACAAAAAACAATCAAACTGTAACATCATATACTAAATAAATGTTTAAAATCTTTAAAAACTTAATTTTTTTTAAAAATTCAAAACTCCTTGGAAAAAAGAAAAATCAAAAATGTTTCATTACTAAATTATTACTTAGAATAATCAACCTTTTTTAATTTTAGAGAAAATTATCAACTTTTCTTATAAATTTAGTTACGATATCAGGAACTACACAATCAACAGTCTTGTGGAAGAAATATTGAGATCATTACACAATTATTTTCATCAATGTAATTTGTTTGCTCATAGCTCTTTTACATCGCTTAACTCCATCGGTAACTTTTTGCAACACTTCTGCAAGTGTTTCTTCCGTATAGTTCCTGTAGTTGGGGTACAAGGCTTTTGTTAATAGTTTCGCGCTATTTTATCTGTAAAAATGGGTATCTTTGATAAAATGTACTTATTACATTGAGATTTGTTTAAATTAATCTTGGGGTTACTTTGATTGTACATCAATGTTGCCCCGTACCGCCTATCAAAATAAACCCAGGAGCAAATACTCATAATAAAACAAAATATGGCCACCATCTACCCAAGGCAATCAATTAATTTTACTCGGAAGATACCATTTCATCATTTGGAAAAATAAAAAAATCGACATAAATAATACCAACCTTTGTAGCATTTAAGTTATCCCACACACTATTTCTTGGATTTGCAAGTACAGGAAATAAATATTTTTTTAAACGAGGAACATTATCAATACCAACGCTGACGCATTGAAGAAAGATAACTAAACAGTCAAAGATGCACAACAAAAAAATCTAATGCCTGCGTTCCACAGAAAATTATATTTTAATAAAAAAGCATCCATAAAAAGTAATCATCAAAGTTACCCCGCTATTATAAAGTAGCCCCATTTTACGGTACGGTCTCTGTCAATATCCGTCAATGTCCTATTTTTACACATGTGAATAAATAAGGAGCTTCAAGCATTTCTATAAATAAGCAATTAGTATTTAGTGAGTATCTTAAGTTGAAGAAATTTGTATATTTAACATATAAAGTTCTTGGCTCACTTTGACTGGATGTTATTTAATATTTCAAACGCTTTGTTACGTGCATGTCTAAGTGTGTTTATTCCCTAAGGCCCCGTTACTATTACTTACATACACGTCTCACATTTTGGGGATCTGTTGTGTGATCAATTATGGAGAACATTTAACAGACTATTAGATAAGCTGCTCTGTAATAAGAAAATCTAGAGTTTTGCATAAAGTTAACTGTGCGGCGTATATGAGGCAAAATTTCTTATAATGCGCCCATGACGGACTGCATGTTTAATAAGCTTTATTAATAGGCGTTTTGATATTTTCTTGTAAGTTATGGAATGTTCAACAACCTATATCATAATGATTTGGTATCCTCATTAATATTTCACCTCGGAATCATTTCACCCAGGTAAACAAATTCGACTTTTTTATTCACCGTTTTGACTGTTAATTATCCACATAAAGCATGACAAAAATGTTTCGAAATTAACAGACAAATCAACGTATAATTAAGTTTGCGTTCTTTACACAATTTGTGTACTTACAAATGTCATTATGAGACTATACTTACAAATTTATACTTTTCTTGTCATTGACCTTAACTCTTCCTTCTCTTTGGGGATGTATAACTCTCTTTGGGGTTGTTTCCAATTACGATTTTATAATATGAAGTTGTATGTTAATTTCAAAGAATTTTATCATGCTTTATGTGGCTAATAAAGGTCCACAAGATTAATAAAAAAAGTTCTTTGTTCACCCAGATAAATAAAGTTAAATAAACCGAATTCTTTATTTCCCTTGAATACATCAATTTGTTGACGGAGTGACCATTTATAATCTATATATATATAAAAGAAAGTCGTGTTAGTTACACTATTTATAACTCAAGAACGGTTGAACTGATTTGGCTGAAAGTTGGTGGGGAGGTAGCTCAGAACCAGGAAAAATACATAAAATTAGTTGCAAAAAATAATCTGAGAGGGATTTTAGAGAGGGTCGAAGTTTGTAGGGACAAACCTACTACCTATTGACAGTAAGAACGCATGCGCTGTAATAATTGAGTGCTGCGCATGTGCTATCGCATATCTGTCAGTACCATAGAATAAAGAATACTAATAGAAGTAATATGTCAGGCATTTCATACGAGAAGCAGTGTTGCCTCGCACACACAAATACACATTTACCACTACATAAAACGACACGGCTTGATTCAAATATATAAAACATAATTATCATAAAAAAGTAATATCTTAATATATAAAATCCTTGCGTTACTGACTGACTGACAGACACGCTACAGCTGAAACTATTGGGCACAGGAAGCTGAACACAGGAAATTTGGCATGCATGTTCCTTGGGGCCTGTATGGGTGCACTAAGAAGAGATTTCCCGAAATTCCCACGGGATCGGCCAAAACGGGTAAATTAAAAAAAATGCAGGCGTAGCTGCTGGCGTCGTCTAGTCTGAAATAATATTCTTTTTCTAGTTTTTAGTGTTACCAAAAACAGAGTTTGTGCAAAATAATACTTTTAAACTCTTTTTGCATATATCGCCGTCCCCGGACAATAAAATGATAACTACGAAAATGCAACTTTACAGGAAAAATAAAAAACATGTTTTCGTCGATTGCTCCTTAAACACTGGACGTAGACAGATGATTGTAAGCTTTTAAAGAAGGTTATTTTATGTTTATTCTAAATGTTTTAGTGAAATACGCCTTAGTATCAAAATACAGATATTATTTAAAAAATAAAAGGTTAGTCAAAATTAGCCATCATCTAAGTTGTTTAACGGCGATTATCATTTTATTCTCCGTACAGCCTGTCCAGAATCAAATATTGTACTCTTCACTTATCGTTTTTCAAATCCACAACAGTCATATTACTAACACGTCTTATACAGAGCGACTGGATGGTTTTGAACGAGAATAAAATGATAACTGCATTTATCATTATCTAGTCGCATATTTTTTTCATGAGAACATAATTCTATGACTGTTTGTCATACGAACAAGTGGGAATAAATTTTGATAATACTATATTAACACTTTATTCTCGTAATTTAAAACTTGTTTTATATCTTTGAATACTATTGTAATATTTTGTAACTTCGTAAATAACTGTATAAAAATTAGGAAAAAATTGAGCAGATGTATTAGCACCCACAGATCCCAAAAATTACTTAACACTAAAACTAAGATAATGGCAGTTATCATTTTATTCTCCGGGGACGGCGATATTGGACGTTTACGTGAAGTGTAGAATTTTAAAATATAATTTTCTATGTAAATATCATTTAAAAGTGGTCACAGATAACTGTTCGTGAACTATAAACATACAAAGTGCAACACCTGTTATTGGCAAAGTGGTACGTACAGTAATAACGATATTAATAGTGCCTGACTAACTTGCCGTTACAACTTCAAATTTCGCAAGTGCATCGCAAGTGCTTTTTACTAGGATAATACGTGCTAAAACCTTTAATGAGTGAGTTTTTCTACAACATAAAGCTCTCTTAACAGCTGTGTGGGTGTCTACATGTATAAATTGGCTGTCGCTTACCCGGTTAATCAGCTGATCGCTCGGCTTATTCTGCCAAACTTACTTATTGTCCTATCTTCATCGCGCTTCACCAGTTGCTTGAAACACTGAGAGTCTCACTCACATTACACAACACCAAATAAAACAAAATGGTTAACTGCGGAGCGTGTGGACGATTTATGAACAAGGCAGATGGGGCTACATGCTCTAACTGTTCACTAGCATTCCATACGACTTGCTTGGGTAGGGCCAAGGCAGCTGCTAAATTACCAAACTGGCTTTGCCCCGAATGCTCGAAAAACAAGCCAAGGGATAATCGGCAGGAGACGCCTGTGAAGGGGACTTTGGACGCGGATCCTGAAGACGCCGAATGCAGTGACGCTTCAGTCCTTGCAATCATCAACACAAAGCAGGACGCGCATACTTTAGATTTAGCTCAGGAAATACGCCTGTTTCGAGAGCAACTGTCTAGCGTGCAAGATGGAATACATATGCTTCGGCAGGAGTTCCAAGAATTGCGCGGCACATTAACTTCTCATACTTTGCGTATCGACACATTGGAGTAAAAGGTTCAGGCCATGGAAAGGGAATTCGCGGCAAAGCAAGATACTGCCAGTCGCCTTGAAGCCACAATTGCTAATTTGAGGTTAGAGCTCAACGATAGGGAGCAGGACCTTTTGGCTAATGATATTGAAATATCGAACGTCCCGGAATGCGCTGCTGAGAACCCCCAACGCCTTGTCATCTTAATAGGAACCAAATTAAGTGTCGAAATCCAGGACCGTGATATTGTTTTCGCGGAACGTGTGGGACCGAAGCAACAGCTCGCTGGAGTGAGCGGTACGACCGGCCGACCGCGCGCGAGGCCGATCATCGCTAGACTAAACCGACGCGGGCTGCGTGATGAAATTTTGCGGAATATGCGCGTGCGTCGAAATGTAAACACAGCGGATTTCGGCTTGACTGAGGAATCTCGCCCGTTTTATGTTAACGAACGACTCACTAGGAATAATAGGATTCTCCTTTATAAAGCTAGAGAGGCCCGAGCCCGCCTACAGTGGCGGTTTGTCTGGACGAAACGCGGCAGAATATACGTCAGGCAAGACGTTGGTAAACAAACATTTGCAATCCGATCTGAGGACGATCTAAATCGTGTTTTTGGTAACGCATCCGTTTGACGGTGTAATCGATATATACTCAATAGTTACCATATCTTGTTATGAAACTATGTATCTAAGATTAATTATGTATAATATGTCCAGTTTGTTGTGTTGTTCAGATATTAATTATTTAAACATACCTATTCTAGTTTATGTTGATAGATACAATTGCAGAGTTACCTTTTGTTGCTATGATACTATTTATGAAGGATTGATTTTGTATGATATGTCCAGTATGTTGTGTTATGCAGATTATAAGTCTTGTTTACCCATACTGAATCTAGTTTACGTTAGTAGATATTGTTACATAGTTACTTTTATTTGTTATGACACTATATATATAAGATTAATTTTGCTAAATATTTCCAATGTGGTGTGTTATTCAAATAATAATTCTTTTCTACCCAAACTGATTCTATTTTATGTTTATGTTAGTAGATATTATTACACAGTTACTATTTTTCGTTATAAAACTATGTATATAAGATTAGTTCTGTTTAATATGTCCAATGTGGTGTGTTATTCAGATAATAATTCTTTTTTACCCCAACTGATTCTATTTTATGTTTATGTAAGTAGATTTTATTACATTGTTACTTTATATCCTTTAATGATGCGGGTTCGGTACAGTTGTGTCCCTATTTTATCTGTTAATTTCTGGTTTGAACCGGTTAATTACCAAAAATACCAAATTACTAATAAGTACTATCAGTTATTCTTTCTGATGCTATTTCATTTGAATACATTATTGATTTATATTATGACATTATATTTATTAGTATACATTATGACATTAGATTTATTAGTATACATTTTGACATTATATTTATTGGTATACATTATGAAATTAAAATTATTTGTTTACATTATGACATTAGATTTATTAGTTTACATTTTGACATTATATTTATTGGTATACATTAGGAAATTAAAATTACTTGTTTACATTATGACATTATTCGTTTATATTATGACATTATCTGTTGTTATTGAGCACATTACTTTTATCAATGACTAAAACAATGTATTTTAAAGTTGGACTCTTAAATGCTGGATCTTTAGGCACGAATCACGACAACTTTGTAGCTACTATGTTACGGCATCAACCTGATATTATGGCTATTAATGAAACTTGGCTGCGATGTGGTGAGGAGGGGCGTGCTCCTTCTGTTCCCGAATATCGTTTAAAACACGTTCCCCGTTCAGTTGAGACTCGAGGGGGTCGCGGAGGAGGAGTACGGTTTTACATTTGGCGAGGCCTGAATGTGCGTGCTTTCCAATATCCTGAGCATAATAATATTGAACAAATGTGGTTAAAAACGAAGATAAATAACAATAAAATTATAATTGGTACAGCCTATCGTCCCCCATGGCTAAACACACAAATATTTATTGATGCTATTTTGGACACAGTCAGTACATTATCTGAATATGACTATATTATACTCCTGGGAGATTTTAATATAAATGTGCTTGACGCATCAGACTCAAAGACTGCTATCTTGAATACTTTCATGTCGTGTACGGGACTTTCACAAGTGGTCACTACCGCAACTCATTTTACACCGAGCTCTTCATCACTTATAGACATTATCTGCACAAATGCTGTAACTGGGAATGTTGTCGTGGACTCTTTAGGTGTTACAAATGGTCACGCGTTTGTAACGTGTGATTTTGCGTTCAAGAGACCCAAAATTAAGCCCAAAACTATTATCTATAGACCTCTGACTGACATTGATAATGAAATATTCAATAGTCATGCACAGAGCATAAAATGGGACTGTACATGCACTATGGAGGATATAGACGGCATGGTCTTCGAGTTCGTCAATGCGGTAAAGCTATTATATGATTTTCATGCGCCCTCAAAAAGTTATGTTATAAGGGAACTGCCTGCCCCATGGCTTACTACTAACGTAAGATTTATGATGCGGTTGCGGGACACAGCACTCAATAAGTTCAGGCGCACGGGTGCAGATGTAAATAAGCAATACTATAAGGATTTAAAAAAGCAAGTGGAAATAGCTATCTACAATGAAAAACGAGTGTATTTTGAATGTCATATAACAAAAAATGTAAATAACCCTAAAGAACTATGGAAAAATTTAAAGTCTAAAATATTACCTCAAAAATCAACTGAACTGCCTTTGCATCTTAATGACCCAAGCAGTATGAATTCTCACTTTTTGGATGTTCCGGGCAACACTAATCGTATTTCCTGTTTGACGTTTTATGAGTTCGGCAGATTTGGTTCAGCCACATTTAGTTTAAAGACCGTTGACTGTACAAGTACTCTTAAAGTTTTGAATGAGCTCAAATCCAACGCCTCGGGCGTTGACGGAATTACTTTGAATATGATTACCAAGTTGATCCCGTATACATTAGAAGTTATTACTACTATTGTAAATACATCTATTACAACTTCTAAATTCCCATCGTGTTGGAAAACGGCGGTAGTTAGGCCCATACCTAAGAGCTCCAGTGTCAATACTTTTAAGGATCTAAGGCCTATTAGTATTTTACCATGCCTGTCAAAAGTTCTTGAAAAAATTGTGGGTTCACAACTAATGAAATATCTCGAAACTCATAACATCCTACCTGATCAGCAGTCTGGGTTCAGGAAAAGTCGTAGTACCCAAACCGCGCTTTTGGATGTTGTGGACAATATTTTGTCAGCTCAAGATGACGGTAAGGGTACATTGCTCGTCTTGCTGGATTTTTCCAGGGCGTTCGACTGCATAAATATTCCCCTTCTTCTTTCTAAGATGAGATATTACGGCTTTGACAACGACACAATCAAATGGTTCGACTCTTACCTATGTGGCCGTTCTCAGTATGTTGAGCTCCGTAATGATGATGGCACAGTCCTTAGTTCCAACCCTAAAACTATTAATAGAGGTGTTCCCCAGGGATCGGTAATTGGGCCATTGCTATTCATTTTGTATAGTGCAGACATTATTAATGTTATCAAACATTGCCAATACCAGATATACGCGGACGATATACAGATATATCTGTCATTCCATCCGAACAGTACTCATGAGGCAGCTGAGCGTATTAATGAGGACTTAGCGAACATATATAAGTGGGCCTGCAATAACTCCTTAGTTCTAAATGCCCGCAAAACCAAATACTTACTGTTTGGGACACCAACGAAGTTTCAAAAATTGATAGTTGCAATCCCACTATATGTTTGGGCGGAGAATACGTTGAACGAGTATACGAAGCTCGTAATCTGGGTCTAGTGATGGATTGCAACCTGCGTTTTGAAAAACATGTAGCAGAATCTGTAAAGACTTGTTTTTACCGCCTAAAACTTCTGTACAATATACGTCGACACTTGTCCATTACTCTGCGCGAGCAATTGGTGGATTCACTTGTACTGTCTAAGTTTAATTACTTGGACACGGTATATGGACCAAGACTGTTGGCAAAGACGGCCAATATTGTACAAAAAGTGCAAAATGCGTGCGCCCGGTTTTGTTACGACATCCCTCCCAGAAGTCACGTAACTCCTTATATAAACGAACACAATATTTTAAAGATGAAATTTAGACGGCAATTACATTTAGCGACCCTATTGTTCGGTGTTTTGAAACATAATAAACCTAAATATCTTAGCGAAAAACTAGTGTCTACAAGTCTTAATCGTAAGATTCCTACACGAGAGATATGCCCACCGTTACGCATTCCACCACACAAATCTACTGCGTTTAGAGGTAGTTTTAAATACAGTGCCTCTAAGTGCTGGAATGACTTGCCCCCTCCTTTGCGCAAAGTTATCAGTGCACATGCTTTTAAGGTTAAAGTGAAAAAGAATCTATTAGGTAAACAAAAAACCAGCACTTAACGGTATTTATCATAATAACCTATGCATATTATACTTTAAAACATACTCACATATATTATATACATCGAACAAACCTGACATTACTTTATTTATACATGATCACACTGACTTTTTGCGCGTATTTCATTCAAATAATAATTTTAATTCTAATTATTGATAACTGCATTTTTATTTTATACATACTATAATTAATTATATTCAACATCACACCTATCTATATGACATTTTGTAAAGCTATTTCTTTTTCTTCCATCTATGACCTAATTGTATTAAATTTATTATTACACCATTTATTATTACAACCTACCTATTAACCTATACTATCATTACTTTAATATGTGACATCTTTTTAAATTAATCAACTTGGACTTTTTTATATTTATTATTTATGTAACGTCGACTGCATAATATTATTTTTCCCTAACATTATAATTAAGTATGCCTAGCCACCTAGGCTGCAGCTGAAAATCAGCGTTGCAATTCCGCATTGTAACATAAGCTGAGCTGTGGCCTATTAGACACAATACTGTACCGAACTTTGCGATATACATCTATAAATTTAATATACATCTGTGTTTCATTTGCGTTTGTTTGGTTTTTTATTATTTTGTATGTTAGAATTTATTATTTTCATTAGTGAAGCACTATGTAGCATTAATATTATTATTTTTTTCTTAAATGTTTTGTGATCTAATAAACATTTCTTTCTTTCTTTCTTCTTCTTTCTTCTATATGTTTATTAATTTAATTTGTTAAAAAAGCATATCTTAAAAATCTCTTTGTTAATATTTTGTAATTTAATAAAATTTGTAATTAAAAAAAATACTTTTAAAATGGGTGGTTTCTTTTTAAATTATGACAGTGGTAGTGGCGTCGCTCTGGTTGCACATTAGTAAAAGAAAGGGAGTAGATCGTTTTACTCGTTCGTAAGCGTTCACCGATCTGTAAAATTTCAGAACATCCTTAATCATGGTGTTTGAAACTGTGCCGCAATATTGGTTACTCGAAACCAAGATACATAGTAATAAACCCCTAATATAATAAATCTAGTATAATTGTAATTTTTGCCATTTTTGCCTTTGTGGAGTACGATTTAATGATGAAGTAGACGGAATCATTCCCGTGGTCTAAAAAGTTATGAGTATAAACGAAATTATTATGCACAAACTCGTCAATAACAACGTCGTACATTATGCCGCTACCTTAAAAAAATTGCTGGAGGCGCAATGTATACAAGATGTTGATTTGCATTTGCAAAAAACGTTAGGGGGAATATACTACTAAAACTGAATACAAATAATAAGATGATAAAAGTTGAGAAATGATTTACGTCATCATACATTTTGAAAATTAACCCGGTGTATTGACTGCCGCCGCCGCTCAGCTGATCGCCATTCCAGTGTCTAGCACACACAAGCATGCGTACCTACAGCGACGGCGCGATACAGTTTTATTCTGTGAGAGTCAACAGTTTATTCTGATTTAAGGTTAGTTACTTAGACAAAGTGACAAAGTGGCAGAGAGTGGACAGAAGGTGCAAAGCAAGCTGGAGGAGTGGTGGCAGAGATTGGAGAATGTAGGCCTGAGAATAAGCAGAACCAAAACAGAATATATGTTTTGTGACTTTGGCGGTCTCTCCAGTCCTATACCGGTTACACTCGGCGGTACACTTCTACCAGTGAGCTCCGATTTTTGCTCCCTAGGTTCACTCCTGCAAGATGACGGCAAAATTGATCGGGATGTTAGGCAAAAAATCAACGCAGGATAGATAAAATGGCGACAGGTCTCAGGCACAATATGTGACCACAAAATGCCTGTGCAATTAAAGGGCCGCATGTATAAGTCGGTTATAAGGCCTGTCGTACTGTATGGAGCTGAGTGTATGGCTACAAAGAAGATGGGTGAGAAACCATTGCATGTAGTAGAGATGAGAATGTTACGATGGATGTGTGGAGTGACAAGAATGGACCGGAATTAGGAGTGATTACATTAGATTTTTGTACGAAAGATTTTTGTTAAAAAAATACTGCAAATATGAGAACCATAACTATATTGGAAACCAATGTCGTTGTTCTTTATTATATAATATAACGGCTGCTAAAGGTTACTTAACTGTACTTCAATGCATGTTATTTAAAGCGTCTTTCCGAGGAATTGACCGTTAATATTCCTTTTGGGGTATTCGTGTAAAGTTTTATACTTTACTAGAGGGTGCCCGTAGCTACGCCCGCACATTTTTCCCGATCCCTTGGGTATTTCGGGAAATCCCTTCTTAGTGCACCTCTACGGTCTCCAAGGAACGATCATGCCAAATTTCAGCTTCCTCTGCCTAATAGTTTTGGCTGTAGCTTGTCTGTCAGTCAGTCAGTAACGCAAGGATTTTATATACAGGTTGGCGCTTGCATAGCGGCACTTTTTAAACAAAGGCATAGCTTACAACATTCTTAAGCTTTCTACCAAAAATCAATTAAATCGGTGCAGTAGTTCAGCCACAATATTGATTTTAAATTCCGCAATTTTTGCACACGCTTTGAGTTCCATACAGCTGATACAAAACGGTCAACGACACTACATTGCGCGCTGCGACTCGCTAGGTACTACTCACGACGCGATGCCTCGACGTCATCCGAAGCTAGGCTCAGCGCAGACAGAACGGAGCGCAGCGGAGAGGATTTTATCAACGCACTTGAAAATAAACTTTAATGTTTTTACAATAAAGTTCATAAATGCTTGAACCTGATAAAAAATATTCGCGCGTCCTCGAAGAAACGCGGAAATCCCCGCAAAGTCGAGTCGGCGCCCGCGTCGTACGCGTATTTTCAGGGTTTAACGAACTTTCGCGACAAAATATTTACTGTAGAGTGGTAACCCAGAACGTTTTACTCACGCAGGCTCGACAGGTCGCGCGCAATCTTGAGCATACGCAATCCGTAAAGAAAACGCCCGAGACCGCGCGGGGATTATTCCTCTCTGTCTGTGTTGACCCTTCGATGACTTAAGACGATGACGTCTTCGTGCAACGTCGCTTCGCCTCGAAGGTACCTACCTAAGACTCGTCGTTGTAGGTTTTTGCGCCCAAGTAAATGCGTAACATTTTTAGCAGAACAAAACTTTTGAAACTTCCTAATTACCTTTTCAATAAAGTTACATAATAATAAAATGGATCGGTTCCGCAAGCACGAAAAAATCTGATTAGGTATGCACAGTAAATGCACTACGTGTGACAAGGACAAACATAGTCGAGCCAAATAGAGTTGCCCAATTATGAACAAAATATTTTCAATAGTATCGATAAAAAATAAGCACCGTAAAAGTTTATTGTTTATTGTTTTTTACATTGATTGTATTTAACGTTAATGTAATCGTCTTATCAATAATAGTATCGATAAAAAATACCTACGCACCGTAAAAGTTTGTTGTTTATTGTACCGACATTGTTTGTATTTAACTTTAATGTACCTAATCGTCTTATCAATGATAGTATCGATAAAAATCCTACGCACCGTAAAAGTTTGTTGTTTATTGTATCGACATTGTTTGTAGTTAACGTTAATGTAATCGTCATATCAATGATAGTATCGATAAAAAATCCTACGCACCGTAAAAGTTTGTTGTTTATTGTGTCGACATTGTTTGTATTTAACGTTAATGTTATCGTCTTATCAATGACTTTACGTTCGAAAATTTCAAAGTGTGGTACAAATAAAGACGATGTTTTTTAATAGAAAACAATGATAAACATATAAAGATATTCAATTATTTAATCATTTGAAATAAGTTAATAATTATTGACAATTTTAGCTCTTTCCGTATGGTATTTTTAAGTGGTCTAATGGGTTCAACAATCTACTTAAGAATTATAATAACCATGTACTAAAACTACTGAAATAATTGAAGTATGTGCATAGTATTTCATAAACTTGTTTAATTGTGTCGTATTAGCAACACAATTAAGCAATAGCATTATTGTTAATACAAGTAAGAATGCATAGTTCGGTGTATAAAAACATTTTGTGTTATTTTGTTGTTAACGTATTAACGTGTCAAAAATATCGACATTCATAGTACCTATTGCGCATCTCTATTTCCTATCCTAGACATGTTGGCGCCAGCGGCGCATCGGCGATCGGTGACTCATCAAAGGTTTGTTTAGTTAGTGCCGCAAAAACAGTCGATCAGACTGCGCGCGCTTAGCGACAGTTGTTTTTGGTATTGAGTTGTGTGATTGTATTTAGTTGTGTTATTTAATTGTGTTGTTGTTTAGTGAACTTTATCATTCGTCATTTTTGCATTATTTGTGTTAATAATGACAAACTTTATGTCGTCCAAATATGCGGATATAATTGTGTAACGTGGGTTCTTGTTGTGAAAAAGACACCAGTGCTTTCCTAATTACTGAACTTTCATTAGAGTGATTTGTAGAATTACTGAAATATAAAATAATAGCGATAACAATGGCGGCCATTTTGAGAATTTGAAAATTTTGTGCTAAGTACCTTTTACGTGGGTTTGTGTTAAGTGGGTTTTTGTTGATATGAAAAAGACACCAGTGCTTGCCTAATGAGTGACCAAACATTAGAGTGATGTGTAGAATTACTGAAATAGGTAATTCGTCAATAAATGTGAACTACCTCCGTGGCGTGGCATCGTCTGCCGCATAGCACACGTTGCCGTTCTTACAAAGGTCAGTAACCTAATGTCATATTGGTCTACAAATGGTGTTTCGTTTTGCTACTCATATTTTATAGTTTATTTTGTTTGAAAATTTTATTATTTTATTTTGGCCCCATGATCTTTTTTGTTGATATAAAACATTTTATAGGCATCAATGCTACGTCCTTTTTAAATCAATGCCCCTATGCAAGCGCCACCCTGTATACAGATGTTTATAATAATTTTATGCAAAGAGCCCAGATCTTTTAAAACTCTTCTGAAACTTAATCTAAGCTCAGTGAATTTTAACGTAGGTACACACTTAGCACGTAACGAAGCCAATGGAACGAAATATTTTTTAAATTTAACTGTTTTTGCACTATCCCACGAGATCGTGGGAATTTAGGTAAATTGATTCTTTAGTGCACGTTTACAATCCCCAAGAAACATTTTGCCCAAAATTCAGGTTCCTGCGCCTATTCCTTTTTACTCTAGATTTTCTGGCAGTCAGTCAGTGTCGCAAGAATATTAGATATACAGATAATGAATATTTGAAGCCTGCCTCCATCAAAATGTTTGTCACTCATTACCTCGTACACCTCATCCAGTTTCTCAACCATTCCTCCTCTAACATTTAACGTCGCAAATCGACATCCCGTTGTCAACTTTCTGGCGCATATCGTCGCCGCCTGAAGCTGTAAGGTTGCTCCCCCCAGAATACGAGGAGCAGCCTCGTCCTGTAGATACAGGGCAAAGAGGGGATTCTCCGGCTCCGCCGGTACCCCCTCTGGGGTACATATACAGTATTATTTCCCACAGTCATGATCACTTCGGTACTTTGGACTGTATTTTTGCACTTAACAGTCAAGTCCCTAACGGCGGGACAGACTTCCGGGTTTATATTGAGTTTTCCTTCTCGAAGACTGGGGACGTCAATATTTATGATATTTAGCTGTCATTTTGAGCGCCGAAGTACCTAAGTCGCCTTTTACGACACCTCGGTAAGAGTGAGGGAGGGCTATTCTACTCCGCCGGACACCACACGGCCAAATTATATATTAATTTTATTTATTATATTTATATACACATAGCGTTAAAGGTGGATTTAATGACTTAGGCATTTTCTGCCAGTCTACCTTAGAGTGGTGCAGAGATTCATGGTAGGTGTATTTTAGAAGTGAAGTTTGACTTAAATACTTTATAGATATTTATAGATTATGATAAACGCATACATTACATAAAATTTTATCATAATAATACATATATTTACATACACATACATACATATTATATATACAATCATAAATAAATATATAGGTACACAAGTATTAAATATATACATAAAATATACATAAGTGTTACGATACTTCTGCCAACTTAGCCAATAAAAGCTGCTTTGCCTTTGTCTTAAAGCTATACCTAGTGGTGGACGTCCTGATTTCGAGAGGAAGGTCAGTCCAAAGAAGAATAGCTTGATTAGGAAAAGAAGAGTGGATGAAAGAAGATCTATGTGAAGGACAAAGAAGAACAAGGTTATCAGATGAACGAAGGTTACGATCGTGGTTGCTGCATAAGTACTGAAAGTAAGAACATAAATATTTGGGAGTATTGGGAGACATGAGGATAAAATAGAGAGTAGTGAGAGCACGCAGACTGCGTCTTTGACGAATAGGAAGCCACTTGAACTGGGAACGATAAGTAGACACGTGGTCATACTTGCGAAGATTGAAAATAAATCGAATGCAGTTATTCAGAAGACGGTCAAGTTTGTTAAGAAGATCTGCATTCAGGTCATAGTAGCATACATCACCATAGTCGATCAACGATCAAGGGAAATACCAAAGTTTGCACAAGCATTGTATTAGTTTTGGGTGGTAGGAAGTATCTTAGGTGATTGATGGAGCACCGAACCAATTTCTGCGCCCGTTCATTCAAAATAGGGTACTTTCAAATAAGTAGATATACGAACACAGATGAGACTGACACACGGAGATATAAGTCACTCAGTCTGTGACTTATATCTCGAATTTATATAATTAAATAAATAATGTTAATGTGCGCTATTTGGAAGCGAAGCTTAATAGAGAGTATCTGCAGCCCAATTAAGTTTGTAATTTGAGCATTCCAAAGTATAACTGATACTGTCTCCACACTCATATAAATAAACCTATTTAGTAGTCAAATCACGGCCAAGTTCCTTATGGACCCACACAAAGAATGACATGCTAAAAGGTCAGTCCCACGAATCTGGCAAGTATTTACTCACGCTGTTGATTGAGTGACCGTCTTTTTGGAGAATCTTACCACACACAGTGCTATTTATTAAAAAATAGGATATATTTAAAAATGTGTTCATATGTTATGAGAGAAATGTGAAATAAAGATAATAACAATAATACCCCTCTGGGGCAGTCGTTATCTCACCATGAGACTAACGCAAACTCAGAGGGCAGAGTAACAGCTTTCAAACATCACCACATCTTGTGATATAAACAAAAAAATTATTACAAGATGAAAATAAAGCTTACAAACCGCAGGGCAGCTTTGTGTGCGAGCTGAATGTGTGTGGTGACACTGCAGTCCCAAATGCTTCAGAGAGTCGGTCAGGGCTTCGTCTCAGGCTTACCTTTATTGGCTGGTTGGAGTGGATTCCCAAGAGCGCCCGCAAGACTCTCAATTCTGACTTGCCTTGGTCGGCCGGCCAGAGGGAAGCCGCAAGAGTTATTAGCTTGGGGGTGGAAGTGTCATTTTCAAGGGCGTAACTACGGGGAAACCCGCCGGAAAAACGCCGCACCGCATCGACACCCCTAGCCACTCGCACCGGTGTTGCCCTCTGGCTGCCTTTATGGCAGACTTTGCTTGCCTTGGCGGCTAATAAGAGAGGGCCCATCTAGTGAGTTGGCGAGTCATCACCTGCCTCGCGGACGGATGGTATAGGAGTATAGATAGTAGTATAGTATAGATTCTAGCGAATCAGGTTATTATGAGGTTGGGTGTTTGATGGACCGGTATGATAAAAACTATGGATTACAGACAGCACCTGCCTGATAGAGAGATAACACATTAAAGCAATAGTCCTGCACGTGCTGCGGCTAGTCCATAGCTGTACTTAATAGTGCAGTTGTGGAGGCTCCGCTGCACGTGTCCCATCACATTTAGATTAAAACTCTTCCAAAGGTCCGGTTATTCTTTTAATACCAAATGTTAGAAGAATAACCGTGTAAAGAGAAACATAATAATAAATCCATTTATTCTCAGGAGACTAACATATATACAAAAAAATATAATTATTAAACAAAATGCGTGTTGTTGAATTCATGTTAGGCTTCGTGTTATTTTGATACCTCCCAAACGCCGACGGGAGAGCTTCTACACACCTCCTCCGCCAGTCCCAAGCCCGGATCATCACACTCCGGCCGGGTTGGCGTCGAGTTGAAATGGCTCATATGGAGAATTTCCACCGAAGTGAACAAAAAGGAAAGTCGTTACAGGGAGTCAGTACCTCAAAATAAACTGACACTCGTCTAAACCATAGAATATGGCTGTCCCCCTAGGTTGCAGAGGTCAGATAGGCAGTCGCTCTGTAGAAAAGCTAATTTTCAGTCCCTTTAGACTAGAAATTGGACCCCGGGTTCTTACTGGGCTGACGCTAGGGGGATATCTTGAAATTGGGTTAATAATTTTAAATTCAATTCAATTCAATATTATTTATTGTGAAACATAGGTAGGTATACATAATAAGGTGTTTACAGTGTGGTTGTGTTCAACTATGTTCTACCAATAGGCTTACAATAATTTTGCATATCACATTAAAAAAAAAACATGCAATAATAATTTTCAAATTACTCATTTTAAAACAATGGAATATTTTTATTTCAGTTTAGTATAACATTTAAATTAATAAATATAAAACAACAATTATTTTATACATGCAAAAAAAAATTCTCAATCAATAATGAACAAATAAAATTTTGTAAATATAAAATGTCAAAGGAACAGTTACAATGTCAGAAAGTTAAATGAAAATAGACTTCATACAAAAATGAAATGGAAAGTATCATATCAGTAATAAAATTGATTATTTTAGGCGTGTCAAATTAATTAAATTTAATATTATTCCTGCAGATGTTTTTTAAATAGGACTATGTCTAGATTTCTAATGTTATTGGGTATCTTATTATACCTATATGACAGGTGCCATGCAAAATATATTCCGTGTGGTGACGGATTAAGAATACAGAATGTCACCACCCCATATCATCCCATGGGTGTCGTAAGTGCCGACAGAGGGAGCATAATATGCAGAGAACAGCACTGTAAGAGAAGGAAAACTTGATACAAACCCTATACCAACCCGTTTGGCCAGCGTGGTGTAGTAGGCCAATTCCTCCTTTCAAAGGAGAGGCCTAGTCCAGCAGTGGACTGTTAAAGGCTGGTGACGCATGCAAAATATACTTTTGTGCAATAATGCAGTATTTGCTTTACGTATTCGGATTCTATTGCAAGTATGAGTTCTTCTATTGCGAATAATACCGTCACCTAATGTTTCAAACAGCGTTTGACTTTACAAATACCGCCGTTTTAAAAATGTATAAGGATGGTAGTGTCATAATTTTATACCTTTTAAAATAACGTACACAGCTTTCTGTAGATTTTAATTTGAAAATTTCTCGAATACAGCTTCTGAGATTTGAAAACAATATCCTTATTTGTCGAATTTCCCCAGAATATTATGCCATATCTTAGGTAGGATGCGGTCATCCCGTGATATGCTTTAAGTATATGTACCTTCTTCATTACGAAGTGGTGCAAGCTTAAAAAGCGCGTAAGCTGTATTGCTGATTTTTTTACATGATCTATGTAAGTTTGTATTTTCCAATTAAGCTTATTATCAATGTGTAGACCTAAAAATTTTGTAGCGTCCGCGTCAATATCATTTATTTTTATGTCCTCGTATATTATTTTCAAAGGACCATGGGCAAAAATGTATGAAGTCTGGGCCTCACTCACAAACAGAGATGAGACCACTTTGAATATAATTGTAAAGCACTAAATATAAAGATATAAACTCATTTTTGCGAAGAATCCATGGGGCTATTTTGCTATAAATATTTGTCTCCTACCATAAATAACCTATAATCCTGCAAAGTAATTCTGTTTTGGCATTGTAGTTTTTGTTGTTTCACATCTTTAACTAGTTTTAATTCCATGTGCAAAGAATACATAAAAAATGAAACAGCTGCTAACAATTAAAAATATTTTTATTAACATTTCAATCAATGTCAATAAGAATATCGTTTATTATTGACATTGATTGAAATGTTAAATTGTATGTGCCGAGAGGATACACGAAAACACACAGATAACTTACATACATACATACATAGACTAACCCCTGTTTAACGGAGGGGTAGGCAGAGACTACGGAACGCCATTTGCAATGATCCAGACATATCTCTCATGCTGCATTCACTCCCATCAGATTCCTCATGCATGCTCTTCGGTTCAGGGTACTTCTAACCTGTCCTGTTTTTAGGACACATGACTGATGAGAATCACGAGTCGACAGACTGAGAGCAAACGGGCGCCCGGGCAGGCGTCCGAGAAGTGTGAGAGGGAAGGAGAGTGTTGTAAATCACACGGGCGCAAGCGCATCTATTGTTTACCATTATTTTAAAGAGTGGCGTAGGAAGGGAGAAGAGGCGGCGGGGGCAGTCCGCCCCGGATGTCACCCTTTTTGGGGTGGCATCCCAAACTCGACCTTAAGAACAATGAACAAACATATAAAAATCATAGGCACTAGCTCAGCACTACGATTCGGGGGCAGTTAGCCCGTAATTGTTAGGTATCGTCAAAAAAAAAAGAAAAATGTCGACCGCCAACTTCCGCCCCAGGTGCCACCTAAGCTAGCTACGCCACTGATTTTAATGTATGAATATATTGTTACTACAACAGTTTTATGACTAATAATTGTATTTTCTATCTAATCTATTTAAGTGCATATCTTTTTTCTGCAATGGAATTGAAGGTGGTACTGATAGTAACAATTTTCGTACGACCGAAATCCTTTACAATGGCATATGTCATAACTCTGTTGGACACTGAGCCCAATTTCACGCATAGTCCTTTGTAATTATATTATGTTTCTGTAAAAATTTTATTAAATTAGATTTGCTTAAATTAATCATTAAATTATTATCATACATCCATTTTGTAATATTATATAGCGTGTTATTAATATCTCTTTTATAGCAAACACGATTCTTGCATTCTATAACTATCGTACTGTCATCCGCAAATAAAGTAATGGGATGATTTGTTACTTTGGGCGAATAATTATTATATATAATGAATAATAAAGGTCCTAATACACTACCTTGTACCGGTCCATAATGAACTGTCCATAGATGAGATGTGTACGTTTCTTCGTTTTTATTTACGATATTGATTTTTTAAGTTCTGAGTATTGTCTTCTATTGGTGAGGTAAGATTTTATTAGGTTGTTTATATTGCCACGTACTCTGTGACTTTCCATTTTTTCTAATAGGATTTTATGGTCTACGTAATCAAAGGCTTGCGTCATATCGCAAAATATGGCACACTCTGGTATTCTGTTATCTACTTTAGTCACAATCACATTTAAAAAGTCATAGATTGCTCTGTTTATTGACTTGTTATGTCTAAACCCATTTTGTTCTATTGTGAAAAAATAATATCCAAGATATTATTTTTTCACGATAGGAATAGAGATGTTTAGCGATAAATTTCTCGAATATTTTAGAGAATATCGGAATTAGTGTGATTGGCCTATAACATTTTAAAATCTATTTGTTTCCTTTTTTGAACATAGGTTTTACTACCGATGTTTTTAAATTGTCTGGATATATCCCAGTTCCTATACTTAAATTGATAATGTGACTAATAGGCTTTGAAATGATGGACCCAACTGATTTAATTATTTTAGTATGAAGATCGTCATACCCCACACTATTAGTGTTTTAAGGTTCTTTATTATGGTATCAACGTCGATTGGTGGGAAAGGTGGCATAAACATAAACTTGACGTTTTTATCTATGCTTTTTGTAACATTTCGGTGATTGGTTTAACTTTATTTACAAAATAGTAATTAAAAGCTTGTGTAATACATTGTGGATTTGTAATTACGGTGTTTTGGTCTGTGATTATTTTTGATTAGGTTCGTTTTATGCACTTAGTTTTGATTGGTTTATTATTTTCCATATAGTTTTAGTTACGTTTCTAGATTTTGTAAATATTTTGGGCACGTTGAGTTTGCCTAATTATGCGCTTACATCTTTGTGTATATTTTTAATAAGCCTTTTTTATTTGTTTTATTTGGGTTTAAACTATATTTCCAGAGCAGCCTTCTTTTATTTTTACTGCACATCTTAATGGCACGCGATATCCACATGGGTTTATTTGTTGACTTAATTTTGGACATTTTAAGGGCAAAACAGAGATCGTAGAACAGTTTAAAAGTTTCCATAAAAGATTCATAAGCTTCGTTTGGATCATTCGTGCGATATATGTCCACAAAGTGATTCCAATTTGTTGAAAAATAAGTTTACAGCATTCGATTTTGGAACTCTATATAAACACACTATGATTATATTACTCTTAATTATTTCTACAGCACAGCATTCGAATATCTCAGATATTGATAGTTAAGCTATCTCTTCAAATTTTCCACTTGAGGCCTTTTTTATCAATATACATGCCCCACCACGCTTATCTGGGGGCACGGCAGTGCCCCCACCAAGTCGAGCAAAAAAGCGGCACGGCCGTACCATCCTTTTCTCGAAGCAATTCAGGCCATTTTTGACCCCCCATAACTTCGTTGTGGATAAAACTAGATGCCTGAATGTTTAGTAACCATGCAGGCATTGTATATAGGTGGTGTATTTCAAATTTCATCCAATTTGAATCAGTAGTTTAAGACTTATAACGAGTCAAAATTCTTTATTTTGTCACTCACTGACCGATCATCAAAAGTCTCAGGCACTTCTAGCAAACATAGAAGCTTCAAATTTAGGAAACAATTAGTGTTTACTGTATGAACCAAGGAAAAACTAAAATATATTTCAATTTCGGTCCAGTTTTCTAGATATATTAACTGCATAAATAACTTTGTAATATGAATATAAAGGATTACAAAATTACATTTGCAGTTAGAGCTTTAATTAAGAAAATTCATTTTTGGTGTTCAAGAAGTAGAAGATACCGGTAAGGACAAAAGTAAGACTATCTACAAAAAGAAATGAGATCCCATAAAAACAATACTTGTCAAAAATACCAAGTCTCGCGACCGTAAAAAGTTGTGAGATCCATGTAATACCAAGTCGGTTAATTAAAAATCTTTAATGTTTTAAATAAATATATTGACTTGGCAATCGCATTCAACAATCAAATTTATATATGTATTACTTATGAGATATATTGTGTTTCCATGCGATGGCCGAGTCAATCAATTTATTTAAAACATTAAAGATTTTTAATTAACCGACTTGGTATTACATGGATCTCACAACTTTTTACGGTCGCGAGACTTGGTATTTTTGACAAGTATTGTTTTTATGGGATTATCTTTTCTACTATACATAGCAGCGAGATGACAATTTGGCAGGGTAAGACTTGAGACGTGGTCTTAGGTAGGATGACGGGGTTCGAAAGAAACATTGCTAGACTGAACAGGTTTTTCTATTACGTCTCACTACCGCTTACATACAGTATGACCGAACTAGGTAAGCACTGGCCTGAAGGCTGGAATGCAGACTCCTAAGCTGCTCTCCGATGCTCGCAGGGTAGCTGCTCGTAGGGTCGCCGGTGAGCTGGCCGTAGTTGAGGACTGAGACGTGGTCTCAGGTAGGATGTCGGGGTTTGAAAGTAACACTGCTAGACTGAACAGGTTTTTTATTACGTCTCACTACCGCTTACTTACAGTATGACTGAACTAGGTAAGCACTGGCCTGAAGGCTGGAATGTAGACTCCTGCGGCTCTCCGACGCTCGCAGGGTAGCTGCTCGCGGGGTCGCCGGTGAGCTGGCCGTAGTGCGAGCTGGGCAGGCAGCTCGGTGGCCGAGGTGCAGGCTGAGCGGAGGCTCAGGCGGTGCAGCCGATGTGGGCCAAGCGGTAATGCTCAGGCGTAAGCCGGTGCAGTCAGGCACCAGTGGCCTGGCTGTGGAAGCTCGTAGGCAGGAGCGGATGCTTGGGCAGCGGCTAGTAGTGGCACGGCACCAGCAGCTCGTAATAATGCTCGTAATCTTATGTGTTTCTGCAAGTTCTTGTAAACATACAGGTAGGGCGTCAGATTTATTCAGCAATCCTGCTATGTTTTGTTGCAATATGTTTAAGTTATCTTTACAGAAAAAACATCACGTCGTTTTTTACTTGCTCATTACTCCCTGGTGACACGGAGGTGTTGCTGTCTTAATTTTTATATGATTGTAAATCGCGTAATAATGTGGGTAAGTCCTTGAAAACTTTATATAAGCCACATTTAAAAGAACTACAAGTGTTGTTCACTTCTAATACTGTGTGTCGTCTCAGTCTTTCCTACATATCTCTGTAATCTTAACCGCAAGTTCTCAGACTTATTGCCCACTATGACATATGACAAAGATGTTGTATTTATATATGATGTTGTGTTATATAGCTATCGCGTTTTTACTTTGATAGCAACGTAAGATTTATTTTTAAAACGTTACCGCTATCTGGGTAGGTTGGTAATAGTATTCCAAGGCTGTACGTCAGTCTCGTAGCTTCGCAAATTAAATTGTCGGCGCCGAAAAGTAGTTCATCAAAGGTGTCCTGATGATAGCTTGGCGTGTAGGCAAAGCGTGAGCTGCACACTTGCTGGATTTTGTCTCACTGAATCGGTCAGTATAACCAATATAACGTATTTGATACAGCTAGGTTGTAAAATCATAAATGAAGTACTTATTTGTAGTTTAGGAGGCTCAATATTATTAGTAAGGCACCATTTGTGATGTTAAAACCACATAGTTAATATTAAAGTGCTTTTCTAATGACAGTGTCTGAAAACCCAAACATCGTTTTCCTTAAAATACCTACCAGACACCTATGATAGGTCCGATTTCAGAGACAGGTGATTGAAAACACGATGCTAAATATTTACTTTGTGAATTTGATCCCAAGGTAGATCTTCACGCGAGCGCACTTTCTATGAAATGGATCACTTAACTCCCGCGAGAAATCGTGACTTGTGTAGCATCGAGTGATGGATAACGCTATCTTATGGATGCCTAGCAGCATGTTTTGCTGAAATGCTTACTTGTAACAAAATATTGTATTCTGCCTGCAAAGCAATCAATGATAAAAACTGTTAAAAATTATAAGTATACCTACCAGACTTTCCACGCGGCTCCGCTCGCGTAAATTATACACCAGAACCTGCGTTTCGGAATAACACTATCTGTTGGTAAAAATCGTAAAAAAATCTACTCTGTAGTATAAGTTTTAGTAACGTTATTTCTACGTTTTATTTATTTATTTGGGTAGAGTATTCTTATATTTTGTAGCAAACTAGCTGTTGTTTGCATTTTTATAGACCTTTTCAAACAAATAATTTAGTTAAGACCACAAAAATACTGACTATCAGCTGATAGCTTGTACTATATCAAGACAGACAAACCATTTAAATGTAAAACACAACCGTGTTTCACATTTAGTATGTTGGGATTCATGCAAACTTAAAACAATCTGAATAATATGTCTTCTTAGTTTACAAAGTGTGAAACGTACGCAAGACTGTTTGAGTTAGTCTAATTGAATACTCGGGTGACATGTGCAGTATTTGTGCAAGAAAGTTTATTTCCTACGTCTTGGTTGTTTGGACTCTGCCACTGACATATGCATGTATTAGGTATATGCAAATACTAGATTTTGCCCGCCGCTTCGCGCGCGTTAAATTCGGGGTAACACAAATCTATTTTCAGTCCCAAGTTGTGTGAAGACACACCTGATTATTTTAAAGACTTCAGAAACTCTAAAGGGTAGGTACAAAGTAACTCGGTCAGTATCCATGACATTATCTACCGAAAGGTACAGTACACAGTACAGCTTGCGTACAGTCAAATGTCAAAGCCATGTTCTAATACATGTTCAATAATATCTATAAACATTTTCGCATTTTTAATATTAGTAAGGAAAATCGTTTCAGCCGTTTAAGCTTATTGTATAATTATTAATTTACATGTGCAAACAATTTAATCAACGTGCACAATATGACATTATGTATGACGTGACAGTACTGACAGATATGTATTAGTACATGCGCAGCACTCAATTATTAGCGCATGCGTTCTTGCTTCCAAGAGGTATATTTGTGCTGTACAAACTTCTACCCTCCCTACAATCTCTCCCAGTTTAATTTTTGCAACTTATGGTAGCCTATGTCCGTCTCCATGGTCCAATATATCTCTATATTAAATTTCAACAAAATCGGTTTAGCCGTTTTAGCGTGAATACGGAACATACATACATACATACACACTTTCGAATTTATAATATTATAGTAGGGATTCTTAGTACTTTATCCACTGCGTTGATATACATAGCTGCTGAATGTAATTATCAGCTGGATTATTTTTAAATTTTGATATTATATCGGTATAAATAAAATTCTTGCGCAACTGACTGACTGTCAGACAATGTAGAGCCAAATCTACTTAGGAGCTGAAGTTTGGCATGTATGTTCCTTGGGGAGTGCAGAGAAGCACTAAGGGAGGACGTTTGGAATTACCTCTCTAACGGTGTAAAGTAAACCAAATCATACGCGGGCGAAGCCGCAAGTATCCTCTAGTCAAATTATATAATGTAACTAAATTAAACGAAATTTAAGTGTACTTACTTAATTTTTGGTACTTTGTAATTAAACAACTTTTCATTACAAACAAAACTTTGCATGATTACGTTATTAATATTCTTCGAAATGTGCTTACATCCTTTGATGGTCTGTAAATTTGTGTAAAGAGCCCACGAAAATATTCTAAAGCGGCGGATATAAGCATTACAGAATCCGTTTTGCACAGAGCTTTTGAAGACAAAGTAGAATGAGTAGATACGCAGTAATTGTTCAAGTTAGTTTACTTAGACTTGAGCGTTTTATATATCACATTGTTGTTAATATTTCTAAAATATTCTTAAGTTATGCAACTTGTTGAAATGTAGAAAATGATTTGCTTTACAGTGTCAATGACCTTGTTTAAAGACACGTAAGTTCAAAATAATTTAGGCGTTTAAAATATACGCGGTGTAAAAAGACCCTTAACGAAAATTTAAATCCCATATAGTACCAATCATTACGAATATTTTTATACTTCGGCACCATATCTGGGAAATTGTTGGTTCAGGAGATATTGAGGCTCAAACTCACCATACACTTTTTCTAGTTGGGTATAAAATCGATGCAGTTACTACGCCGATTTGTTTTATAGATGTCCTATGCATGAGTAGATATTTCGAGCATTGCACGCGCGCACTTTAAATTGCGGCTTAAGCAAGGCTACTACTAAAATAATTCGTTTCCCAGGTTTTATTTTTGCTTAGTATGACTTGGCATGATGTCCAAAACAAGGAGACTTCAGCTTGGTGATAGGTCTTGTGACATCCTGTATCTCAAGAGACAAACAGCAGAGCATAAAGTGCGAATAAATAACAAATACTGTCACCGCAACAGTAACAAAAGTATATATAATAAAATAATTTTGAAAACCGCCACATCCCGATAACAATAATAAAATAATATTGATAACTGGCACATCCCGATACCTTTTGCGGGGTCGTCCGGTATGTCCAAATAAGAGCTCCATTGTCGTCAATTCGTTACCAATAAAACGTTACCATTATTGCTTTTACGACCATTTTATTGGTTTTCGATGTTGCTATTATCGACAGCGCCACCGGTGTCTACAGTTTATGACATCTTACACTTTAGGTATCTTGTTTGACATTCACTAGAAATTCGAAAGATGTTCTACGTTTGTTATTAAAGAATTGTATAACATAGCTTGTTTTGATACGATGCATATATACTTGATTGGATTGGATGACGAAAGACTGACCATGCAGATATATAAGGCAAGTGTGGATGGGACAGGACGAAGGGGAAGACCTAGGCGGACGTTCTCTGACCAGATTGGAGACATCCTAAAAACAGGACAGGTTAGAATGACCCTGAACAGAAGAGCATGCATGAGGCATCTGATGGGAGTCAATGAAGGAAGAGAGTTATGTCAGGATCGTTGCAAATGGCGTTCCGTAGTCTCTGCCTACCCCTCCGGGAAACAGGCGTGAGTCTGTGTATGCATATATACTTTACAAGTTTCCTGTCATGTATGCATATATACTTTATTTTCACTACAATATTTGAAGTGTGAAATTAGTGTCATCAAACTTAGTTCCTGTTTTCAAATTTCCATAGGTAGCCTTGGGATTTAAAAAGATATGAATAGTATCGTAGTAGTTAATCATCCCATTCTACGGCAACCATACCATACTGATGCCATATATGCAAACCATAATGATGATCATTATTGTGCTATTATGACCCTTTATAGGAATTTAAACTTTCGTGGCCATTTAAACTTATTTTAAATTGTCTGCCGGGATATATACCACGTACCTTTGTTTGGAGTAACCGATATTTCGGCACTGTTGCAAAAACCATGTTTACGGATATACTGAGGGTATTGCGGGTGGATGGATGTTACGAGCAAGTATAACGGTCTACCCGCTTTCTTACTCGTTTTTTGGCGTACTGAATAAAACTACCATAACAAATAATAACAGGTTAATGACAGGAAACTTGTATAATTTATTTTACTTGCAGGAAACTTCCCTATTATTTTGTGTAGTTACAGTACCGTTAATTACGTGGATGAGTCGGTGAGTGCGATTGTCAGTTTCTTTCCGGCTCATTAACTCGTCGCCTCTGGCGTCGACCGGCTTTCGTAGTATCCGATCGCAACAGCAAGCAAGCAGTTATTATTAATTGTATATTATCTTCTTAATATATAAAATCCTTGCGTTACTGACTGACTGACAGACAAGCTACAGCCGAAACTACTGGTCACAAGAAGATGAAATTTAGCATGAATGTTCCTTGAGGAGTGTAGGGTAGCACTAAGAGAGGATTTTTGGAAATTCCACCCCTAAAGGGGTAAAACTGGGGGTCAAAGTTTATATGAAACTTTTTATTCCTTCAATGGATTAACTCCAAACTTTGTATATTAGTTTCTCAAATGACGATAGTGAACACTAGGAATATTTTTCCCCTAAGGGGGTAAGATAGGAGAACAAAGTTCGAATGTAACTTTTTATCTCTCCAATGGATTGACTTCAAACTTTGTAAATTTGTTCCTTAAACGACGATAGTGAACATTAAGAATTTATTTCTTGAATTTGTTTCTTTTTTAATTTCGTCCCTCAGGGGGTAAGATAGGGATCAAAGTGTGTTACTTATTATTCCTTCAGTGGATTGACTTCAAACTTTATATATTGGTTCCTCAAATGATGATAGTGAACACCAAGAAAGGAATTTTCGAAGACACTCCTCTATTAAGAAGGGGTCCCCTATTAAGAATTAAGAAAGGGTGTCCCATTTTGTAATATAAAAAAAACTTCAATAGATTCACTTGAAACTTTGTATATCGGTTCCTCAAATGACGTTAGTGAATTCACCACTAAAACGGGGAGTTCAAAAAGGGGTCCCAGTTGTATGAAACTTTTAATTCCGTCACTTGATTTTTTCATCGTCCCTGATGTGCATTTAATTTTCATTAATTTACATTTATGCGGCTGGCTCTCATCTAAGCGCTCTTCATCGTCACTAACTAAAATGTGGGATGAATGGAATGTTTTTATATGACCAATAGAAGCCAAAATACTTAAAACCGTTATTTTGCTATTTTTATTTATTTTTAAGCAGGCAAGCACCCAACTGCTGACCAAGGCTTCTCTTATGTCTTTAACCTAAAATACTAAGGAAGGGTTTTTGAATTTGGATATTGTATTTTACATTTCTTTACAATATCGCTGAGATATACAAATTTAAGGTATACTGCTACTACGGAATCCTTGACTAATTTAATTAAAACTAGCTTTTGCAAGCAGCTACTCCTAAATGAAAATGTCATAGTTTGTTAGAGAGTTTTCATGAACCGTTAGTAAAATACACATCTAAAACGAATCAGCCATTTTTAAGATTACCCTGAATAAATAGGCAGACAGAAAAACAATCTAAATAAATCATTGGGGTATTGGAAACGGGTTAGCAACAATATGCAATACAGTTATTTTGAGATTACAGACAGTTTGTTTATTTTTTTTATAGTCTCATGCCTGTATCCCTGATGGGCTAGGCAGAGGTGTAATATTACACCCACATTTCGCCATGTTGCATATTAGGTCCCACGTAATAGGGAGCAAGGCTATTGCCGATACCGGGCACATTTTCAGACTCCGTGCTGCTACTAAGAATTAGGAAAAACTCAGTAAGTAATACTTTTGCCCGACCGGGAATCGAATCCGAGACCTCGCGTTTAGCAGACGCATACGCTGTACCACGGAGACAGTCAAATATTATTTATTTGTATAATCTGTCTGTATATAAAATTCTTGCGTCACTGATTGACTGACATGCTACAGCCGAAACAACATGTACCTATGTATGTGTGCATGTAGAAGAAATTTAGCATGTATGTTTCTTGAGGTGTGTAGGGGCACAATAAGAGCGGATTTTTGGAAATTCCTCTCTTAAATGGGTTTAACTGGCTGTCACAATTTCTATGAAACTTTTTATTCCCTCAGTGGATTAACTTCAAACTTTGTGTGCCTGTTGGTTCCTCAAATGAAGTCAGTATTTTTGGAAATTCTTACCCTAAGTGGATAAAAAGGGGAGTCATAATTTGCATAGAACCTTTTATGCCTTCAAGGTATTAATTTCATACTTTGTTTATTGGATCCGCAAATAACGTTAGCGAATACAAAGACATTTATTTTGGAAATTTTCTCCTAAGAGGGTGGAAAAGGGATTCAGAGTATGTGTAAAAACTTTTATTTTTCAATGGAATCACTTCAATCTGTGTATATAAAATCTTTTCGTTACTGACTGACTGACAGACACATTACAGCCGAAATTACTGGGTGCAAGAAGATAAAATTTAGAATGTATGTTCCATGAAGAGGGTGTTTGTAAAATATTTTATCTAATCGTAATTAACGCGTGCGAGTACATGCGTACACGCGTACCTCAAGAAAAATACATGCTAAATTTCTTCTACATGCACACATACATAGGTACATGTTGTTTCGGCTGTAGCATGTCAGTCAATCAGTGACGCAAGAATTTTATAAAACGACAGATTATACAAATAAATAATATTTGACTGTCTCTGTGGTAAAGCGTATGCGTCTGCTAAACGCGAGGTCTCGGGTTCGATTCCCGGTCGGGCAAAAGTATTACTTACTGAGTTTTTCCTAATTCTTAGTAGCAGCACGGAGTCTGAAAATGTGCCCGGTAACAGCAATAGCCTCGCTCTCTATTACGTGGGACCTAATATGCAACATAGCGAAAGGTGGGTGTAATATTACACCTCTGCCTAGTCCATCAGGGATACAGGCATGAGACTATAAAAAAATAAACAAACTGTCTGTAATCTCAAAATAACTGTATTGCATATTGTTGCCAACCCGTTTCCAATACCCCAATGATTTATTTAGATTGTTTTTTTGTCTGCCTATTTATTCAGGGTAATCTTAAAAATGGCTGATTCGTTTTAGATGTGTATTTTACTAACGGTTCATGAAAACTCTCTAACAAACTATGAAATTTTCATTTAGGAGTAGCTGCTTGCAAAAGCTAGTTTTAATTAAATTAGTCAAGGTAGTAAAAGCTAGTTTTAATTAAATTAATCGTAGTAGCAGTATACATTAAATTTGTATATCTCAGCGATATTGTAAAGAAATGTAAAATACATTATCCAAGTCCAAAAACCCTTCCTTAGTATTTTAGGTTAAAGACATAAGAGAAGCCTTGGTCAGCAGTTGGGCAAAGCAGATAACTGATAAAAAGTGCTTGCCTACTTAAAAATAAATAAAAATCGAAAAATAACGGTTTTAAGTATTTCTGTCTTCTATTGGTCATATAAAAACATTCCATTCATCCCACATTTTAGTTAGTGACGATGAAGAGCGCTTAGATGAGAGCCAGCCGCATAAATGTAAATTAATGAAAATTAAATGCACATCAGGGACGATGAAAAAATCAAGTGACGGAATTAAAAGTTTCATACAACTGGGACCCCTTTTTGAACTCCCCGTTTTAGTGGTGAATTCACTAACGTCATTTGAGGAACCGATATACAAAGTTTCAAGTGAATCTATTGAAGTTTTTTTTATATTACAAAATGGGACACCCTTTCTTAATTCTTAATAGGGGACCCCTTCTTAATAGAGGAGTGTCTTCGAAAATTCCTTTCTTGGTGTTCACTATCATCATTTGAGGAACCAATATATAAAGTTTGAAGTCAATCCACTGAAGGAATAATAAGTAACACACTTTGATCCCTATCTTACCCCCTGAGGGACGAAATTAAAAAAGAAACAAATTCAAGAAATAAATTCTTAATGTTCACTATCGTCGTTTAAGGAACAAATATACAAAGTTTGAAGTCAATCCATTGGAGAGATAAAAAGTTACATTCGAACTTTGTTCTCCTATCTTACCCCCTTAGGGGAAAAATATTCCTAGTGTTCACTATCGTCATTTGAGGAACTAATATACAAAGTTTGGAGTTAATCCATTGAAGGAATAAAAAGTTTCATATAAACTTTGACCCCCAGTTTTACCCCTTTAGGGGTGGAATTTCCAAAAATCCTCTCTTAGTGCTACCCTACACTCCTCAAGGAACATTCATGCTAAATTTCATCTTCTTGTGACCAGTAGTTTCGGCTGTAGCTTGTCTGTCAGTCAGTCAGTAACGCAAGGATTTTATACAGGGTGTCACAAGACCCATCACCAAGCCGAAGTCTATTCGTTTTGCACATCATGCCAAGTCATACTACGCGAAAATAATACCTGGGAAACAAAAAAATTTTTAAGGTTAAAAAAATTTACAACATTTATTACCGGTAATGTATAGCGCGCGCTTGCAGACATCGTACCTACGCCCGGCCGTATCTACCTACACCGTGCACCGCGGTGGCGGCAGTTTATGATCACGTGGTCGCGCGGCCGAGGGGAATGACCTCGCAGCTGATTACTGGTACGCATACACTACTCATCGGGAACTTTAAAGCCGTTTATTTTAGGGAAATATTGAAAATTTTGTTTATGTGGCAGAAAGTGTACATTTATCATTCTAAACACGATTTTGGAATAATTCGAAAAAAAAAATCGTGACTTTGAGCCTCAATATCTCCTGAACCAGTAATTTCCCAGGTATGGTGCCGAAGTAAAAAATGATCGTAATAATTGGTACTATATGGGGTTTCAGTTTTCGTTAAGGGTCTTTTTACAACCTGTATATTAAGATGAGGATACCATTGTACTCCGTGTGGTGACGGATTAAGAATACGGATTGTCACCACCCCATATCATCCCATGGGTGTCGTAAGAGCCGACAGAGGGAGCATAGTATGCAGAAAACAGCACTGTAAGAGAAGGATAACTTGATACAAACCCTATACCAACCCGTTTGGCCAGCGTGGTATAGTAGGCCAATTCCTCCTTTCAAAGGAGAGGCCTAGTCCAGCAGTGGACTGATAAAGGCTGATGATGATGATGACTATTGTACTGTCATAATTACTTCTTTGGCGCCGTGACTGAGTCAAGCCATATCCATGTGGCTTGGTCTTGCACGGGTTCTCGCCAGTCATTGGCTCTAAGTTTACGCACTTATGTAGTAATAATAAAATTAAATGGTATCGCAATTTTATTAGCCAAATGCCGTAAAATTAAGCTATTTTTATTATTTACTTGTTTTTTAATAAGTCGTGATAGATAAAATTGGCATGAGCAAATTAATATTAAAGATAATGCTATTAGAAACCATCTGATTGTAGCGTGAAAATGAATAGATTTGCTATGAAATTACCAACCAATAACAATTATCTCCGTATATTTTTATATGATATCATAAGCAAAAAGAAAATTGACAAGAATATTAGGATTTTACCATTAAATTTTATTTTAGAGATCTAAAATACTTAAACCAGAATATTATTTAACGAAGCGGTCACGAAGCGCGACTGTAAACGGCACCTGTTATTATTGTATTCGTACTATAAATATTCTATCTACCAAATCTTTTACTCCAATGTGGGTATAAGATGGTAGTATAATGAAACTAGCATCTTCTCGTTCACCTACTAAATGGATGCAACAAATAAGCATTTATATATCTTATGGTATTAGTAAACCACTATACATCATACAACGCATGTATGTAGATGAAGATGCACAAAATGCACATGATTTACCTTCAACTGAATGCAGCGACGTTGTGTCTACTACAGAAACTATATTATCATCTTCGTAGATTCTTAAACAAGCCTATATTATTACTTCAATTATGATATTCAAGAAAAATAATAAATGTCTTTTATTTTTTGCCTGATTTTAGTTTATACAGTCGGTTTTTAATATATATGTAGAATAACAGAAAATAAATTGTTATTTTGTAATCTTAATATATAAAATCCTTGCGTTACTTACTGACTGACAGATACGCTACAGCTGAAACTATTGGGCGCAGGAAGCTCAAATTTGGCATGTATGGTCCTTGGGGACCGTAGGGGTGCACTAAGAAGGGATTTTCCGGAATTCCCACGGGATCGGCAAAAACGGGTAAATTAAAAAAATTGCAGGCGTAGCTGCTGGCGTCCTCTAGTTGACTATAATAATCTGACTTGTTTCTTTTTACTTACAAAACAGTAAACACCATGAGATTGGTACGTACAATAATTGTGAAAGAACATCTAGTTCCAATTTGGTGGCTTTAATTTAAAGAGGGCAGAGACTTCGTATAAAAGTTGACATACCTACTGTGTAATCTAGCTAGACTAGAAAGAGGACCTGTCTTTCGCGGGAACCAAGTTTTATTTAGTTTTTAAGTGCATAGTTTTACAAAGTAGTAGTTTGAACTTGCAATAAACTTATGTCAACTTTCCTCGGAGTTTCTAAATAAGGAAGATGCAGTCAAAGGAAATAGTTCAAGTTTTTAAATTTCAGTGCAAGCTCTGAGATTTTGAAACTATTCGACTTTGTATAGTCTTAAGATATAAATCTACAATAAATATAATGGGGCCAGCGATTAGGTTTGGTAGCTTTTTGTAACTTTGTGTTGCCGTTTAAGTAATCATCATCGTCCAAGCGTTATCCCGGTTGCATCCAAGACTTACACGCCTTGGAGTCCGAGTTCCGGTTACTGGTCTAACCAGATATGGCAGAATATCAATGTTGTATATCGATATTCCATAGTTAAGACCAGTATCAGACTGTCAAAGATCTTCATGACAGCCGGGACCGACGGTTTAACGTGCTCTCCGAGGCACGAGGCAAGCGATAATTAACAATATAATACGCACTTAACTTCGAAAAGTCATTGGTGCGTGCCGTGGATTCGAACCTGATACCCTTTGCATGGCAGTACGTTGGTATCTCCACTAGGCTATTGCTGCCTAATCGTGCAATTGTGTTGCCGTTTAAGTATTTTATTTAAAATATTGCAATAACTTCTACAAATTTGAAAATAATCATAACCATTCTTCACGGTTGCTAAGACTTTCTTCGGCATTCTGTTTGACAGTATAGTGCCTTCATAGTACTACAACACAGTTTAACTCTATAGCCCGCCGTCAAGTAAGCGCTTTAAAGCGCGCTAAGTATGCAATCTGTTTGACGAAAACTTAAGACTCAGTTTTTTTTACGCCAGCTTAATTATCTTTATTAAACAGCCGCGGGTTCCAAGCACATGGATACTTTCTACTTTCTGGATAACGCTGGAATGATGATAATGAAAATATGAACTTTCAATATATTACATACATAGATAGATAGATAATACACTTTATTGTACACCAAAATAAAATCGTATTGGTAAATTAACAAATATCTATGTACAATCGGCGGCCTTATCGCTAGATGCGATCTCTGCCAGGCAACCTTAGGATGGACAGAAATAATGTAAGCAGTCATGTGTGGCGGTGGTGTAGTTTAATAATGAAATAAAGAAAAACATAATATGAAATAAAAATAAAATATATAAATATATACATTTACCATATATATTATATACCTACTTATATACAATACATACATACACAAATTATTATTATTATATATCATCATCATCATCATCAGCCTTTAACAGTCCACTGCTGGACTAGGCCTCTCCTTTGAAAAGAGGAATTGGTCTACTATACCACGCTGGCCAAACGGGTTGGTATAGGGTTTGTATCAAGTTTTCCTTCTCTTACAGTGCTGTTCTCTGCATAATATGCTCCCTCTGTCGGCTCTTACGACACCCATGGGATGATATGGGGTGGTGACATTCCGTATTCTTAATCCGTCACCACACACACATTATCACATATTATATAATATATATATATATATATATATATATACATATATACACAAATACTTATAATATGCAGGATATACTAAGTATATTTGTACCAATAAAAAAAAAAACAGAACCATTTAGATATAAAAATGACTAGATGTTATACTTATAGCAAGACATTAAATATAGTCATTATTTTGTTTGCATTTTTGGCTTTTTTATCATTCCCTTAAATATGTTTAGAGATTTTGCGCTTCTAATCTAGCTGCTCTTCGTTGGGGTCAAGATAGCTGACATCAGCGTAGTTAAGTATAGGCAGAAGCAGAGATTCTGCAAGCGCAATTTTAGTGGCAGTCGGAAGGAAGTTGCGTAACCTACGCAATGAACCTGCAAATGCAAATAGTTTGCGACTAGTTTCTTGCAACTGTGGTCCCCAAGACAAGGTTTCGTCAAAATAGATCCCGAGATTTCGTACTGATTTGCTGAAAGGTAGAACTTTTCCATCAAAATTTATTCGCGGAAGATCGGACCAACTAATTTTTGAGACCACTCTGGGGCTACCTGTAATGATCAGTTGGGATTTATCGGGATTTACTAAGAGTCCGTATTTCTTGGTTCATTCACAGATCCGCGCCAAGTCGGTGTTAATAGTTGAACAAGTTTCTGCTTACTTATTTAAGGGAGCTTGCGTATAGATCTGTAAATCATCTGCGTAAAGGTGGTAGGAAGAAAGTAATTGGTTTTAAATAGAATTAATGAATATTGCGAAGACTCACGGGGATAGCACGCCACCCTGTGGTACACCAGCATTCGTGTTAGACTATGAGGAATCCAAGTCTTCGATGCGTATACGCTGCCAGCGACCAAACAGGTAACTTTGAAACCAGTCAATTGCCACTGGAGATATGTTAAGAGAGCGCAAGATGCCAATTAGGATATGGAAATCTACGGTGTTGAAAGCATTGCTAAAATCGAGTAAGGACTAGACCGTAAGATTCCCATAATCCATACCTCGTTTATGTCATCAGTAACATGAACCAATGTGGTAACGGTACTGTAGCCGGGGTGGAAACCAGATTGATAGGGATTCAGGAGCGAATTTTTACGAAGGAAAGAACTGAGTTGAGTGTGGATTAGACGTTCAAGGACCTTTGACAGGAAGGGAAGTATGGATATGGGACGGTAATCTGCAAAGGAACAAGGCTTAGATTTCTTAGGCAAAGGGATAATGAGTGCCTCCTTCCACGCAGATGCAAATATGCCACGGACAACGGAATGGGATATGACATAGGACTGGAAGAATTTCATCTAGGATAGGAAGGATCGTTTTGCGGCTAATACAGTCATTACCGACTGCATTGGATGTAACTGCCAGTATACTCTTCTTAACATCACAGGCGGCAAATTGCGAGAAGACAAAAGGAGAATAATTTGGGGTTGGTAAGGAAGAACGATGTTGTAAAGTATATCTTTTCATATTTCCATCAAAATTGGACGAAGTAGTGAAATGTATATCGAGAGAATCAAGGTTGACGTTATTCGGAACGGGTTGATGTCGTGTCTTACCAACGTCTAGACACGACATCAACCCTAAGAGTTCTTAGAAATTGCCAGACTTTTTCTGGATCACCATTTTCAACGGATTTATGAATATGTTGGCGTTGCGCTTTCCTACACACCTTGTTGCAGTGATTTCTGATCTCAACGTATTTTTCTTTGTTTAGCGGGGTAGGCCTAAGCTTAAATTTTGCCTTGGCTGCAGATTTTTTTGCCATGATTTTTTTATGTCCTCTGTTAGCCAAGGTGCTGGTAAATGCTTTAGTTTAATAGCACGGATTGGCGCGTGCACATCATATAATTTAACGAGGTTACTTGTTAAAATGTGGACTTTCATGTCGACACAGTCTAAAGAATAAAGTGGATCCCAGTCAATATTGGCGGCATCTTCCCGCAGTTTGTCATGATCCATGCCACTGAAATTGCGTTGCAAGACTATCGTCGGCTTTGCTTTGGGAGGACGAATCTTGTATGATACAAAAATGAGGTCATGGTAAGAAAATGCATCCGCTGTGCATTGACCATGCCTATGAACGAAATTAAGGGAAGAAACCAGAATAAGGTCAAGAAGAGAAGGAGTAGTATTAGGGAAGTGATGTGTTGCGTTTAAGTTTAAAATTGACAGATGGCAGGACTCTGCAGCACGTCAGAAAGCAGCAGCACGAGAATCCTGTTTAAGGAGGCAGGTGTTGAAGTCTCCCATTATGAGTGTGTGATCATATAAAGGAATTAGGTTTTCCAATATTTGCTCAAAAGAATTAAAAAAGTTAACACGACTAGAGGGAGAAAAATATACACCTAAAAGTACTTTTATGCGGTGAAGTTCTACTTCCAAAAAGAGATGCTCGCCTGAGTTCAACGGTGGTGGCTGTGGTGACATAATGACTATGCGATAAGGAATTTGGTGACGTAAATATATGGCAACACCACCCCCACCGCCGCACTGGCGATCATTTCTAATAAGATTAAAACCTGGAAGTGAATATGTCACTGATGGAAGGCAAGGTTTCACACAAGATTCTGAAACAAGAATGGCATGTATATTTTGGCACTCTAAGTTGGCGAGCATATCGGGGAAATGGGCTGGAATACTCTGTGCATTTAAATGGACTACATTAAAATTCTTGGGTACGTCCGAAAACTGGGACTGGAGAATGTCTCCTAGAGAGGGAACACTTACAAAACTGTCATCTAGACTTGAAGCAGAAAGGAAGGTATCGTTATCGCTATGTGAGTCTGTATCCGACATTTGTACTAATAAATATTATATAATTATTACAATATATATATATATATATATATATATATTTATACAGTTATCTATATTTATGCTACAAACTAAATATATCAATAAAAAATATATTTATTAATCACGTGAAGCTACATTTATAGTGTCCACCCGCCAGCTGCACATTGGCCAAGATATCATCAATAACAATAGTAACAATATTATACTAACAAATAAGTAACAAATAGGAGTATTTAAGAGACATAATATTTCGACAACGTTAAGAGAGACATTAAAATTAAAGATTATAAAATAATATATTGACATCTAAAAACACACCTATTCAAACAATGGTAGTAAAAACGGAACGTATTATGAAATGACATAACTGACAGCTATGACCATCTATGACAGATGATGACAGTAACGATTTGTTTATGTTTATTGTAGGTTTGCGGTACACGAAAAATAAAATTTGAAATATAAAACGGTAGTGAAGGTGCATTCAATACATTCTAAAAGTAAATAAAATTACCTACAAGTATATGATGACGATCGGCAAAACCTACTTCTTCAAAGCTGCAGCTCTCTTGGCCTTTGTTGCGGTTGGTTTATTGATTGGCTTCTCCGCGTCCACAACTTCCTCGAGCTTGATCTTATTTAGATCGCTGACAGAGGTAATGCGATATCGCTTGCCGTCGGGGCCCTGGGTGTGAATAAAGCCCTCTCTCGTCCAGCACTTCGCAACGCCGAACTTCGCCCGGGCAGCCTTAAATGCGTCGTGTCGCGAACGGGTTAGGAACTCGGACAAAGTGATTCCCGTTTCTTTGAGTTTTGTGTTTGCGAACCATATACTGTCCCGCACCACAACAGACTCAAACTTAATCAGTATGAGCCTTGCCTTGTCGGTGGTAGTCTGGCGTCCCATCCTATGACAACGACGGACGTTCTCAGCCGCGAAAGAGTCAATTTTGAGACGCTGTTTGACAACATCCGCCACAAGTCCGACTGTATCTTCATTTTCCCGCTCCTCCACCACATGAAGCAGCAGCATCTTCCGGCGGCTCCTCATCTCAATCGTGTCCACCTCACGGCCGATGACTTCAAGCTACTGAGAGATGGACTTCAAGCAGCACAAAGGTCTTGAATGAGGCGAACTCATCAGCCAAACTCCCAGTATTCTGTGTCGACTTCTTTTGGAGGTCAGCCTCAAACTTTGCCATCCGCTCCTCAAAATAGGACTGCATATCCAGAATACTGGATACGTTGAGTGCTTCCATTGTGTGTGATTTGTTAAAACCTGTTAGTTTCAGGAGATAACGCTTGACTAGCAGGTAGTTACTGTTAGCTTTAACTTCTATACATTTAAATTAATATAGAATTGTAATAAACTAATGTATTATAATTTTCTTGACAAGCAAATTTAAATATTGTTATTAGCAGCTTAATTTCTGATGCTTGAACATGTAAAACGTAGTAGTATGTAGTTAATAATAATTATATAGGCCGTAGCGCTCATAGCGAGACTTGGCCTACCGTTCTTAACAGATCGGAAAAGTGATGCAATGCTTGCACAGGTCACCACTTGGATGGGTGATCGTGACCGTGACCGACCATTTACATCTGAGCGCTACTGTGCTTCGATGGGTACGTAAAGCTGTCGTTCTCGGTTCTTTTCTAATATAAGATCTTTTTCTTATTCTGCTAAGGATCGTTAGACCATATCGGAGGCCTTCGAGCGGTCTGAAAATGCCGACGCCAGAGTTGGGCACACACTCACACGAAAAACAAACATTATATAGGCCAAAGATAATACAAAGTAATAGAAGTACTTTAAAGAAAGAATGCCATTCATAGATTATTTAAGTAAAACAGTCAACAATATCAATTTCACTTTACGTAATATGGTGAACTGAATTCAGTTCACCTACTGAATATGAACTTATTACGTATGCGTTAAGCTTCATGGTTATGGCATTCCATGTGGGTAACGATAACATGTTGAATCAGTTCGTATGCAAAATTATTCGTATTCATTTCTATGCGATGAGTCTATAAAAATACAGTCTCGTTTGCTTTTATTTGCTTTTGTTCTTCATTATTTTTTATGACTGAAAATCCTGGTTCTCTTGGCTTCCTACTAAACCAGAGATCCCAACACGAGACAACACTTTGTGTGATTCATAAATTGTTGTTTCGAGTCTGGGTGTTCATTGTGTCCGTTAGTTGTATACCTGTAAAGCCCCCACAACACAGGCTTTACCCTTAGTTCGAGACTTGTCTTTTTTAAAGCGAAGTTAGCTAACTAACTCACTCACATCAATATTTTATACAGTAAGATAATTATGTATATAATTAAATTGTGAGGATGGCATACAAATAAATTAACGTGGATTATCCCAAGGTTTTATTAATATTATTCGTTGACACTTAGAGGTGATATTATCTAGGTGTAATCAAAATAGAGATAATCATAATCATAATAATTTATTCGCATCAAACATGGTACGAAAGAGTGTTTCATTCTAAAAAAGGTACAAACATGTTTCGCTCGATTATAGCATGCAAAAAAATCCTATTTGGACTATTTACTTCTAATACATAAAAAAACAATATTAAAACTTTGTGTCCATAAATTCTTTTACATCATAGAAATTATATTCATTTAGTTTTAATAGGGTAGTTTCCAGGGTCAAAATAATTACATTTTATTTAGTCCGTATTTTAGATTAGAAAAAAATATTGGACACGTATTTTTTCTTTTTTCGATTAAATAAAAAATAACAAAGATATAGCCCATTTAAGTTACGTGTGACGTCACCGCATGCGAAAAAATGCGGCACGGCGTGACGTTATACGTAACTTTAATGAGCTATATCTTGGTCATTTTTGGTATAATTTACAAATAAAAAAATACGTATCGCTTATTTTTGAATAATCTAAAGGACGGACCTATAAAATTTTTTTCGTCAACTTAGGTAGCTTATTAGAAATATGATATATTGTCTGTTGCGTTGATGTTGGGTAAACATTTATCCTCGCGAGAATACATTGAACTCTCCTCGTAAATGTTTCGAAGACAAATACACAATGAAAGACTGGCGACTGGCTGAAAGACATAACAATGAACGACTTAGACTACGATTAAATGACAACGTATAATGAATTAATTTAACAGTTACAGTAACTAGCCAAATTAACCTCAAAAAAAATGATGGCAAACATAAATGTCACGGCTACTGCGAGCGGTATGAATACTTTTGTAATAGCGCTAGACCGTCCCCGACATTTAGCACACACAGAAACTGCTGCGTCAACTTAACGAGTATTATCTGAACGAGGGACCTGGATTAGAGCCAAATCCAACTAATTATTATAGAAAGGTATTTCAGCTAATCAAAAGCGAAGTTCAACTACCGCTAAATTTATTATTCTGTCAATCCTTTTTTTAAGATTTTAGATTCCTTTTTGAGGTAAGCTCCATACAAAATATGTCAAACACGTATCTCGAATTTTAAGCGGCTTGAAAATAATACTTTTCGATTTATAATTTGTTTGTGAATTGCTTCTGTTGAACAGGGTCATTTATGTTTAAGTATTGTATTTGAAGCGTCAGAAATCATTCGTATTCAAAATATCTCCTATATTTTTAGTCTGTACAGTGTGTCACAAGACCCATCACCAATGCGAAGTCGTTTTGGTCATCATGCCAAGACATATGTAGCAAAAATAATATCGGGGCATCGATTTTTTTAAGTAGGCAGTGATAGCCTTGTGAGGAGACTAACGGACGGGCATGCAGAAGGTATCGGGTTCGAATCCATGGCACGCACCACTGACTTTTCTAAGTTATGAGCGTATTAAATTGTTAACTATCGCTTGCCTCGTGGCTCAGAGAGGACGTTAAACCGTCGGTTCCAAATAAACTAATACTGGTCTGGTCTATGCAATATCGCTATCCCTTTGGGTTGCAGAAGTCAGACGGCTGTCGCTATGGAAAAGCTGATATTTTGACATATCTGGTTAGACTAGCAAGCGCACCCCGGGCTTCAAGGCGTGTAAGTCTTGGATGCAACCAGGATAACGCTAGGGCGATGATGATGATGACTTTTTCTAAACCGCAATTAAAAGTAGGCGCGTGCAGTGCTCGAAATACTTACATATTTATGGATGCATTTGATGTCCTCATCTATAGAACCCATTGCCGGGATCAACGCATTGAATCTGTATTTGGTAAGAAAAAAATTATATTGACTTTGAGCTTCAATATCTCCTAACCAATATTTCCCAGGCATGGTGCTAGGGAAAAAAATGTTCGTAATGATTGATACAATATGAGATTTCAGTTTTCGTTAAGGGTCTTTTTATACCCCGTTTAGTTAGAAAATAAATTGCTTTTTGCCTTTGATTGATGTAAGTATGTAAATAAGTAATACGTTTATTGTCACACCATAACGTACCAATATAACATGTTACATATCATTATGATGTCGAATGCTGTTGCAATTCAACCTAAGTTTTTAATCAGTTGTTACGTAAGAATTTATTAACAGGAGAAATGATAATGGTTTTATTAAATGGCATTACTTTTATTCGTCTTTGTTATAAGAATAACGGGAATAGACGTCCCTACAAACCATATCGGTTTAAGGTAAATTATGAACTGAACTTTTATTTTAATCAGCGAATAACTGACATAGACTGACAAAGAATGTCCCTTTTATGTATAGATCTGGAAATAACCAAAGTCTATTTCATAGTTACTACAGATGCAAGATCTATTCAGTTTCATACACAAGGAGAGAATAATCCATATGTGCGAAATAAATGAACCAGAGCATCTGCGATAAATAATTACGTGTCTGATCAACCTGGGTGGATCATTGTGTGTAAGTACTATGAAATCTTTGTTTCTTTTGAATAGACCATCTAATAGTAACATTACACGTGCCTTGATATATAGACGCAATATGCATCCCACAATATACGAGTAAATAAAATAATACTGTGGTGTTATGGTGTTATAAATCTGGTTGTATATATATATATATATATATATATATATATATATATATATATATTTAACCAGATTTTTAGACAGAAAGAACTCATATAGAACAGTTAACATTACAAAACAAAACCAACATGAGTTCTTCATATTTTAATAGCTTATTAGTGGGCATCTATCTATGGTTTAAAAGAATAAATATCATTTAAATGACCAATGTCCGAATTGCTCATTATTTCAAATATCGTCCTTCGTGTGGCCTACTGAGATTGATGTCAAGTAAAACAAAATTAAAAAGAAGGCTACCCTTCTTTTTCTGACATTTAAATTATACTTTTACTTGTAAGTGTTAAAATCAATAATTATCATAATTGAGTCCTTGTTCTATATTTTATTATTACGGAACCCTACATTGTGCGGGGCCTGACATGCACTTGACCGGGTTTTATATCATCGCGTCAAACAACAATACGTATTTTTTATGAAGTGTTACCACTTAGTCGGTCGGGCTGTTTAGCCGGTCCGGCTGTTTGCCCAGTCTGGCAAATCCGATCAATTGATCCGGATCCGATCAATTGATCGTTTAGTCGGACGCGAAGAGCCGTCTAAATGTCCGGATTGGACGTAGTGTATATGACTAGTGCCGGCGACATAGAGTTACCAGCTGCTTAACTAAGCTCTCCACCAGAAACCACTTATAAAAATTTCCTTAGCCACATATCCAGTAAAAATTGCAAAATTTTGTAATAGTGGCTACAGAAAAGAACCGTAATACAAACAAACAAACAAACAAAAAATATTTTATTTGTTACTCCAAAACATTACACACATAGTTATATGTTCTTATTACTAAGCTTGACAGAAGTCGGTACGTGGAGAACAAATTAGGCAACTGCGTCAGCTATTGTTGCAGTTGTATAACTACAACGCTGGTATTCTCGCAGGCCTATATGCAATTATAATTTTACTACAATTTTATACAAGTTTTTAGCTCTGTTTAATAATCATCATATTTTATTTACACCAACATGAATATTATAATAGTTTCTAATAATTTAATTTTTATTAAAATTTATTCATTAAATTACAGCCAGTAATAGTGCAAAGGTAAGTTCATCTGTACTATAATAAAACTCAAAGAGCACTTTGTACATTGAATATTTTTGCCAAATTTCAATTGGATTGTGACATGTTATCGATATAGAACACAAAACATTTTTTTTTAATTATTGTCTGTCTGTATGTTTGTTAAATCATCAAGCAATAACCAGTGAATGGATTTTGATGCGGTTTTCACCAATATGTTGCCTGAAGACCTGATTACAATCTTGGACAACAATCATCACGCTATCACCTATGGGAGCCTAGCAGTGTCATTCAAACTCAAACTCAAACTCAAACTCAAATATGTTTATTTCCATAAAAATGTTTAAATTTTTTGGACACGTCAGAAAGTCAAACAAATAAAAAATAATAAAAAAGTAACTTAAAATGCATATTAACATAGTTGAGCATTGAAAAAAAAAATGCCTGTTCAGAAAGTAGAGCCTCGTGAGAAGAATCAGGCAAGAAACTCCGGGCCACTCTTTTCTACGTCTTGATTCTATACAATTTAAAAGCTTAGTAACTAAATTGAATTTTTCATAGGTGTATGAGCTGGTGTGTCTATAATGTTGTTGTCAATTAATAAGGCTTTTTTAATAATAATATAAAAGTACTAACTAGCATAATATAGACACAATAACTCACACTCACATGAAACTTAACACTAATCAAACATAAGTAGCCTGTGGGACCGAGCAAATTAATCCCAAGCATTTTTATCTTCAATATAATCTAGCACTGAATAGTACCCTTTTTGGCAAAGTTTACGTTTTATAATCTTTTTGAATTTATTATAACTTAAATTTTGAATATTGCTTGGCACTTTATTGTAAAAGCGCACACATTGGCCTTGAAAAGATTTTTTTATTTTCTCTAGCCGGGTAGCCGGCACTACTAGCTTACTCTTATTTCTAGTATTCAAATTGTGGATATCACTTTTCTTTGAGTATGAGGCCTTGTTTTGGAATAAATATATTAGGTTGGAATAAATGTACTGGCTTGCAACTGTTAAAATGTTTATTTCCTTGAATTTATTCCTTAACGAAGCCCCATAATCCAAATTATAAATTGCCCGAATAGCTCTTTTCTGCAGAACAAAGATGGTCTGAATGTCGGCAGCATTTCCCCACAGGAGAATACCGTATGACATTATACTATGAAAATAGCTATGATATACAAGCCTGGCAGTGTCAATGTCAGTTAACTGGCGAATTTTCCTGACTGCGTATGCTGCAGAGCTGAGTCTATTCGACAATTTACTAATATGTGGTCCCCATTGCAGCTTAGAATCTAGTGTAATGCCTAAAAATTTGGTGTTATGCACAAGATCCAACACATCATCCTTAACCTTTACTGAGGTGTTCACTTGTTTGACGTTAGGCATCAAAAATCGAATACATTTAGTTTTAAGTCTATTTAAAAGCAGGTTGTTAACCTCAAACCAGCGAACCACCTTTGAGATAGCAATGTTTACATCGTCCATATCAATTTGCTGTCGTTTTAATTTAAATAAAAGTGAGGTATCATCAGCAAACAGTACTATCCCGTGCTTGTCATTGACGAGGTGTGGTAAGTCATTAATATAAACTAAAAATAAAAAAGGACCGAGGATTGAGCCCTGTGGGACGCCCATTTTGACTACAGACCCATGCGAACGCGTCCCGTTGACATCAACTCTCTGAATCCTATTACTCAAATATGAAGTAAGAAGATGCAGAGCAGAACTACTTAAACCATAGTGATGTAATTTCCTGATCAATGTATCATGTTCTACACAATCAAAGGCCTTGGACAAATCACAGAAGACACCTAAAGCATCATGTGAATCCTCCCAGGCATCAAAGATATGTTTTACAAGCTCAACACCGGCATCGGTCGTGGAGCGCCCCTTTGTAAAACCAAATTGTTTAGAGTGTAGAAGCTCGTTGTTATTAAAATAACTTTGCAGTTGGTCTAGTATCAATTTCTCGAAAATTTTGCTAAATGTGGGCAGCACAGAAATTGGCCTATAGTTGGTGGGGTCTGATGTGCTACCTGCTTTGTACAAAGGTATTACCTTGCTATCTTTCATAAGATCAGGAAATACACCACAGTCAATACACTTATTAAATATTAAAGCTAATCTGTTAGCAGCTAAAGCAATAATGGACTTGGTAATAGTAACGGAATTTCCCCACAAGTCTGCAGTCTTCTTTAAATTTATAGTATTAAAAGCTTTTATAACATCATTTGAATTTATATACTGAAATGAGAAATTACTATAGGTTGTACTCATGTTTTCTTTTAAAAGAGATTCCGCTGCATTGGTTGATGAGTCCAAAGATCTAGTAGTAATAACGGGGATATCAGTAAAAAAACTTTCAAACGCCGATGCAACTTTTGAGTCTGATGTGATAGTGTCATTATCAATGTTCAAACTAAATTTTGAACTTTTACTTTTAACTTTCCCAGTCTCGCTGTTTATTATATTCCATGTCATTTTCATTTTATCGTCACTACTCCTAATCCTTGAACTCAGGTAAAGAGACTTAGCTTTCTTGCAAAGTTTCCGAAATATCCTAGCATAGTTTCTAACATAATCCTGAAATTGTTCACTTAAATTAAAGTTTCTCTCGTCATATAGCTCATACAATCTCTTTCTACTTTTGTGAAGCCCAGTTGTTGCCCATTCACAGAAGGTTGCATTACCTCCAACTGTAATCGTTCTAGGTGTGAAAACCGAATTAAAGTCTGTACAAAACGCTTTGAAAAAGCTATTATATAACAAATTAGGGTCACCTTCATCATCTAACCGTGACCAGCTAGTCATTAGTTTACTTTGAAACCTAGCAAAACGAGTTGCAGTTTTAGGTATTACAACTATATTTTGCCTAGAAACATTCTTACTGTTATCATTAAAGGAGATCTGCTGTCCACAATGGTCTGAGTCTAACTGTCTAATAATTTGCTTGTCTCTTACTATGATATCTGTAAATATATTATCTAGGCAAGTAGATGTAGAGGAAGTAACTCTTGTGGGCTCTAAGAATAAGTTCTTCAGATTATATGATAGAAACAGCGCTTTCAATTTTGTACTAAGACTACTATCCTCCAATAAATTTACATTAAAGTCACCACATACAACAACATTTTTATTTATTTTTGCAACTTTGTTTATTATCTCATCCATAATACGCTCGAAGCTATCATACAATGCTGAAGGAGGCCTGTATACACTTATTACAATAAATCTCCTCAGTTCCACACAGGCTACCTCAATAGTTCGCTCAACAGACAGACTTACAATATCATGACGCTCCTTAAATTTAAGTTGCTTATTAAGTAAAATCATCGAGCCACCATGTACTGCTTGCTGCCGGCTAAACGAGCTTCCTACTATATGATTACTGAAATTGAACATGAACTGGTTGCTTTTTAGCCAATGTTCAGTGATGCAAAATATATCAACAGCATTACAGTTCATAAACAATTCCATTTCTAAATCTTTATTAATCATACTTCTAATATTCTGATGTACTAATTTAATCAAATTTTTGTTATTGTTATGTTTAAGTGTATTAGTCAATGAGTTACGAGTAATCTTATTATAGCTAGAGGTGTTCTCTATTGTCTCAGAATTTAATTTAAATTATTATTATTATGAATGTCAATAATGGAATTGTCATGTACTCTAACAGTACTTGGGTCACTGTATAAATTAAATGCTAATAATTTAGCAAGTTGTCGTTTAAAAGAGTGAGAAAGATACATAGTATCTTTTGTTAAAATAAAATTACTTTTAATAAAAGTATTAGTGTCAAAGAATAAAATTTTGTCATTATGACGATATGTACTATTATATAATAATAGATTTAATTTACTTATCTGGTTGTTTTCTTTTTCAGATAAGGTCTTTGAATAAGGAAATGCACAGACTATAAAATTGCACCCCACTTTAGAACTTCTATCAGTCATTATATTCGATAAAGCTAGTATATCTTTCCTAGTAACTAGTAAGCTATCACCATACATAATAATAACTGTAGAATGTTTATTTAATTCTGCATGTTTTAACTTATTAACTAATGAAGACATTATTTCTCCTGGATAACAAAAGTTTTGTAATGGACGGTTAGTGTAACAATCTATTAAGCTACCCAAACCCACTCCCAATTGGTCAGAAAACATCAATACAGTGTTATTACTATGAGTGTCAAGTGAACATATATGATTTGTTTGTAACAAGGCATCAGAACCGGAGTCATTGTATATTTTGTGAGGTGGTTCTAGTACTAGACTACTTTCTAAATCATTATTTAATTTTGAACAATTCAATAAATTTAATAGACTTGAATTCAAGCAACACACTAAATTGTTTGTATCGCGATAGACTAAATGTTAACCAAAGACACAAACGCATAGTTTGTGTCTTTGGTTAACATTTAGTCTTTAGTTTATCAAAATCCGTTTATTCTATCAATTGGTTTGGACATTTGGAACGGATGGATGAAAGAAGAAATACGAAAGGAGTGTATCGTGCGAGAATGAATGGAAATGTCGGTAGGGGGCGCCTTAGGCGGACGTACGCCGACCAAATAGGTGACGTACTGAAAAAGGGCCAAATCAACAGTACCCATAACCGACGCGCATGCATGATGAGGTTAATGAATGTCGAGGAAGCGAAAGAGGTATGTTTGAACCGAAGCATGTGGCGTTCTATATTCTCTGCCTACCCCAATGGGAGACAGGCGTGACGATATAGATAGATAGATAGAAGTTATCGCAATCTAAAATATACATATATCCGCATTGGCTATCGAGTGATTCGGACTCAATTTGAGAAAAAGTTGATTTAACTTCTTTTCCAATATTTATATTGTCAGCGCTGGATCTTAACACCGACTTTTAATTTTGCCATTAGTGTCATCTAGGGGTATTGCTTAAAATTATTATTTTAGCGGTACTTTTGTCGACTTGCTCACAACACACTAAATTGTTTGTATCCTTAGTTTATCAGAATCCGTTTATTCTATCAAAATTTAATCAAAGTTATCGCAATTAAATATACATAATAATATATCCACATTGTTTATCAAATAATTCGGGCTTATTTCGGGCAAAAGTTTGTTTTAACTTCTTTTCTAATATTTATATTGTCAGTGCTGGATCTTAAAACACCGACTTTTAATTTTGCCAGTGGTGCCATCTAGGATATTACTTAAAATTATTATTTTGCGCACCATTACAGCTTATATTACATAGTAGAGCATCGTAGACTTACTATTCGAGTGTTACTTTTTGAGTGCAATGATTCAAATCAACTAATAATTATGTAATCCGGCCAGATAGTATTATTTATTAAAAGAAAGAGCTAAGAATTTAGGTGGCAGGTACAGGTTACTACTTTTCTAACACAGTAAGTAAGAAACTTAAATATGAGTGTGAGTTTCATCAACCGATCATTATGTTATTTTACATTATCAAGGCTACATAAAGGGATATTTAAAGGATACCTACTTCCACGTGGGCGAAGCCGCTGGCACAGCTAGTTTTAATATAAGAATTACATCATTCTATTTTTGAGAGCTTGGTGGTGCGCATAGTTCTTGGTTGCCATGTATTAAACTCAGTGGAAAACACTGCCTGTATATCCCCTTATACATTTATTACTCGTGCTAACTAATCACATGTCTTAGTTGCAGGAATCAATCACTGCTACACTTAAGTGTGTATGTAGGTCTCTTGTGTTATTAATTTACAATTTGTAATTAGCTGAGTTAATAAAATGCAGCTTTCTGATATTCACCATTAGGTGTTTATTTTAAAAACTTATGGTAATTTTAAGTTAGGCACAAAAAAGTTGAATCTTCCGTTAAGCACAAACAGCTTAAAGTAATACATTTTTAGAGTGCTTTTAAATGGACTATTTGTGTTGGTATTGTATAGGTTTGCCTCCTTTCTACAGTACATTAAACGGCACTTCTAATAACGACTATTCAGATACAATTTCTGAAAGGATAAGTAAGGGATCTTTTAGTCGTTGCTTTTATTACAATTCTATATAGCTGGTCACCTATACTGTTTGCAAAGGCTGCTACACACAGTGCAAGTGCCGCGCGACAAAAGCCGGCGGCTCGTGCCGCCGGCTTTTGGCGGGCGTCTGTGCCGCCAGCATCGGCCGCAGAAAGCCGCGCATCATTCCAGTTGTGACAGTCGTGTAGAACGCTAGTGAAGTGACACTTTGTGATTGGTTATCGATTACGATGAATAACGAAGTCGTCAACATTGCCATAGCAGCTGCAGCTTTTATTTTATTATGTAAAAAAAATTAAAAGAAGAAGAACAAAGAAACATACAAAAAACTATACAAACATACAATTAACAGACACAAAATTCACACCAATTTCTGCTTCGTGTGGGAATCGAGTCCATAACACTCGGCGCAACGTCACGTGGTCGCTTAATCCACTATGCCAACCATACAGTTGAAATATAAAGAATGTCTCCTACATTAATTGCAAATCGAACAAGATTACTGTAAATGCTTTCCTTTGGTGGTTGATTCTGTTAAATGCAACTTGAAATCGATTTGATCTGGACCATGGTCATCTCTCATTTTGCGCACCAAAATTGATTCATTTTATGGCAGAATTTAATTCAAGTTTCTTTTGTACGTTATGATTCTGTTTGGAACTAATAAGTAAAATTTTGTTTATTAAACTTGAAGCTGAAAAGGATTGTTTACTTGTACTTACTTGATACGATACCGGATCGATCCACTGGATCGTATCAAAAGGAGCGGATCGATACTTGGGTCGATACATTGTGCTACGTTTCTAGAGTTCTCCATAATGTTCTTGAAAGAAATGTGAAGTCTGCCAACCCGCACTTGGCCAGCGTGGCGGAATATACAGCCTTACCCCTGAGGCCTGGGCCCAGCAGAAAGACAATTTAAAATCAGAGCAGACTATGTAAGTCATTTCGAAATCAAATCACCAATATGTGACACATTCTACATACGTCACTGGGTAACTTCTATACAGTCATGTACTGTTAGTATACGTATGTAAACTGAAGCTCGGTCATTAGTAGATTTGTTAGTTGTCAGATTAATTAACGAGCCGGAACCCCGTGTATATCGGCGAACGTTCTATTTAGACGATTTTCATGGTTCACTAAAGAGGAAAAGCGAGCACAGTAAACCTATGTTAGTACGGATTAGAAAGATCACTAGATACAAAACATGTAATTATACATAATGCCTCTAATTAATAGAAGTGATAATAAGTATTATTACAAGTATTTTCTTGGGCTTACAGATTCTATCGCGATATATTGGTTTTATATATATTACATTTAAACCGAATGATTTAGATACAAAACTTTATTATTTTTGTATTACTAGCTGACATTTCAGTGTCTTTATAGGAGCCGTGGTCATGGCAAAAATGCAATACATATTTAAAACCAATATATCGCGACAAAATCAGAAAACCGTAGTTTGATTTCAAAGAAATGTTTATGTTGACGTTGTAAGAGCGATTACGCAATGCCACGCGCCGCATACAACTGACCACACTTCAATTTTTGTATAAAAAGGTACGATGTCAACACACTGACTTGCGGCAAACGCGTTTACTACGGTCGACGTATAAACAGCTGCCAGCCGCATGCTGCGCACCGCTAGAGTGTTCAGGCTCTTTAATACGATAACGGCAAAACGCTATAATACCGAGATGTTGCAGTTAACCACATAAGGCCTTGCGGTTGACCGCATATACTGCGGCCAGCCGCTAGTGCGTTCACGCTCTAAGCCCTTAGACCAGAATTGATGTTTGTTTGTTCTTACTACCGTTAAATTGGCTTTCAAAATTTATTACATTATTTTTTATTTAGAAGACTATAGGTGTAAAAATATGTGTATTCTATTATAAGTAACTCAGGAAATTAATTAGAATAAGATATATTACTTAGATACATAACTCGAGTTCACGAGACGTACCTATTCAGTTAAATTACCACCGCCTCATCACTGGTGTCTTGCCAAATCAAAGTCAATCACCTAACGCGTCATTCACGATTTATTATGTCTCTTACAAAACTAATGAGAACTGAGGATCCTTTGAGATTAAATGAAATATCTTTGGTACATTTGCTGGAAAATATAAGAAATGCTTTGCTTTTTTACTAGCTTTTCCTTAATTTCAAAACTAATTAAGACCCATATATAATAATTATTGTAATATAAATTTGTATGTGATCAGGAAGTGTTTATTCATCACAAAAGTTTACTGTATATTAACCCCTCGCATGCCCCGCTCTAAAATGCATTTTCTCCGGTAGTGTCCAGCCATTTTGAGGATGAAACGTGTATAAGATCCTAGGTTATAAAACTTTAATTTTCTCGCGTTTGGTATAATTATATGACGTAAATTTTAAACCGTATACAGTTCAGAAGTTACTCTATATGAGAATTATAATAAAATAGCTTATCATGTAGAAAAAAATACCTTTTCATGTCGAAAAAAAATTATAAATACAGGTCACTTTGTATTTTCTTACACCATGTGAAACATTTTTCCAAAATACACATAAATTATTCACGAAATTCCCTTTCTCACTGCATTAATATTGACACGGGTAGACGACGCGACGGTTATATACATTAATTTAGCACAGTTTACCGATATTACTTCACAATAACCGTTTATTCATTGCAGTGAAAATATTTGCGCCATTTTGACGATCTGACGGAAAACATTTCTCACTCACAAAACATGTTTATACCTATTTACAGCAAAAACAATACAAAATGCCTTTTTCACAATGGATTCTAAGACAATTTTGTGAGAAACTTCTATATTTTAGTAAAGTAATTAATAAATACTTACATGTAATCATTTAAAATATGGAGGACGGCTTGCGGCCAACGCCCGAAAATTGCATCATAAAAGTTACTGACACATTTTTTTTGGAAATGTTTTTATAACTGGCTAAAAAAATATTTAAAACATATAATTCACTAAATTGTCAATAATTTAATATATAATACTATAACAATCACTTAACGTTTGCGGTGAAAACAGATTAATAAAAAGTCACAAATTCAACTTAGTTGATCGCCACAGCGCAAAATGGCGGCAAGGAGAAAACTGAGCACCGAAATCAGCAATTTTGTTATTTTTCTCGGTTGCAAGCTTGGAAATATGGTAAAAATTGATGGTATTATGTTGGTTAACCTGTAACTAGTCGATGTACGTTTTTATTATTGTAACCAATCACAGAACACCGGAGGAAAGTTAAAACAAATCCTTATGGGCACACCGTGCCCGTAAGACACTACCGGCCTATTTCTCTTACGGGCACACCGTGCCCGTAGGACACTCAAGGGGTTAACAAACGATTGAAAGCCATTAAAATTTAAAAAAGTTACATAGGTACTTGCTTTTCTTTGTAATTACTTTTTTGTCCTTAAAGGAGGCATTGGCTGTTAAAAATAGGTCTTGCACCAACATAGTTATATTATTTAATATAAATATGCCCTAGATTTTTTTTTACAAGTATTCACTCAACGATAATTACTATATAATGAATTATATAGGTACTATAAATTGGAGAAGCACATCCCATTGAATCATATTGACTCCTGGAACAGTAAGCCAATGCTGATAATATGATTTATAATATTCGAACTTGGGCTGATTTATTGCGCGCCGAAATTGGTAAGGGCGGTTTCAGATTAGCGTATTTTTCTGCGCGTATACGGTCGTTTCAGCATACGCGCTTACACGCGCGCTACATTACGCGCTTCAAAAAACCAGACTCACGTAAACGGGCGTGTTCGCTCGAAATGGTAGTGACGTCTTGTCAGTGTCAACATGGATTCTGACGGCTCGTGGTTATACGAGCTTAGAAGCGCGTCAACGGTCGTACGAGTTGCGCGCGTGCCAAAAGGCGCGCCTATACGCGCCTATATGCACTTCCAAAAACGAGCTTATACGCGCGTATAAAACGCTAATCTGAAACCGCTCTAAGCGATTGACTAACTTGTTCGCCCTCAGGGAGACACGCACGGCTTGCGGGGATGAGCTTTGCAACACTGTGGCGATTGGAATCGAAAATTTTGTTACATGGCAAGTATATTATTAATTTAAATGAAAGTCATACAACAAAAGGACGCATGCAACTGTGCCGAAATATCGGTTAATCGAAATAAAGGTACGTGGTATATATCGCGAAAGACAAACTACTGCAAAAGACCACCAGGTTTATATTAAAAAAATGTTTAAATACACATCTAAAATACGTTCGCTATCTGATTAAATGTATAACCAAAACATATTATGACAATGAATATGTGTACCTAAACGTGCAGACGGCACGGCATACACATTTTTGTTGGTTAATTAATCGTCTAACATATTTGCAATCCTGTTCTCACTTCATATAATCAATTATTGTCCTCGAAATATTAATTCGTCACGAAGATCCAATAAAGCTCGTGAAGGATTCAATGAAAATGGCTTCATATGTCACGTTACCCATCTGGCGCAATATTAGCAAACTTTAGCAGCCTGCGCCTAGCACAATACAGACTTACTTGATTGCTGTTTGATTTATGGAATAATTATTTATTATACTGCTAGTACTACCTTCGTCATTTTATTTTTTCCTCTATGATTTTGGTAACGGTCGCAAATTGTGTCTGATTTTGGATATCACTTGATAAGACAACGGTACTTATTTATTTTATACTTTATTGTACACTTACATACATACATATCGTCATGCCTTTTATCCCCGAAGGGGTAGGCAGAGGTGTATTTCTACACCCACTTTTCGCCAGATATACTTTAGTCCCACGTAATAAGGGGCGAGCCTATTGCCGTACCGGGCACATTTCTAGACTCCGTGCTGCTACTGAGAATTTCGTGACAGAAAAACCCAATAACAGTGCCCGACCCAGGAATCGAACCCGGGACCTCCCGATCCCACGCGCACATTTATGCCACGAGTCCAACGAGGCAGTCGTATAGGGTTTGATGTCGAGTTTTCCGTCTCTACGCAAAGATGGTATTTACTTCGTGTTATCCCTTAGTCGCCTCTTACGACACCCACGGGAAGATAGGGGGTGGTGATACTTGTATTCTATGCTGTCAACCACACGGCTATAAAACATTTTAAGGAATTATAAATTAAATACAGTACAATGGGCGGCCTTATCGCTAAAAGCGATTTCTACCAGGCAACCTTTGGATGGAGATATTATTGGTAGGAAATAAATGGTAGTTGTAGAAGTGTACCAGTACCTATGTAAAAATATGCATAGACTTAATATATATATAAATAAATATAATATTGAGATTCCTATACAATAATAATATACTTACATACATATATATAAATATATTAATATGTGAAACAGGAAATTTTATAATGTTAGATAGTAGTCCTTGACTAAAGTTTTGAACCTGCTTACCGTCTGAGTCTGTCTAATATTTAACGGTAACGCATTCCATAGGCGAACAGCACTGACAGAAAAAGATTTATCAAGAAATGATGTGGAATGTACCGTGATTTTTAGTTTTAAATTTTCTGATGACCTCAAATAACGATTATGCGTATCATGAAGGAATTCGAATCTTCCTTTAAGATAGGAGGGAGTTGAAGGGTTGAACAGTATATTGTACAGCGAACAGAGAATATGAGCATTCCGGCGATGTCGTATGGGTAGCCACTTGAGCTGTGTTCGAAATTGTGAAACATGATCGTATTTGCGTAATCCAAATATGAATCGTATACAGAGATTTTGAAGGCGTTCAAGTTTGTCTAGCTGGTTTTCGGTGAGATCTGCATAATCAATAATTACTTATTAAAATCTAACAGTTTATTTATGCCTTAATGTTGTGGTATAATTATGAAATCGAAATCAATGGGATAAGCTTCTTTTTCGCAGTTTTGAGACCGCCCGAAGGACTCTGTCATGCCTTGAGCCGACAGCTTTAGCTTTAACTTTTCAAAGCACGGTAGCGCTCTCATGTAAATGCCGCACGTCTCCCATCCCTAATATCTCCCATCCATAACTTTGCCGACCTAGTCGGTACAAACGGCGGACCCAGTCACGATAGTTTGTATAGTAATAAAAGTATACGAAGAAGCTTGTGAAGTACCTATATAGTACTAGTCTCAGTACTGTGAAGTGAAAGTCTTCAATGCACTGCTATATAGTATTTATTATAAATTTATATGTAATCAATTAGTGTATGATTTATTTAACTTGAGGCCACACGACGTCATTAAGAAGGCTAATGATGATGATGTTTTACATGTTTTTGTCAAACCGGACTAACTTAGATATTATTGGCACAAATAGAGAATTTTTCGACGATCTCGTGACCAAAATTATAATAATATAATAATAATAATATTCTACCACATTCACACAACACCATCTACTCCCAATCTAAGCAGAGCTTTTACTATGGGTACTACATACATAATAATATATATAGAAACATTAATTAATTATTTTCTATAACAAAATCTCAGGAATGTCCATGATAAATCAATATGAACTTGCAAACACACTGCCTCACGATAGCTTATTCCAATATCTGATGACGATTTTAAAATGTGAATATTATAATAGAAGCAATGACTCTAATCGGTTCTTAAGAAATATATAAATAATGCCCGTTAGAGAGGTTTTATCAGTTTGGCGACCCGCCAAACTGATAAAACCTCTCTAACGGGCCTAAACGAAACGGGTTCGGGTTCCTAAACGAGTACAAGGGTGACGAATCGGTTCTTTTAAAGTTGTCATCGATTTGGATGGCCCATAGCTACAATTTATGAAAATCTAGATCAGAGATTAAGTAAAGCTATATACTTATAAATCATCATCAAAACCAGTTGCGCATTTACACAATATGCTACCCGTAGAAGTAACGCTACCTCTGTCTACGTGAAGCTACATAAGCCTACGGGTATCTACGTACAGCTACGATTTTCTTGTTAGGTGCACTTCAAAATTTTTAAATGTATATTACGGTTTGTTTAGGTGTGTATTATATCAAAAGGGCAATTCTCGTATTTTATATGATATTGAAACTTTATTTTGAATGAAATGAGATTAAATTTTGAATTGACTCAGAAACGGTATTCTGCTCATTTAATGTCATTATCGTCTCATTTGACTTTTATATTTTGACGTCGACACATTGTTCAGGATCTAGTCACGATAACATTCAAATATCAGTTAATTTAGAAGAGTACCATCTGTGACATAAGTATGACACCTACATTAGATTGAAACTGCATTTTGAACAAATATAATTAGGAGAATTGGGCATCTGATGTTAAAATTTTGCTAAAGATAATCGTATGTTATGCTGTGTGCATAAATCCCAAACCAGAGCACCTCGGCAATATAATAGCTTATCTCAATAAAGTATTCTTATACCGTAACACTCTGAACATTCTTTATTATCTTCCCCACATTGATCATACACGAGAACAAATTGTTTATCAAGAACAACACGAGCCAGTGCACGTACTCAAACAATAAATAACTGAACTTTTTTGCGCACTGATCCACCGCCCACCGGCTCTCCTCTGCGAAACTTCACATTTATGATACCGTAATATGGAGCTATGGAAGGAAAAGTTATGATATTTTGTACAATATCTTTCACTACCATAGCTTGTGTTTGTCTTAAACTGTGCTTGTCTATAGTATGTGCGTGTGTAAAAAAAATACGAGAAAATTTCAATAATAACCGCGGCGATAGCCCAGTGGTGTGTAATGGACTGCCGAAACGATGGTCTTGGGTTTGATGCCCAGGTACCCAGGGCAAACACCTCAGACTTTTCGAAGTTATGTGGACATTAATAATGTTAATTATTATCGCTTGCTTAATAATGTGCCCGGTAGAAGTCAATAGGCTCGCCCCCTATGCCATTGGGACAGAAACATCACTGGCGAAGTGTGGGTGTGTAATACACCTCTGCCTACCCCTTTGGGAATAAGGGCGAGAAGTTATGTTATGTTCAATAATAACCAAATTATGCTTTTATGTCTAAATATAATTCAAACTAAATTCAAATCCATTATTACATAATTATAAAACGTATACAATTTGTCATTGAACGTTTAAAATGTAGAACAGTCCTTTAGAAATAAATTTGCTGTAATATTGTGAGCTTACAAATTATATACTGTCTAGACGATATTAATCATATTAGTCAAAACGCTATGAATAAAATTTTTCAATAAAATATATTAACCTTTAGGCACTGTTTTGACTTTGACAGAATTTTACCCGTATAATAATATTACTGCGTGGCCATTTGCAAAATAGCGAGTTATTTGCTTTATCTGTATAGAAAAATAGAATTCTTGCATTGCTGACTGACTGACAGGCTACGCACAGCCAAAAATATTAAATGTATGCCTAAAATATTTAGTTATCGCAAATAAGACTAATTTCGCTCTTGCTGTTGTCTGGAGTCACACGTTACACATAATATTACGACACATACTTACTTAATTTGATACGGATCCTTCAGTTAAGATATACGCCTTCTCTTCTATGCATCAATACATATAAATAAAATTCAAAGTCAAGTCAAAGTTAAAATCATTTATTCATCTAGGTCACAAAGTGACGCTTGTGAACGTCGATTTATTAAGTTAATTACTTAATGAATCTACATTTACAGCCTCGTTTGCAAAATCCAAAATCAAATAGGTAGAACCACGAGAAAGAACAGGCAATAAAACTCGTGGCCACTCTTTTTAATCGCCAATATACTGTACATAAATTTCATTGTTGTAAGGAGCTGCAACTGTTTCACACTGTACTTAATTACTTGTAAATAGTTACACATAATACTCAAACAATTCATTTAGTTACTAAATTAAGTGCCTTCAGTTAGGGTCCCAATGTTAATATTGTGTAATAGGAGCATCCACTTACGTCTCATAATGTAGGCAAATCGCGACCATGTTCAAAGCCACGGTGGAAATGTATGTTACAAAAAGTGACGGTATATGAAATACAAAGATATTACAAAACGTTAGTTTACAGCCCATGATCACGAATTATCTTCATCTTACAGTGCAGTAACTTTTTTATAAAATTAATTGAATAACTATGTAAATGTAAATGCAGTAAGTTAAATGACCTAATAATAACATAACTAGAAATGTTATATAAAAATAAACTGAGAAATACAAAATATCTTCATAGTTTCGAAATACGTATAAAAACCATGAGTTGACTAGTGAAGCGGCCAGCTATTATTATCACTGAAATAATCATTAATTGTATCGCCCTTTATTAATAAGACAGCCTTTTATTTTACTTTTAAACGTACCAAATGGTAATTCTAAAAGACTAATTGGTATTTTATTATATATACGAATACCTAACCGTACAAAAGAATTGTTAACTTTAAGTAAACGATGATAGGGGGAATATTATTTATGCCTGTGTCGTATATTCATATTATGTATTTCCCCTTTCGTTGTAAATAAACCTATATTTTGCCTAATATACAATATACTTGCAAATAAAAATTGTGAGGCTGTACTGTAAGAATTCCTATAGACTTAAAGCGTTACCTATGAATTTATTTTGCACCTAACATGGATATTGCTCGTATCGCTCGTTTTCGGAGAACGAAGATATTCTGAATATCGGCAGCTTTACCCCATAACAAAATGCCGTAAGACATGACACAATGAAAATAGCTAAAACATACTAAACGAGCCGTGTCGATGTCAGTAAGTTGCCTAACTTTTCTGACGGCATACGCAGAAGAGCTGTATATGTGCACCCCATTGTAACTTATTATCTAATGTAATACCTAGAAACACTGTAGAGTCTACTGTCTCAAGTTCCTCCCTATCTAGCATAATATGTGGTCCCAGTTGTCTTACGTTAGGTAAAGCAAATTTAACGCATTTAGTTTATCTACTATTAGTGCAATTGAAGGGACTGTCTGTGATTTCAACCGTTTATATAAAATATTTGCGTTACTGACTGACTTAGAAACAAGCTACAGTTATAGCTATCAGGCGAATTGAATATGTTTGGCATGTGTGTTCCTAAAGGACCGTAGGGGTGCACTTTCTTTTTCCTTTTTTTTTGACATCTCCCGCGCTAGGACCAAATCCTGTGTCACGGGGGACTTTATAAACATACAACTAACGGATACAATGAGCACCCAGTCTTGAAACAAAAATTTATCAATAACACAAAGTGTTGTCTTGTGTGGGGATCGAACCCACAACATTCCGCACAGTGTCACGCGGCGAGAGGGCTGCTCAAACCACCTCGCCAACCGTGCGGGCACTAAGAAGGAATTTCCAGAAATCCTCTCAGGTTAAGGCAAAAACACCAAAATTTTAAAAATATGTACGGGCCTAAACTTTTTTTTTGTTTTTTGTTTTTTTGGTGTTGGCTTGCAAAATCCTCATGGAGTCCTTCTGCCCCGGGGGAAGGGCGAAGGGGACTGTCAGACTCATAATGACTAAAAACCAACCCGTGTTCCTCATGTACCCGTGTGTCGGAGAATCGAGTATCGCCGAAGCATTTCTCGCTACCCCCCGACGGGTATTGGCCCGCCAGATGGTCAGGCGCGCTCCGAACAAAACCCCCTTGGCAGCGGATGAAGGTGTTGGGCTCCGCCGCCAAAACACCCAGCGGCCGCAGAGGATAGGGAGGACGGCAAAGCAACACCGCATCTCCTCTTCCTCTGCGGCCCCACTGCGACGCAACAATGGTGCACCCCTATTTGGTCCCGGGAGATAGGGCGCGCGGCAATGCAACACCGACACGCCTCTCCTCTCGCGACCGCGCCCGACTGCGAGGGGCAGAAGAACTCTCTCTGGCACCAGCACCATTGGACGCATCCTGCGCAGGCCTCCGTCAAGCCTACGCGGAGCGTCCACTCCCGGGATCTCAGATAGCTTCACCGTGGGTGACCTAACCACGGTTACTGAGTCATGTGCGGGCCTAGCTGGGGACAACCTCTAGTACCATCTATTAGTGCTAGTCAGTCACAACTAATTTTCAAAACGAGACCAATGACGAAATCAAATTTAAAATTATACACACCACATTAATTTCCGTATTATTTTTCAACCGTGCAATATTATATTTGTCATTAGTTTTGTTCAAAAAGTTCGATCCTTTCTAAGTAAGGTAGGTATACATGTTTGAAATTCAACGCTTGCACTCCGCTGCGTGAAAACGCTCCAGAGTATCATAAAAAAGGTATACCGGTGACAGCAAAACCTTTACAACACGGTAGTTTGTTTTCAACTGCAACTGTTTTCACGCGTGACTAAAATAAATCTGTCTGTATACATACATACATACATAGACTCACGCCTGTTTCCCGGAGGGGTAGGCAGAGACTACGGAACGCCATTTGCAACGATCCTGACATACCTCACTTGCTTCACTCACTCCCATCAAGTTTCTCATGCATGCTCTTCTGTTAAGGGTACTTCTGACTTGTCCTTTTTTCAGGATGTCTCCAATCTGGTCAGAGAACGTTCTCCTAGGTCTTCCCCTTTGTCCTGTCCCATTCACACTAGCCTGATATATCTTCTTTGTCAGTCTATCGTCATCCATCCTCTCCATGTGCCCAAACCATCTTAACATGCCTTTCTCAATGCTTGTCACTACATCTTCTTTTACCCCACACCACTCTCGTATCACACAATTCTTTACTCTGTCGGTCAAAGACACACCACACATACTTCTCAGTGCTCTCATTTCTACAGCATTTATTCTACTTTCAAATCTCTTCTGCCATACCCAACTTTCACTACCATACATAAGGGTAGGCACTAACACACCTCTATGTACAGCCAAACGTGCCTTTTTGGACACGTTTTGACTGTTCATAAACGCCTTCAGAGCTCCATTCACACAATTACCTGCATTAATTCTCCTTTCAATATCTTTTTCATTCTTACCATCTCTTGTAAACAACGTACCTAAGTAAACAAACTCATTCACTTGTTCCACTCGCTGTCCATCGATCAAAACATTACAAGCCGTAACGCATTCCTCCTTTTCAAAAACCATAACTTTCGTTTTACTTACATTCACTTTCATTCCTTTCCTTTCTAACGCACGATGCATGATTGTTACCATCTCCTGCAACTCCTCCGTTGAAGATGCAAGTATAACCTGATCATCAGCATAAACGAGGCATTTGACGAGTAACCCATTCATCCTTAATCCGCAGTCACTATGTTTTAAATCTTGCAAACAACTGTCCATGAAGAGGTCTGTATATATGAAATTGTTGCGTTACTGATTGATAGACTAGTCACAGCCAAAACTATTGGAGGCAAGAAGCTGAAATTAGGCATGTATGTCTCCTGGAGATCGCAGGGGTGCACTAAGAAGAGATTTTCTGATATTCCCACGGGATCAGGCAGAAACGGTTAAATTAAATAAAAGTTCTTTATAATAAACACGGACCTGTGGTGACATAGCTGATGTATTTTCTATTCTTTATTGCTTTCTACAATATCTACCAGGTTCCTAAAATTAGATACATATACGCCTTTTTCCCGTCGGGGTATGCAGATACTACAGAACGCCAATTGCATCTATCCTTGCAAACCTCACGCGCTTCCTCTACACTCATTACTCTTTTCATACATGCTCTCCGTTTTCGGGTACTTCGGACCTTGCCGTTTTTAGGACGTCCCCAATTTGTTGAGGAATGTCCGACGAGTGTCTGTCGTGACCGATTTGCCCACACACATTTTACAGTATAGATAATTTTATTTAATTACCAGCTGAGCCCGCGGTTACTCTCGCGTTATTTATGGTCACTACTCCACATCCGTGGCTCATAGGGTAATGTTTATAGCCTGTAGCCGTCCTCGATAAATTAAATCGAACCAGTAGAGCCTGAAATTAGCGAAAAAACAAACTCTTCAGCATCACAATATTAGTATAGATTTATAAAAGCTGCTTTATTTATAACTACTTACAGAAAAACAAGATGCATCCAGGAATTTGCGCCACTTATTTCTTGCAGGATTCTATATTGTTGGAATAGTTTCACAAATATTTTAGTGACAGGGGCTCTAATAGCTGAACGTTATTAAATTTATGGTAATGGAACAAGTTTGGCTATACATTTTCCTTAAATTTATTGCTGGGTTCGCTGATTTACATTCTAGAGTATCAAAGTTGCATCTTTTAATGTTGTGACTTGTAATTAAACTATTGTTACTAAAACTTAGGAGCGTTATCTCACAATACAAATTGTTGGCAACCTCAAAAATCATAGACGTCCACGCCTGTAGTTCAGAAAACATCAACTTGGATGCATACGACTAAGGAATCAGAATAAATATAATTAAAAAAACCTTAAGGCGCTGTTATACCTCAGAAGCCGTGAAACACCTAATTTTTCGTCGCGCATCTAGCCATAACGGTACATATTACAAACTAGCAAAAATTAGAGCTTAAAGTCAAAAGTCTGAACAAAAGACTTTTGAAAGAATTTTTCATGTACGTAAAATTGAATCACGGTAAAAAATCACAAAATCGAGGCTGAAAATAATCTTTCGTCTCACTGTTTGCAATATTTTGATCGTAAGCTGTCATATTTTTTTTGATAATATAGTAGGAAATCTAATGAACTAAAGAATTACTCTATTTATTTTCATATTATACGTGTATATTTTGTAAAATTTAATAAAATCTGCCAAACGTCTATGATTTTGACGCTCGGTAGATCCCATCAATATCAAACGCTTCAGCAATTTAAACCTTATTAGCATAAGCGGTGTACTGAGTGTCAGTTGCTAGTTTACGTCCCACCCAGACCTCATCATTCGGCTATGAGCCCTGTGAGAGATAGGTCATATCGCTTGCGTCTCCGCTGCACGAAATTTTACGTAAACCAGTTTGTTATTATAATACGCCGATTTGAGTACGTAATTTCATGTTTTATGTTATAGACTGAATACTTTGAATCAAATAGCCTTTTAATGTGTAATGATCTTTCTAGTATTATATACGTGTTCACTGTGTCTTGTTGTTGAAGGTCACTCTTCAATAAAAGGGGTTTTGAGTTAACCGAATTTATTTGCGCGGAATCGAATCAAGTATACAAGTTGTCGTTTAGACGGTAGGGAACTGACTGGGGGGAGTATGCAGGCGCGCTACCTCGTAATTAATATGATGCAATGCATTGTATTGTTGCGTCATACACTGCACATGTCCCAACAGTCATCCCCCTTTTACAAAAAAAAATGCTGAAAAAAAAAACTATAAGTCGATATCACATGTGTTCTAACATAATTACAATAACTTAAAGTTACTTATAACAGTGCAGAAGGCACACAGGAATGTGCGGCGTTGCAAAAATGGTCGCCTTGCTCGGATTGAATGACGCGTTACCTGCGATCGGTTCACATTACACATTTGATACGCTGTTATATTTATAAAGGTTACAAAATCTTAAACAATGTCGAATTAATGTTCACCAATCTAATAAGTTATATAAGTTTGTTCAATTGAATATTATAACATTCATACACATTATTTATATCTTGTATGATTATATAGATACTTACATTTATATGTATTTATACATACGTATTTACGGTACACTCTTTATAACATTTTAACACTATAACATATTACTGTTATCATACTTGTAGAATCATAAGTTTAATTAAAACACTTGGAAAATAAAATGCCATGAAGTATACCTCTATACCGTCTGTTGAGCCTGAGAGGTCTGGAATTGCTGGACTGTCCTGCCCATCTCTTTACGCAACCACCCTCGGGTTCTGGTACAACATGCTCCGCTACAAAAATATATTATCAACAAAGACAATAGTATAACAATTGCTATGGACATGGCTCCGTACATTTTCATGTGAGTTTCTATTTCACTAAAATTGGCGCTATTTGCACCGTTTTGGGCGATAATAATCTCTTCCTGTTTACTGTATGTCTTACCCATTTTTGTAAAACAATTTAGCGATATGACAATAAACTCGTCTGATTTAATATACTTGTACAACCTTGACAAAATGTGGATATCTAATGACGAAATATAATTACTCATTATATAAAGCAATTTCGCAATTACTTGCGAGTTCGAAATATTGTTATCCTTGCAATTTTTCAATACAAGTGAATATACAGGTTGCGCTGATTTTTATTCTATTGCTACTTGTTCAATACGCTATATATTATCCTACTGCTTACCTTACACTACGTACTTATATAATTTTATACATGTGCGATAGCTACTGATGTAGCACCGACTTAAAATTTTGTCTCTATCCTACTATTTTTAAGGGTGGTTACCATAGTGGCCTACTCTGCTATAATTAATTACACCCCTTGGGGCCCTCAGTACCCACTACGGTAACGCCGCAAATAGACATACATATATAAATAACGCTTACACATTAAATCTTATTCGCGGTTTAACTACGCGATCACTTCTAGTTATAACTTTATTGTCAGAATTCTTTTTACCGGTTTGTATCATAGGTGTTGTGGTACGATTAATACTAACATTGTTATCGAATTTATTACAGTTCTCATCCTCTGTCTGTTCGTTCAAAATATGCGCGGCTTTTAACCTATCAATGGATGGACCTTTGCGGTTCTATTAGGCAACTGGATGGTATATACTTTATCTGTCCTATTCAACACGCGATAAGGGCCTTCGTATGTTGGGGATAAGGACTTCTTAACCATTTCGTTCCGTATAAACACATGTGTACACAACTTTAAATCTTTACTTACAAATATTTTTCTACTACCGCTAACTGATCTACTCTGAGGTTTCATTGAACTAATTGTTTTGCGTAACTGTACTATGTAATCATGGTGACTGTCGCTTTGGCTACTTTGCTGGAAAAAATCTGATGGTAATCTTAAAGGTTGTCCATACATCAATTCTGCGGCACTATATCCAGTGTCAGTTCTTAACGCGGCTCTTAACCCTAACATAACCGTCGGCAATTCGTCTGCCCAATCCACCCTATCGGCCAATCTCGCTGTTAACGCATTTTTCAATGAACGATGCCATCTTTCTATTAATCCATTACTCTGTGGGTGGTACGCCGTAGTATGAATTTTTTGTACGCCTAATAGTTTCATAAGTGCGCTAAAGAGATCGCTTTCAAATTGTCTTCCTTGGTCTGTGGTTATTCTACTAGGGCAACCAAATCTACATATCCACTCTTTAAATATTACGCTAGAAACCGTGTCAGCTGATATGTCTAAAACTGGAATAGCTTCTGGCCAACGCGTGAAACGGTCCATAATTATTACGCAATAACGATACCCATGGCGTGACGTAGGTAACGGACCAACTATGTCAGTATGAATTTGTTCGAATTTCGTACATTTTGGAAAATCTACTAAGTCTGAAAGTGTGTGTCTACTTATCTTGGCTTTTTTGGCAAGATATGCACGTTTTTGCCCACTCATTTACCTCCTTATTCATTCCTGGCCAAAAAAATCTTTTAGTTACTAACTTCCTAGTCGAACGAATGCCTGGGTGACTTAAGTTATGAATACTGTCGAAGGCTAACTTCCTAAATTTCTTTGGTAAATACGGTCTAGCGGTATCCGTCGAGACTTCGCAATATATTCTCTTATCAGAGCCTGGTACAACTATGTATTTGAATTCGTGCTTATTACTATCTGAGTCGGTAACTCTACACTCTGCGTCCTGTGCGCGAGCTAATTCTCCGTAATCTATCGTGGTTGGACACAAAATAGACTCAACACGCGATAATGCGTCTGCTACTGTATTCTCTGAGCCGTTTATGTGTTGTATATCGCTCGTAAATTCGCTGATATACATTAACTGTCTGGCTCTTCTAGGAATTTCTTTATCACTTCTAATCTTTGTAAAAGCGTATATCAACGGCTTGTGATCCGTAAAAATCGTTATCTGTCGCCCTTCTATCATATTTTTGAAATGTACCATCGACATGTAAATGGCAGATAGTTCTTTATCATAAGTACAATATTTTCGCTGTGTGTCTGATAGTCTCTTTGAAAAATATCCTAGCGGTAACCATTTATCCTCAATCTTTTGCTGCAGCACAGCACCGACACAAGTATCTGACGCATCCGTCATTAAGGCTAAAGGTACATCTACGCTAGGGTGAGACAATGTAACGGCGCTTTTAAGGCTATCCCTACATTGTTCAAAAGCTTCAATACTCTTTTCGTCCCAACCGATTTTAGTTTTATCCTTTTTCTTCGAATTGTGTAAAAAATTATTAAGTACAGCCTGGTGTTCTGCGGCGTGAGGGAGGTGTGACCTATAAAAATTGATCATTCCTAAAAACCTACGTAATTGTTCTATCGTTTCTGGTCGCTTATAGTCGGCAATAGCCTTCACCTTATCCGGCAATGGGCTTATGCCGTCCTCCGACACGAAATACCCTAGAAATTCTACTTCTGACTGCCCGAAAACACATTTACTTACATTAATTGTAATACCTAATTCATTAAATCTATTAAACAGAATCCTAACGTGTTTTTTGTTTATCTCTTCTGTGTCTGACGCTACCAAAATATCATCTAGATAACAGAAAATTGCTGATTTACCGCTTTTATCTTCTAGGCGTTCTATTCCCTTTAATACCTGTTGATCCATAAACCTTTGGAAGGTTTGGGCGGCATTCCTAAGACCAAAACTCATCCTGGGGAATTCATATAAACCAAATGGCGTACATATACTGGTTTTCTCTACATCTTCTGCCGCAACTGCTATAATATGATAAGCTCTTTTCAAATCTAACCTAGTATAGTATTTCTTATTAGGTAACACATATGTAAAATCTTGAAGTCGTGGTACTGGGTATCGATCTGGTTTCGTAATAGCGTTAAGCGCTCGGTAGTCTCCGCATGGACGCAATTGGCCATCCTTTTTTAAAACTACGTGTAGCGGACTGGCCCATTCTCCTTTACTAGGCCTACAAATACCTAATTCCTGCATTTTATGAAATTCTTCCTTTACTTTCATATACCGGTCTGGAGGTAATGGCCTTGGCCGCGCGAAAACCGGGGAACCGGAAGTTATGATATGGTGATACACGGAATGAGTTGGTTCCTTGTACATAATAGGCTTAGTTATACTTGCAAATTCCTCTAAAATCTCTCGGTAGGGGTTGTCGCTTTGTATACTCCTAATTGAAGGCTGATCATGCTTTGTAACGCACCCTATTACACGTAAATTTGTTATACTGTCTGTAAGTCTCCTATTATATATATCTACCACTAATTTATAGTATTCTAGAAAATCAGCACCTATGATAGCTTGCTTAACATCACAAATTATAAAAGTCCATTTCAAGCTTCTACGCAACCCTAAATTTAACTCTAATGTATTAATACCATACGTTCTAATTTCGGTGTTATTCGCTGCAAAGAGTTTATATTCACTGAGTAATTGTTCGCACTTAAACTGACTTACCGGTAAGACGGAGACGTTGGCACCTGTGTCTACCAGAAAACGGGTTCCGGTTGTTCTGTCCCTTATACACAAACGATGGTTCTTTTCTGGCTCGACGCAGTCTCCCATCGCTATAGGCTGCACCGCATCTAGTTTTCCGACTCGTCATTCTTGTCGCTTTTCCTCGGCTGCTTCCAGTTGCAGGGCTTCTCACACGCTCTAGCCCGATTCCTGTAACGAAAATGATACCTGCAGAGCCAGTTTGGGCTCTGCGGGGTCCTCGGTGGTCCTCTGGGCAGTGAACGTGACCTTGACCTGTTTCTATTCCACGGGTTGCCGTTATCATACTGCTGCTGTCGTCCTCTAATTTCATTAATTTCCACTCGCAGCGTTCGTAGTTCCCTTGTCATTTCTGCCAGTTGCTCGGTCATATTTGGCGTCACTGATACTGTCGACGTCGGCGTTGATACTGCGGCAATTTCCATAGGGCGTAGATTTTCCATGATCTTGTCAGCTAACGCGGCTAATTCGTCTAATTTCGTATCCTGTGCCACCGATAGAACTGCTTTCACCGAACCCGGAAGTCTAGATATCCATAGACGTTTCAATGCTTCTGTGGAGACCTGAGTGTTAGTGGCAAGCTCTGACATTCTTCTCAGAAGTTGTGACGGGCGTTGAGTTCCTAAATCCATCTCCGAAACTAGCTTGTTAAATTGTCGTTCAGCGCTCTCCTCGTAAACGGTAATTAATCTGTTTCTTATGGCTTCATACTTTCCATTTTCAGGTGGCGTAATAATAAGATCATAATTATACTTGCTGTAAGGCGTCCCTGCCCAACTTCGCTACTACCATGTTGAATTTCGTAGTATCTCCTTGTTTCTGCGGCTCCAATATCGAATCGAATTGAGCAAACCATAATTTCGGCATGTCCTTCCAAAATTCCGGTATCTTCGATGAAACGGATATCGCTGCTAGATCTGTGACTGACTGTGTTGTCGCGGTAATTTCGGCTTGACCTTGTCCCGTAACTGCAGGCTTATTCATTTTCTGTATTTAGTTCGTACACCGGTTTATTTCAAAAGTTTCCCTTGAGCACTAAAACTAACTTGCAAGGCTGTAACTACGCTCTAGCAAGGAGTCAAATTCCGCTACCCTGTTCGCTGCACTATGTAATATAACCGCACTGTCCAAAAAAATATATCACGTCGGTGTCACCACTGTAATGATCTTTCTAGTATTATATACGTGTTCACTGTGTCTTGTTGTTGAAGGTCACTCTTCAATAAAAGGGGTTTTGAGTTAACCGAATTTATTTGCGCGGAATCGAATCAAGTATACAAGTTGTCGTTTAGACGGTAGGGAACTGACTGGGGGGAGTATGCAGGCGCGCTACCTCGTAATTAATATGATGCAATGCATTGTATTGTTGCGTCATACACTGCACATGTCCCAACATAATGTAACTATGGGCACATATAATTAGGACCTAAGTTTATACTCTTGTTGCGCTTAATGTGTTATTGTTTCTGTGCTTATAAATATATAATTAGAAGAATAAAATATGGACAATTAGAGAAATGAAGTTCTACGAAGGATTTGTACAAGAAAGCGTCGTAATAAAATAGAAATTCATCCATGGCCAAGTGATTATGAAATATGTAACATTTTTACACAAATTATTTTCATAAGAGTCTTTTATGACTAACTATGTTATAGATTATCGATTATGCATAATATAATTATATAAATTATTCTCACAATACATAGCTGCCACAGTTTTAAGTTTTTGAAAGAGTAATAACATAAAATCGAATCATTTTATGTACCTATATTTCAAATTCATTAGCTTGTCAGAGCGCCTGGAGCGCTAAGATGCCGCCACGGCGAACAATAATGATGACAGCGCTAATATGGCGCTCCGCAATCCGCACACAAGCGGTAACGAATGTTGTATTATTGTGTTTTGAACGTAAACCTTTTTAGGTACATCGGGTAAAACTTTGATTATTCATAAACTATTAGGTATGTCTCAGTACATCTAATATCTTTTTAATTTCTAAAATCAATCATTTATAAGTAAGAAGGTGACTTCTCTGTTTGCTATAACACAAGATATAGTATTTTTTTAATAATAAAGTAGGTAACTAATTATCTTTATTGTAATTACAGTGAAGTTAAAGATAACAGTTCTGCAACGTCTTACACACATTTGACAGTCATTCCTAACACGATATGTTCAAGAGCTAGCCAAGAAATGCCAAACAATTTTTTTAATAAATTTGACTCAAATTCCGTAGTGATAAGCAAAAATTACAAGAGGGATAGCAGTGACTGGTTCGAATTGCGTAAGAATATGTTGACAGATTGAAATTTTGGTATAGTGCTAAAAAGAAGAGATAACAGCAGTAAAGCCAACTTAGTAACAAAATATTTTGTACAAATAAAATATTTGCAATGTAAAATCAGTTGCGCATGGAATCTATAATGAACAACTGGCTTTGCAACAAATGTAACAATCGAGCCTTGTGGATTATCCGTTTATTGGTGCCACGCCAGATGGATTAATAGGCCCAAACACGATTGTGGAAATTTAATATTCTAAAGTTGCCTATAACAATGGCCTGGAGAATAGTATACGAGCAAATAAAACACAAATATGGAAACATGTTAAAAAAGTGAACTGACTAGTCTAAACAAATATTGTAATTGTTATTACCAAATTCAGCGGCAACGCCACGTTACATGCAAACAAAAGTGTTTATTTGCTGTGTGGAGTGGTGAAAGTATACCACAAAAAATAGAAATTATAGAAAGAGATGATGTTTTCTGGGAGAAGCTTGTGGCGTTTTATATGAATTGGCAGTTGCCTGAAATTGTTGATTCTCGTCAAGCTCAAGGGATGGCATTGCGAGATCACGGAGAGGAAAATGTTTCATCAGTGCTTGAAATTTCTACAATACCAAGCCGTAGAAGGAAAGTAAATGAAACTGTGCCTCGTGAACAACAGCAAATAATAAGTATTGAAGCCTTATCACCTCACACACTGCCTTTAACATTCGATGAGAATAAAGAAAACCTGCCGGGTTGTAGCAGACAGGTAACTTTTGATGAGCTGTAAACTCTGTATTTCGTTAATAAATTATAAATGAATATAAATAAATATCTTTTAATATTTATTTTCTTTGAAACAACACATATTTGAAGCGAAAGAATTTTTTTATATTTTTCCATACAAACATGTATGACGAGAGCTAACGAAAAAGCAGTAACTCAAATTCTAATTCTATAATTTTCTAAGCGACATAGCAGTATCTCATGAATAAGGTATATCCACATATATTTTTGATGTTTCATCTATTTTGAAAAATAATAATGGGTTGGGTTTCGAAACGAGTCTCTCCAATCACTCACAACCCCTAAAAACGGCGACGTATTTCGAAACCTTTGCCATAATAATTATACCTATAATAACAATAAACATCCATAAATAAATAAAAGAAATCAACTTTTACTAAACTTCAATTACCTCGTAACTCGCTTTAGTTGAGATACGGCTTTTGCGCTTAGTAGAGCAGTATTGTGTTTTTTAGGGTACCGTAGCCAAAAATTGTAAAAACGGAACCCTTATAGATTTGCAATGTCTGTCTGTCTGTCCGCCCATATGTCACAGCCAATTTATTGCAAAACAGATTTAAAAACTAGCAGGAATGGAATTAGATGTAGGTATTCTATGAACTGCTTCACTATTTTTATACAAAAACAAAACAAACATAAAAATGGCCTCTCCATACATGGAACTGACTTAATTATTTTTATCATCTTACGGCACGTAGGTATTTACCTACTTTCGTCAACATTTAATACCTGTAACGTCTAATGTAAACCAGTTTTGCTCATGGCTGCACTTAGAACAAAAATTGCGCTATGCCTATATTGCACAAACAGATTGATGTATGTAATATGAATTTTAATATCAGTATCTCAATTCAATATGCTAAAACGTTTTGCTTGCGATTTTGAAATATTGGAATACGGATGTCGCCAGAATACGGCCGCACGCGACAAGAATGAAGGGGGGCGCCCCGCAGTAGACGGAGCTAAGCTCCCTTCACCTCCCCTGCTTCACTCCCTCATTTACCAAAACAGTCGCTTAGGACAGCGCCTTAAGGCTACTTCTCCGCACCAACACATAAATAATTATCCAAATTAGACCAGTAGTTCCAGAGACTAGCGCGTTCAACCAAACAAACTCTTCAGCTTCATTGTATACTAGTTGAGCCCGCAGTCACACTCACCTTATTTACGGCTACTGCTTCGCACCCGTGTCTCATAGCGTGATACTACATTGCTTATAGCCTTCCTTGGTAAATAGATTATCCAACACAAAAAATATTATCTTTGTCGAAAAAGTATTTCCTGAGATTAGGGTGATCAACCGACAATCAAACTCTTCTTCAGCTTTATTACATAAGTAGAGACTTCATATATTACAATTTTCTATTCACTATTATTATTCTACTATATTAAATTACCTATGCCTGCGTCACCATAATTAACAATTATAACGCTCGCCCTATAATCACTTAAGCGAGTTAGCTCAGACATGTTTCTGAAGCGCTCATATTATACCTCTAATATTAACCCTAATTAAGAAGGTACACAGTAAACCCCTGTTTCATTAGTTTCACACACAGCTTTTGTACTTGGGAAGCTACAATGTTTCAACACGTTGGTAATATCCGTAATATATTTTGTGCTGGTATCAAAATGGCATTTAGAATGACATAGATTCGAAAACAAATATTTAATGCCGTAAAGGCTTCATTACGAAAGAAATGGTAAATGTAATATCTGACTTAGTTTTAGATTTCAATCTTTAAAAAATACTTTTAAGAGAATGCATGTTATTTATTTCTTTTAGTTCGATATTTTATCAACATCAGAGTTGCTTATAATCAATCCAATTTCTGAGGAAAGAGTTAGCAGACTTCACATTTCTGTCCAAAAACTAACTTTTACACAGATGAGGCCAGAACTGAACTTCGAAACATTTAGTTCTTTTTTTTATAATAAGACAAGAAATACCTACTTTGCTTCCTCAAGATATAGCAGCCAGACAGAGCTACTTGTGTAATGATTTTGATATTAATTAATCTTTTTACATAGGGCCTGGAATAAAACACAACCACTTTACATTAAAAATATGTGAATCATACAAAGTATCTACTATCCCGTAACGGGTTCAAACCCACACCGTAGGTACTTAACAACAAAACAGCCATGCCAACAACAACGACATAGCGCAAACAACAATACGTAATTTCTTTTACATTGAACAGGGCAGTGCATTTTTTAGTTTTTCAATTTTCCTGCAATAATAAGAGCATAAAATTCATAATTCGTTCCTTGATATTCTTTTATGTCGGTCATGTATGGCTCACATGGTGGCAAATATCAAATTTTCGACATCTGGGCTCCATAAACCTTTTTTATGGTCTATAACTGACACTTATCCGCACAAGTCGTTAGTAATTTGGTTCGATATAATATTCATGGTGCTTTATATATGTAGATTGCTATTTTTACACTTTACGCATAATAGTCATTGAGTACACTAGCGGCTTATTTTATTTTTGTTTATTTTCAAAACAAACATCAATTAATATCTCTGGATTATAAACTTTTATAACACACGATAGCGCTTCATCGCGGATACACAAACAGTTAAGTGAAGAACGAGGAAGACAATTTTCATGAGCAAGAAAATCTATAGAGGTAAATAATTATATTAAAAAGCAATTCATGCACCATTGTCTATAAGATCTTTAATCATTATTGACTGAAATGTCAATGAGGATTTTGCGAATGCAATATAACCGGAACCTATGGACATGTAGGTGACTAGACTAATATGGCGGAGAAAACGTATTCAGTGCGAGCACTCAATTCGTAAGGCCACGAATTCATGCCCAAAGTGAGCTCCACCTTAGATGATTTTCTTTCGCATCGCTTCTTGCTACGTTTAACAAAATGTCTACGAGTTGAAAATACCACAAGTTCAAATGCACGAGCTGAGTATTTTTGACTTTGTGTCTGACCAGCTCAATATTTTTGGGTTCTTTACAATATAATGTCCTGTAAATTTATTCATCAAAAGATGAAATGATGCATGAATTTTTCAACGCAATAGAAGTGGTTGGTTTCATTCCACTTCACCAACTTTCAAAATAGTAACCTACAAAATCCGTGGCACAAGATAGCTAACAAATTACAAAATGTCGAGTGTCGACGTCCACGTCAACATTATCCGACAAAACATTGCATGATGTATCACGGCCGTATACCTAGAGAGGTAAACACGGAATATGGTACACACAATGTCCTTGCTCTCTTAGAATTCCGTCCCAGTACAAAAACCTTTGAAAAGTTTTATAATTATATTGAGTTGATTTTTCGAAATGTAACCACAACACGATGTATTTTAAGCGTTTTTAATATATGTATTTAATACACAGCATTAAACAATGCATTTGATGCGTACTTAATGGATTTCATACCGATGTATAAACCGCACTAAAAGGATAGTGTTTAATGCAGTCATTGAACATAATGTTTATAGTCCGGAAATGGTGTAATATGAATATAGGCTTAAAATAATTACCCATTGATCTCGTTTTAAATTTCTCTTTATTTATTCCTTTCTAATGGTTAAAAATATAAATTGAATATATCTTTAAAAGTGATATTGAATCAGCTCCATAAGTTGACGGAGCCCTTCTACCCAGGACTCCTATTCTTGGGTGTAGTAACTGTTGGGTTAAAGGGAAACCTAACATTACCTAGAGTTGCCCGAGCGAATGAGATTTGTTTAAATTGAATTCATATTGAGAGCTGCTATCGTTAACAATAATAAATTATCTATTCCCTCCCAGTATCATCATTAATAACTTACTCCAATGGCTCATCGACCCGAAGTGTGCCTTAGCCTCCAATACGAGAGAACGCCACTTCACCCGATCTTTGGCCATTTTTCGCCAATCATCAGCTTGAAGCGCCTTAAGAATCTGCTCCACGACGTCTTTCCAGCGGTATCTGGGATGACCGACAGGACGACGTCCCATTGGTCGACCCAAATACGCTCTCTTAACCGCACGTTCCTCTCCCATTCTCTCGACGTGACCGAGCCATCGGAGTCTATGGTATTTATTTCTCCAATAGGCTTGTGTCCACTAAGAATAAATCGGTTTGATTGTAGTATCTATAGATTCATTATGATTTTAAGATGTCAATAAAGTTTATTATTTATAATAAAAAGGTAAGATTAATTCAAATTAAAATTTCAAAATCCTTTATTCATTTGGGTCACAATGTGACGCTTATGAACGTCAAAATAATAAATTTATAAAATAATTACTTATACTCAAATTTAAAACATTATAACTGTATGCTTCTACATTTACATTTACTGCCACGTTCGCAAAGCAATAGGTAGAACCATGAGAAAGAACGGGCAATAAAACTCACGGTCACTCTTTTTCATCGCCAGGTTTTGCATAGTACACAATTTACATTTTGTAAGGTGCTGCAACTGTTACACCTTCTATATCACTTGTATATATTTGCTGTACATAATAATACTCAAGCATAATAGTTTTGGTTAGCCTCCTCAGAATAGACATGGTAAAACAGGAGCATCCACTTACATTATATATACCTAATAATGCAGGCAATCCGCGAAAGTGATCAGAACCATGATGGAAATGATGCAGTTAAATATTAAAATCTAATACCAGCCCGCAAGACCGTCATCGACCAGTCATCGCAAGTAGCACCCGTTCACGAGTATGACGCATGTGCCAGCCATCATCCCTCTCGCCATATTAGAGGGACAGGGATGACCCGACACACGACGCCACCACAAGAAATGACATTTTAGTGAGCAAGACGACAACGGTATACGAACCAGCAGTAAGAAACAATCTATTGGTATACTGACCATGACCGCCAATTACCTCCATTTTCCAGATCGTTATTATTAACATAAGTTAGTGGAACGCGTGAAGGAATGCAAATGTAGAAAGAATTTTGTGAAGGTGACAAGTGAACAATGATATGATCAGGGATAAATAATGTTAAACTACATTCAACAAATCATAAAAATATCCAAATCCTGCAAAAATCATGTGTTCACGAGGCACCTCCACTTAACATGTAAATAAAATAACCGTGAGTTAAACAAGCCTAAGCCTATCCCCACGGTGTCTTATCATTTAAAAATTCCTTAATAGTGTAATAACCCCTTTGTAAAAGAAAGTTCCTTTTTGTCCGTATGTATTTGTGCATGGGTAAATTCATTATTTCAAGAGGCAATTTGTTAAAAAATCGTATACCAATCCCCGCAAATGAGTTCTGAACTTTATGTAGACGGTAGTTAGTTCCCACCAGTTTATGCTTATTCCTTGTGTTCACTTAATGTTATTTTAAGGATTCTAAAACTAAAAATAATGTATATTCTTGTGACAGTGAACACCAATCAGAGAGCATTACGTCAAACAGTACGTCCGCCATTCATGTTGTTGACGTTTTAGTAGTAAAAACAACTAAAACGTCAAACTTTCTACCTGTCAAATCGAATTTAACAAAATAAAAGTGGGAACATCAGACCGGACTTCATTCACCGTTTGTTTTGTTTTGGAATTTGTGATACCACTCAACCGCCATGATGGCTTACAGCGTTTTTGTATCAAATTCAATAAAGGTTTTTAAAAAGCCGTAATTAGTAATGTTGCTGATCGATTTTTGAAGAAAGATCAGGTATTTTAGTTTAAATATTACAATGTAAAAACAACTGTAATGCCTTACGTTATAAATATTACAATGTAAAAACAACTGTAAATAAGACAAACTATAAGACTTACAGCAGGTTACTTAAGCACTGTATAAACCAGTCTATGAAAAACTGCTCAAATAAAATATTAAAAAGCTCTAGGAATGTTTGTAAATCATCATGGGGGCTTATAATAGAAGAATATGTATCAGAATATGTATCTACAAAAAAATTACACCTGATCAACGAAATTAAACAAGAACATGGTGGCATAACTAACAATGTAGTAGATATTGCTGATGAATTTAATAGGTATTGGTCAGAGCTGTCAAACAAATCCAATATGAAGTTAACAAATACATATAAGAACATAGCAAGCAATAGCATCTTTTTGAGACCATATGGCTACAATGAAATTGTATTGTAGTGACAATCTAGCCACTATGATACTGAAAGCAAGTTCAAAAGAACTGACACCTGTATTGACACATTTAGTAAATTTGTCATTTTCAGAAGGTTGCTTCCCCAAATTATTAAAATACGTCATTATTAAACCATTTCACAAAAAGGCTGACCATACAGAAATTGGAAATTACAGACCCATTGCTATGATACCTGCAATATCAATTTTTTTTGAAAAAGCTATGCACACTCGTCTGATAACCATAAAATACTTAAAAATGAGCAGTATGGTTTCCAGAAGGGCAAATCCACAGCCTTAGCTTGCTTCAATTTAGTTAGTAAAATAATAAATCATATAGATGACAGAAAATTAGTAACAGCTATCTTTTTTGACATGTCAAAAGCGTTCGACTACGTCTCACATCAACTGCTTTTAAATAAAATTGAAAAATATGGCATTAGAAGACCTGCATTAAACTGGATTAAATCATACTTGAGTGACCGAAACCAGTGTGTTGAGATTTCATATATTAACCACAGGAAAAAGTTGACAGCACACAGATCCAGTTACAGACAAAACTCATGTGGTGAAGGGAAGTGTTTTAGGTCCGTTGATATTTATATTGTACATAAATGACCTCCTTGATATCACTCAAAATGCCTGTACTCTATTTGTCGACGACTTATCAATAATATTGACTTCTGAAAAAAATGACATACCTAAATATACCACTGACATTAATAATACAATTAATTCAATTATGAAATGGCTTGATAATAATAATTTGCACATTAACGTGAGCAAAACAAAATGTTTACAATTTGGTACATATCATCAAAAGCATTTAAATCTGGACATAAACATAAATGGCCACAGACTGGACCAAGTTGATGAAACCAAGTTTCTCGGAATTACTTTAGAGAGATATAGCAACTGGAAGTCGCATATAAATCAAGTATGTAATAAACTAAATAGGTTTGTACTATACAAACTGCACAAAACTGCTAACTTAAATACAATATTACTTGCCTATCATGGCTATGTCGAGTCAGCTTTGAGGTATGGTCTTATATTATGGGGCAATTCTACAGATATCCAAAGAGCGTTTGTCACACAAAAGAAATGCGTTAGGGCAATTGTCGGTATTCCACCCTGGGAATCCTGTAAGCCTATATTTATAAAGTTGGAGCTGTTGACTTTGCCCAGCATCTACATATTCGAAGCTGCGAAATTTGTAAAAGAGCACATGGTAATGTTCACTCTGGCCAAAGACAAATACTTTAGAAATACACGTGACCCAGATAGAATTGGACGCACTTAAACGGAAAGGATCCAACCCACACTTTGAGCGAAAATGAGTTATATATACCAAAATACTCCTTGTAGTTAATACTTTAATATCACAAAAACAGTCCAAGTAAAATTCCAACGGACCATGTTATAATGACCATACGTTACCAACCCACATGTATGGCAGGTCATTCATTTTTATATTGACATCGCTCCAAGCTACTTAGTTCGTTATTGAGAAATTCTCATTTACGAAAATATTCCAAATCACATGTTACTAAAACGATCCAAACTACTTGGATAATTATTCTTCTAAAGACATAATTAAACAAAAACAATTCATGTGACATGGATTGTTTTCGTATTACTCAATTTAATTACTTAAATTGACTTAGTGAAAAATCGAAAACAATCCATCTTATCGTTGGATTATATCATGGATCGTTATCTCTTAATTCAACAGCTTTATGTAAAATAACTGAGGTAAACATCGATAACGATCCATGTAATGTGGGCCCTTTTATTGTACCTAGTTCATTGTATGACTAGATTAAAATATTGAATTATTGGAATTAATAAAAAAACTGGTGATTTTGTGGATTTTTTTAATAATAACTAATTCATTAAAGAGTGGATGCACAAGAATATAATATGACTAACTGATTATTTGTGGGTTAAACGATTATTTGTGATGTAGGAATAATAATACTGATTAATAAATAGTTTTGAAGATATTTTTTGTGGGAATGGGATATCTATACCTTTGCAACATTGATTTCCTTTATGTCATTCAAGTTCGTACACGCTCGTTTTCTTCCTGCGTGTGATTAAAATTGTGGTCTAGGCTTTTTTTAATGATAAATAAAATTAATGTAATAATTGCAATATATATATGGATATGTGTATAACTTTGACATTACATTAATTACAATTATAACTACTATCACAAAGTGTAGTAATGTTAAATGTTATTAATTCTCATGTTTTGGAATTTCTTAATATAAGAATAATCACTATTTTTACAAAAAATTGCCTGAAATTGCTTATCTTTTTATTGTACTATGTGTGCCTAATATTTGCATGTCACTGAATGACTAAAGTTGTTGGAATTTATTGCTATTTTTAAGAACAAATGTACGTACCAACTTTTAAGCAAATAAATGATGATTATTATTATTATTATAACATTTAATAAAGGCTGCCTCCGTGGTCCAGTGGTTAGCGTATGCGACTGCTGATCGGAGGTCCCGGGTTCGATTCCCGGGTCGGGCAAAAGTGTAACTGGGTTTTTTCGAATACTCAGTAGCAGCCCGGAGTCTGGTGATGTGCCCGGTAACGGCAATAGGCTCGCCCCCTATTACGTGGGACCTAAAAATTCATGGCGAAATGTGGGTGTAATATTTATACCTCTGCCTACCCCTTCGGGGATACAGGCGTGAGACTATAAAAAATAAAAAATAATAAAGGAACGAATCAATCGCTAATTACATTTTAGGACACAAACCTATTATATTAGGAATGGCTACGTGTTGAGACATGCACTCAACAGCAATTACGAAACGTCGCCACGGGGTCTGCGGTGCGGGGGAGTGGACGGCTCGCCGGCTCGTACGCCGCTGTCATCGACAATCAGCTGTTACACGTCATTACGATCAGCCGCTCTCGCGCATCTTAAATACTTTTCTTGTTTGTTCCGTTGTAGACGCGACTATAATATTGTACTAGTAAACCTCAATCATTCAGTACTTCACCGAATATAACACAAGTATTACAGTCCACTGCAGTTTTATTACAACAACAATCTTTCTTCGGGAACCAGCACAACGACGCCGCTCCACTGCGAGTAGTGCGATTTCGGCATTTTTGCGGATCCGCCAGCTCCCGTCAGTTCTCTGCACAGGGCCCAAGATCTTCCGGAGGACCTTTCTTTCTGCGACCAAGAGCTTATTCTCCTCCTTTTGTGTCAGTGTCTAGGCTTTGCAGCCATACGTTAGAATCGGTCTTATTACAGTTTTGTAAATTCGTAATTTCGTATTTCGGCTAAGAAACCTGGACACTAACACTTTGTGCAGAGCCGCACTACATCTAAGCGCGTTTTGGATGTGGATATCGATCTCCTCCTCTCGAGTGTTCGTGTCTGTTATGGTACAGCCTAAATATTTGAATTTTGACACGCCGTTGTACGTATTATCTCCACCATGTAAGTTATTTCTGGCCACTCGAGTATTTTTGTAGCGCCTCATGTGGAGGTATTCTGTTTTTTCGTGGCTTATTCTTAGGCCTAATTTTAGAGCTTCAGATTCTAATTTGGGATTTGTGTAGACGTTCAAAGTCATCTTCCGCGAACACGTTTCTATAGTCCTTTATCAAAGCTGAATGCGTTTCGTTACTCTGGCTTTCGGGTTATAAGACACAGGTTTATATATTAGTGTGTCAGTTAACAAATTCCGTATTTTGCTGTATGACAGCAAAATACGGACAAGAATTCATCACCACAGTGGCGTTCACCTTGTCGGCCTTCAGCACTAAAATATTTGTATTATCACGCAGCGTTCTTAATGCCTGACGCTCTTCTGTGGAGACATTGGGTTTCGGCGGCTTTGACTTACGTAAAATTACCTTGGTGGCCACTTCAACCATGTCGACTAGCTTTTTTGGGATATTAAAATTCCTTAGGATGTTGTAAAGGGCTTCCCGACATATGCTGTCGTAAGCTTTGGTGAAATCCACGAAAAGGGAATGAAGACTTTGTGCGAATTCCCATTTTTTCTACTTGATCTGCTTTAGAAGAAATATTTGGTCAATTGTACTACGGTTTGGCCGAAAACCACACTGATTTCCGTGTACGGTTCTAACCTTTTAAGTAGTACATATGACAAAACCTTATAAGCTGTTGTTAAAAATGCTATTCCACGGTAGTTATTGCATTTCCTCTTACAACCCTTTACACACAATCGGTCTGTAATAAGCTATGGTGATCAAGAGCACCTGTACAGACATAGGGATATATATAAAGGTACATGGAAGTCCCCAGATGGAAAAACAGTGAACCAAATTGATTACGCCCTGCGGCATCTTTCGTGAAGGACTCTCGCCATTTTATCGACATCATCAAGAGCGTGACAAAGGAACCAGACGAAGTGATGGTAAGTTTTGACGTGGAGTCACTATTCACCAATGTTCCAGTTCAGGATTGCCTTGAGGTCGTTGAGAGAAAATTAAGGGATAGCGGTCTGTCTAACGATACGCCGTTCTATTGAAGAATTGCTTGGAGGGTATCTACTTCATATATCGTGGACAACATTACCTCCAGATCGACGGAGTGGCAATGGGTAGCCCAGTAGCACTGGTGATGGCCAATATCTGGATGGAACATTTCAAAGAATCCATAGACATGCAGGCTTCAAATGTAAAGCTATGGAAGAGGTATGTCGACGATGTATTCTGCATCATGAAGGGCAACAAGCAAGACATAGAACGATTCGCAGACAAATTGAACTCCATACATCCGAACATCCGGTTTACATTTGAAATGGAGGTAGACGGATCGCTACCCTTTCTCGACGTCAAAGTGACGGTGAGAGCTAATGGTACACTTGGACACACTGTATACAGAAAACCGACACACACCGACAGGTATCTCAACGCCTGCTCGCATCATCACACGCGACATTTGGAATCCGTAGCGACCTCGTTAGTGAACAGAGCCTATGACCTCTGTGACCCTGAACACTTAAACAGTGAATTGTCACATGTACAGGAGGTACTAAGGCGCAACGGATACAAAAAGGAGATACCCCGTCGGAAGAAAAAGGATCGCAAACCTGAAGTAAGCAGAGTGCCGGCTTACATGCTTTATACCAAGGGAGTGACGGACAAAGTTGGAACAGTACTACAGAAAAGATTGTATATAGTCCCCTCTCCAAGGTAGCACACAATCTGCGTACCCGAAAGGACGTAATTCCTCTACAAACACCAGGCGTCTACAAGGTCGATTGCAGTTGTGGTAGTTTCTGTATCGGACAGACCAAACGAACGATCGCTGAAAGGGTCAAAGAACATATCACAGCTGTCAAAAATCGACAAATTAATAAATCTGCCATAGCTAAGCATTTGCTGGAATCTGGACCAAACCACTGGATAGAATTACATCAACCAGCCATTCTTTTAATAGTTATAGTTACCGTTTATAACATTCCCAGGGGAGCCTTTCACCCCTAGGGAACGCGTCCCGTCACGATGGCGGATAGGGGAGTGCTCGCCTGGTCCTACTTTAGTAGAACCAGGAGGGTAGGAGTGAAATAAAATAGCTCCCGCAGACCAGAAGGCCGCAGAAGGATACTGTGATATAAAACCCCTGCTGAAGAAGCCCGCATTCTTCGACATCTTCGGAGCAGAGGCCGCAGCAGTGCTGTGAGTCTGGGCTGGGGCTCACAGAAGAGATGGCGGCGGAAGAACCCTTCGAGGTCAACGGCGGCGCTCACACTCGTTAGCGGGTGATAGCCTTGGCGTCAGGTGGCAACCGGTCGCAAAAACAAAGCCAATCATCACAACTCCAAATCATGAAACGTACAAATAAGAAAAGGGCAAACAATACTAGGGCGTCCACCTCAAGCGACGATAGCGGTGATGGAAATGCAAAGTCGGCATTGTAGTAGACGAACACTTTCAAGATCGCGTAGTTGAAGTAAACAGAGTAAGCGAAAGACGAATGGCAATCAAGCTTGCCCTGGACAATCAATCATGCATGAACATCATATGCGCATACGCCCCCCAGTCCGGAACCCTAAATTCGGAAAAGGAATCTTTCGGGGAAGAAATCAGTGATCTGCTGCAGTCTATACCAAACTGTGAGCCGAAGTTCATCGGCGGCGATTTGAATGGTCACGTCAGTGAGAAAACTACCACTTACTAGAGAATACATGGCAACTTCGGACATGGTAAAATCAATTCGGAGGGAGAGAGTATCCTTCAAATGGCACTGGCACACGATCTAGCCATCATTAACACTTTCTTCACAAAACCGGTAGATTATCTGGTAACCTTTAAGAGCGGCGGGTCATGCACTCAGATAGACTACATTCTAACTGATAGAAAACAACTAAAGACATGCAAAGACTGCAAAGTCATACCCGGGGAACCTCTTACCTCACAGCATAGAATACTGGTGGCAGAGTTCAAAATACCAAAAACCTACAAAGTCAAGAAGGAGAAAATCATAAGAACACGGTGGCATAAATTGGAGGGTGAGGAAGGTCTCAGACTGTGTGAAGACATTGCTCAACACCTTCAAGAGTAGCAAGATGATACAGCTGATGCAATGTGGAGAGATTTTCAACGATACTGCAATGAAAAAGCAAAACAATATCTAGGAGTATCTAAAGGTGCCATCAATTATATCAATGATAGCAGCTGGTGGAACGAAGAAGTGAGAGAAAAATTAGAAACTAAGAAAACACTTTTCAAACTATGGCAACAGACGAAAAACGATGCTGACCACCAGGCTTATAATTTGAATTGCTAAATGAGGTATTCCCTAGTGAGGCACTACAAGATATCCCTGCTGCAGAAGGCCCTATCCCTTGTATAATACCTGAAGAGATAACTATGGCAATCAAACGAATGGCAAATAACAAAGCCTCTGGCCCTGATGATATCCCTGCTGAATTCTGGAAGCGTATAGGCGACACCGGCGTACTGTTCCTGACGAAACTCTTCAACAAGATCCTGGTTGATGGAATTCTCGACAAATGGCGAAAGAGCTTTCTTATCCCTTTCTATAAAAATAAAGGTGGCATAAGATTCTGCGGCAACTACAGAGCTATAAAGCTAATCTCACATTCCTTTAAAATATGGGAAAGAGTCATCAACAAAAGGCTTCTTGAAATAACTAGCGTCACTGAAAACCAATGCGGATTCATCGCCAGTAGATCCACCACTGATGCCATACATTTCGTCAGAACACTACTTGAAAAGCACAGAGACAACAAAACAGACCTGCACATGATACTCATCGACCTAGAAAAGGCTTTCGATCGGGTACCGACAGAATTAATTTGGCACGCTCTAAGGGCCCAGAGTGTCCCCGAGCATTACTGATGACTGTCAAAGATATGTACCACTAAGTATCAACCAAAGTGCAAAGTCCAGCTGGAACAAGCGATGAATTTGATGTAAAGGTTGGTGTGCACCAAGGTTCCGCACTCAGCCCTCTGCTATTTAATATCGTAATGGACCATCTCACCTCAAATCTGCAACGTGCACCGCCATGGGACGTCCTATATGCAGACGACGTCGTCATCATCAGCGAAGATGTGAACAACCTACAGCAGATCTTAGAGAAGTGGAGGGAAGCTTTGGAAACATCAGGTTTACGAATAAGTAGAGAGAAGACCGAGTACATGTTTTGCAACTTTAGTGGTGAATTTGATGTAAAGGTTGGTGTGCACCAAGGTTCCGCACTCAGCTCTCTGCTATTTAATATCGTAATGGACCATCTCACCTCAAATCTGCAACGTGCACCGCCATGGGACATCCTATATGCAGACGACGTCGTCATCATCAGCGAAGATGTGAACAACCTACAGCAGATCGTAGAAAAGTGGAGGGAAGCTTTGGAAACATCAGGGTTACGAATAAGTAGAGAGAAGACCGAGTACATGTTTTGCAACTTTAGTGGCGTCAACAGCAAACACACCATCTGTCTGCAGGACAACCAGCTAAATGAAGTGGACCATTTCAAGTACCTTGGGTCAGTCATCAGTAAAGATGGGTCAATAAACACGGATGTCACCCATCGCATAAATACCGGGTGGATGAAATGGAGAGAACTGTCCGGGGTGCTATACGACAGCAGAATGCCCGTGCGCATAAAGGGACGAGTATACAGAGCAGCCGTCCGGACGGCCATGACATACGGAGCCGAATGCTGGCCACTCAAAAAGCAGCATGAAAATCAGTTACACTGCGCAGAGATGAAGATGCTCAGGTGGGCAGGTGGTGTAACTAGGCTGGATCATGTCAGAAACACACACATAAGAGGCACCTTCAAAGTGAGACCTATCCCAGATAAACTACAGGAGAGTTGTCTGCGGTGGTACGGACACGTCATGAGGCGACCATCCGCCCACATGACCAGGAAAGTGCTGGACATCGATACCAAACCCCGAGGACGAGGAAGACCCCTAATCACATGGATGTCCGTAGTAAATAAGAACCTCAAAGAAGCCCAACTCAACAAAGAGACGACCCAGGACCGAGCTACCTGGAGACGCATGACACGGAGGGCCGACCCCAAATAAAATGGGAAAAGGCCAGGCAAAGAAGAAGTAACCGTTTATAAAAGCGGCACAAACAATATAATTATATCGGATTAGGTGGTTCAATATTTCAAAAGTACCTATTCCCTTAATACAATAGATTAGCAACAACATAATTCACTATGTAATATTCACCACAGATATATTTACTTATACACAGGTGTATTCAATATTTACCACTGAAATATTCACTACATGTAATAATAGACATGACTTGTTTCTCAGCATATAATTCGATTCTATACTATATGATACCCCAAGTTCTGAACTAACATCTCACAACTGACGGAACCACCCACAATATCAATTATACAATTGCTACGCTATATTATTACATTAATTATACATTGTCTATATTGACAATACTCTAAATAGCACCACTAAAGTAATAAAGAATTGTGAAACACAATATTAGTAAAAACCATATATTATAATAGTCAGAATTATATCGTAGGTATATAAAATTCTTCCGTTAAGATAAGATAAGATTTTTATTTGTCAGAAAACACACGGATACAAAACATACTGATACTAAGTTAAGTCTAGGATTTTCCAATTTAATGGAAAGACACCAATCTACTGTACTAGTTAGAAAATTGTATCACAGGAGGTTGGGTTTCTCTTTCAAAATTGTAATGATGTAGGCCGTAGGTATACTAAGTACAATATAATTCGTGACCTACAAAGCCCAGCTGAAACTACATGGCGCAAGAATCTGAAATTTAGCATGAATGTTCTTTGGGAAGGGTAGGCGAGTACTAAGGCTTCCCACACATTGAGGTCAGGTCGGTTTCAGAGGGGATTTTATATTTTTAAGGGGATAAAAACATCCCAGGCGGGTGGCGCCGCCGCTTGAAGTCTAGTATAACGTAGTTTATATATGAAACAATCCAATTTTAAAATATATTTTGCATCTGTTCAAGCCATTGCATGGGCAATACTTATACTCCGATGGAGTAGTGAGGTAAACCAACAAAATATAAGTATATTCAAAGTGCGTTATCAAAGTGTAAGCTTTTGTAAGTACAAAAGCTTACACTTTGATAACGCACTTTGAAGCAAGTTCATGTTAAATGCCTCATATAGTTCGTCCCTTTAAAGTTACGAGATGCTAAGGGCTTGTGAGTACCGCTGGAGGCGTCGCGCGTCGCGTTGTCGTACGACAGATCAAAGCGACTACAGTCCGCAAGTAACAACCTTTATAACTGAGGTGCTTTTACTTAGACATTTTCAAACCTCACTATCTTGTCGTTCTTCATTTCATATTTATGTTTAAAGAGTACAATTTTGGTGATGTTAATCAAAACTTATTACAAGATTAAGTCATCTCAGTCCGTATGAACGCGATAAACTCAAGAACCACCAAGCGAATATTTGTACGGTTTCGGTTTCCGGTTTTTTTTTTACAGATAAATAGTGTGATTCCTGGGATAGCTTTATGTGTCTTACTCACGCGGACAAAGTCTAGTAACTAATGAATAATAAAAATATTCAAAATAGTCATATGCTTTAAATTAAAGTAATTGCATAGCAGGATATAAGCATTTGTAAAAAAATAAAATTGAAATTACCGCAGTTTGCCGCAATTTAAAGAAATAATCAATATTTGAAATAATTATCATATTGATAGCAACAGGATTTTTTAATGTGTTTATGGTATAGCTGCAAACTATAATCGCTTACAACTATAAAGCTTAGTAAAATGCTTTAAAGTCAGGCAGTCAATGGGTTACTCTGGGGACACCGTTTGTTTTAAATTCGGATTACACTGAGAGCGTCTCAGGACAATACTCATGTATTATGCAACAGCACTTCCTTCTTAAACGGAGTTGGTATAAAACTAAATAGTTTTCGAGTTTATATTTTTAAAATGGTTTACAACTTGATATAAAGTAAGTTTCTCAATTCGAGTTTCTCAATTATATTTCTAAATTTAAAGCAAAAGCTTTAAATTTAGAAATATAATTGAGAAACGTAAAAATTGATTCATAAGTTTTTATAAAACTAATAGTGTCAAATGTGTTGTGGGTAGTTGTAGCATTGACATCAAAAATTTTAAGCTCCACTTATAAAATTTTAAATAAATAGTTAAAGTTTATATTTTTAAATTATTTTAATGAAATTACTTTAATAATAAGAAGCAGTACCTGCCAGTAAAGTGTAGACACTATTCTACATACATTTTATATCTCGAACACATTTTACACACTATGTCACAACCACTGCAAGACTCGATGAACAGTTTAAAGGAAATGTTCCTGAAGCGGATGGCTGATTTTGAAGCGGAGTTGCCAAAGTCACAAGGTACTCCATCCATGCCCGGATTGGCCTCCGAATATACCTCCTTCAAGTCCTTTGTATTTGATACTCTGAGAGGTTTTCAGCAGCAAATAGATCTTCTTGCTAATAGAGTGGACTCAATGGAGATGAGGACAAGAAGGAAAATGTTGCTGCTGCATGGTGTGGTGGAGGACAGTAAAGAAGATACTGCCAATGTGATAGTCAAGGTCATCAAGGAGCATCTCAAGTCCGACATAACTGTTGCTGACATCCGTCGCTGTCACAGAATGGGACGCACATCAAATAGCCACAAGCCCCGGCCCATTGTGTTGAAATTAAATAACACCTCGGTACGTGACAGTATTTGGTTCGGCAAAACTAAGTACAAGGGCACAGGTGTAACGGTTTCCGAATTTCTGACGAAGCAGAGACATGAAGCTTTTATGGCCGCGCGTCAAAAGTTTGGTGTATCGCTATGCTGGACCAAGGACGGCATCGTCCACGTCTGGCGCCTGATGGTTCGCGGCATCGCGTAGTCAGTCTCGGGGATCTGCAGAAGATCGAGCAGGAGGACGTGGAGAAGCCAATCACGCCAGCGAAGCCAGCAGCAAAGCCGAAACGGACTGTTGCCCAAAAGAAATAAGTTTCTGTTTGTTTTGGTTGATTTCCGGTTCGGGTAGTAAGTAATATGTATTTATCATTAATCTTTCTTGCTTCGTACCCACTTATCTGCTTCACTTTTTTACTTCTAAATACACTTCTAATTAATACAATAATTAGCTAATATTTATGCCGGTGTCTCTGATATTACGATTTGTTGAATGTAGTTTAACATTATTTATTCCTGATCATATCGTTGTTCACTTGTCACCTTCACAAAATTCTTTCTACATTTGCATTCCTTCACGCGGTCCACTGATTTATGTTCATAATAACGATCTGGAAAATGGAGGTAATTGGCGGTCATGGTCAGTATACCAATAGATTGTTTCTTACTGCCGGTTCGTATACCGTTATCGTCATGCTCACTAAAATGTCATTTCTTGTGGTGGCGTCGTGTGTCGAGTCATCCCTGTCCCTCTAATATGGCGAGAGGGATGAAGGCTGGCACATGCGTCATACTCGTGAACGGGTGCTACTTGCGATGACTGGTCGATGACGGTCTTGCGGGCTGGTATTAGATTTTAATATTTAACTGCATCATTTCCATCATGGGTCTGATCACTTTCGCGGATTGCCTGCATTATTAGGTATATATAATGTAAGTGGATGCTCCTGTTTCACCATGTCTATTCTGAGGAGACTAACCAAATGAACATCAAAAGTATTATGCTTGAGTATTATTATGTACAGTAAATATATACAAGTGATATAGAAGGTGTAACAGTTGCAGCACCTTACAAAATGTAAATTATGTGTATTATGCAAAACCTGGCGAAGAAAAAGAGTGACCGTGAGTTTTATTGCCCGTTCTTTCTCATGGTTCTACCTATTGCTTTGCGAACGTGGCAGTAAATGTAAATGTAGAGTCTTTAAGTAATTATTTTATAAATTTATTATTTTGACGTTCATAAGCGTCACATTGTGACCCAAATGAATAAACGATTTTGAATTTGAATTTGAATTTGATATTTTCTCTTTCGAACTGTCAACTGTCACTTATGCCGTCACCTGTCAAATTCATCATCTTTATCTGTTTGGGTATAAGGCTTTTTGGACTGTTTTCTTCTTTTTTTTCTCTTTTACCCTTTTCTTATGTTCTTGCGATGTACTTTGTTTCTTTTTCCACTTACTCTTACCATTATTTTTGTATTGTTTTGTTACTACCCGGACCAATTGTAGTTTTATTCCTTATTCAATTTATTTTATGCAATCTTCTTTTAATCTTGTTTAAATGTTACCTAAAGCTTTTTTTCTACTATTGGCTCTACTGGCAGGTGGAGTATTATTGGTAATTTAAAAAACTTCTTTTTTGTTTGTTTAATTGTATATATATATTTATTTACACTCTTTTAGATAATTTATTTATATTTACTATATTAACATATTTAAAGTATTTTATACTTACCTGCTATCATTGATATCAATAATATTAGTGATGATGATAGTTTCCACTCAGTACGTAGTGTAGATGACAGTTTTAGCAGTATACCGTCACTTTCCGATTGTCTTAATTCACAGTTTTCTGATGATGATGAAAATTTCAATGCCGTTCATATCAATGCCCAAAGTATTCCGGCACATTTCATTGATATGTTGGCCAATTTAGACTGTAAGAGCATTCATGCTATCCTTGTTTCTGAGTCATGGCTTAAGCCCTGTCTACCTTCTACATTATACTCCCTCCCTGGTTTTCAACTTATCAGAAATGATCGCGTGGTTGGGGGCGGTGGAGGTGTTGCCATATATCTTCGCTCTCATATCCCTTACAAAGTTGTAAGTATGTCTGCACAACCATCGCCTTCAAATGAAGGTGAGCATTTATTTCTGGAAGTTGCATTAAACCACATCAAACTCCTACTCGGCGTTTACTACTGTCCTTCATTGCGTATAGATTATTTTTCTACTTTTGAAACCCTTTTGGTTAATCTCTTGCCCTCTTACAGTCATACAATCATAATGGGTGATTTTAACACATGTCTGCTTAAAAATGATTCTCGTTCTTCGTCTCTTGTATGTATTTCTATAGCCTGTAATCTTACAATACTACCCTTAAGTGCAACCCACCATTTCCCACATTCCACACCTTTCCTTCTCGATATAATCATGGTTTCTTCTCGAGAACATGTTGCCACGCACGGGCAATATCCAGCAGACATGTTTTCTTATCACGACTTGCTCTTTATCTCGTACAAAATTCGCCCTCCCAAGATGAAGCGGAACGTACTAATGCAGCGCAATTTTGGTGGCATGAAGACCGATGCTCTTCGTAAGGATGCCAGTGATATTGACTGGATTCCACTTCTCAGTGCCGAAACCATTGATGAAAAGGTGAGCGTATTTAAAACTCAAATCACTGAATTGTATGATAAGCATGCACCCATTAGGCCGGTGAAGATTAAACACCCTCCCTCACCATGGCTAACTGAAAGCATCAAACAGCTTATACACAAGAAAGCTGCAGCAAAATTTAGGTATAAAATTAGGCCCGACGATAACAACCTGCAAAAATATGTTGCGATTAGGAATCACTGCAATAGGGTGTGTAGGGACGCACAACGCCAACATATCCATAATTCTGTGAAAAACGGAGATCCAGCAAAGGTCAATCACGTCAACTTACTACTCCTAATGACTTCAATATTGACTTGCTCAATCAACATTTCGCTGCCTCGTCCAATATTGATAGGACTACAAAAGAATGCACTCTTAACTATCTTTCATCTCTGCCAACCCCTAGTTATTCATCATTTGTCTTTAATCATTTCACCGATAGTGATGTTAAGAAGAACATAATGTCAATCACATCCAACGCAGCTGGTAGTGACTGTGTCAGCCGTAATATGCTCCCATCCTTGATTTAATCCTGCCTATCATTACTCACAACCTTAATTACTCCTTGTCCAGTGTTGAATTCCCATCGATGTGGAAGGATGCCCTAATAACTCCAATCCCGAAAAATTCACATCCTTTATCCTTTTCTGATTACCAACCTATTTCTATCCTACCATTCCTTTCCAAAGTCCTCGAACGTCTCGTTTACAATCAAGTTAACTCGTTCCTTTCTAAAAATAATCTCCTTAATCCATTCCAGTCCGGTTTCCGTCCAAGCCATAGCACCGCTACAACCCTTATCAATATTACGGATGACATCAGGGCTGGTATGGAAAGCGGCAAGCTCACAGTCCTTGCTCTGCTAGATTTTAGCAACGCCTTCAATACAGTGGATTTTGACATTCTACTTGGCCGTCTTTGCTCTCTTAACATATCTCCTACGGTAATTGATTGGTTTCGTAGTTACCTGTGTGACCGCCGACAGCGTATACGAGTTGAAAATTCACTCTCTTCATGGTGTACCACGACTGTTGGCGTGCCCCAGGGAGGCGTGCTGTCACCTTTACTCTTCGCAAATTTTATAAATTCTATATCAAACAATCTTCGCTCTTCCTACCACCTTTATGCAGATGATCTCCAAATCTATACGCAGTTGACATTGGCTGAGATGTCATACTCTATAGGTACCATCAACAGTGATCTTGCACAGCTTAGTAGCTGGAGCAAATCCTATGTACTTATAGTGAACCCCTCGAAAACGCAGGTCATTGTTGTTGGTAGTTCGAGAATGTTATCGAAGATCGACTGGTGTCAACTTCCTGACGTTATATTTAATGGCACTGTAATTCCTATACAGGATAAAGTAAAAAATCTGGGCTTAATCATTAATTCTACCCTTTCCTGGCGCTCACAGGTCCAAGAAGTTAGCCGTAAGATATTTGCTTCGGCAGGTTCATTGCGAAGACTTAGGAATTTTCTTCCTACTGCCACCAAAATTGCACTTGCAAATTGTATTTTATTACCCATTATTGATTATGCAGATGTCAGCTATCCAGATCTCGCCGAAAACCAACTAGACAAACTTGAGCGCCTTCAAAATCTCTGTATACGATTCATATTTGGATTACGCAAATACGATCATGTCTCACAATTTCGAACACAACTCAAGTGGTTACCCATACGATTTCGCCGGAATACTCACATACTTTCTCTACTATACAATATATTGTTTAACCCTTCAACTCCCTCCTATCTTAAAGGACGATTCGAATTCCTACATGATACGCATAACCGTTATTTAAGGTCATCAGAAAACTTAAAGCTGAAGATGCCGGCTCATTGCACGGATTTTTATGATAAATCGTTTTGTGTCACTGCTCTTCGCCTATGGAATGCTCTCCCATTACATATCAGACAGGCTCAGACGGTAACAAAGTTCAAATCCTTAGTCGAGGATCACTCCCTATCACTATGATATTTCTCATTCTAATGGCATTTTAACTATTATTTATTACTGATGTATGTGTGTATGTATGTTGTATGTATGTATGTATGCATGTATGTATTTACGTTTGTATGTATGTATTTATGTTTGTATGTATAAGTATTTATATATGTGTAGTATATTTTTATAATATTACTTAAATGTATATATAATTAAAGTAGTATCATATTATAACTAGTACACTTGCAACGACCATTTCTTTCCTACCAATAATATCTCCATCCAAAGGTTGCCTGGTAGAAATCGCTGTTAGCGATAAGGCCGCCCATTGTACTGTATTTAATATAAAATTCCTGTATACCTGTGTTCCTAAAGTGTACAATAAAGTATTAAATAAATAAATAAAAAAATTGTTAGTTAGTCCGTGTGGATTTGTCGTGCTTATTAGAACCACTACCCCTCGTTAAAGAGTGGAAATTTAGCATGTCAACAGTTCTCATGAAAACGCATTGATATACATTTAATATAAAATTCCTGTATACCTGTGTTCTTAAAGTGTACAATAAAGTATTAAATAAATAAATAAAAAAATTGTTAGTTAGTCCGTGTGGATTTGTCGTGCTTATTAGAACCACTACCCCTCGTTAAAGAGTGGAAACTTAGCATGTCAACAGTTCTCATGAAAACGCATTGATATACATGGTTTGATACTTCATTCAGAATTTCATCATTGTCTTGCTTTGGTCCCAATTTATTTGGGGTCGGCGCAGTATGTCCTTCTCTTCCATACTTCTCTGTCACCAGTCATCCGATCACTTACCCTTTTCTCTTTCATATCCATCCTCACACAGTCCATCCATCTTTTCCTTGGCCGTCCTCTACCTTTTCATCCTTCTACATGCATATTCATCACTTTTTTACCTACATACATCTCATCTCTCCGCATAACATGTCCATGCTAGGCCAATCGACTCCCTTTTACCTTTTCATCAATGGGCGCCACTTTTATACTACCTCTAACGTAATCACTCCTAATTCTGTCCATTCTTGTCACTCCACACTTTCATCGTAACATTCTCATCTCTACCACATGCAATCGTTTCTCACCCATCTTCTTTGTAGCCATACACTCAGCTCCATACAGTTCGACAGGCCTTATAACCGACTTATACATGCGGCCCTTTAATTGCACAGGCATTTTGTGGTCGCATATTGTGCCTGAGACCTTTCGCCATTTTATCTATCCTGCGTTGATTCTTTGCCTAACATCCCGATCAATTTCGCCGTCATCTTGCAGGAGTGAACCTAGGTAGCGGAAATTGGAGCTTACTGGTAGAAGTGTACCGCAGAGTGTAACCGGTATAGGACTGGAGAGACCGCCAAAGTCACAGAACATATATTTTGTTTTGGTTCTGCTTATTCTCAGGCCTACATTCTCCAATCTCTGTCGCCACTCCTCCAGCTTCGTCTGCACCTTCTGTCCACTCTCTGCTACCAGAACGATGTCGTCGGCAAACAGCATGCACCAGGGTGCCTCTTCCTGTATGTCCGATGATATAGCATCCATAATTAACAGGAAGAGGTAGGGGCTAAGGGCCGACCCTTGGTGCAAGCCTACGGCCACATTGAATCTGGCTGTGATACCAGCTGCGGATCGGACTTGCGTTCGGCATTTAGCGTACATGGCTTCAATCAACGTCAGGTATTTCCCAGGCACTCCTTTCTTCGTCAGGGCCCACCACACGGCTTCACGAGACACTCGGTCTTATGCCATTTCAAGGTCAACGAACACCATGTGCAAGTTTTTATGCGCCTCCTTGTATTTGTCGCACATTTGGCGAAGTGCAAAAATGGCATCCACCGTACCGCGACCAGGCATAAAACCGAATTGGTTTCGTGAGATCTCACTCTCGTCACGCAGGCGTCGCTCAATTACTCTCTCCCATACTTTCATACTATGAGGCATTAACTTTATTCCCCGATAATTGTTGCACTCTCTGATATCACCCTTACTTTTAAAAATGGGCACCAGGTAACTGTTGCACCATTCCTCGGGTATGGTCTCCTCGTGCAACAGCTTATTGAAGAATAAAGTCAGCTTCGCCAATCCATCATCTCCTAATGCTTTCCATGCTTCTACTGGTATTCCATCTGGTTCTAACGCTTTTTTATTCTTCATTCCACTAACAGCCTTTTTTACCTCGTTTTACCTCGTCCTTATTTATTTCTTTCACTAAACCAATATTCATCACCTCATTCTCAAGGTTTCCATTCCAATCGTTCTCCTCATTCATTAACTTTTAAAAGTATGTCCTCCATCTTTCTTTTATTCTGTCTTCATCCATTAGAATCACTCCTGTTTCGTCTTTCATGCACTTATTATGAGATACATCCTTCGCCTTTCTCTCTCTAGCTTTAGCCATGCTGTATAAATATTTATGACCCTCGGGTTTTTCAAGTAACCCGTACAAATGGTCTAGGGCTTTGGATCTAGCAATGGCTACGGCCTTTATGGCTCTCTTTTTACATTCATTATATTCCTTCTTCTTACTTTCTTCTAAAGATTCATTTCCTCCTTTCATCAGCTGCCCTTCTTTAAATCTTGCTTTCTTTTCCTTAAGTGCATTCTGTACCTCTTTTGTCCACCACCAAAAAGAAAGAAAAAAGAAAAGAAATCTTTATTTGGCCACAAATGGCCCACACCAAAAATATAAACATCAAAGAAAGAAAAAGAAATAAAAAGTAAAAAAACGTCATAACAAAAATAAATTTAACAAAAACATAAAATTAAACTAATTTAAAACATAATATACAAGTACAATCTATGAATAATAATTATAGTGGATTGCTACTCCTGCCCACTGGCAACACCACGGTGCCCCGATGACCAACCAAGAGCCCTCCGCCCGGTCCGCCTCCATTGGTCGACAGAGCGGAAGGCCAAACAAAAACAAACAAACATAACCTACACAAGGTGATGTCAGAGAGCAGTGATAACAATCATAAAATGTATTTATTTATTCATAAATGAAATTTGGAAATAGAAGTGGAAGTGTGTGTCTCATTAGTGCCAAAATTTGGACTACGCTCAGTACACGTTGCGGTTATTAAGCCGCAACACTGGTATTCTGCGCAATCCATTTTAGTGGCGTCGGCGCACGAGTGTCTGTTTAAAACTTTATAAACTACCTAAAATATACCTCGCTGTGTTCAATATGCGAGTAGAAACGATTTATGAAACAAGAGGTGTCTAATGTGTAGTGTCTAATGAAGAATCTTTCGAGTACTTACTAAAATAGTATGAAGCAAAGCGTCAGTGTGCTATATGTACCTACCCATACCGCCTTACTGTAATCACAGTCAAATAATCTTGTTGAAATTATGACCAAATACGTAGTAAGCAAGTGGTAAGTGATTGTCAGAAATAATATAAAAATAAATATAGGCTTATGTAAAGTTAAATTGAGCAGATAATCACAAATTAGCCTGTTCTGTCGTAGGATCTGAAGACAATCCATAGTATGAAAATATGATTATGCCAGTAAAATTCCCAATCTTCAATGAAACATTTAAACTATGCTATGGTACAACAACACTGTCTGGAACTTGAGATCTGATCCAATACCTGTCGGCCATATCCAAGAAGGTGAGTACGTGTTTGAATAGGTACTGGATGTACTTAGATGTAAGTGTTATACAATGAATAAAAAATGTTGCTAATTAAAATGTCCTGTGTAATGTATATTCATAGTATAGATAGGTAAAAGATATTGATAACTAAGTAATTGATAAAGAGATATGAATAATAAAGTGTATAATTATATAGTAAGTGTAATATGTATATATTTATTTAGTTATATATTGTTTTTTTGTTTTTCTAGAAAATATTTCTTTAGGTATGAAACAAAGCTATTTTTGGATTTCAGGCTGCGGATTGGTGGTGGAAGATCATTCCAGCAGTGTGTTGCAGCATATTTGAAGCTACCTCTGAAGGCAGCAGTCCTATACTTGGGCATGGACAGTGGATTGCTGACTAATCTCACCATATACTTCGACTGAGTATCTCTCCAGCATAACTTGTCATACAGGTATCTAGGTGTCTTGCCTTGTACAACTCCAAACAGTAAAGATGCCAAGTGTAACTTTCTTCTGGCAGTCATGTTCAGAATATTGTGTTCGTTCAGGAAACCACGTGTCCTTATCATTCATACGCTTCCCTTTCGACTCTCCTAACACATCCTGTGCTACATACTTAATACATTTTTTATTTTTTTTGTTTCGGGTTGGAAAATCCTCATGGAGTCCCTCCGCCCTGGGGGATGGGCGAAGGGGACTGTCAGACTCTTACTGACTAAAAACCAACCCGTGTGCCTCATGTACCTGTGTGTCGGAGGGTCGGGTTTCGCCCAAGCATACATCGCAACCCCCCGACGGGTATTGGCCCGCCAGATGGTCCGGCGGGCCCCGAACAAAACGCCCTTGGCGGCGGATGATGGTGTTGGGCTCCGCCGCCAAAACGCCAAGCGGCCGCAGAAGATAGGGAGGATGGCAACGCAACACCGCATCTCCTCTTCCTCTGCGGCCCCACCGCGACGCATCGAATGGTGCGCCCCCTTTTGGTCGCGGGAGATAGGGCGCACGGCAACGCAACACCGACACGCCTCTCCTCCCGCGACCACGCCCGACTGCGAGGGACAGACAGAACTATCCCCCGCACCCGCACCGTTGGACGCATCCTGCGCAGGCCCCGTCAAGCCCACGCGGAGCGTCCCCTCCTGGATCCATCTTAGCTTCACCGCGGGTAACCAATCCACGGTTACTGAGCCCCCCCACCACGACAAGGTGGAGATCCCACGGGGGAGACACTTAATACATTTACTCATCTCTTCCCAACACTCACTGACACTAATATCATTCATATCGCCCATTTCTAACATCTTATCTACCACTCTATCTCTGAACTTTTCTACACATTCATTCTTCTCTAACATATGCCATCTTATTCTTGGAGTCAGTTGCTGCTTGGTTCTTTGAGAGCGTATTCGAATCTTAAGTTCGACAATCAGGAGCCTGTGCTGCGAGACTAAATCTTCTCCTGGTACCACTTTACAGTCTTTGACCCAGTTGAGTCGATTACGTCTTAGCAAGAAATAATCGATCTGGGTCATGTGGTGGCCGCTGTTGTATGTGATCAGATCTTGCTTTTTTTTCTGGAACCAAGTATTTGCAACCAGCTAGGTCAAAAGCGGCAGCAGCTTGGAGAATTGCTTCTCCCTCACAATTTCGGCTTCCGAGTCCCCAACCTCCATGTACTCTTTCATACTCTTCACTTGTTCGTCCCATTCATACAGAATTTACTCCTATATAAATTTATTCTTTTCACTTTTAAGCATGATACCGTCGATAATGATTTAAGTGGCCTACTCACCGCTTGGAACTGCATCGAATGTTGTGGGTTCGATCCCCACACGGGACAATATTGTGACATTCGCAAATGATTGTTTCGAGTCCGAAAAACTACCCATACTAATTTATCTACCCCAACGTCAGGCAAAAATTTTTATTTCAGTAATTTAAATTTTGCCCTGAGGTTCATTAAGTAGCTTTAAAGAAAACTCGAACAATGGTGTGTTTACTACACTCTTTCAATCTGTTAATGGTTTTTGTAGTTTTGAAATGTTCAATTATGTTTACTTCATATTTGGTTTGTTTCACAGTACTTGATGTAGCACTATTATTAAACAAGTTTATACGGATATAATTTTTGCCTATTTTTCATATTATCACCGGACCGGTATGTCAATCCAATGCCGACGAATTCTTCACTTTTTTTAATTAATAGATTCATTCACTTTAGTTACCAAATATTTTAGTAAACAAACAGGCTGCAGCTTATGCAACGCAAAATTTCTACTAAGGCATTTGCAACTGGATTATATTTGGCTTCTCTCCAAAGTGTACAAGCACTATACGGCTGGAAGGTCGTGTAACGTAAAAAGACCTTTCAGGTGTCTACTGTTACGTTATCCCTACTAGGGTGTGTTTAAATGAGAAACGTGGTTAAATGTTACAATAAAAATTGATTTAATTGCCAATTAATTTTAGACAGCATTTAGCAAGCGTTACCTTAATGAAAAAAATTACTATTTATATGATATTAAAGAAAATTTACACAGGGTCGCGTGGTTCGGCGATGGGGTGGGTTGATGTGGAGAATCCTGCTGCCGGTTGTCCAGGAGATGTTGGTGACTTAACTCGTCTGTAGCCGCCGCAAGAGGCCGAATGCAGCCAACGCGTCCGCTTTTATAGGAGCTCGCGGTGCGGTGGGGGCGGAACATGCAGGCAGCCGGGAGGCGGTGTCCTCTCGACGTCACAGCGACGTCACACACTCCCCCCATTAGGCCAGAATTTTCCCAGACGGAAAATTCTGTGGCTGGTAGGCGGCAACTGCATTCGGAGACCCTGAAACAGATGAGTGGTAGTGGTGTCAGTAGGTTAAATATAAGGCAACTATTAACCCTGAAAGAGGAAAAAAAAACAAGTATAACCCTCGGCCATTCATACGTCACCGAGCATTGAACGTTCCTATAACCTGACATTCATCACATTCAAAAAGGCCTACACACAATCATACGCATGAACAAGCCAGCATTCATTCACGATGCGAGTCGTATTCATTATAATACACGACGCGCGAAGAGGTATTATACGTGAGTTTTAAAGCAAATAGTCACCCAGTCTATGTTGGTAGGCACCACCTGACCACCCATATTCGATAAGTGAAGTTAATTGAAAGAGTATAAGTCGAAAACCAATATTACGATCTTACTATATTACGATACTAACAATCATACGATTAGTTGGCAGTATCACAAACAAATTGCTCATTAACTAGGTAGATGCAATATTGCAAGGACAATTTGTATTCATTTAAAATGGAATAACAATGAAGGTTTGAACCAGTGAACACGTGAGTCATCACTGCGCGCTTGGCGCCGGCCGCATTCCATTCTCGCGGACAAATAACTGGTTTCTGATTATGATACAAAATCGACAACGGCAAATACACAATTCGGAATAGGTTGCAATGTATAGTACATCACCGCAGGAGACAATCGATGACATAGTGTACACAACCATAGCCAAAAACACAAAAAAAAATATTCACGGCAAGATGTAATGTATAGTACATCGTCGAAGGAGACTGTCGACGACATAGTATACACTACCATAGTTAAAAAACACAAAAAAATAAACACAATCGAGAATAAAACCACATACCGATCCGACAACAACCTTTCAGCCACTGAGCCATAAGGGAAAAAAAATATTTTATTATATTTCGATCAGTCATTACCAAAGCTATTATAAGTAACAAGATATATGGGTACATGATTTAGCTGTAATTAGGAGTTAAAGATTTTTATATTATTTGTAACGAAGTGTTAAGTTATTTTAGTGATTAGATCATTAGTGATGAGCATTAATCATTACATTTTTAAACTTTGTAGTGAGTTAATTTAAGATCCTTTATATGGAAATCACCAAGAGAAACATATCTGATATTTATATAGTTATGTGAAATTAGATAGTTATCAGATAGTTGGATAATTAGTTAGATAAATAACAGATTATTTGTAACAGTATTACATTTAATAAACTTTATTACAATTTATAACTGAAATATTTATTCATTTTATGTTAGCATGTTTATATAAATCATTAACACAACACAATGCATTATCTTGTGAGCTTCGACTCGAAAACAAAAGAACCATTGTTGGCCTTCACAAATAATTATGTAGGTAATTATAACTTCGCATACCTATGCGTCTTACATTGTTGTAAATGACACTGTACCCAATCGTTTATAAACACATTTATGCTATAATAGAATAAGATTTAATTGTTTTATTCAGCTTTTAGGTTGAAATAAACGACGGTGAAATACGAAATGGTATTATCTTTAACTTGTAAATCAATTAATTTGCTTTAGTTATTAAAGTATAAAAATTATTGATTTATGTAGAAGTACCCACATTAGTTATTTAAGTATTGAAATTATTTATTTAATTCGTATGTAAACAACCACTTTAGTTATTTAATGAGGTATAAATATTATTTATTTGATTCATATGTAAATAGGCACTTATTTATTCAAGAAAATAAGTTATTGATTCAATTTATGTGCAAATACCCACTTTAGTTAAAGTTAGTTTCAATTCAATTAAGTTTGATAAATTCAGTTAGATATAATAACATTTGCGTTAACACAAGAACACATTATAACCAGCACTATTTAAGATGGCCTAGTAAAACCAGATGCATAGCATTTTGTATAAAGGAAACAAGTTACATATTGATAATTAAGTATTTTTACGGCTGTCAGCGGTTTCATTTTATCATTTATTTATCATTATATGTTTTATATATTTCAATAGAAACCAGACATTGAAAGAACAATCCTAGCGACACAAAATATTACAAAAAGAACATAATTCAATAATTGCGACGCAGGAATTTTATGTTTGAGTTCACAATGAACAGTAAATACATAAATAGATGCATTTGCAAATGACATACCGATAGGCAGTAACAAGAAGATAAAATCGAAGACCAAAAACGACGATTGTAGCATAATAAACATTTGACAAAACGAACAACTAATAATTCTACGATGATATTCGTATTTCTATACCAAATAGACAATAATTACATTCGTTCATTATTGTTAGTGAGCAACCTGCATGTGACACGTGTACATTTTATTAATAAATGAACGCGGAATTCTAGCTAGATACCTAGTATATAATACGCTAGCATCTTAGGTACGTTCATTCTCAGCCAGTCCAACTATGTTAGGTACACGTGGTATAATAAAGATGCAACTTTCTTAGTAAGAAAGAAAAGAATAGTTAATATTAAAAGATAATCGCCGTAGTAGGCGGTAAAAGTATTTAATAATAGCTACTATATAGAAATATATCGCCGTACAAAGTCACTAGCAGAAGGTTATAGTAGAAAATAGAAAGAAATGAAAAAGAGAAGGGTGTGAATTCGTTCCATAAGTCAGTCAAAGCAGAATATTAGCAATAATAACCAGTAGCACTTAATTACCTTAGTGGCATTTAAAAAAACTAATCGCGAAGCAATACGATCAAGGTGACCTTAGCACGTCGTTAGTGGACGTGAGGTCATAAATCGCAAAATACAAAGAATGCGATCGACGAATGTGACCTTAGCGCGTCTTTAGAGGACACGTGGCCGCAGTCGAACGATTATAACTCGTTACTTATGCGGTTGATACACAATAATTATCACACGCGGTAACAGAAAAAGTTATAATATAAAAATGCTCACCCAGGCGTAGTAAAACAAAATTTGTCTGTTGTGACCGGCTCAACACGCCCGACCTTCCGAGCACAACAAAACAAAAAGAGAAAATGTCTATTGTGGCCGGCATAACACCACCGACTTTCCGTCCACAATAAAACAAGCAAAAAGAAACAATAAATGCCACTAAAATAATTACACACTGCTTTGGAACGATTTCACACATACACAAAAAATAAAAAAAAGACTCACCGGGCAGCGGATTCTCAACAAAACCCTACCTATAATATTCCCGTGGGCGCCACTGTAACGTAAAAAGACCTTTCAGGTGTCTATCCCTACTAGGGTGTGTTTAAATGAGAAACGTGGTTAAATGGTACAATAAAAATTGATTTAATTGCCAATTAATTTTAGACATCATTTAGCAAGCGTTACCTTAATGAAAAAAATTACTATTTATATGATATTAAAGAAAATTTACACAGGGTCGCGTGGTTCGGCGATGGGGTGGGTTGATGTGGAGAATCCTGCTGCCGGTTGTCCAGGAGATGTTGGTGACTTAACTCGTGTGTAGCCGCCGCAAGAGGCCGAATGCAGCCAACGCGTCCGCTTTTATAGGAGCTCGCGGTGTGGTGGGGGCGGAACATGCAGGCAGCCGGGAGGCGGTGTCCTCTCGACGTCACAGCGACGTCACAGTCGTAGGTGTCTATTTTGAATTATTTAAGAAAACTTTAAGATCTAACTGCAAGTAAGAGTTTATAACTATATACTATTTGTACCATACTCATTCAATATTTCATTATAAGTGTATATATTATCAAAATTGATTACTGACTTGTATCGACCATTTAAGACTATATCAATATCAAAACCATTCACGTTTATCATATCGATATTATTTTACGCATGATTAGTATGGTTATTTTCAGTAGCTTCAAAAACAGACACACATTTTTTATACATCTGCTGCATTCATAGAAGTAAAAAAAAAAAAGAAAATATCTATGAAAAATGGCTGTGAATTTTTTTCTGTTTAGAAAAATTCACTTTTAAAATAATTAATTTTAAAACAAATAGTCCAATATTGGTCAATGGCCGATCATCATTAGACGCTATAATTAAAAAAAATCTTACAAGTCATTAAAGACCAAAAATGCAAGAAGTCTCCATGGCACCAACCAAAAACAGTTTCTAAGCTGTGACTGTGATACATATTTTATTTGATGTTCATGGCAAAAATCAGTGAAAATATCAGGATCAGCAAATAAATGATCTTATTGGCAAATCTACTATTTCGTTACCTACCTATGAAAAACTACGTGAAGTGAAATGTGCAGAACTTGTATGCGATGTGTGATCCAGTTTCTTGTGTTTTGGTACCTTTTTATCATTTTAAAATAGACAATTTTATTTTATAAGTTTAATTAAATTAAGGGTGCATAGGGTTCCCAGGGTGCAAAGGGTTCCCACCAAGAACTTAGGGTCCCAAGCCAACCTCACCTGCAAGTGGTGCACCTGCCGATCAACTGACGAGGCTCTGACAAACAACATAATATCCCGATAAGCGGCAATAGGCTCGCCACCTATTACGTGGGATCAAAACACTGGCGAAAAGTGGCCGTTTAATATGCCTCTGCTTACCGCTTCGGGGAAACAGGCGTGAGTCTATGTATGTATGTATTAAATTATAAGTGAGCGGTGACGGGACGCGACGCCGGGACCTAGGCGACGTCCTGTTAACAGCTAAACGTCAGGTGTATGTAAATAAATAATTTGATAATTTTTAAGATTTAAGTTAATTATATAATATTTATGTCAGCAACAAGTGACGGCATTAGTGATGCGGATTTGAGTGCGAATCAATCTGCCACATCGTCGCAGAATAACCTAGTGCGCTGCCCAGCATGTTCTCAGGCTCGTTTTTTCAAAGGTAAGCGGGGCTTGAAAGTACATTTTGGCAAAGTTCATAAGAACCAAAATGTGCTTCCTGGCCCCAGTACCATTTCACATCCTGTTCTTACTCAAATTCCTTTTTGGCAGTACTTAGGTACATAAAAAATTCAATTCCGGTTTTAAAGAGAGTTCCACGCGGTGCGAGACCATTAGTAGCTCCCAATTTAGCTCAATGCATTGGTCTCGTTGTGCGTGAGAACTCCAAAACGGCTTGGGAACAGTTACTCACCTTTCCCTATAGGATTCTACACCTTCAAAGTAGCTGAGCAACATCAAAATCTTTGACAGCCCAAATTAAAGACCATTGTAATCATCCTGCTCACAATTTTGACCCTAAATTTAGTTTCCATAGATATAAGAAAACAATTTATCAATGTGTAGAATCCAAATTGGGGGAAGGTGACATTCAAGGGGCGTCTAGGTTATTGTTTAGTAGCGATGTGGTGGCGCCTTACGAGATGCACTTCTGAAGGCACTGACGGCTTTAACTAACCTTATGCTCTCCGGCAATATGGCCACATTGGCGGAGACGGCAATGTGGCCACAGATGTCACCGTACAATAGTACGGGGCCAACTTGTGTACTCTGCGCAAAAAAGATGAACGATCAGATTGCGCGCGCGCTTATCTTAACTTTATGCGACAGTTGTTTTTGGTATTGAATTGTGTGATTGTATTTTAGTTTTGTTATTTAATAGTGTTGTTGTTTAGTGAACTTTATCATTCGTCATTTTTGCATTATTTGTGTAAATAATGACAAACTTTATGTCGTCCGAATATGCGGATATGATTGTGTAACGCGGGTTCTTGTTGTGAAAAAGACACCAGTGCTTTCCTAATTACTGAACTTTCATTAGAGTGATTTGTAGAATTACTGAAATAGGTAATTCGTGATAACAATGGCGGCCATTTTGAGAATTTGAAAATTTTGTGCTACCTTTTACGTGGGTTTGTGTTAAGTGGGTTTTTGTTGATATGAAAAAGACACCAGTGCTTGCCTAATGAGTGACCAAACATTGGAGTGATGTGTAGAATTACTGAAATAGGTAATTCGTCAATAAATGTGAACTACCTCCGTGGCATCGTCTGCCGCATAGCACACGTTGCCGTTCTTACAAAGGTCAGTAACCTAATGTCATATTGGTCTACAAATGGTGTTTCGTTTTGCTACTCATATTTTATAGTTTATTTTGTTTGAAAATTTTATTATTTTATTTTGGCCCCATGACCTTTTTTGTTGATATAAAACATTTTATAGGCATCAATGCTACGTCTTTTTTAACCCTTTGAGTGTCCTACGGTCACAGTGTGCCCATAAGAATTTGTGTGAACTTCACTCCGGTGTTGTGTGATTGGTTACAATAATAAAAACGTACATCGACTAGTTACAGATAAACCAATATAATACCATAAATTTTTACCATATTTCCAAGCTTGCAACCGAGAAAAATAATAAAATTGCTGATTTCGGTTCTCAGTTTGCTCCGTGCAGCCATATTGCGCTGTGGCGATTAGTACATTTTGGAGCGGGGCATGCGAAGGTTTAATGTTTCTAGAATATTTTCGAAAGATCAAAAGAAGTTGACGCGTGATGAAGGGGAGTAGTAAACACCTAGTAGAACTTAAGAGTGATTCAATTCCACTTCTAAAAAAAGATGCTCGCCGACGTTCGGAGGTGGTGGCTACCCTGAGATACTTATAATACGAAAAAGTATATGATGACGTAGATAAATGGCGACACCTCCACCACGTGCATCTGCACGGTCATTTCTAATTAGATTGAAACCAGGAAGAGAATAGGAAATATATGGTAAACATGGCTTAAGCCACGACTCTGAGATAAGAATAGCGTGTAAGTTCTGACAGTAAAAGTTAGTCAGCATATGATAGAAGTGGGCTGGAATACTTTGTGCATTTATATGGACTACATTAAAGTTTCCCGGAGCATCAGAAAACCGAGACTGAAGAGTTTCAGCAAGTGAAGGCAAACTAGTAAAGACTACTACTAAAGACTTTCGACTTTCGACAAAATCGTGGAAAAAAATGTTTGTCAATAAATACACGATTTTTATAAAAAACACATACATACATACATACATAGACTCACGCCTGTTTCCCGGAGGGATAGGCAGAGACTACGGAACGTCATTTGCAACGATCCTGACATACCTCACTTGCTTCACTCACTCCCATCAAGTTTCTCATGCATGCTCTTCTGTTAAGGGTACTTCTGACTTGTCCTTTTTTCAGGATGTCTCCAATCTGGTCAGAGAACGTCCGCCTAGGTCTTCCCCTTTGTCCTGTTCCATTCACACTTGCCTTATATATCTTCTTTGTCAGTCTATCGTCATCCATCCTCTCCATGTGCCCAAAATATCTTAACATGCCTTTCTCAATGCTTGTCACTACATTTTCTTTTACCCCACACCACTCTCTAAAAAACACGATGTCATTTATCCTAACCAATGTGGTTTCCAAACAGGAAAAGGTACATCACAGTTGTTATCTAAATTTGTTGACGACGTTAATACGCATTTAAATGAGAAAAGGGTTGTTTTAGCAATGTTTGTTGATTTTTCACGTGCTTTTGATACCCTAGATCACAACCGACTTATTTATAGGTTAGATAGCTGTGGCATACGCGGCCCCTTAAAGAACTAGTGCGAAAATGATCTTCTAAACCGAAAATATGTCGTAAGGATAGGTGATTCATTGAGCGACCCAATTGATCTAACAACGGGCACAGCACAAGGATCAGTGTTTGGACCTATTCATTTCATTTCGTATGTCAATGACATGAGCAGTAGTATCCAACACTGCTCATGTTACCAGTTTGCAGATCCTTATAAAGCCCGTGATCTTCTGCAAAGAGACCTTAACTCATTGCTAAAATGGTGGCACGATGCCGGTCTAGTAGTCAACAGCAGTAAAACAAAACTATTGGTAGTAAAATCACCACACATAAAGTGCCTCGAGCCTAAAAGTGTAGTCGCACATAACTACAAGTGTCTGCTTAATGCAACAAATTCAACGTGCACCTGTCCTATCATAGATGTTGTTCCTTCTCACAGGTATTTAGGATTAGAAATAGACTGTAAGTTTTATTTTAGTAACCATATCGAGGGCGTTTGTAATAAGTTCAGACAGTTTTTAGCCAACATAATAATTCTCAAGAATCGAATACCGTTCAAAGTAAAACTAATGTTATATAACTCACTAGCTGAATCATATATTCAATACGCGCTTAGTAGTTATAACATCCTGTATATACGCGGGCCATAGCCCACAACCGGCTCCGCACGGTCGGCGCAAATAATAACTACGGTGAACGTACAATATCATTCTTAATTCCGAGGCTTATTAACAACTTACCTTCTGATTTGCGAAACAACATCACATCACAAAATATTAAATATAGGCTAAAGTCGCACTTTCTCCAGAAACTATAACTCACCGTGTTGATAATGCTGTTGCCAACTTCCACAATCCTTATATTGTATTTTGTTTATTTATTAACACTTATCAACAAAGTACACATTCGATGATATAGCCAACCTTTTGTTTGTTTGTTTATCTGAATATTGTTCGTGATGACTTTTTGCTATGTACCTACATGCTCGATCTAGTAGCATTTAATTACAAACCCTAGAGGTTTCATAATGCTATAATATCTGTTAATTGTATGTATTTTTATATTGGTAAATAAATTTAAAAAAAAAGTAAACAAAAAACAAAACAAAAAACGCAGCGATAGCCTAGTGGAGATACCAACGGACTGCGATGCAGAGGGTATCGGGTTCGAATCCACTGAGCGCACCACTGACTTTTCGGAGTTATGTGCGTATTGAATTGTTAATTATCGCTTGTCTCGTGCCTCGGAGAGCACGTTAAGTCGGCGGTCCCGGCTGTCATGAAGATCTTTGACAGTCGTTATAGGGCGTCAATGCCTCTAAAATAAACTGACACTAGTTTAAACCATGGAATATCGCTATCCCTTCGGGTTGCGGAGGTCAGACAGGCAGTCGCTCCGTGGAAAAGCTAATATTCCGCCGAATCCGGTTAGACTAGAAAGCGGACCCTAGGTTGAGACTGGGATAACGCTAGGAGGATGAGGATGATGATGTAAACAAAAACAAGAAATTGAAGAACCTATTATTTCTTTGCTGATGCTGCAGCTCGTTTTGATTTCGCAGCGACAGACTTCACTGCGGGTTTCTCCGGTTCCGCACCTTTCATCATGTCAAGATCACTCAGCGATAGGATCCGATGTCGTTGACCATCCGCACCAAGAACAAAGACGAAGCCTTCCCTCGTCCAGCACTTATCCACGCCAAGCCTACCTAGCTGCCGTAAACGCTGTTTGTCGCGCACGAGTTAAGAATTCTGTCATCGTAATACCAGCTCCTTTCAGTTTGGTTTTAACGAACCACACAGTGACCCGAAGCGACACATTATGAAGCTTGACAAGAATGGGCCTGGGTAGCCATCCGTTCTTCATAATAGTGTTGGATATTCAATAGTGACATGTCCATGATGTTGTGTCAGTGTTTTTGTTTGATTTCAGTAGTGTTTTAGTGGAGATAACAGTTAACTTGCAGGTATTTAATGTTATGTATATGACAATGTGTTTCAAATTAAGTAGGTCAACCAATACAAATAAATGTTATGTATTTAAGCAAAACTGATCTAACAACACTACAACACTACTACTCTAGACTACTACAAATGTGATGCCCAGCTCAGATACAAGTTTGCAATATTAATCTAGTTGGGTACACTCAACAGCAATAGCGGCTAGGTACAACAGCGCTCTGCATACCAAACAATATGTTCAGAGTTGCCGTAGGTAGGTAAGAAATTCTTGCAGAGTGCGCAGTGGAAGTTTGTATTACATCTACCTGACTATGGTAAGGCAAAAAGTCTAACATATATGTACTGTGTTTCACAACGATGAAATTAATATATAAATTTACCTGAGATCTTTTGGTGATGTTTTGGAGTAGATCTATAAGATTACACTCATAATTTTGGCCAAAATAATGATGAAATCGTTATAGCTACCAGAGGGTCCAAGGCGTCTCTCTTCAGGCACGATGCACGTGGAAGGATTTACACAATTTTACAAATGTTCAATATTTCAAAATTTTATCACAATTAACCGATGGCGGAAATAGATCGAAAGCGGCATTCATTTATCAATCGCTTACAATCTTTGTCTTTTGTGTTTGTTTTTTTTTTGTGACTTAATGTTAGTTGTATATTTTATCCATAAAATATATGTAAAATATGTATTTATATTTTATTTTAATTTTTTTTTGCTACTGATGCAAAAAAAAAAACGCTGTTTACTCTACTACCCACAGTAATCTTTTTCATAGGTATATAACTTATTCATAATAAAATTATTGTTACCTTTATGTGCATTATTTCTACAGATTTAAAAGCCGACTGCCTCGTTGGTCTCGCGGCATAAATGTGCGCGTGGGATTGGGAGGTCTCGGGTTCGATTCCCGGGTCGGTCAAAGTGTTATTGGGTTTTTTCGTTAGGAAATTCTCAGTAGCAGCACGGAGTCTGGTAATGTGCCCGGTACGGCAATAGGCTCGCCCCCTATTACGTGGGACCTAAAATTCATGGCGAAATGTGGGTGTAATATTACACCTCTGCCTATCCCTTCGGGGATACAGGCGTGAGTCTATAAAAAAATATTTAAAAAAATTAAAAGCTTCCCGTAGTTGTACAGACGGCGAATTTGATGCTTAATATTATGCCACTATAGGCTCCTCGCAAATAAGCAGTGATCTAATTGTATACCCACAAGAAGGAAAATAACAGGAACAGGTGAAGTCTTTTAGGATATAAAAGTATAATAAGTGTATGATTTTGTTACTTTACTGAAAGATTTGGGGAAGGCCTTTGCCCAGCAAAAAAAACACTGTCACTAAAATAATTCAAAAATAAATTATAAAACTATTTAGCGGATTCTAAAATTGGCCAGAATTATCAAAAAATACTGAGACTACTTGCAGAAAATAATAAAATGAATTAACTGAATGGTACGTGACAGGGCTAATTTAAATAACACAGTACGGTGACTGGCGTCGCCAAGGAGTCAATAAATTGTCTCAAGAAATTGATATACCATTTTCTAAATCATTTTCTTGAACGGGGATGACTTTGTTTTATTATTTTAAATTTATATACATGGTATCACAAGACCCAGCACCAAGCCAAAGTCTCCTCATTTTGGACATCATACCAAGTCATACCAAAAAAATACCTGGGTAACGAATTAGTAGTAAACGTAATAGTTTTTTTGAGTAGACAAATTTTAAGCCGGTATTAAAGTACGCGCGTAATGATCGAAATACCTACTTATCCATGGGTGCATAGGACATCTATACAACAAATTGGCATGGTAAATGCGTCGATTTTGTACCTAATAAGAAAAATAGTATAGTGACTTTGAGCCTCAATAGTTCGTGAAACAGTAATTTCCCAGGTATGGTACTGAAGTAAAAAAATCACGCTTCGTCAACCGTTTGTTTAGACTAGTGTATTCAGAGGTACTGAATCTCTATAACGAATATCAAAGATCTTTATAACAACCGAAACCGAGGGCTTAATGTACTTTCTGAAGCACGGGGCAAGCGATAATAACAATGCAATATGCACATAATATCTCCGAAAAGTCATTGGTGCGCGGTGTGGAATTTAACCCGATGCCCTCTGCATAGCAGTCTGTTGTTATCTCCACTAGGCTATCGCTGTCTACTGTAAGTAATGGCACACAACATTTCTTCATAAAAGGTTCAGTAATTAATTATGGTACTTTACATTGGTAGACAGCGGCTAATGTGATGGTTTAAAGCTAAATTACCTCAAGTACGGTCGTAAACATTAAGTTTCACCACTTCAAAGTAATTAAGCTAGCACAAACATTAATTACGCACGCAATCCTTTCTTCAATTGCGAAACCTTTGCGTATTATTCAAGAAGACATCTTGAATGAGGCTATGAATCTATTAGATTCTTAGAGTAAATTAAGAAATTATTTAAGTACTTCATTCAGTTGAAGTACATAGTATAAAGGACAAATATACAGAATGGGCAAAATGGTTCCCGGCTCCAATAGACATGATTGTAGTGTCGTCTAAAAGGTCTTATTGAGATAAACAATATTTACTATAGCCGCCAATCTCAAATCTGATTGCGTTTGGAGATAAACGACAGTCTTACTAACTAATAAAAACCCTGTTCCTTCGGTTTCCCTTTGCATTCCAGGGCCACGGTAACCTGTTTAGACCGTCCCGTGGCCCCAGCGATAAACATACATATAGGAGTATATTAGGTACCACTTATCTATGTAAGAAAATGAGTACCAAGGTAATATTTTCTGCATTTCCGTTCATGTTTTTTATTCATAACGCGTTTACGTAAGACTTTGCCATGCACCCTTCCTTTGCAGACGAATTCGTCAATATCATAAGACAGAAAATAGATACCTCGAATCGTCTGCATATGTATGTAGAGAGAAAACTGCTTAATCACAGAAGAGTAGATTTTCAGAGGATGGAAGCGAGCCAGAAAACTTTCCTTCAATGACGGAGGAGGATATAATTCTACTAACAGCGCTAGGTACATACTAACTCAAGCTGGCAAGATCTTACTGTGCCGAGCATTTATCAAATGGTCTGTATATTATAATTGATACGTACAGAGAGGGAGCACTTGAAGATCTGCCTGACTATGGCATACACAAAGATGGCTTTTGGGTGGACGAATCCAGTCGCGACATGTCCGTATAAAAACATATTTTTGTTATAAAATATATTGATCATCAGTGCAAATAATATTGTCCAACAGTATTGCACATGTTTAACCGGGCGAAGTACGATGGGCACTTGTGCACATATAGTGTCCATCTCCATTGTATGGTACCTAGGCTATACGAGGCATACGGGATTTACTGCTCCGGTATGTTTCTTCAATGCTGTTATAGCTTATACCGATATGTTATGTTTGAAATATACTCACTTATTACTAAAATATATGATTTTTATTTGAAGATCGCTTGTTTTCTTACTTCTTTTAATAATATATTGCTAAGTGTGTTACATCATCGTCTAGTTATATCTTATGCCAGCTTTATTTTACTAATATAAGTAGTTTGTAGTAAATTCTCATTAATAAAACGTTGTGAGATTACTGCTTCCTAAACATGAATAGGGACACGCACCATGGTAGACGTTTTTCTGCATCAAATTATCTTTTCAATTATATATTAATGATGAATATTGACTCTCGGGTACCTCGTTCCATAAAATTTTGCCCATTCCCCTTTATTAATACGTCATGACTGGCTTGGACTTTTACTGGCCGTTCGCAATAGCTCGGCAAAATAAGGCAACGCTTGCACAAGCCACTTCTTGGATAGGTGACCGTGTGTGGCATTTACATCATAGCGCAACAGTACTTTGGGGGGCAAGTGAAGCCGTCGGTCTCGGTTATTGTGTGGTCAAAAATCGTAAGGCCATGACGGTTGCCTTCGGCGGTTTGAAACTAGGCGCTAGAGTTGAATGACATGCTCACACGAAAAAGAAACAAAGAAGAAGAATGCGTCAAGATATTTGATAGCTGACATATTAATTGAAATTGCAATATATGCAAAGTGACTGGAAACGGCTGGACACAAAGAGCCGAAAATCGAGCTCGGCTGGCGTGCCATTAGTGAGGCTTATATCCAGCCGTGGACTGCGACAGGCTGATGAATCTGTTTTTTAGATATACTTGCTTAGGAGCAAGGCGGCGATAGCCGAGTGGATATACCAACAGACTGCAATGCAGAGGGTACGGGTTTGAATCCACGGCGCGCACCAATGACTTTTCGGAGTTATGTGCGTATTGAATTGTCAATTATCGCTTGTCCCGTGCCTCGGAGAGCACGTTAAGCCGTCGGTCCCGGTTGTCATGAAGATCTTTGACAGTCGTTACAGGGCGTCAGTACCTTCTAAATAAACTGACACTAGTCTAAACCATGGAATATCGCTATCCCTTCGGGTTGCGGAGGTCAGACAGGCAGTCGCTCCGTGGAAAAGCTAATATTCAGCCAAATCCGGTTAGACTTGCTTAGGAGCAAAATTCTCTAGTGTTTAGGATCTTTTGTCTATAAGGAATTCACATTATACATTATTTTCGAGGCTTTCACAGTCCAGAAAATATAAGAAAATAAATATACGCATAGTGTAATTACTATTGCTGGTATATAGATAAAACACATTATCGCTTGAGTAATTTGTAAAGTTAATTAATCCAATAAATAAGCGAATCATGAGATTTTCGGCGGAACTATGTCGTGTTGTTTAATACTGCAGTCTATTTTTTCTTACAGTTAGAATGTACAGCTAAACGTTGTTATTGAACACTGTTTGTACACTACTCTCAATTAGGCGACGCTCAACGCCCAGCGGTCTGCACGGCACGAGTCTAGCTTTACAAGTACTTTTATTTCTCTTTTCACAACTTTATACAGCGTGGCGCTTGCATAGGGGCATTGATTTAAAAGTATTATAGAATCTAGTAACTTAACTATTCTCCCTCTTAATGCCACACATCACTTTCCAAACTCAGTTCCTTCTCTACTCGATCTCATTCTTGTTTCTTCTCCTAATCTTGTTTACAAGGATGGTCAATGCTCTGCTGATGCCTTCTCCTACCATGACTTGCTTTATATTTCATATAAATTACGCCCCCCTAAGGCAAAACCGAGGATTATAATGCACCGGAGACCTATGATGATAGACGGACTGTGGGTAGGAATTAGGTACGGTGGAAATGGTTTTCTGACGGCCAACTCGACAGACTTATCGAGCTGATCAGTACTGATGGCTAAAGGTGTCTTGGCCACCGTCAGAGGTGTGGGAAGGGTATCGAGTCAAAGTCAGATTAAACTTGTGACTACTTTATTTCTTAAACTACATGTTCTTATATACTAAGCTTATCCTATGTACACACACATAACTTTACAGTTGTGTGCTGTGTGTGAAAGGTGCCATCTCAGCGGTATATGCCTTACGTGAATACGTGAGTTCTAATATAAATCACGAACAATCTGTGTTGCGATAAATACTCACGTAGGATTATATCGCTGAAATGGCATGTTCATGTGTGAACAGGAGCCACTTGAGTCTGTTGCGAAATTCTGAAACATTATCATATTTGAACATTCCAAATATGAATCGTATGCAAATGTTTTGAAGACGCTCAAGTTTGTCTAACTGCTCCTCAGTGAGGTCAAGATAGCTGACATCAGCGTAGTCAATGACGAGCAGAAGCAAAGATCGTGCAAGTGCAATTTTAGTGACAGTTGGTAGAAAATTGCGTAACCTACGCAATGAGCCCGCCGAAGCAAAGTCTGCGACTTGTTTGTGAGTTTTCAACTCCAAGATATGGTTTCGTCAAAGTGGACCCCAAGATTTTTTTCAGTTTTACTGAAAGGGATGTTTTTGCCATCAAACTCGATTTGTGGTAAATTGGACCAGCAAATTTTAGACACCATGCGGGGACTGCCTACAATAATTAGTTGTGTTTTGCCAGGATTTACTATGAGTCCAAACTGTTTACTCCACTCGCATATCCGCGCCAAGTCTGTTTTGATAGTAGTACAGGCTTCGGGCAAGTTATTTAAGGGTGCTTGTGTATATATCTGTAAATCATCTGCGTAAAGGTGGTAGGATGAAAATAAATGTTTTGAGATAGAATTAATAAATATCGAGAAGAGTAAAGGAGATAGCATGCCTCCCTGTGGTACACCGGCATTCATGTTAGACCAAGTGGAATAAGTGTCTTCGATGCGTATACGTTGACGGCGACCAAATAGGTAACTATGCAACCAGTCAACCGCCGTTGGAGATATGTTAAGAGAGCGTAGAATGCCAAGTAGGATGTGAAAATCTACCGTGTTGAAAGCATTGCTAAAGTCAAGTAAGGACCAAACGGTAAGATTCCCACTATCCATGCCTAGCCTGGTGTCATCTGACACGCGGACCAATGCAGTAACGGTACTGTGGCCAGGTTGGAAGCCGAATTGATAGAGATTTAGGAGTGCATTTTTACACAGGAAGGAACTGAGTTGTGTGTGAATGAGACGTTCTAGGACTTTTGACAGGAAAGGTAGTATGGATATTGGTCGATAATCTGAGAAGGAACTGGGTTTAGGTTTCTTGGGTAAAAAATTATAAGTGCATGTTTCCACGCTATTGGAAAGATGCCACGGACAACGGAGTGATTAAGGATGTGTCATAGGACAGGAAGAATTTCGTCTAGGATAGGGAGGATCATTTTACGGCTGAGACTATCATTACCGACTGCATTAGACGTCATTGCTAATATACTCTTCTTAACATCACGAGATGCTGTTGTGTATAAGCAGTTGAATACTATTATACACAAAATTAACTGTTATAAAATGCGTAGAGGCAGTGACAACCCAATGTTCTCCAAATTAGGTCATTATCGATATTATACTAAACATAGCGATCTTCAACAAGCTCTTTTAAAGTGAATAATAAATTGATTTTTGTCACTTGCTTTGCGGTAAAGGAAAAAATCGTAAGGCAACCTGCCCGTCTGAGAGTTCTCCATCAGGTTCTTGACAGACATGTCATGTGATTTGAATTATTCCATATGTATTAAATTACATTAAGGTGAAACAACATTCGTAAACTCAAAATGTAGTATAAATGCGCCTGACCAAATTACATTAACTGCATATCCAAGCTTTACAAACTATTTGCCCTATAGGTAATTGGTATGGTAGCACGGGCTATTTCCGCAACTCCACGTCCCGGTATGAATTTCGCGTACTGGTCAATGACCGTTATTAGCAAGCGTAACAAAGATTAATTATTATCATAAACATGCAGGTTTATTGTATGGTATAAAATAAACAGTTTTGTCTCCAAAAGTAAACAAAGATGACAACTCATCCTCAAAGTGCCGTTGTCGAGAATGTGGCAAAAACAAAAAGGATAACGCTGACGACATGGTGTTGTTGTCAGCGTCAATAAGTGGATTAAGGAAATTAGTACAGAAATGCGAGGAGTACGCACGACTGCATGGCTTATTGTACAATGCCACTAAGAGCCAATACATGGTCTTTCCAACCGGCGGCCAGTGCCCACAAATTGTACACCTGTACGGCTTAATGGGGTTAACATAGACAGAGTTAATCAATTTAAATACTTAGGACACTGGATCACAGAGGATTTGAGAGACCTTGTAGATATTGAGGGTGCACGGAGAGCGTTATCTAAAAGAGCCAACATGATAGCCCGTAGATTTGCACGATGCTCAATACCAATTAAAATAACGCTTTTTAAAGCATACTGCACATCTTTATACACGTGCAGTCTATGGGCTGATTACACGCGTGGTAGCTATAACGCTCTCCGAGTACAATACAATAACGCATTCAGAGTTGTGGTGGGCTGACCCGCTTCTGCAGCGCCTCGGGCATGGTTGCGTGGGCGCGCACCGACTGTTTTCACACCAGGGTGCGGGCCAGCTCCAATACCGTGCTAGCAATGATTGCAGCCAGACTCGACTGTTTTTATATAAGACACTGCATAAACAGGCATCTAAAACTTTAAATAAAAGAACTGTAATATCGTAGAATGTACAAAAATAAATTTATTTTCATTAGAATTAGAATAAAATATAATTTAGTCTCATTAGAATTAAAATAAAAAATATAAATACCTGATTGATTCTATAACATTTTAGATACCTATAAAATGTTTATAAATAAAATGTTTAAACTTAAAAAAATGTTGTAATTGAATTAAAATGCATGACATTATATTATGACATTAAAATAGATATTATATAATAAACTTTGTATTTTTATATTGACATTTTTTAAATTTATTATGAAATCTAAATTGTAATTATTTAATATATTATTGAAAATAATAGAATTATTAAAGGAGAATGCCGGAACCTGTACCAATTGCTTTAAAAAAATGATATACCGTAAATACTTTGACATATTTTGAATGCCATTACTAAATTATGAATCATTATTAAATCCGCGTTTACGAAATATTATAAAAAAGTAGAACTTAGATCAACAACTTCCGAATGCATACATTGCCAGCACAAAAAAAGTCGATTCCGAGTGATAAAAGATCGAGTGTAATATTCTCAACATTAACGATTGCTTACACGATTAAATGATTTTAGATTCAACAGAAGGCACTATGATAGTGAATTAAAAAAACTGTGTTCTGTGTGATTATAGAAATACATATTTGGCTACTTAACTTGATTTCAGTCTTTAGTTGAACAATTTATTCATTAATCGATTGTTTTTCGGTGATATCGATTTTAGATATAATTGAATTGAGATAGCAACACTTGCAATTTAACATTTGATAACGTGAGCAACTGTCAAAAGTGTCAAATGTCAACCCCATACAATGTCGCCTACGCATCGATCGTGTTTGTTTGTGTTATTATTTTGGTTTTATCCTTTGTGTTGAGGTTTGTTCCTCTGGGTCGAAACTACGTTTCTTTTAACTTGTAACATCATTCACTTATTGACATTGTTATAAACAATTAGAAATCAAGGATAAATTCCTTCCTTTGCAATATTTATGGCGGATTTTTTCAAAATATGGTTATGTGAAAAGCTCAGAACTGCGGATTTACTTGCGGGTTACCCTGCGGTGTAGCTCTGGATACAGAGGATTTAGTAGATTTTACAATTTTTTTACAATTTACATTTTTTTATTTTTAAATAAGTAAATACACAATACATTATATTATACATGCATCACCATCTAGTCCCAAACTAAGCAGAGCTTGTGCTATGGATACTAGACAATGGTTTGACATACATATTTTTTATTTAAATACATACCTTACATACTAACATATATACAATATACAATTTTTGTTAGTAAATAAAAGAAATATACTTATATACTATACTAAGCGGACCCCAGACTGAAACTGGGATAACGCTAAGAGAAAGACTGTTAAAATTGCTTCACTTGCGGCCACGATAATGTTGTGGCACTTGTCCGCGGAAGCGACGGAACACCACACCTTTCGGCCAAAAGTCCTCCTTCATAACAACAGGCAGAAAGCACGTCGGGATCCGCACCACAAACGCCTTGAAGTTGACGTTGAGTCGCGACTCCAGCAACTGTACTCTCGGCATGTAGTTCAACTTTTGGCGCACGTACTCCGCGATGTCCTCCGCCTTAGTGGTGTAGTGCAGGCGAGAGATGTACATGGGTGTGTTCGGCGCGGCAGCGCGCAGAGTTGCGCCAGGTTCCACAGGAGCCGTGCCGCAACACCGTCACAAAACCATCATCTGCTACGTCAGCCTGTTTTTTCGCCTTTTCCGGCTTGGGCTTCGTAGCTACAGGGGTGCTCGCATTTTCCTGCTGAACCTTTATTGAGTTAGGTCGCGTGGCGATACACGGAGGAGTCGCAGGGTCGGGGGCAGGGCTACGGGGCGCTTATGTAGCGCACTCAGCAGTCACAATATTACGCGGCGACAGAACTGCTGACACGAAGCTTGCGACCGATGTATTGACGCATTCACCTCGGCGCGTGTTGATGTTACTACGCGCCGGTGACCCACTTAAATCGACAACATTACGTAGGTCGTCTAACTCCGTGCGCAAGAGTGCGACGGTATCTTGAGATGTCTCCAACTTTTTGTGTACATCCGCTAAACTTGCCTTAAGAAAAACTATGGCTCAGTCGTTGCCCATCGCTCCTGAGGATGCCTCGTGCAGAGGCGAAACACGTGTCGAAGAATAGTCGGCGCATACAGCGGGATACTGCAAGTCAGGTATCTTCCTGGAACCCATACCATTCCTATATCCCTTATCCTTTTAGAGGAGTTCGGTATTGTCAACCTTTTTCTATTGCAATAGTTGGGGTAGTCAATCCGAGGGTGCGTGGTGGGTTCCTCTTTCCTTCCATTAGGTTAAAACTATGTCCTTCAAAAGGCTTGTAACATCGACGTGGTCGATAGTGACAGGAGGTAACTTGTTTAAGTCCCTCGCCACAAACGTCGGCACGTCGTCAGGATCGGTCTCTTTGAGCAGCGTGATGATGTCTTGTAGGCTTTTCTTTGTCCCGTCACGCCTGCGGTACACCATCTGGTCACATTTGTTTAGCGACCTGTACACAAGCAGCTTGGCAGCCGCAATGTCCTCCTCGCTGAAGTTCGTTGCACAGATCTGGATAGCCAACACTTCGTCCACGACATCCAGCTTCTGCTGCAGGAACGCCAGCAGCTCGTTCACCACAAGTTTATCACTCGCGATAAAAATTGCGAGCGTCGGCTCGCGCCGCGCGAAACAATAATATAAAATTTATTTACACGACACACGTCCGCCTTAGAGCGCAGTCAGAGATATAGTGACTGAGCTTTCCTTTTGGGGCTGGTTACCCTGCGGTGTAGCTCTGGATACAGAGGATTTAGTAGATGCAGTGACTGAGCTTCCCTTTTGGGGCTGGTTACCCTGCGGTGTAGCTCTTGATACAGTGGATAAAGAAATGATTGAGCTTCCCTTTTGGGGCTGGTTACCCTGTGGTGTAGCTCTTGATACAGTGGATTTAGAAAGGGTGTCATTGTGAAAGGATTGAGACGATTTTGAATGGTTTTGGGGTCTCACGAGACACCGTCGTGAGCTCTCTATTCGTTTAAAGGAAGGTCTTCCTCGTAGGTAGAGTCGTCTTGGGTGTAGTGGACCCGATTTTGGAAGTTTGGACGTTGGGGAGGACGAGTCGTGTTCGGGTTAGAGCGTTGGGGGTAGGTGTTATTCCTAGCACTAGTTGTTATATTCGCGTTTCCGACAGACGTCTATGGTATGCCCTACGTTCTTACAATATCGACACGTAGGTGGCGTAGAGTTGGACGACTGACCAACGTTGTGGACCATTGGTTTAGGATGATTTTGGGAATTAAAAGGTTTTTTTGAGTATCGATTTTGATAAGGGTTACGTTTTGATAGTAGCATTTGTATTTTTTCCTCGGATATAGCATAGTTAATAGCTTCGTTGAGCGTAGAAGGACTTTTCATGCGAACTAGATTGCCGATTTTGGGTATAAGACCCATTAGGAAAGAGTGTGAGGCTAGATCTTCCATAGCGGAAGTTTTCCCTGACAGCTCTGATTTTTTCTTATTTGAAAGAGTGATTTCTGTAATAATTTGAGCGAGACACGTTCCAATTTTGATTGAGTATTGGCTGACCGACTCACCCGGCGATTGGTGAGTTTCTTGTAATTCACTGAGTAAGTGAGCGTAATGTTTACGCTCGCCGAATTGCGATTGTAAGAAAGACCTAAGTGACTCCCAACTGTCGAAGTCTTTTATAGAAGTAGCGCATTCAGCCTTGCCTTCAAGCCGGCAAAGAATAAAATTTAAAAGGATTGGTTTTTGAGTTGTTGAAGCTAATCGATATACGTTTTCGTAGTTATTTATAAAGGAATTTAGTTTATCGCGAGACCCATCGTAGGGTTTAATGAATTTAAATAGTGTATTAATGTCGATACGGTCTTTGTCGTCATTATTCACAGCTAAAAATAGTACAAAGAAACACAGAAATACACAAAGGGAATGGAAAGATATAGAACTTATAGTAAGAAATAGAACAAAGAGTTACTTAGATACTACAAAGCTTGACTAAAATTTGGTATAGCGTTACAATGTAAGTAACAATTGAGTTTGTTGTAGCTCGATGCGGCGACGGTCGGGCAGCCGCAACTGATAACGATGTAGTACTGAGCATATGGGATCGTAACACACTGTGTGGACTTGTTCACTTCATGAATTTGGGCACTTCGATTTTGAAATGGAATAATATAGCACTGCACTGGATAAAAATGTTTGCACTTACTCCTGTAAGCTGGCGACGATGATGAGGAGAATGAACATGGTCACCTCGTGTAGAGCTCGTATGTCCCTTCTTAGGAACCTGGAGCTCGGCGGCCTGTCTGCGGGCCACTCGGGGACTGGAACTCGGGAACTCGGGTGTTGTTCACCGCGCAGTATACGGCGGATGGACGGTTCGAGAGATAGCGCGATTCTCGAACTACGACGAATGCGATGCAGAGACGAATGCGAGACGGCGGAGTATTACCGGAGCGAGATACGGAGACGGACCGGGGATTTCTGAGGAATCCCTTTACGCTTCCACCAAATGTTACGCGGGACCGGGAAAGTGTCTGTTTAAAAAAAGATATTTGAACTAGCTAAAATTATTTATTGGAACACGGTACACACACGTAATATTAGATATAGTATAAACTGATTTAGAAATAGAACTTATAACTGGTACAAAGATTAAGGACTTGAGACGGGCACACTAAGGATATGGTAGAACTGTTCGCGTTAGATGATGGATGCAGACTGAGGTTGAAAGGGACTGAATGAATAAGGAAGGCAAAAGTGCTGACACGGAGATTTAGACATTGGTAGGGATTTGTGATGAGTAGTAAGGATAGGCAACTGTGTTAGCATTTTAGGGTTCAAGAGGCGTTTGTAACAGTACGCTGTATCTCTCTCCATCGTCTTACAGAATATCACTGTATCTTTCAGTAATTAAGAATTTTATAGTTAATGCTTCTTTGCTTGGCAATCTCCAAAAGCTTTTCCTACGTTTGTAATATAAATTAAATTCGATGTAAAGGATTGCCGACTGTAACAAATCACATACCAGTTACAAAGGTATCCGTTTCGATGGCGCGGCCATGACGTTTTCTTTTTTAAAAAATTATGACAAGATTTTGTAAAAATTTGTAAAAGTAGACTCCCAAAAGCATAAATTTGTCAAAGCTTTGGTAAAAAGGTATAAGGGTTTGAACGTGGCCGCGCCATTGAAACGCTCTGAACCGCGCGGCCACGGAGATCTTTAAAACTAAGCATTGCAGACACCTGAAATTTCGGTCAGTAACAGATTGAATTTGTAAAAATATTGTAAAAATATAGAAAAATATCCTGAGCTTATATTTTAGGAGCTGCAAGACTAATAAGCCATGGCCGCGCCATTGAAACAGTGAAAAACATATTTTCGCCAATATCTCGCTGAAAAAGCAACGCAGATGTCTGAAAGTTTTTGTAAAACCTAGATTTTAATTTGTCAAAACGAGTAAAATAAAACATAAAATCCTAAGTTTATATTTCTGGAGCTATAAGACTAATACGCCATGGCCGCGCCATTGAAACGGTGAAAAAACACATTTTAGCCGATATCTCACTGAAAAAAGCAACGCAGCCGTCTAAAGTTTTTTGTAAAACCCAGATTTGAATTTGTCAAAACCAGTAAAAATAAAACAAAAAATCCTAGTTTTATATTTCTGGAGCTATAAGACTAATATGCCATGACCGCGCCATTGAAACGGTGAAAAACACATTTTAGCCGATATCTCGCTGAAAAAGCAACGTAAACGTCTAAAGTTTTTTGTAAAACCTAAATTTGTATTTGTCAAAACTAGTAAAAATAAAACGAAAAATCCTAGGTTTATATTTCTGGAGATATATAAGACTAATACACCATGGACGCGCCTTTGAAACGGTGAAAAAATACGTAATCGCCGATATCTCGCTGAAAAAGCAACGCAGACGTCTGAAGTTTTTTGTAGTTTACGCCGGTGAAATGCCTTAATTATTAAATTCCTATGGAAAAAAGGCTGAGCAATAACGCTTCATAGATTTCACACACAGGCGCTAAGTTGGTCGGCGCGGCCCTGGCCAAATATATCCAATCCTTTTTCGGTACAACGGTGTCCTTTTCTACATTAAATGCATATGGATTTTTGAATACGACAAGACGAACAGAATAATGAAAATATAAGTAGGTACTTTACGCATCTTGGGTTAACGTTCACTAAGTAGACAATTCTACTGTAGAAAGACTCATACAGAAGTGCTCACTGACAGAAAGAATCATATTATGATCACGTTTAAATGGCTTTAGGTACGATTTACAATTCATTAACTTAAATTACGTAAACGATAATCAGAACGTATATTGACGATTATTATCGACCTAGCTGGTAGTAGACCAGTAGTTAGATTGACGACTCGAAAATTTCACCTTGACAAAAGAAAATAATCATGGTTTTTAAGACAAGTAGGTAACTTCAAACTTCAAACCTTCAAAAACAGAGCGTATTCCTTTTTAAAAGGCCGGCAACGCACTTGTGACTCCTCTGGTGTTGCGGGTGTCCATGGGCGGCGGTAATCGCTTAACATCAGGCGATCCGTCTGCTCGTTTGCCCCCTATTCCATAAAAAAAAACTAATTCAGATAAAACACAACAGAATCAGTTCCTAATATAATAAAAACTTCGACACAAAAATTGGCCACACTTTGAATATTATAATAAAGAAGATACTAAATGATACGTAACATAGTAGGACCATAAACTATACATTTCATATCACACAAAGGCCCAATTTCACCAGCTCTGTATAGGCCTTATTTTCTAGATAAATTGAAAAATGGATCAATATAACTAACAGAGTTATCTACGAAACTAATTTGGTCACAAGCGTTACTTGATACTTGATGGCACGGGCTGTTTCCGCATCTCCACGTCCTGGCGTGTATTTTGCGTGCGGGTGGGAATGGTGTCGTCATTCAAGCCACCCCAGCTCTTCGAGGAAGGCCAGCAGACTCTTGATGTGGCCCACGACTTCCCTCAGGGTGCTGTATCTCGTCAGGTACTGCTGCCTGTACTGTGCGACCTCAGGGCAGTCGAGGAGCAGGTGGGCTGCCGTCTCGTCTGCTGCCATACAGGCCCTGCACAGCGGGCTTTCGGTGATACCTATAGTAAATAGGTGTTTATTAAGAAATCCGTGTCCTGTGTAGGGGCCGTGACTGTCCGCAGTTGTTGTTTGGACAGCCGGAGGATTTGTTTGGCTATCTTACCGTCTACTGCGGGAAGAGCCTCCTTGGCCTGCCTACATGTTTAAATACCAATCCAGGACTGGTTTTGTTGGGTCCTGGTCCTATTTCTTACCAGGTTGCGATAAAAGATAAAAACCAGAAGGGTGGGGAATAATGGGCTCGGGTCCCACCACCTCTAAAGTGGCCCCTCTTCTGGCAAGTACGTCGGCTGCGTCATTCCCTCTTGAGCCACTGTGGCCCTTGATCCATTGCAGTGTTAATTTGTTATGTTTACCTACCTCTGTTAGTTTCTGGTGGCATTCAAGCGTGAGTGCCGAGGTGATAGCATGGCTTTTGAGGGCTGAGAGGACAACCTTACTATCTGAGAGGATCCTAATGGATCGTTCCCTTACCTCACGTGCCATGATTACTGTGGCAGCTAGGATTATGCCAAAACATTCGGCCTGGTAGACCGTGTTGTAGGCTCCCAGCGGTGCTGCAATGTTGATGTTTAGGTCCTCGGAGAATACTCCTGAACCTGTACCTGTATCAGTCTTAGACCCATCTGTGAAGATCGTGAGCTCGTTGTGATTAACCGCTCCTTCGTGCAGATCCTCGTACAGTTGGATTTCGTATTTCTTGTCGAACACAAATTGTTTCGGTATTCGGTCGCCAATGGCTTGTGTGAGAGGAACTTCTTTAAAAAGTGTATTTAAGTTGTTATTATGCGGGGTGTTAGTGTCTTTCCAGAGCTTCAGGGATCTTAGCCGGCCCGCCGACATCGTTGCTTCCTGTTGTATGAACAGGTGCAGAGGAGGCAGGACCAGCAACACTTCGAGTGCCGCTGTAGGTGTAGTTTTCATGCAGCCCGTGGCCGCTAGGCATGCAAGTCTTTGAAGCTTTTGAAGCTTGTTGGCGGCCGTTGTTAGGTTGGTCCGAGGCCACCACACTACTGCGCCGTAGCTTATCATCGGACGTATTATTGTCTTATAGAGCCATAAGACAATTTTAGGGGATAGGCCCCAGCGTTTATCTATCATCTTCTTGCACTGCCAGAAGACGATGCTGGCTTTATTGAGCTTATTTTCCATGTGGCTGTTCCATGTCAATTTGCTGTCGAGAGTGACACCCAGGTCCTTGACCTCGGTAGACAGCTTAAGCTCTGTATCGAATAACCTGGGCCATCACCGAAAAATATCCTACATCTATGACCTGGGCAAGGCACAAACAACAAGACACAAACGCGCGCTGGGTAAGTACCCAGCGCGCGTTTGTGTGTGAACATAACTAGTTCGGTCTTGGTCGGGTTTACAGATAATTCGTACTCATTACACCACCACTCTACTATGCGTAGGGCTTGTTGGGTTAGGTCGTACACTGTACTGGTTACCTTACCTGAGGTGAGTATGGTTAGATCATCTGCATAACCTATTGTGTAGAAGTATCTCGCGTTGAGTTTGTCTATGAGTTCATTGATGACTAAGTTCCACAAAAGTGGAGAGAGTACACCTCCCTGCGGGCATCCTTTAGTTATCAAGGCTGTCTGAGTGTCGCCGTGCAGGCGCACTACCCTTTTGCTGAGCATGTTTTGGATCCACTGTATGAGCATCTGATCCACACCATGTCACAAGCGTTAACATTCCATTATGTTTAGAATGTATGCATTATCTCCTTATCAACACATTCTCTTTTTGTAATTAATATCCGTGCACATGCCACATATTTGCACAAAGTTTAAATAAAAACTACTTCTACTAAGTGTATGCAAAAGTTTTGAAAGAAATTAAAATATTTAATGACGTTGAATAGTTTTAGCAGCTGTGAGTTTGTTTTATACTATTTGTAAAACACTTGCGAAGCACAATATATTGGTCTCCTTATTATCACAAAATGTGCAAACTATGTACCTATGTTATGTAGGTATACACCAACGAAGGATTTAAAAAAGGTTCCATAACCGACATTTCTTTCGCGAAAACCTTCGATCTTTTTGTATGCCCGTAGCCGAACTGAGCTTGTTTGACCAATGATTTAGCTGTGCACTAGTATTCAAAGTTTCACATGTATAGCTTCATTTGAAATTCTGTTTTGTTAAGTAATTTTATGTTTTTATGACGTTAACGCAGGCGAATATTATCTGTAATCAAAGATGCAAACACACAACGATCTCAATCCCAATTGAATTGCATTTATACATATTTAGTAACATTTTTAAATTACTGCGATACATATTATATTCCGGTACAGAGAAGCCTTTACTTGACTGGATATATAAATAGTGTATACGGAGCTTGCTTTTGCGGTTTGGCTTAATTATTACCTCCCTCGTGTATTTACGCTGGTAAACTACATAACATAATTAGATATATCAACTAATTACATCAAACGACGTTGTTTGTGGTTACAGGACCAACATTTATTAAGCTACAATAGTTATTACGAGTACCTAACTATAATGGGATCAGTTTGTGTGATGATATTATTTTGTACCGCATAGAACCAGAACTATAATGAGATGAGCAGGCTTAAAATCAAGATGTTTTAGCAAACCACCGAACATTTTATTTATTTGGAGGAGTAGTGCAGATATCTGAAATTAACGTCCAGTTTAACTCAATAACAAATCCTAACCGAATTACTGCATTACATGGGACTAAATAATACTATTAGTAATACTAATTGCGTAAAACTACAATTCAATAACGTTAAACAACAGTTTATAGACTAAATATTAGAAAAACAGACATCGATAATTACCGTCACAACGATTTGTTTGAATTTTACAGCTGTATAAATAAGTGCACTCGACATACTCAGCCACAACCAATCACTTGAAAAAAATAATTAAATGCCACGAATTTGCAAATGCTTTATTTTGGGGTTAAACATTGTGTTATTTTGGTATTATTTGAGTGGGACAGGAATACACAATATTTCATAATTTGTCGACAAATTTCCACATGTTTACATTATTTGCAAGGTAATTTTCGGTTGCAAATGGCGGTCCGCAGTCTCTGACTCTCAGAGTCTTTGAATGAGTAAGTTATTGATCTTCGGGTCTATGCGACAAGAAATATATAGTTTATTTTAACTATTATTTTATTCAGGACCGACTTGGCTGCAGGTTCGAATGCGTGGAATATTCTCGAATAAAGGTACTCAATGTCCTTTTCTACATCAATGATTTAACATGTTTGACAAATTACATGACGATCGGTTGGTTGGCTCTATTTTCTTGACTGAGCAATGTTAGCGAAAAAAACTGATTAAAAAAATAGGTATTCGTTTCATAATCAAATCCGCAATTCTATTTCATAGCAATGAAATATACAGAATTTTTAATAAGTGAACTTTGTTCATAATAACGTAATTGACTTCGAAAGTATTTTACATACACATTGTTGTATATTTGTAATTGAAAAGCTTTCTGAAGTTATTCAACTCATATTCAGCTTTGAAAACGGGTTCGTTGTTTAATTGGCATAGTTACAACGGTTGTTTAATTGTGGCTCGCCAATTAAAATTGGAGAACCGCTTCATCGTTTTCTAAGCTTTTCAACGAATGCCATTCGTGACAATTTACAGAATTACTACTGCTGTTAAAACTGGTGTCATTAGTCTAACATTACTAATTAAGTCACAACATTTAAGTTTCTAATATTTTTGTTTTTGTTTTTCGTGTGAGTGTGTGGCCAACTCTGGTGTTGGAGTTTTCGGACCGCCCGAAAGCCACCGACATAGTCTAACGATCCTTATCCTTTAACCTTATCCTTAAACAAGAACCGGGACCGACAGCTTTACGTGACATCCGAAGCACGGTAGCGCTCAGATGTAAAAGCCACACACGGTCACCCATCCAAGTGGTGGCCTATGCAAGCGTTGCTTAACTTTGCCGATCTATTACGAACGGCAAGCCAAGTCTCATTCAATTAAGTTTCTAATAAATTAATTTGTCAGATAAATCGTGCAAATATCAAACCAATTTTGAATTCATCTGGAATAATGTAGGTATATATTATGTAGCCTATGATGAGCATGTGTGATGAAACTGGCCCTTGTTAACATTATTAAACATAATTAAAAAGATGTTCCACGTTTGATGATGATCTTCTTAAAATCTTCAGAACCTTGTCGTTGCTTGTTTGAGGATATAAAATGTAATGTAACTTTTAAATAAGTAATATAGGTTAATAAACAGGTACATATTACTAACTAAATACGCATTAAACTCTGGCTTTAATTTCATGTTTACTTTTTACTGCAAGATGCTTCTGTTTGCTACCAGACAAAAAAACGAGACAAACCACGTCTCACATGGTTCCGTCTAAAATTCGCAGAAAGCGTTTGTAATATGTGAAATAATCGGATTTGATTTTAACGCAAAGCTCATAAATATTGACGTCCAAATTCAAGTGCTTAGCCTAAAGTTAAACCACAGGTGTGACTATTGTCTTGAGAGACTTGTACGTACCTTCTTGCCTATTCAACAATAAAGATTGTGTAGTAGTTAGAAGCAAATCAAAAATAATTTCAATAATTAACGCTGGCATTTTATCGGCATGCGGCGGCCCTATTGCTCTGGCGGCTACGCCGCACACATCGCGCACAGGGGAGGCACTGATATGGATTAATAAATTATTCATAACACGCTCGCAGATCACCGGAATATTGCAACCCATTAAAGAATTGATAAACAAAAACCACGGATTATCGTGACAAAATTAAAAAACACACCCATATCCGAAACAAATCTTCACGTAATGAAAATAAGTATGATTTTGTTTTCGATTGTTGTTCTGCAGCATTCTTTTACCGCCCCCTTAATTGTGCCACCCGAGGCCATGCCCCCCCCGGCCCCCCCACGCTACGCCACTGCATCGTTTGTCGATAACATGATAGATGATTTTCACAAGTCTCGAACAAAATATCACATTACTTGATCTTCCTCTTAGCCAGAACAAAGAACAACTTCTCACTAAACAATAATAAACACGTAGGAAGTGCCGCTCAATAATTCTGTATAAACGTCGTTGCAAGTAAATAAATACTGTATGGTAAATTGTGAAACTGTATGGTAAATTGTGAAACTGTATGGTAAATTTTTAAACTTAGGTAATTACAGTAAATATATTATTATGTGTAATTTTTGCACTCATGTTTTGGTGGTGGTTGGTTCCCACCAAGAACTTAGGGTCCCAAGCCAACCTCACCTGCAAGTGGTGCACCTGCCGATCAACGGACGAGGCTCTGGCAAACAAAATATCCCGATAAGCGGCAATAGGCTCGCCACCTATTACGTGGGATCAAAACACTGGCGAAAAGTGGGCGTTTAATATGCCTCTGCCTACCCCTTCGGGAAAACAGGCGTGAGTCTATGTATGTTTTTGTTGTGGTTGTGATCCGTACCATACGCGCGCTCGATAATGACTGCAACTGGACTAGACTAACAATGAAACTGTCTTTAGTAGTAACAACAATAGGTCTCTGAGATCCGTCCAAATGAATATATTATAAGGCATCAGGCGTGAATTATGGCTTGAGCACTTAGGATTCTCGTACGTGACGCGTTGTTATTCAAAATACCTGTCTGGTATGACCTACACTGTGCAATGAAGGGTTTATTTTGATGATTTCTTAAAATAGATGATGTGTTAAAAAATGTACCTATTAACCTGTCACGAACCGGCAAGGTGAAATACTCACGAAAGTTTGAAAAAAGAAACGAAAACGTTTAGCAGTTTTGTGTAATAATGTATTAAATTTGAGAACTGAGGCTTTTTCGAATGTATGTTGTTGAATGTTTTTTAAAGGGTCTCTTATTTCTTTTTTATAATTAATTGTTGTTTCCTTTAGAATAAGTGAAAAATGCATCGTTGTACAGGGTGGCGCAAAAGTAATGACCCTATTTGGTTCAGCTACAACTTCGTTTCTAAATTAGAAAACTAGAATTAGTTTTTTGAATATATATATTTGTGCAATGAAATTTAGTTGCATTATGATTTAAATATGATGTCTATTAAATGTTGACCTCCAGAGTTGAGGCACATTTGAGCCCTATTTATGACATTTTCCACAACTAGCCTTATTTCTTGGTGTTTGTTTTCTTTTGAAGCTGCGAGAGTCTGTGGTTTGTTCACATACACCCGAGATTTTCAATAACCCCAAAGAAAGAATTCTGGACAGGTAAGATCTGGTGATCTAGCAGGCACAAGGCAAATTGCCAAACGAGGGATAACACGGCCTGGAAAAGCATCCCTAATTAAGTCCATAGTATTGCGCGCTGTGTGTGCTGTGGCGCCGTCTTGTTGGAGCCAGGTGTGCTCCAGCCCCATTTCATTCAAATTGCGTATCAAGAACTCACATAACATGGTTCTGTAGAGAATAGCCTTCAGCCAATCTCTTCAGGCCTTCAGGCAAAACCAAAACCAACAGGCCATCAGCCTATTTTTGTAAATTCAGTCAACCAAATCACGGTTGGCATGGCCTTCAGCCATATTCAACCAAAAACATCTCGAAGCGATGCTGCCTGGCATTTGGCAATCAATTTAAACAGGCGCAATAAATCGTAAAGTGAACAGATCAAATAAAATTAAAGTAACTATAACAAAGACATGGACCCCGAGTCCATGGAGAACATGAAAGCAATCTCAAATAAAAAAACATGGTTCTGTAGCACTCACCGGTGACAGTTACCGCATTGCCTGCAGTGTCTTCAAAAAAATAGGTTCCGATCACTCTTTCTGCACAGACGCGCACAGCGTCAATATTTTTGACTGAACGGCTTGTTCTTTGTCTGCCAGACTTACGTCTATCCAATGTTGAGCCAGTTACTTCGAGGTGTGTGGCAAAGCGTGGAATAGTGCGACCAACTGGTACCGGACGGTGGGGAAATCGTCGACGAAATTCACGTTGTGTTTTTACCATTGATGAATTATTCCGTAAAAACATTGACAAGATTATTCCACGTTCTTGGGGAGTAAAGCGGTCCATGATTATTTTTAGTGAATTTTACATTTGATTACTACAAAATGTTTAATATCAGAATAACAGATGTATAAAAAATATATAAGGAATTTCTATAGTGTCAGTACTTTTGCGCCACCCAGTAGTACCTACTTATATAACGTTATAGGTACAAAAACACACACAAATTCTCTGAATAATAAATATAAATTAATTAATTAACATAATTATTTATTGCAACCTGTTGTAACTTGTTCATTCATAATATTTTAAGTCGCAACCATCCATTAGACGTAGGCACATTACGAAATTACCCCAATTAATTACATTTACACACTTATTATCTTTACAAACAAGAGTTTATGAAATTTGTGATTACGCTTAGCGTTGATTTCATTAATTATTTATTAGAGACGCAAAATTATACAGAATTCTAAATGTACGATGATGTCTCGCCAATTTCCACGAAAATTAATTCCATGTTAACATGGAATAACTTAAGTGTTTTTATTTTGGCATTCTAGCTAAAATCTATGCTTTAATATAGCGACTTGTATTTTTGCATTCCAACCTCTTCTTTAAATACTGAGTTTCAATAGATCGAATAGTAAAAAAATCGTGTTTGTGATAATTGGTAACATTTTATTAGGTACTTGTGAGTTATTTTATATAGTGCCTATTGATTTTACGTTATAATCTATGAACATTATACAATGTTTAGTGACGGGTTTTTATAACTTAAATTCTTTTTTAAATTAGACACTTGAACATGGGTTCAAGTCATGTTCAAGATGCCAGAACACCAAAATAGCTGTTCAAAGCGAAGAAAAATCTATTTGATAGAAAACTTTGTAACATGTAACGTTATGGGTTGCGTATGTGTAGCTAGTGATGGATAGGCTATATGCCTAATGTGTTACCTAGTAGGTATGTGTACTGAAGATAAATTAAATATGGATTTGCAGGTTACAAAATATTATTTATTTGAGCAACCGTTACATAAAATAGGTAGGTAGTAACTAGATTAAGAGCTAAGACTAAAACTCTCAGGGCGCAGGCAGGCAGGCTGCCCGGCGTCGGGCAGTGACGACCCCATCGCCCAGTGACTTGTCACTGCAAGCAGTCACCTTTGCTCCTCTCATAGAGGAGTGAAGGATATCCCGCTGTACCCCTTGTTCGGAGGGGTACGGCTGCGACGGGTCCAGGCACTCGCGTTTTACGAGTGGTTGGACAGGCATATCTGCCAACCGTGGCAAATCGTAATCCCGGCATTGCATTGGGTCGCAGTCATGTTTTGTGACCTAATGCTGGGAGCAAAGGTCTTGGCTTAACCACCCGGGCTGCGAGGAAGAAAAGCTCTATAAAAAATTACCCCAACTCCAAGGTTTGGCGCGCGCCGATGGATGCATGGCTGATGGGAAGATCAGTCACGAGCGCTCCTCCAGTCAGGGCAAAGGCCGTCCCCCTGGTTGGGTACTAAATGTAGGCTACCCCGTACCCAGGTAGGGTACAGCTCCGGGTAGCACCACCCGGGCGGACCATCTATTCCCCCACTCTCGTGGGAACCAAATGAATAGTTCGCAAGCCACTAACTGAATCATTATAGGATTATCGTCTATTTATTCTGTATGTATATATAATATATAATTATGATGTAGGTATATATGTAAATTGTTTTGTGTTATATAGGTATATACATATATATATATATATATATATATATATATATATAATATATTTATATATAAGGTATGTAAGTACTATATTAACGTGTATATATATATAAAGTCTTTCGACTGTGGGTTAAGGGATTTCTACTGCATTCTTTCCATTTTCTCCTTCTACTATCGTTTGTTTCTTCAAATTGTGAGCGGGCGTAGATTTGCGGGCGAGGAGATGGTAAGTAAAACAGCATTTGTACATCACTTCAGTTATTATTCTATATTCACAGTATAATTGATTAGGTATCGCAACAATTACAATTTCTATCAAAAATTAGCGTCCACCGATCACGTGGCCACGAGCGCCTGTTCAGCTGTTTCCTCGTTGACTGCGATTCGAACAGTGCTCACCTCGCCAGAGCCCGGTGTTCGCTATTGGAATGTCGTTCTACTTGGCGGCCTGTAACATTGTAGCAAACCTCATTGTTAACCACCAATTAGGTTAGCCTACATATATATATATATATATATATATATATATATATATATATATATATATATATATATATATATATATATATATATATAGGTTGCCGTCTAAATTTCTATATAAATTATAATTTGCACCTATTACTTGTATCTCTGCATCACCCAAAGGTTGACTGGTAGATAATGCCTACGGCATTAAGTCCGCCTCTGTACTTTTTATGTGCATAAAGTTTAAATAAATAAATAATTCGAGCGAGGAGCCACGCTCACTAAACTCTGGCTCCACTCTTCGCGCCAATAATGACGCTGATGATGAGGTGGAGGATCCATCACTACCAAAGGTAGCTTTACCTGGTGTTGCAGCCTGTGACCGGGGCCACTCTCGGTCCTTGGGCAGATCGCGGGGGCGTTCGGGTCCTTCTCGTTCAGCCACCCCTTGCCCGGGGCTGTCACGGGTACCAGCCACTGACATATCCGCGGCGGTCTCCAAGACCACCACCACCACCCTATTGGCGGCCGAAGGCCCTGGGTTGACTGGGCAGGCGTCGCCGGACGTTCCTGATGTCGGAAGCCGCGTAACCCGCTCGGGGAAAAAGAAGGCTTTGGGTGATCCAGCTGCGCATACCCCGGAGTCGTCAGTTGAGCGGGCCGCGGACAGTGCGCGTGAGAGCGATAGCTCCGCCATGTCTGTGGCATCAGTCTCGGCCCGATGTGCACGAAAACGCGCCTTAAAACGTCACCCAGAGGGACCGGATGAGGAAGTGGCCCGGGTTAGGGCAAGGACGGCGGAGGTCTTTGATTCGGACGGAGAACTAAGGTTATTATCAGACACTTTAGCTTCTTCATCCGACTCAAAAAAATGCGCTTGCGAGATCGAGCAGCGTTTAGAGCAGCCGCAATACAGGAGAAAGCGCTCCTCTCAGTTGCGGTTGTAGAGAGAGTGGCCCAGGAGAGCCGCAGCCTGAAGGGGGCCTTTGCTAAGGCCCTGATAGACGCGGCTCAGGACATCGCTGCTGCAATTGTGGCTCAGACTGAGAGCATCGGGTGGGGGGAGGCATCTAACGCCGAGCTCCACTCCCGCCTAGCCTCCCTTGAGGCTGCGATGGACGCGATGTCCAGGGAGCTCGAGCAGCTCCGTAAGAGGGCGCCGCTGACATATCCAGCTGTTCAGTAGCCGCGAACGCCAACGACGGAGACCTGCGCGCCGCGCCTCCCCAGGTGTCTGGGTCACCTCCTCTTCTGGTTGCCAAGCACCCGACAATGAGCGCACCAGCCAAGAAGCCTCTAAGGAGTGGCACCCCACTTTGCCGAGAGGAGTTCCCTCCTCTTCCTTTCCGCCCCACCCAGGCTCAGAATAGCGATCGGGTCCAGCAACAAGTTGGCCAGCAATCTCGGCCTAACTTGCGATTCAGATGGATCGCAAGTTCGAAGAACTTCTGGCCCAGATCATCCCGGACCGTGTGATACGGCCGCCACTCGCGCGGCCAATAGCGTGGCACATAACGCCGCGCCCATACTGCACCAGACGTCGCGCTTGCCACCGCGTTCACTACTGCAGCCGCAGTCACCCTCGGTGGCGGGAGTAGAAAGAAAAGGAGGAGAAAGACAGCGCCGCCTGCACCCGCACTTGCCCCATTGTCAACCCTCGAACCCTTTGGGCAGGCACCTGCAGCTGAGTCCAGTGCCTCCTGGGCCACAGTGACAAGTCGCCCTGCAAAGGCCAGGGCCCGGAAGGCAAAGACCAAGAAGCCCGCGTTGCCCAAATTGCCGTCCACATCGACGGTGACAGTGACCCTTGCACCGGGGTCCAACACCACCTTAGCCGAGGTGATGAGACTGGCCAGGTAGAGGGTTGACCTCAACGAGCTGGGGCTCACTGAGGGCCTCCGTCTGAAACGGGCCATCACCGGAGGCCTTATACTCAAAATGCCCGGTGAACAGGGCTCGGAAAAAGCGGAAAACCTTAAAAGGCGCCTTCAGACGGCGTTATCCGAAACGGGTGCGATCGTGGTGCGCCCCGTAAAACTGGCTGAGATCCAGGTGAGAGACTTGGACGACGCAGTAGTCCCTAAGGATATTGCCGAAGCAGTTGCTGCGGAGGGCAATTGCGATGCGGCCGACGTGAAAGTTGGTCAAATTCGCTCCTCCGCGGCGGGCCGGCGTTCCGGGATTGCGTGAGTCCACTGCCCGCTCATAGCTGCCCGCGAGTTGGTAGCCGCGGGAAAGCTTCGAGTGGATTGAGTCATCGCCCGTGTCGAGGCCCTGGCGTCTCGACCTCTACAGTGCTTCAGGTGCCTGGAGAAAGGGCACGTGCGCGCCCACTGCACACGTGATAGGGATCGAAGCGCTCTCTGCTTTGTCTGCGGCCAGGCGGGCCACAAGGCTATGTGCACGGATGCGGGGCGCCCGGCCAACCACCGGGTAGGCACTAAAGCCTGTACCCCTCCTGAGAAGAGGGGTGGTAGAGGTCGGGCTGCGGTTACCGCCGCTCCTGCCACGGCGGTTACCGAAACCAGCAATGGTTTTGGGTTGTTGGAGTCGGTTACCGGCTCTGGGGAGGCTATGGAGGCATAAAATTCTTTTCCCCTTTAGTCGTTTTTCAGGGCAACCTAAACCACTGCCGTGCTGCGCAAGCTTTGCTTGCGCAGACCATTGCAGAGCGTTCGGTTGCCCTGGCAATAATGGCGGAGCCGTATTTTATCCCGGACCACCCTCGTTGGTTCGGGGCATCAGATGGCTCCATCGCTGTGTACTGGGCGGGGTGGGGGGAAAGAGAGCCTCATTGCTGCCTGCTTCATCAGGGGCCGGGTTTCGTCGTTGTCGAATGCGGTCCTGCGATCGTCGTCGGCTATAGCAGCCGACCTCCCCAAACAGCGGCCTTGCCGCTTTAGAGGCCTACCTCGACGGGCTGGCCAACCACATTAGGGTTTACCAGTCCTGTCCTGTGTTGGTCCTGGGTAACTTCAACGCGCGATCTAGCGTGTGGGGTGACACCCGGAACAACCTGTGTGGAGAGACGGCGCTCGAATAGGCGACTGAACTCGACCTCCGGCTTTTAAACCGGGGTCAGTTAGTACATGCGTGCGCTAGCAGGGGGAGTCGTCGATCTTTCCGGGGCGACTCCCTCTGCCGAGCGTCTCGTCTCGGGGTGGTTTGTCACGGAAAATGTGACCACGATGTCAGATCACAGATTGATCGAATTCAGCGTGACCTTCCACCCACCCCACGACATCCCGTGGCGCCCAAACGCGATTCCGACGCGTCGCTGGAACGTTCGACAACTTGACGAAGACATGCTAGTAGCCGCTGCCCACGTGGCCGAGTGGGAGGCCGCCAATTTGGGAATCCCGCCCGATCCCGACTTGCAGGCAGACTGGTTTCGGGACATTATGACATGTGTCTGCGACACGTCTATGCCCCGATCCAGCCCGAGGAGACCCAGTTCGCTGTACTGGTGGACGCGTAAAATACATATAATTATAGTTACATACCATACATACATATACTAACATAAACACAAAAATAAAGTGATAAAATAAAGCTTACAATGACAAATAATGTTTGTTTAATGCATTTTAAATATGTTCGCTGTTTTGCTTGCCTAATTTCAACCGGTAGCTCATTCCTTATATGGACAGCTTGAACAGCAAAGGATTTCTCGTAAAAGTTTGTGGTATGTGCATCTGCAGTCTCAAATCCACCGACGACCTCAAGGTCCTCAAATGTGTGTCATGGAGGAACTTGAAACGTTCTTTGAGATACAAGGGGGTATTAGGATTAAACAACACATTATACAGTAACATAAGAATATGAGTATTTCGGCGAAGCCGAATTGGGAGCCACTTGAGTCTAGATCGAAATTCAGATACGTGATCATATTTGCGTAAACCAAAAATGAATCTAATACAGTAATTTTGGAGACGCTCAAGTATATCAAGTTGGTCCTCATTAAGATCAAGATAGCTGACATCGGCGTAATCGAGTATTGGGAGAAGCAAGGATTGTACAAGTGCAATCTTGGTGGTTGTGGGTAGAAAGTTCCGGAGCCTACGCAACGACCCAGCAGAAACAAACAGTTTACGACTGGTCTCCTGTACTTGAGTACCCCAAGATAATGTTTTATCCATATGGATACCCAAGTTTTTCACACTATCTGAGATTGGTAAGATGTTACTATCGAACTGAATCTGAGGCAGCTGAGACCACTTGATTTTGGAAATCATCCTGGAACTGCCAATAAGAATTACCTGTGCTTTGATGGATTTACTTTAAGGCCATATTTTTTGCTCCATGCACAGATATGCGCCAAATCCGAGTTAATGTTAGAAAACGCTTTTGAAATAGACTCAAGTGGCGCCTGTGAGTATATCTGCAAATCGTCTGCGTAAAAGGTAGGATGAAAGTAACACTTTGGAGATAGAATTTATGAAAATTGCGAAAAGTAACGGAGATAGCACGCCACCCTGCGGTACACTGACAGTTGTATTACACCATGAAGATGTAGGATGAGTATAATGATGAGTCGTACTCTTCATGAGTAAAAGTTACCTGTTTGGACGCTGACAGCGTATACGCTGTCGGCGTCCAAACAGGTAACTGTGAAACCAGTCAATTACCGTTGGATATATGTTAATAGAGCGGAGTATGGCAAGCAGGATGTGGAAATCCACGGTGTTAAATGCGTTGCTAAAATCAAGTAAGGACAAAAGCGTGAGTTTTCCACCATCCATGCCTAGCCTTATCTCATCAGTAATATGAACCAATGCTGTGGTAATACTATAACCAGAGTGAGACGCTCAAGAACTTTGGAAAGGAATGGGAGTATGGATATAGGACGGAAGTCAGTAAAAGAACAGGGTTTGGATTTTTTGGAATCGGAACTACCTGTGCATCTTTCCACGCTGATGGAAAGACGCCGCTGGTAACTGAGTAGTATAGGATATGACAAAGGACAGGGAGGATTTCATCTAGGATAGGTAAGATCATGTTTTGTCTAATACAGTCATTACCAACAGCATTGGACGAGATTGAAATTATACTCTTTTTAACATCACAACCGGAAAATTGCTCGAAAACAAAAGGTGAATATCTGGGAGTTGGGATACGAAAGATCTCGTAGCGTGTTTGTTTTAGTTGTCCCATCAAAGTTGAACGAAGCAGTGAAATGTGCATAAGCGAATCTATATTTATATATTTAGGGATTGCGTCACTGCGCGACTTACCAACTCCCAGTGTTCTAAGAAATTTCCAGATTTAATGAGTGTGTGTTAAGTGATCAGTGGACTTTGTTATTATTATGCTGGTTGGCATTAGTTTTTAATGAATGGCGATGGTTGTAGTAAGTTCATAAAATATCTTGTGGACAACTGCACAATGACAAATGAAGGGATAACAAATGATCGGTGTACACACGCGCTGTAGATATTATTATATATTAGAGGATTTACACAGCTACGACCGCGCTTTTCTTTTTAATTTACTTGCCGCTCCCGTCGGAATTTCGGAAAATCTTATTGGACCTCTACGGACCCCAAGAAACATACATGCCTTTCATCTCCTTGCACCCAGTGATTTTTGCTGTGCATTGTCTGTCAGTCAATTAGTAACGCTTGTGTAAAATGGTTCTGCTGTAGCTGAATCTGTATGTATAAAATTATTGTATATGTACAGTTTCAGCTACAGCAGAACAATTTTAAACAAGTTATCTGTGTAAACTTTATTTGGACTGAATAAGTTTACTGGAAGGCAGAATCCTACTGTAATAGTTTTTGTTTCAACAGACTGCGACGCATAGCATAACGGTGCTCTCAAACAAGACGATTCGTGCCACACTGCTAAACAAATCCGGTCAGTTATTGAACGTTAATTTTTCTATCCAAAACGATCGATTGCAAGCATTTTCTTTAAACTACGAAGCCTGCCCTAGTACCGAAACTTGTGTCGCCGGGTACTTTACAAACACACAACTATCCGACACAATGAAAATCCAGACTCAAAACAACAACTTGTGAATCACACAAAGTGTTGTGTCGTGTGAGGATTGAACCCACAACACTCGGCGCAGTATCAAACCTCGAGGTGGCGCACCTTCGAAGCCTGGTCTGCTACCTTATGAAATCGATCATCCACTAGCAACATAATTGCTACTGCCACGTACGTTACCCTGTTGAAGTCTGACATCAATCATCCAATTTAAAAGCGCCGTAAAAATTGCACCATGAAACCTTCACATAAGTGAATAATATTTAAACTACATTATGCTACAAAGCTAACTTGTAGCAAAAAGGTGATGTTAATAATATAAAGGGCTGTTTGTGATTTTGTATATTGAATTAATGATAAATATTAATTGTTGACCTGATCCTAGCAGGATCAGGTCAATAAGTTCAAAAACGTGAAAAATAGAGATAAAGGTCTTAAAAATAGGAGCGATAGCTCTAGATTCGATTCGGAATCACCTCTAGAAAAATGTATTCGAAGGATTTTGGTGCAGGTAAAAAAATTCAATTGTTATTAACAAAAAAAGATAAACAAAAAATGAAATTTAGTTTTTCATTAATTTTGACAAAAAGTTCCTTAAAGAAGCGGAAATTTCCGATGGAAAAGTCCCGACTCCAGGATCTCTATCTCTATTAATTATAATTATAATATGACGTTGAAAATAGGTCTCCGCGCGTTTCTAAAATACCTGTCGAACTACCTGTAAATACCAGTAGATTAGTTGAACTGAGTTACCTTGAAAAACTTAAAAAAATGTTTTACATATTTGTAGCTTGTGACGTATTAGCGATCGCGCAACCCCCACTACTTCTGACTGGCCGCCTCGCTTACCAGCGGCACATAAATACCGTGGCGAGACAGCGATCCCCTCTCTTGGATCCTGGACGTCGTCAAGATAAGTTCTACTTCTCTGCTGGAGCACCGAAGCCTCGTCAGCCTGCCTGTCTACCCTGCCCTGAGTCTAGCTCTTACCTCTAGTTACCGGGTTTATTTTGTGTAACGCTTTTAAGTAAAATTATTTTGTAAAGAACAATATACTTATTTAATTTCTCTCCAGTACACATACCTGCTACGTAACTCATTAGGCATTTAGGTACCCACCTACACCTAAAAAACGCTAAGCTAAAATAAATTTATTATGAAACAATGTTATTAAGCTCAACGGCTCAAAAGCACTGTTGTGTTGTTACGTTCATAAATTCAAAATTATTAAAGTAAGTACTACACATTCAACTGGCTTCGTTTTAATTTTGTTAAAATTTCTTTTCAATTTTTTTTCTTTCTTTTATCGAGGAGATTATCTTGATGTCTCTTGATTTACGCTTGCTAACCAAATAACTAATTAGCACTATCTGTTTCTATAATTGTAAAGTCTTGTGATACAATGTGAAAAGGGCGTGGATCCAGTCTCAAGCAAATAAGTATTATGCTTCAAACAAAAACAGACACTAATACAATGAAAGTGTTACCACAGATAATATAATAATATAACAACAACACAGATAATATAATAATATGTGAAGGTGAAGGTGAAGGTGGAGGATACTCTTAGCGACAGAGTCGAGGTGCGGAGTGGGGTGGCTCAGGGCTCTGGATGTGGACCAATTTGTTACCTTATGCATGTTAACAGCCTGTGCCGAGTGCTGCAGCATTGTTCAGCTTATATGTTTGCAGATGACCTGTGCATACTTCGCTCCGGAACTAATATAGATGATATCTGTCAGCTAGTTCAACAAGATATAGACGCTGTTGTCAAATGGTCGCATGACAATGGCATTATATTAAATGCCAGTAAAACTAAATTAATGTTAATTCATTCACCATACTTACAACCTCATGGGGTGACTCTACCCTTACTTACCCATGATTATACATGTCACCATAATAACTTACTGGACTGTAAATGTAAACCTATTGAAAGAGTTAACTGTGTTACTTACCTTGGCGTGAAAATAGATGATAACTTTTCCTGGTCACAACATGTAGACTACATTTCTAGTAAACTAAGAATATTATTGAGTAAAATGTACCACCTAAGCTTTAAAGTACCTATTAATATTTTAAGATGTATTTATATGTCATTAGTTGATTCTATTATGAGCTATGCTCTTGACAGCTATGGGTTAACATTCAAAACTAACTTAGATAGATTGGAAGCTCTTCAAATTAGATTTCTAAAACTACTTGTTACTAAAAAAACTAAAAGCAGCTGTAAAGGAGACTATAGAAAATTATTTAAAATATGCAAAATTCTACCGATTACTCTCAAACATAAATATCTTTTATTAGTTAACCACCACTGTACCCAAGAGCATAACTTAACTTACGTAAAGAACAACCATAATACACGATCTATGGCTGCTGGTAGATTCAATGTACCCAGAGTCGTTGGTGACTCTGGGTACATTTACAGTTACTTTGGTGATAGAACATTAAAAAAGAGAATACCTTATCTATTGAATAGTCTGCCGGCAGACATAAGGAGTGAAACAAATTCAAACAGGTTTAAACGTAAATTAAAGTTATATTATTTAGAAACATTTTAAGTTATATATCGTCGTGTTTAAGTTTTGTAACGTTTATTTAGAAATAGTTTAAGTTATATATAAATTTAAGTTACAATATATATAGAATACTTAATTATAAGTTCATTTAATTGTATTGTAGACTCATTGACCCCACAGTCAAACCATTGCAACGGTTTTGTGGGGCTTAGCTAATAAGATACTTACCTTGTGATGTATAGATAAATAAATAAATAATAAATAAATTACTCAATTTTATTGAGTTTGGTCTTACTTATTTTTAGTTTGGTTTTCGTAATAAGTCTAATAGGTATGTTACCCATCGGCAAAATAATTGTAAATTACCGTTACTGGGAACAAATCTCCAAACAGCCCTTGACAAAATTTATCTTGCGAGCGTAAATAGTCATAGGTAGTATTCTTTTCGTTTTTATAAGACTGTGCCATAGTTTAACATAAACATAACATAACTTCACGCCTTTTATCCCCGAAGGGGTAGGCAGAGGTGTATTACACACCCACACGTCGAAAGTTATGTTTCGGTCCCAATGTAATATTGCCATCTACCGGGCACATTGTTAAGCGAGCGAAAATTAACATTTTAATACACACATAATTTCGAAAAGTCACATGACGTATGCTCGGGGTAACTGGGGATCGAACCCGAGACCATCGTCTCGGCAGTTCGTTACGTACACCTTTGGGCTATCGCCGCTGCCATAGTTTGAAAACTATAAATGGCAATGAGAACTTTGTTACGACTTTGAATAGAGCCATTACTAACCAGTCAGTCTATATGCCAAAGTATTGCCACAGTATTACGAAAGCCCAGAAATTGATCTTGCTTATCAGCGTAAGTAATAGCTTCCTTGTGGCAAATAGTATCATAAATCATCTGCTACAGAGAAAAATACTACAATATTAGTTTTGCGTTAATGAAAGCTTCTCGCAAATATTCCGCAATGCGGTATTGCTGTTTTAGCAAACTAGTTACCTTAACTCCGTTGTCACTGAATTTAGTGTATGTAGTTGCTATTGTCAATAGTCTGAGAGAATGGAAATAATAAGTCCAATTTTACACCAGTTAATAAAACCCGTTTATTGACTAAACTTAATTTATACGCGTACAGATTTAGACGCGGGTCTATCTTGCCCTACGGGTAGCGACTTACTACTTAACGGAGTGGTTGGCGAGGCAAGCTCCGAATAAGCTCACTCAGCAAATATAACAATGTGTCGCCACACTGTCTAATAGTACTTTTTCGTAATTATACTGAGTAAGTTATATTATTCAGTTACAATTACAATATAGGCCTTTCATTTCATGATTTTTCAGAATCGTAATTAATGTTATTTAGAATCGATAGGTTTCCCTATAAATCTCAATAAAAATATATAGAATGTCGATATTCATTAAGTCGCGGTCGTTCCGCCATTTAATACTGCGCCAAATATTGTTCAGTTTTATTACCACTCTGACAATACTTTGTGCGCCGTATAGTTATGTAGATGTTCATTTTGTTTGTGAAATCTAAATATAGTTATATAAAAACCAACACAACATCAGAAACCTTGTCATTAAAACAATTAGGATTTAGGATTAATACGAATAATTTCACCTAACCAGTTTTAATAACACGTTAAAAATCTACGTGCCTCTGAAAGAGACATCATATTCATGAAATTTACGGTGCTTGAAATAGCGAACTGTCGCTACTAAAATGATATATGGCAGTCGAACTTGACCTGATTGATTGCGCACGAAATTGGTAACCGATCGACATAGTCGGATAGCCGCAGGGCGACGCGGGTCGAGAGCGTTTGACAACTCTATTTGGTAACTGGAACTGTTCGTTATATCAATTAGGTGATTTATATGTTTAAAGTATCGAACATTTAAAGGATTATATAATTATATATATAAGTATCGAACAGTTAAACGCGTAATGTTTAGCTGAAGCTGAAAATTTGAAAAAAACTTTATAGAAACTGTTACTAATAATGCAATACTGATTTTATAGTAATTATGTATGAACTGAAATTATGTGCAAGTTAGGTACTCTTAATGAAAGACATTTAATTCGGGCAATGGTTAAGATACGCAAAAATCCTAGAGTATCATCACTATAATATTGTCTTACAAGCATAGCAATTAGTTTAAAACATACGTAATTTCCTAATAAATAACAAAGCGAGCAATGGATTTATCGATACAAGAAAAATGTTAGGATGAAAGAGTGATGGACAGACCAAATAAGTCTGCTGTAGAATTCCATTTGAACGACTGTAGCAGGATGGTTTGTAGCAGAAGGGATGGCGTGCTGACGTGAAGCAAAATCACATCTACCCATACCAGTCCAACAACATGACGACCACGACCACTATGCCAAGAGTGCAACGAATACTGCTATACTCTATGTGTACTTTCTATATTCAGATATCACGGACTCATAACATACACTACGTAACACTAATAAAAAAAACCAAGGCTCGTATTCTACTTAGCCGCCGTTTTGCCAATGATGCTGGTCCTGGATGTACAATATTTTAGACAATCTATCGAAGAAGGTTGTAAGACGAGGTTTTCTGAAAGTGATGGAGCGTAAAATATTCCTCTTTTTTAATACATCTCCCGCATCAAGAATTTATCATGGATCGAGGATTTTACAACGTAGTGCTATCGGTGAGGCGGTCGCTTAAACTAAGGAGCAATCCGTGCACTCAAATTATGGTCATGGCTCTATTGGATTTTTTAATATCCTTTAAAGTTAGTATTACTGACGCACCTTAAGCACAGCATGGACGAAAAAAAGTTGTGTACACGAAAGCTAATAGTGAATTTAACATAATTTCGTAGCTATACTTTTCTAACTTTTTATGGTAAAGGCTGGACACATCACAAAGATTGGCCGTTTATACTATTTCTAGATTAATCTGTTGACAATAATAAATAATTGTGTATTGTTACACTTAGTACATATCGATACCTTTGGGTAGAAAGGTCGTATAAACCATTTTGGCCAAATTGAGTTATATATACCATTTTTCTCAGAATTTTTTTCTCTATCGATCTGTATATACGAAATGTAGAAATTCGCACAAAAATGGTTAATACGACCCCGAAATTTTTGGTCATAACCTCTTAAAAAAGGTAAATTTTCAGTGTAAAAGCCGAATGTTATTTTTTTGTAGTTTTGTTATGATGTACTAACCATAATTTTTATTAACTCAGGGCGTAAAAATAGTCGTTAATTGTAAATGGTTTATACGCCCTAATGTGTTGAATGCATTACCTAAGCATAGTTTAAATTCGACGTCGTAAATCCTTATTGCATATCGACCTTTGGGTAGAAAGGTCGTATAAACCAAAACCCGAAAGTGTTTAAAAATGATCTATGAGAAAGATTCTTACAATTTGCTAATGAAAAAGGTTAAATCATCAAAACCTATCTATCTTCGTTAGTTTTAAAGTTAGCTTGGATTTACGTCTAAGAAAAGTCAATTCTTGGTTAATACACCCCATAAAAATGTACTTTAAAAACAATGTATAGGTCGTATATCCATTTTTAATAAGCTTATGGTCACATTTACTGTCGTAAAAACCCAATTATCGATACCTTTGGATAGAAAGGTCGTATAAACCAAAACCCGACTTTTCAGGCGAGTAGAAAAAATAATTGTTACATAAAAATTCATAACTTTTTTGGTTTTGAAGTTATAAAAAAATGATCTATGGGAAAGTTTCTTACAATTTGCGAATGAAATAGAAGAAGAAGAAGAATTTTACTGCATCATTTCCATCATGGTTCTGATCACTTTCGCGGATTGCCTGCATTATTAGGTATATATAATGTAAGTGGATGCTCCTGTTTCACCATGTCTATTCTGAGGAGGCTGATCAAATGAACATCAAAAGTATTATGCTTGAGTATTATTATGTACAGTTAATATATACAAGTGATATAGAAGGTGTAACAGTTGCAGCACCTTACAAAATGTAAATTGTGTGTATTATGCAAAACCTGGCGATGAAAAAGAGTGACCGTGAGTTCTATTGCCCGTTCTTTCTCATGGTTCTACGCCCTTGCTTTGCGAACGTGGCAGTAAATGTAAATGTAGAGTCTTTAAGTACCTAATTATTTTAGAAATTTATTATTTTGACGTTCATAAGCGTCACATTGTGACCCAAATGAATAAAGGATTTTGAATTTGAATTTGAATTGAAAAAGGTTGAATCATCAAAACCATTTTATCTTCTTTAGTTTTAAAGTTAGCTTGGATTTACGTCTAAGAAAAATCAATTCTTGGTTAATACATCTCATGAAAATGTACTTTAAAAAAACTATATAGGTCGTATATCCATTTTTAATAAGCTTATGGTCACATTTACTGTCGTAAAAACCCATATATCGATACCTTTAGGTAGAAAGGTAGTATCAACCAAAACCCGACTTTTCAGGAGAGTAGAAAAACTAATTTTTTTACATAAAAATTCATAACTTTTTTGTTTTTGAAGTTATAAAAAAATTATCTATTAGAAAGTTTCTCACAATTTGCGAATGAAAAAGGTTATATCATCAAAACCTATCTATGTTCTTTAGTTTTAAAGTTAGCTTGGATTTACGTCTAAGATACGTCAATTCTTGGCTAATACACCCCATGAAAATGTACTTTAAAAAAACTGTATAGGTCGTATATCCATTTTTGGTAAGCTTATGGTCACATTTACTGTCGTAAAACCCCATATATGTTGTTCTTTTTGTATTAAAAACCATTTATAATCATAGATCAATTGAATTCTGACTAATAATTCAGAGAACGGGTACTGAAAGACAAGTTAATCGAAATATGAACTCTTTTTTTATTGGGTTAGGATTGAAATTGCTTTTGTATCAATAAAGAGTAATGTTTTTAGTGCAAAATATTATTCCCCTCGGACTGTACTTGGTGGATTGATGTTTTTTTTAAGCGGGTCTTTCGCTTAATACATTTATAATCGATCTATATCTTTGTTGAAACGGTTTTATTGTATTAAATAAAGTGTATCTTTTAGGTGTATAATAATATTGGGTGTAAATAAATAATAAACCGAAAACCGATACCAGTGATTCAGTGCATGATACTGAGGCTCTTGGCGGTCGAGTTTTCCCAGTTTAGGGTAGATATTTATGATTTTTTAATAGCCTACCGTCACTGATCAGTCTTATGCGACTACCATGATTAATACCTACAAATCGCAATAGCTACGTGCTACAATTTATTAAGGCTAGAACACTCTTGTCGCACCTACTCGCATATACTCATGCGAGTAGGTGCTGAGTTCGGTAAGTTGTAATTCAGAATGATTCTTTTATACTCGTATATTATCCATTTATTTAAATTACAACACATTTGTTTTATCTGCTAGGGATTAAATGGGTTAAAATTAAATTTTCATGTAACTTCAAGTTGATTCTGAAATGTAATAACAAAATGTAGAAATTTTAACTTTTGTGTAGGTATCGCGAAATTTAAATTGTGCTTCGGGCTATATACCACGTACCTTCTACTCCTCCTACCTTTGTTTCGAGAAACCGATACATTTGCAATGTTGCAAGCAATAATTCATAAATCGTTTTAAAATAATTTATAATAATAATTAAAATAGTTTATAGTAAAAATTCATAAATAATTTTAAACTAGTTCTGAAAACAAATTTATATCATAAATAAGTTACGTTTAGTGCTTGATCGTTTTTTTATTTAGTTGCAATTCAATAAATTACTTAGTAAGTAAGCCTTAGTACAAAGGCTTAATTCAATAATTTATTGAATTAAGTACATTTAAATATGAACAAAAATTAAAAAAAGATATCAAACATTTTATAAATGATTAAAATGCCTGATTACTTTAATTCAGAAGAATTTTGAATAATTTTTGTTTTTTATGACTAAGTCGATTTTTTATTTCACATTTCTGTTTAAGGTGTTTATAATATTTTTTCAATTTAAAATGTTAAACCTGTTAGGTATGTTGTACCATTATTGAAATGATAGTAAATGTTGATAAGAAGGTATTATAATACTTAATTAATGTTGACTTCGTATTTCAGGTAGTTTTATTTTATTTGAATCGACCATTATTGGTTATTAGAATAATAATGATTGAATTCCTACTAATTCTGAGAGTAACAGGATTGTTTATTAGTCAGAGTTCAATTAATCTATGATTATAAATGGTTTTTAATACAAAAAAACTACATGTATGGGTTTTTACGACAGTAAATGTGACCATAAGCTTAACAAAAATGGATATACGACCTTTACAGTTTTTTTAAAGTACATTTTTATGGAGTGTATTAACCAAGAATTGATTTTTTCTTGGACGTAAATCCAAGCTAACTTTAAAACTAAAAAAGATAGATAGGTTTTGATGATTTAACCTTTTTCATTCACAAATTCTAAGAAACTTTCTCATAGATATTTTTTTTATAACTACAAAAACAAAAATGTTATGATTTTTTATGTAAAAAAAATATTGTTTTTCTGCTCTCCTGAAAAGTCGGGTTTTGGTTTATACGACCTTTTTACCCAAAGGTATCGATATATTATGTAGTCAGTTAGTTACTCTTTATAGTTACGACAAACAATTTAAACTATTTTAATGGAACCGGGCGGGCCATATCAGCTGTATGCATGAGGAACGTTGGGCGAAAATCTCGACAATGTGGGTGTCAAAGTCAAAATTCTTTATTCATTTAAATCACAAAGTGACACTTATGAACGTCAAATTTAAAAAAATAATTACTTAAAGCTTCTACATTTACATTTGCTGACACGGTCGCAAAGCAAAGGCGTAGAGAAAGAACGGGCAATAAAACTCAAGGTCACTCTTTTTCATCGCCAGGTTTTGCATAATACATAAAAAAATAAATTTTGTAAGGTGCTGCAACTGTTACACCTTCTATGTCATTTGTATATAATTATTTACTCTACTTAATACTCAAGCAAAATCTAGTAAAATTTTGATGTTCATTTAATTAGCCTCCTGAAAATTGACATGGTGATACAGGAGCATCCACTTACATTAAGTACCTAATAATGCACACAATCCGCGCAAATGTTCAGAACCATGATGGAAATGATGCAGTTTAATATTAAAAAATGTAATACCAGCCCATAAGACTGACATCGCAAGTAGCACCTGTTCACGAGTATGACGCATGGGCCAGCCATCATCCCTCTCGCCATATCAGAGGGACAGGGATGACCCGACACACGACGCCACCACAAGAAATGACATTTTAGTGAGCATGACGACAACGGTACACGAACCGGCAGTAATTAACAATCTGTTGGTATACTGACCATGAACGCGAATTACCTCCATTTTCCAGATCGTTAATATTATCATAAATTTGTAGAACGCGTGCAAAATGCAAATGTAGTACCTATATTTGATTGACATGATACCTTTTGAATATAACTACAGATCGAACTGATTGGCTACACGATTATAAGTTTATAAGACATTAAATAAAAAAAATTAACAACTAAAAAGTATCTAACGAGATAAATTACATTTAGTGATGTGGTGGCGATTCCAAAAACTATCATTTACATGATTTTAATTGGAATGGAATAATATTTAATTACATGTCATGAAAATTATTATCTACCTATTTACTATATATATATATATATATATATATATATATATATATATATATATGAATTATGAAACATTATTTCCAAGCGCATTTGTCATTCAGATATTAATTTAAATTATAATATGCCTTTTGCATTAGGTCATTTTTAATCTTTGTCTGAAATGCGTTAAACAGAAAGTCCAAAATACTTATCGGTATCTTGTTGTAGATACGTATACTAAGTCCTATAAAAGAACTATGAGTTTTGGACAAACGGAAATACGGAACACATAATTTATGTCTATTTCTTGTATTTATAAAGTGTATGTCACTATTCTTTGAATATGAATTTATATTTTTACGTACATGCATAACACTAGCATAAATATACTGAGACGCTACTGTTAGAATGCCGATTTCCTTTAATCTTTCTTTGAGCGAAACTCTTGTTCGTAATTGGTAAATGGCCTGAACTGCCCTTTTTTGCAATATAAAAATACTTTCGATATCAGCAGCTCTACCCCATAGTAGTATGCTATAAGACATAACACTATCAAAATAGCCAAAATGTACCAATCTAGCCGTATCGACATCTGTTACGCACCTTCTAATGGCATAAGCAGCCGAACTAAGTTTCGCTGACAGATATGTAATGTGTGGTGCCAGAAAATAGACGTCGCCGCCGGGGTCGGCCCCGAAAACGGTGGCGAGATGACCTGGACGCCTACCACAAGAGTTGGCTTGAGATTGCAGGTGACAAAAGAGCGTGGAAAGATTTGGGGGAGGCCTTTGCCCAGCAGTGGGACAGTACAGGCTAAAGAAAAAAAAAGGTAATAGTACTAAAGTTCAAATAAATTATATCAAATTGATTAAAATTGTATGTAATAAATAATATTATATTTTCTGGGTTTAAAAACCAATAATTAAGTATCCAGTTAACAAATGCCCTATACCAAGAATTTTAATAAATTGTTTCGTTTTCGACTAATAAATATATCGGAATTGTCATGAGTACGGGACTACGAAACGGAAGTGTGAAGATGGCGCGCGTCGACAGAGTCTAGTGTGACGTTCGCTACAGTTGAAGAGGGGGTGTAACGTATGTCCGGTACTTACCGCGTTGCGTCACAGTACCGCCCATACGCTCGGCCAATCAGAGAAAGCCATCGTCCGCACTCGCAAAGCCTGACCAAATATGGTCATAAACGGACTCTCAGCCTGATGGAGGGCCCGGTATATAAAGGGGCCGACAGAGAGGCCGTCACCGCTACTCTACACTAACCTACTACCGCTACTAAATTCTATACCGCTATATCTATAATTATACTACTTCATACGTGTATCCTGATCCCAGCTGTGGGTAAGTTACTACATTTACTGCGTTAGCGTACTGCCCATCTCTCTACCTGCTAGCTGAGGCCGGCTGACGCCGCCTGCCTGACTCTATTGGTTGTGGCTTTCCTAATGCTGTTTCCCTTCAGGTTCCAGGTTCACCTTAAGACTTCGGCTACGCTCCTAGACCACTACACTTCCTGCATCGCCTTCGGCGTCACTTCTGCCGAACAGTCTGGCCTGCCCTGCTCCTCGTACTCGCACCGCCGGCGTCTGCCCGCTGAACCAACGGCCTGCGAGGATCCACCGCTACGCGCAGCCTTCGAGCAGCCTGCCTACACACTACCGGAGGGAACAGCGTGGGAGACTGCAGCCCTTAGTGTTCAGGCCAGTGTCGGTTGTTGGTCGGTCATACTCGTGGCAAGGGAAGTGAGACAATACTCGGCAAAAAAACGCATAGAACCTTTTCTGCGTTTTACTACCAGAACCCGTTACAGTGGCGCCTACGTGGTTTATTGTCTCGCTTTCCGTGCTCGAGTTCTCATCTAGCAGGTCTCCATCATTGTAAGCGAGCAGGTGCGGCTACAGCGAACCGGTACGTATTGTTGTACTAATTGCCTACCTTTTAGTGTAACTACCTACTACGTACTAGTTCGCAAATTTGAATCTAACGTTTTTCTAATTAGTCCTAACGGTCGAACTTTTACGCCTAATCGTAAAGTAGGCCATTTGTAAGGGCGGAACGCTTGCGCACTAAATGTAGTGTGTAGTGTTATACTTACGCGGTACTCCTTCATACACAATGGGCTCACACCCCATAAAATACTTTCTTTTAAATAAGAACGAGTTAGCTTACGAGGTCGCGATTAGAGGTGAGGAGCCGGCTACCTCTGTCCTAGGTCTGCGGAAGCAGCTCCCTAAATTACTGGAAGCCATTCCAAATGATGACATCTTGGAGTCGGGTCTAGCCATAGCGGTGGACTTCGAGGGCGCTAGCGAGGCCGTCTCTGAGCTGGCCAAGCGACTAGATTCGTTATCTCTTTCTTACGACGCGAACCTAGCCAGGAGGTCTACCGCACTGCACAACCACTTATACCACAGACTCCGTAGGATGGAACGTCCTACGGCGTATTCAAAACGAATAACCGAATTGTGCAGCCGGTTCGACAAGCTCTCGGCGGAGCTGTCCGCCATTGAACAATCAGGTGCTCGCTCAGCTGATGCTGTGGCTGAGGCCCAACCTGCGCCGTCTACCTCGACGCAGGCAGGGTTAGCCCCAGTATTGCATTGCGAGCATTTGAGAGTTACCGAACTGTCTAAGCTAAAATACGACGGTACGGGATGCGTCCGAGCGTTTCTACAACGCATAACCGAATTCCAAACCGCGCGTAATCTACCTTCCACTAAAATTTTATCATATGCCTCCGAAATTTTCACCGGTAACGCACTTCACTGGTACCGCGGCCTAAAAGAATATTTCACTACATGGGAAGAACTCACCACTAAATTAATAGACGATTTCACACCGTACGATTATGACTACCGGTTATTAAATGAAATCCGCCGACGTACTCAAGGTGCTACCGAAACTATAATAATTTATCTCTCGATAATGAATCAGCTGTTCGCTAGGCTGTCACCGTCAAAGCGATTGTCCGAACGCGAAAAGTTAGACATCCTATTGCATAACATACGTCCATGCTACTCACTAGTGCTAGCTCCGTCAATATCTTCAATAGACAGTATAGCAACACTGCAGACGTTATGTTTAAACTACGAACGGATGAAATGTTTGAACTCTCAATTCCGCGAACCGTATTATAATAACGACACGTTGGCACCAGACCTAGCTTACAGTCACAAACCTAATAACCGAGCGCGTAATAATTCCTACAATAATTATCCCGTTGCTACTATAGAGGGTACGTCCGAATACACTGAGAACAACGAACCTAGCAAACCTAAGTCTAAACCTAGCTCTGTCGCCCTAGTCACGTCCAAGTACTGCCCGCGCTGCCGTATCAATGATCACAGTTTGAATGAATGCAAACGCGATCGCTTCGCAATTTGCTTCAAGTGCGGCCGTAGGGATGTGACATTCCCTAACTGCCCGAACTGTAAATCGTCGAAACCAAAAAACTAGTTGGTCAGGATCGGGGCGTGGCAAAATCTAAATTAGGTTCTACAACCTATTCGACCAATTTTGACAAAGATGATTGGAGAAATTGGCTAAACACTCTAAAAGTGTATTTCTCTAGTTATTCCGTCGCCTCGATCCTGGATAATAAACCTAAAAATGACCTATGGCCCTATGTTAACGTAACGATTAACAGTTTACCTATTTGTGGATTGCTCGATTCCGGTTCAGCCATTACAATTTTAGGTAACAACTCCCATCTGGAGGTAATTACTAAAACCGGGTTAGAAATACAGCAGTGTCACAACACTAATTCCATTCGGACCGCGAATGGAAATATCTTGTTGCCGCGCGGTCTTATCAACTTACCCACTACTTTTAATAATCAAACCCACGTATTGAAAGCTTATATTATTCCAGAAGTTACAAGTGATTTAATTTTAGGCATCGATTTCTGGAAACTATTTAAATTACTGCCTAACCATATCGCATCCGTATGCATGTCTAAAACATTGCCGTGTAGTGTGGTAAGTGAAAATAAGCCGAGTAACACGAACGTATTGCAATCCTTTAGTGAGTTGAGTGAGTCACAACAAAGAACGGCTAAGTTAATTATAAAGCAATACGAGTCGATTTCCACTGAAAAAACCGGTTTAGGACGAACTCACTTAATAGAACATGCAATAGACACTGGCGATTCTGCGCCGATACGCCAAAGATATTATAGGTTACCGCCGGCGAAATTAAAAATAATTATTGACGAATTAGACAAAATGCTTGCATTGGGAGTGGTAGAAAAATGCGAAAGTCCGTGGTCGTCACCGATTTTACTAACGCCTAAGAAGGACGGAAAACTAAGGTTTTGTTTAGATAGTCGGAAACTTAATTCTATTACTAAAAAAGACGAGTACAAACTACCTTACGTATCCGAAATTTTAGACAACCTTAGGAACGCTAGATATCTAAGTAGTATAGACTTATCTAAGTCCTTTTGGCAGACGCCTCTTCGCGAATGTGATCGTGATAAGACTGCGTTCTATGTTCCTACTAGAGGAACATTTAGATTTGTGACTATGCCGTTTGGTTTAACGAATGTGCCTGCGACACAACAGCGTTTGGTGGATCACTTGTTTACGAACAGTCCTGAGTTCGAAAACTCTGTATTCGTTTTTTTAGATGATATCGTGCTTATATCGCCATCTTTTAATGCTCATGTATCACTATTAAATAAAGTATACGAAAAATTAAAATCGGCCAACCTTACAATAAACTTAGAAAAATCTAAATTCTTCCGTGATGAATTGAAGTACTTGGGCTATGTAGTAAACTCTAAAGGATTACAAGTAGACCCATGTAAGGTGGAAGCCATTCTTCAATATGCTACGCCTAAGAATAAAAAAGAAGTCAAAAGGTTCTTAGGCATTGCATCATGGTATCGGCGATTTATACCTAATTTTAGTACTATTGCCGGTCCTTTGAACAAACTTACTTCTACCGGTAAGAAAGCCGCACCATTTCAGTGGTCGGTGGAAGCTGATGACTCGTTTTGTAAACTAAAACAATTGTTAAGCTCCGCACCAATATTATCGTGTCCCGATTAAAAACCTTTTCAAGTTCACACAGATGCGAGTGCGAGCGGCATCGGTGGGTTACTTACACAAGAAATAGATGGCGTGGAACTACCTATCGCTTACATGAGTAGGTCACTAAATGCACAGGAACAAAACTACTGTATAACAGAACGGGAGACATTAGCAGTTCTAACGGCCCTCGAATATTGGCGCTGTTATTTAGATAACGGGTTAAAGTTCGTTGTGTATACTGACCATTCTGCACTGAAATGGTTCCTAAACTTGAGCAACCCGACTGGTAGATTAGCTCGGTGGTCGGTTCGTCTGTCAGCATTTAACTTCGAAATAAAGCATCGGCGCGGCGCTGATAATATTATAGCCGATGCGTTATCACGATCCCTACCTGTAAATATAATTAACGCGAATAATAATAACGTGAATGACCCTAATGTTGACACTGACCAATGGTATTCAGCCACCTACAATGGTTGTTTATCTTCGCCTAATGACTATCCAGACTATTCTATTAAAAATAATAAATTGTATCGTTTGATTAAATCTAGGTGTATGCTACGTAAGGAGTTCGAATGAAAAGACTACCTTCTTCTGATCGAAATAATGCCATATTGGAGAACCATGCCGAACCCACTTCGGGGCATTTCGGTATATTTAAAACTTACAAGCGCTTAGCACTGCGTTACTATTGGCCCAAAATGCGCGATGACGTAGTTAAGTTCATAAATTCTTGCGACACTTGTATCGCGCACAAACATCAGAACCATGCACCATTGGGAACCATGGGACGACCCAAAGTGTGTTCACGACCCTTCTAAACCATTAGTGTAGATTTGGTGGGGCCACTACCCGTCACAAGAAAACAAAACGCCTACATCTTTGTAGTAACTTGCTGTTTTAGTAAATACTGTCTACTTTTTCCTATCAGGCGCGCAACTGCTGAAATAATAACTAATATTTTAGAAGAAAAAATATTTTTGGTTCATGGTATACCATCTACAATTATATTGGACAATGGTAAACAGTTTGTCAGTGCTACTTTAAAAGCTATGTTGCGCAAGTACAAAATCCCTAATCTTCATTATACTCCTAAATATTCCCCACATGTCAATACGGTCGAACGCTATAATAAAACCATTGGTTCTACCTTAGCGGCGTTTGTAGGAAATGACCAGAGATTATGGGACACTCTCGTACCTAAGGTGCAGTTTGCATTAAATACTGCAGTTAATGAAGTCACGGGCTATACACCTAGTTTTTTAGCCTATGGACGTGAACTAGTTCCATGCGGCTCACACTATGTCGACACAGACGCTGATGATATAGTATACATACCTAGGGACGATTACGCAGAAAACATAGGTCACTTATCAGGCATATTTGACAAAGTTCAGGCACTCCTCATTCAAGCTCATGCTAGGAATTCCCAAACGTATAATTTACGCCGTAAACCAGCTGAGTTTAATGTGGGAGACACTGTGTGGAAACGGACTTTTTATCAGAGCGACAAGGATAAGTCCTTCTGTAAGAAACTAGCCCCTAAATTCGTGAAGTGCACAGTGATTAATAAAAAGTCGCCTCTCGTTTACGAGTTGTCGGACGCGTCTGGAAATTCTATTGGGTTTTGGCACATAAAGGACCTAAAACTTATACACTATGGTGCCTAACTATTTGTTACAAACCATAGAAGACTTTCCCTTCCTTCTCTCTATATGCCGTCTTAGCTTGGACAGTAGCGGACTCATAGACCTAACGCAGCTAGTCGGATTTTCCTTGTTAGCCACGTAAAATCCTCTCCTAAGGCGGGCGGTATTGTAACGTATGTCCGGTACTTACCGCGTTGCGTCACAGTACCGCCCATACGCTCGACCAATCAGAGAAAGCCATCGTCCGCACTCGCAAAGCCTGACCAAATATGGTCATAAACGGACTCCCAGCCTGATGGAGGGCCCGGTATATAAAGGGGCCGACAGAGAGGCCGTCACCGCTACTCTACACTAACCTACTACCGCTACTAAATTCTATACCGCTATATCTATAATTATACTACTTCATACGTGTATCCTGATCCCAGCTGTGGGTAAGTTACTACATTTACTGCGTTAGCGTACTGCCCATCTCTCTACCTGCTAGCTGAGGCCGGCTGACGCCGCCTGCCTGACTCTATTGGTTGTGGCTTTCCTAATGCTGTTTCCCTTCAGGTTCCAGGTTCACCTTAAGACTTCGGCTACGCTCCTAGACCGCTACACTTCCTGCATCGCCTTCGGCGTCACTTCTGCCGATGAGTCTGGCCTGCCCTGCTCCTCGTACTCGCACCGCCGGCGTCTGCCCGCTGAACCAACGGCCTGCGAGGATCTACCGCTACGCGCAGCCTTCGAGCAGCCTACCTACACACTACCGGAGGGAACAGCGTGGGAGACTGCAGCCCTTAGTGTTCAGGCCAGTGTCGTGTTGTTGGTCGGTCATACTCGTGGCAAGGGAAGTGAGACAATACTCGGCAAATTAACGCATAGAACCTTTTCTGCGTTTTACTACCAGAACCCGTTACAGGGGTGACGGTTGACGTTCAACGGAGCAACACAACTATCACTTCTCTTGGAGACTCCGGGCGGACAACAAGTAGAAACTGTCACTCGTTTCGTGTTTAGTAATCCAAAATAATTATTGTCAGTTTTGTTAATTTGATTTGGTGTGAACCGGCCAAAAATCAAGCAACCCGTCGTCATCAGAAGTGGCATGGACGAGCGCGACCACAAGGCGTGAGCGAAGGCGACTGCTAACGCTGCTATGTTGGTGAATCGGCTGAGTTTTCAACTGCAACCGTGGAGAGCGTATTTTGTCTGATTTTTTTATTGGCACTGCCAATTTTATTTAGTGACGGTAGTTGTAAAACATTACGCGTTGAACCTTAGAAATGTCATAATCGTTTTGGTGATATCGCCATCACATCGTACCGAGTGTTGTAGGTTCGATTCCTACACAAGACAGAGTTGTGGAACCGTTTGACTTTTACGGTGTCGTGTTTTCCATGGCATGATCTCATGAATAATCTTCTTTTTAATAGCTTAAAGAAAAAAAAACATAAAAAAATGTGATTAGCACTGAATGATTTAATTGCGACCTTTGACGTATTTTATGTTAGCGTATGGTTGTCTGACTACCACAGTGACCTAGCTATAGCGTAGATATCGAACGGAGGTTTGGAGTTTGATACGCCGGTTAAAAAGAAAGCGATTATTTTTATTTCTTCATGCGAGGGTGGCTCCCACTCACGAACCTTATGATCATATGCTTGCTTGCAAATAGATTATCTTGTTTCGGTCTTACTTTATGGACTATATTAGTAACGAGAGTGACCGTACAGGCCGACTTGCATTTCCAAGTAAGTGCGTTTGAGTGAAATGTGCAAGTTATTGTTCCAGTGCAGTTCTGTTATAACCCCCCAAAGCATTTTGGCCACCATCGAGGCATCTCAGACACCCGTAGATGTATTTTGGCCACTTTCGAGGCTAGGCTTTCGAGCTAAGTACGGGCGCGTAATATTTTCGTTGAAAGAATGATGATATTTCTATTTATTAGGTTAATATTGTAAATCAAAAGACGCGTAATTAAATAAGCTTTCGAATGATATTAATGAACACCAAATTATATACTTGAAGCCCACACAAGAGCGGTATAAAGCGCGGCCGGTATAATATTTTCCCGCCATTTTCGAGCGCGCTATTATATTTCTAACATATTCATATTTCTCGTCGTTTTTTATTATGGGAAGTATATAAGTATTGTACTTTGTGTAGTATTGTTCTATGTGTATTTACTTTCAGAAAAAAAAAACAAATATAATGCAAAGAAACATTTTAATTTTAAACATAAAAAATATAAAATATAAATTATTGTTAATTGCCGCCAATTTTCGTATTTTATTTTTCAAACAATTTTTCTTGTTATATATCAGATTCAAACCTAGATAAGTTTCTTTTCAACTAGATTTCCGATTTTAAAAAAACATATCTGATAAGAATCCGATAAGAATTATTCGTATTGGACTTTGCACAATTGTTTACTTTTTCCGCCAAAAATAGCCGCCATTCCCGCCAAAGTTTTCGAAAGCCAATATCTCACGAATTATAGGAGTATTATAAATCAGATGATTGGTTTATTTATATACTCATAATAAAACAATAAGTCATAGCATAAATGTAACCTTATCTATATATTTTCATTCAATAAAAAATAAATGCCGTTTTTTCGGTAATTGAATGAATATAGCCGCTTGAATTAAATTATTACACAATATTTGTTTATTTTTTTGCTGTTATTTTATAATTAATTAGTTCTTACACAATTAAAACATAAAAATATCAAATATAATTATATTATTTGTTTACAATGATGTTTTGAATCCATAATTACGCCCCGCGCGCAACATGCAAAGACAGCGAAATATACAAAATTTCAAATGCTGACATTTAAATAATTTTCTAAGCAAGCATTGCACAGCACAGCTGACGTGTAGCCGTAGCTCGGTAGAAATCGGCGTCTACTAACTTAGTAGTCCGTGAGTAGGCGGTATTGCAGTCAGCTCTGGCGGAGGTCGGCTTAGAGGCATAGAGGCGTGGAGAGACTCGGCGTTCCCATGTGGGGTTCGCAGAAAGTACTGGAGGTTACTGGGCTATGCATAGCCATGATCACATGTAGAGCTTAAAAGTTTTGGTTAACTTGGTTTGAAATAATATCTTGAGAGATACCGCGGTAGTGAAATGTCAGTTTTACTTTGAGTTTCCTGGTTATTGATTTTGATACTGAAATTTTGTGCCAGAGGATCAGAGCATATTTTTTTATTTATTTAGGACAACCAGTAGTTGTTTCATTGTAATAACTTATAAAAAAAACAGAATTAATTAGATAAAAACTAAATGTACAACTTTCTAAGGTGTCACAGCAAGCACCAAAATGTAACATTTACGAATAGATATAAAAGAAAACCAGATAATTAAATATTAAGTAACTAAAAACTAAATTGGAAAACACAATGAAAAAGTAAGACAAAAAAGACAAATAGACAATTTTAATTATAAACTTCAATTAATCTTAATAACCTTAGAAGTGTTGTTTTAAATATGGAGAGCTTGTCCGCAAATATATCAACTTTACCCGATATGGCATTGTATGCTTTGGATAACCGATTTACGGGCGAAAATTGCTTTAAATTATTCCTGGCAAATGGCTGGTGTAAAAGTCCTACATTAACTAAGTCGCGCCTAAGTACACGGCGAGGGACACGTAGTTTAAATGAATCCAAGAGGGATGGACAGTCGATATCGCTTCTTGAAAAGCCATATCGTTAACTTGTCTACGACATGACAGTCTATTTTAAAGTGCCGTAGCTTATCACTATAGTATGGCAGTTGTTTATGCAACTTACATGAGAAGGCTAGATGCCCAAGAAATCGCTTTTGGACTCTCTCTATCCTTAAGTGATGCACGGTGTATTGAGGCGACCAGACAACAGAGCAATATTCCAGATGACTCCGTACATAACTAAATACATTACTCCGTACATAAATAAATACAATTTTAGTGGCTGGTTTGCGAAAAAGTTTACCATTGCATATGATGAAGCCAAGCATTTTAGAGGATTTGTTAATAATACTGTCAAAGTGCGGTAAAAAAGTTAATTTGGAGTCGAAAAGGACTCCCAAATCCCTTAACACTATTTTTTCCTCAAGTATTGTACCATTGATGCGATATTGTGTTTTAATTACATTGTAGTTGCGGGTGAACGTGACGGTAAAGCATTTATTAATATTTAAGGACATTTTGTTCAAAACCCACCATCACACCACTCACTTATGGAATCAAGGTCCTTTTGTAGAAAATCACTGTCCAGTGAATCTCTTATAGTTTTACATATTTTCAAATCGTCCGCAAATAGATAAACGCTACTTAATTTGATGGAAGAGACTATGTCATTAATAAATAAATTAAAGAGCCAGGGTCCCAGATGGGAACCTTAAAAACCGGAAGTAGATGTATATGTTTTGGAATGAAACCCCTTAACTACAACAAATGCTTTCTGTTGGATAAATATGACTGAAACCACTTCAAGAGGGTACCGCACACACCATATGAATCCAACTTTTTTATTAGCACTTCGTGGCAAAATCTATCGAACGCTTTAGCAAAATCCATATAAACCGAGCTTACTTGAATACCTGCGTCAACTGCATTCGTAAGCTCATTATTTTTATTCGATCGAGCCTCTATGAAAGCATGCTGTTCGTTAACAAAAATATGTCGTGTATGATTTTTCAAATAAGGGTATATTAAAGTTAACTTAGATTATGACACTGTTTTACGTTATGGAAGAGCGGAGTCTCCTAATACAGGCATTGTTTGCTTAAAAGGAGGCTCCAATCATCAATTATTGTTTTTGTAATTATTTGTTACTGAAATAAAAGATATATTATATATATAAAGCTTCAAATAATTTAGCAAAAGCCGAAAGTTATGAAATAGGCCTGTAATTAGAAATTACTTCTTTACCGCCAGCCTTATAAATAGGAACCACTTTAGCAGTTTTCCACACAGTTGGGAAGGTACCGGTTAATAAAGATTTATTTATAATGAAATAAAGTGGATAACCTAAGGAAGAGGCACATCTTGAGATGAAGTACAGCGATATTCCATCCGGTCCAGCACCCTTATGAATGTCAATGTCTTTCAAAATATTTAAAAAAATTATCTTGCGCCATATGTATTTTTCCGATAGTGTTAGTATATTGACAGGTTTCGATAAGTGGTGTAGTTAGACTAGACGAATCGTTAAATGTGGAAGAAAAGTATGTTGCAAATAACTTACATATTTCTGAGCCGTTTGATGAACTTGTATCATTTAAGGACATAGTTTGAGGTATCTGAACTCAATGCAGTTCTACGTTTACCTTTTAGATATGTTTAAAAATATTGGGTCGTTTCTAATACTGTCTTCAACTATAACACTAATGTAATTGTTGTAACAAGCCGTTGCTTGCTTTTTACATCTTTTGTTAAAAATTCTTAATGATATTTCATCGAGCGGATTTTTAAAGACTCTGAATCTATGTAACAACTTGCTTTTTTCACGTGTTAGCTTAATCAATTGTTTGCTGAACCAAGGGGGATTTTTTCCTCGGGTGTATTTAGTTTTAGGAACATATTCATTCATTATATTATTTAACATTGTTGTGTTGGCTAAGGTTATTAAGGGACATAAAATCTTGTGAAGAACTTTGATTAGGTATTGGTTGACAATAATTACCACCGTTATCATTAGAATCTATCCATGAGAAACAGCTCAAATTGAAATCACCAATGAGGCACACACTTTCCATGTTGTCGGAAGCACGGTTAAAATCATCTAAAAAGTGTTCCAGTGTATTTCCATTGAATGGAGGTGGAAGGTAAACTGCGCAAAAGAAGATATATTTATTTTGACTAACCTCCACTTTTACAAATAGATCTTCGCATTGGCTCTCTCCTTCTTTATACCGAGTAGAGTATAATTTGCTGGAAACTGCTATTAAAACACAGCCGCCATCCTTGTTGTGGTGGAAACCAGTTGTTTCGCGATCTCTTCTATATACAGTGTAACGGCTATCAAATAATTCAGTGTTATATATGGTGCTATTTAACCACGTTTCTGACAAGATGATTCAGTCATAGTTAGAACAAATAATAGCAGATAAAACCTCATGGGTTTTAGTCCGTAGACGTCTTACATTCTGATAATAACTTTGTAACGGTTTATACAAATATCTTGCATAATAATATAAAAATAGGAAAACTGAAAATGAGTAAAAACAAGTTAGTTACTTTAGCTTATCTAGCGTATCATGATTTTTGACATATTATATATACTCATCGTGTTCCGTTTTTCGTAAGTAGATACGACCTTGTCTTATCCATATAAACTTATAACCTTTTTCTTTGGCAACCTGACGGGCAGCTGCATGAATTTTCTTGTTGGTTGGGGACAAGTGTTCGAGAATGTAAATTGGCGATTTGTTTCCTCCAATCCCAATATGGCTGGTATCAATCTTGTTATTCTGATTCATCTTATTAAATGTATAGCTTTAGCTGTTTGTTTTTCGTGTGAGTGTGTGGCCAACTCTGGTGTCGGAGTTTTCAGACCGCCCAAAGGCCTCCGACATGGCCTAACGACCCTTATCCATAGACAAGAGCCGGGACCGACAGCTTTACGTGCCCCTTTTTAGCTTTAGCTAAAAATGTATCACTGACGATCTTGAAGAGAGCAAAGTGTGAACCTTAATACTGACGAGACAGCAGAAAACTAAGCTTACATGTTGATTGGTTGTGTGATTTAATGTCAGAGATTAATCTGTAGCCGTAAATCAGTACAAATCGTTATCTACCAACTGTGAAGGCAGTTGTTCGTGAGTACGCGGTAGGCAGACAACTCTGGTGTTTGATTGGTTGTGTGATTCAATGTCAGAGGTTGATTTGTGGCCGTAAATCAGAACAAATCGGTATCTACCAACTGTGAAGGCAGTTGTCCGTGAGTATGCGGTAGGCAGACAACTCTGGTGTTGGGGTTTTGTGAGAAACCATAAAGTCCAGAAGGGAATTGGCGATCCTTGAGAGGATGCGCAGATAAATGGGTGGCAACCGAGTGACTGGTTGAGTACCTGGTTTAGTAACTGGAGGTTACTGAATGGTGGCAACCGAGTGGCTGGTCGAGTGCCTGGTTTAGTAACTGCAGATTACTGAATGGTTATGAATCACATGTAAAGCTGTAGTTATTTGATTTGATTATAAAGTGAGTCTATGGTAATTGACTTTATTGTCAGTGATGCTCTGAATCCAGCTCCTATAATAGTTAGGAATGTAATGTAAGAGGTAATTTTGTAAAAAAATTGATTGGAATCCTAACACTATTTTGATTCAATCCTTACCTGGGTTAAGTCAGGAGTGACCGAGTATGTGATACTGAGCGTGTGAAATTTTGTTACATATTAACACACAAGGAAGTGTGCCTTGTAGGATGGCCGTATCGGAATGGTCATGAGTACGGGACGTCAACTGACTACGAAACGGAAGTATGAAGATGGCGCGCTTCGACAGAGTCTAGTGTGACGTTCGTTACAGTTGAAGAGGGGCGTGACGGTTGATGTTCAACGGAGCAACACAACTATCACTTCTCTTGGAGACTCCGGGCGGACAACAAGTAGAAATTGTCACTCGTTTCGTGTTCAGTAATCCAAAATAATTATTGTTAGTTTTGTTAACTTGATTTGGTGTGAACTTATAACGAAATGTGAATCGTTTATACCGGCCAAAAATCAAGCAACCCGTCGTCAAATAAATATATTCGTGAAATCAAAGAAACATTTTTGATTTCATAATAAAAGGAAATTGAAAATGGTAACGTGGGAGATAAATAATAAGAAAATAATTGACAACTTTATAATGAAGCAGATGTCACAAACGTGAAAAAAGATGGATGAAATGATGAAGACATCTTTTATTGAAGCGTCTGCAAAGGATTTTCCCGTTTCAAGGGACTTTTGAATTGTGAAGAGAAAACCATTTATAAAACTTTAAAATAATATTATTTCAGTTGCAATATTATTCATATGCTAGACTTATAATTGCATCTAGCACACACCCGCAGCTTCGCCTGCCCAAAACGTTCAACCTCTATTTACGAATGGCATATTAAAACTATTCTTTAATAGATGCCTACGTCATAAAAGAAACCCTCTATCCAAATTTCAGTTTCTAGGTCCTGTAGTTCGGGCTCTGCGATGATATGTCAGTAAGGACAAGCAATTTCATAAAACAGTATAAATAAATAAAAATATTAGATACCATTTGTAATATTTTACGACTAGAGGATGCCGGTGGCTATGCCCGCACATAATTTTTATTTACCCGTTTTATCTCATCCCGTGGGAATTTCTGGAAATCCCACCTTAGTGCATACCTACGATCCCCAAGGAACATACATGCAAAATTTCAGCGAATTGCGCCCAATTGTTTCGGCTGTAGCTTGTCCGGCAATCAGTCAGTAACGCAAGGATTTTACATATACAGATATGATCAATTCTTTGTGGTTTGGTTGCTCTGAAATATATCTTACAATTCTATCTTTCTTGCTCTTCCATCCTTGAGTATATAGACAATGTCCGATTCAGACTGAGCAAAGTTAAAGGAATTTGAAAATATCTACTTTCATGGATGGAAAATACATACATATATATGCTACAGAACGCACTTGCTTCTAGCCTTACAAACTTTACGCGCTTCCTTTACATTCAATACTCATTTTAAGACATTCTCGCCGGTTAAGTACGGGTAATATTTTTGTTTTTTTATTGAATGGGAAATATTTTTTATAAATCTTACGATTAATTTAGACCTGTGGTTGATATGATAAATTTTAAACTTAATAAAAATAATTTTATCATAATCATAAGTTTCTGGAGCCTACCTAACACCTGAAATACAATTTAAGCTACTACATGACCTAAATATAGCTATTGAAATAAAATAAATTGAACGCATTAAAGAACCTTTCCTTCGCCTTTCAGCAATTGAAGCTGAAAAGGCCTTGTTACAAGTGCCGTGAAATGTACCGTGGAAAAGGGTCAAGCCTGTACTGACGCAAATACTCAATTTAAAAACACTTTAGAAATATAGAAGATTTAGTAATCTTTTTTTTATTGATGTTTGTTGCTACAGGCAGAAAATTTTCTGGAACTTTTAGAGAAACACACGATGAAGCTAATACTCGAAAGGCTCTAAATAGGGCAATGAACACAAGCGCGGACGCTGATTGGGACGCTTATAAAGCGGCCAAATCAGACTACAGGAAATGCCTCAGATTCAGACGCACCATGGGATGGAGGAAATTCTGTGGGAGCATTGAATCCTGCCAACAAGCAAACCGGGTAAGGAAACTACTGGCTCAGCAACCAACAGTTGCACCAGGTACTCTCCGTAAACCGGATGACACATACACCACATCGGAGGAGGAGACAAGACGCGTCCTACTCGAAACACATTTCCCAGGCTGCGTCCTCACCCCGGTAATAACGTGGCACGATACACCAACAGTGGCGACCGAACACGAATGGAGACACGCAAACAACGTGGTCACAGAAGAAAAACTCCGATGGGCCATCGATAGCTTCCATCCATTCAAAGCAGCCGGACTGGACGGCATCTTCCCAGGGTTATTACAATGGGGAGGGGAACCTGTCCTTAAAAGACTCCTGGCAATCATGAGGGCTAGCCTGGCCCTCAGATATGTACCGAAGAAATGGAGGGAAGTCAAACTAATCTTCATACCAAAACCAGGCAAAACAGACTATACCAATGCAAAGTCCTTCAGACCAATAAGCCTGACCTCCTTCATGCTTAAAGCCTTGGAAAGGCTTTGCGAGAGGGAACTAAGAAGTGGGGCTCTTAAGCACTTACCCCTACATGCCAACCAACATGCATACAGCTCAGGGAAATCGACGGAATCGGCCTTACATCAGATCGTGAACCAGGTAGAAGCTGCTATACAACAAAAAAGCATCTGCCTGGGCACCTTCATCGACATAGAAGGAGCCTTCGACAAGACAAACTTCTCCAGCATAAGCAACGCCCTAGCCAGACATGGTGTGGATCAGATGTTCATACAGTGGATCCAAAACATGCTCAGCAAAAGGGTAGTGCGCCTACACGGCGACACTCAGACAGCCTTGATAACTAAAGGGTGCCCGCAGGGAGGTGTACTCTCCCCGCTATTGTGGAACTTAGTCATCAATGAACTCATAGACAAACTCAACGCGAGAGACTTCTACACAATAGGTTATGCAGATGATCTAACCATACTCACCTCAGGTAAGGTAACCAGTACAGTGTACGACCTAACCCAACAAGCGCTACGCATAGTAGAGTGGTGGTGTAATGAGTACGAATTATCTGTAAACCCGACCAAGACCGAACTAGTTATGTTCACACACAAACGCGCGCTGGGTACTTACCGATTGCCCAGGTTATTCGATACAGAGCTTAAGCTGTCTACCGAGGTCAAGTACCTAGGTGTCACTCTCGACAGCAAATTGACATGGAACAGCCACATGGAAAATAAGCTCAACAAAGCAAGCATTGTCTTCTGGCAGTGCAAGAAGATGATAGGCAAACGCTGGGGCCTATCCCCCAAAATTGTCTTATGGCTCTATAAGACAATAATACGTCCGATGATAAGCTACGGCGCAGTAGTGTGGTGGCCTCGGACCAACCTAATAACGGCCGCCAACAAGCTCCAAAAGCTACAAAGACTTGCATGCCTAGCGGCCACGGGCTGCATGAAAACTACACCTACAGCGGCACTCGAAGTGTTGCTGGACCTGCCCCCATTGCACCTGTTTATACAACAAGAAGCGACGATGTCGGCGGTCCGGCTAAGAGCTCTGAAGCTCTGGAAAGACACCAACACACCGCACACTAGCAACTTAAATACACTCTTTAGAGAAGTTCCTCTCACACAAGCCATTGGCGACCAAATACCGAAACAATTTGTGTTCGACAAGAAATACCAAATCCAACTGTACGAGGATCTACACGAAGGAGCGGTTAATCACAACGAGCTCACGATCTTCACAGATGGGTCTAAGAAGGATTCAGGTACAGGTTCAGGAGTATTCTCCGAGGACCTAAACATCAACATCGCAGCACCGCTGGGAGCCTACAACACGGTCTACCAGGCCGAACGTTTTGGCATAATCCTAGCTGCCACAGCAATCATGGCACGTGAGGTAAGGGAACGATCCATTAGGATCCTCTCAGATAGTAAGGCAGTCCTCTCAGCCCTCAAAAGCCATACTATCACCTCGGCGCTCACGCTTGAATGCCACCAGAAACTAACAGAGGTAGGTAAACAAAACAAATTAACACTGCAATGGATCAAGGGCCACAGTGGCTCTAGAGGGAATGACGCAGCCGACGTACTTGCCAGAAGAGGGGCCACTTAAGAGGTGGTGGGACCCGAGCCCATTATTCCCCTCCCTTCTGGATTTTATCGCAACCTGGTAAGAAATAGGACCAGGACCCAACACAACCAGTCCTGGATTGGTATTGAAACATGTAGGCAGGCCAAGGAGGCTCTTCCCGCAGTAGACGGTAAGATAGCTAAACAAATCCTCCGGCTGTCCAAACATCAACTGCGGACAGTCACGGCCGCCTACACAGGACACGGATTCCTTAATAAACACCTATTTACTTTAGGCATCACCGACAGCCCGCTGTGCAGGGCCTGTATGGCAGCAGACGAGACGGCAGCCCACCTGCTCCTCGACTGCCCTGAGGTCGCACAGTACAGACAGCAGTACCTGACAAGACACAGCACCCTGAGGGAAGCAGTGGGCCACATCAAGAGTCTGCTGGCCTTCCTCGAAGAGCTGGGGTGGCTGGAATGACGACACCATTCCCACCCGCACGCAAAATACACGCCAAGACGTGGAGTTGCGGAAACAGCCCGTGCCATCAAGTATCAAGTAATACTCATACTTATAACCAGTACACAATTTAGATATTTTGCTGTACGAGTACTATTTGTTTAAGATATTGTATCCGCATAGTAACTTTCACATACTACAGCCGTAAAGAATATAAAATATTAAAGTGTTACGCATTGTATCAACTTTATACTATCTTCATTCATTCGTGGTGGCGCAGCGACCCAAGGTGTGTCTTTGCCACTGACACGAGATCTCTTCATCTTTCCCCGTCGTTTCACTGGCTTAGTAAATCCTAATCAACAATTCATATCAAGAGAAATAGCTCACTGTATAGAAAATGGTCAGATAGACATGACTACATTAATTATGGTTTATACTCAAGTCATATAGCAGCATCTTGCCATCCAAAAAATGTTTACAAGACACAATTTTTGAAAGTACACGGGAATTTGTATAGTACTTTGTAATTTAATAACAAATGAATGTATTTCATAATTATATAATTAGCATCACAAGGATTTTTCTATAAATTGGTATCGTCATCATCACGTCTCAACGGTAGTATTTGCGTTTCAGTCGGTTGTAACTGAATTGAACCAAAACACTGTCCTCTCGTGTATGAAATATTCAAATTTCGCTGATGCAGTTCGTTGGCTGTGTTTTGATATTACACTGTTGTAATCTGAATGTTGGTCCTAAAAGCGTGTACCGTGTTCTGATTTCGTCATTAGAACTAAAGCTCGTCAGTGCAAAACAAAGAGTAAATTGGTGAGCTGCCATTTAGTACAATAGACATCCGTTTATCTATGTTTGAGTTATCAATTCCCTGTTCTGGTTTCGGGTGATCATCATCATCACTTTCGAGATTGAAGCCCTCGCCTTGAACCCCGAGGTCTGTTTTTCTACTATAAATCATCGTCTTCATCGTCCTAGTGCTACCTTTTCTACTATACTGTTTATACTTAACGCGGTCTTCGGCATCCTAACTGGTTAGTCAATTGCCACATATACGATGTCAATACAGACGTTCTACCTATACGTAGCGTTTAACCCGTTATCAATTTTATTTTAAGTATATGATTTTGTCGATGATGTCAATATACTCCTTAGCTTAGAGTCAACCAGATCACCACTAATCGTTAAGCGTATCAAGAGACTGAAGACGCAGAGGTGATACAAAATAATACTCAACATAATCAGAAATCTTTTCTAAACTGCATGATTTCTCGGTCGCATACCTTATATAGTCTTACTTTGGTGAAATGAAACTAAAGAATGCCAAATCCAGAGCTAATATTTATACGAGGCTCTTAGAATGTCGAATAACTTGAGCATATAGAAAGTTCTGGGTCAGGTTAATGAGAACTATCTACATGAGTAGTTGAGTACGAGGAAATTTTAAAATTTTGTGATTACCGCGGGCTATTCACGCGAAGGCTACCCAAATTTAATTACCCAACATCAAAATACATGAAAATTAAGTAAACTATTCACAGCAGTGATAGCCTAGTGGAGAGACCGACGGACTGCTAAACTGAGGGTCTCGGAATCAAACCCACGGTGCGCAGCAATGACTTTTCGAAGTTATGTGCGTATTAAATTGTTAATTATCGATTAATAAACGGTAAAGGAACACATCGCGAGGAAACCTGCATGTCTGAGAGTTCTCCATAATGTTCTCGCAAGACATGTGATATCGTCCAACCCGAACTTGGCCAGTGCAGTGTGGTGGACTAAGTCCTTACCCTTCTCGATGGGTCGATGACGACGAAATTATTCATTATACTCTTGGTAGCTTCGGTGTTTTCGGGTTTATTGTACCGAAAGGCACCTGTCCTCTACCTGTCAGCTTTGCTGATCAATGTTTAGTGAGAACGTCAACGAGCTTTGAACGATGAGTAAATAAATTCGACATAGTAGTACCCAGGGGTGTCATGGAAAGTTAACAAGTTGTTTGTTACGGTAACGGTCACGTTATCCCTCGACATCCATCTGCTTACTAAACGAAAATAGCATACCTACTCGATGCTTGTTAATCAGGACATATCGTGAATATATAAAACCAAGCTTAGCGCCTGCAATGTAGTATATCTTACTGCGTCTTTTAAACGTATTAATAGTTTAATTATATAAATAAATGGGTAATAATTAAATATGTATAATATAATAAATATAATAAAGTTATACATTATACAAAAAACTTTTTTTGCATTAATTGTAATAAAAACCTTTTAGAAATAAATTATTAAAGTTAAGTAATAATATTAGAATAATCATTATATAATTTGTCTATCATTCTTGTCATCATTGAATTTTGAGTGAACCCATGAAAAAGATCAAAACAAATTCCACAATCAATGAAATCCATTGTTGGCATCAGACAGTTTAATAAATTATTCAACAAACCCTGTATTTTTATGAAAGACAAGATGGAATTTAATTCCTTTCAATACGAAATATCTCCGATTGAGAATATATAGCTGGTTTTCTATATTTATGCTTGCTTTCACGACTTGAATAAAGCAAGAAGTAAGAATATTTCAAAAGTCAAATCCTGTAACTCAAGACCTAGTTTAGTAGTTTGCAATTATATATTTGAAACTTGCAGCACACTTATTTCATTTTGTTTACGCCATGTTCTTAATATCAAAATATTTTTACGTTCACTGTAACTATTGAAGCTCCAATATCGTTACATAAGATGTTTTTGACATACCTATGTATAAACACTTAATTTCATAATATAGCATAGATTCACGGTTTTATAATTGACATATATAAAATTTTTAGGTTATGATGTCATGAGTAGCAAAATTGCTTGAAAAACCGTGCATTGTACCAATAAATATAGTGAAAGAAAAATATACATAATAAGTTCTAGCAGGCAGATTCAATATCACTCTTTAGTTGACTCGGAAAGTGTGAGCTTTGATAGTAAACATGTAAAGCGCTGACATCTATGTCATGTTACTGGAACTCTTTAGGAGCCAGTGCTTATAATAGCGTAGGGCAACGGAGAGCATTGTTTTCATTTTGAAATAATCCAGAATTAATTATCACATAGTTATTTGTGTGTGTGTGCTAATTTTGTAAACATTGTTTTGTTAATTGATAAGACTTCTTTAAAATGAGTACAATTTCGATAATAGTTTGACAGTGACAAACGCGCTGTGTCGCGCTTCGCGAATATTATTATGTGCACCAGCCATTATGCCTTAGACTTTAGGCCATTATTTTGAAATAAGATCAATTAAGCCACCTCGTGTCGTGGAAATGTCTTAGAAAACTTGGTTTTATTCCGGACAGGTTTAATCTGGTCAGATACTTGTTTATTGGGCAACAAACAAGGTCAAAATAAGCAACGTTAATATACGTCGTCAGCGGCCAAGTGACATAGGTCCTGCTAGTCGACCCCTGTCACAAGCACACAATAAAGGAACTGTAACGAAGAGACTAATAGAAAGCATCTCTCTAAAAAAAGGCAATGGAAATACCGTCCCTTTTTACAGGTTACATTTAATATTATTGTTACCGGCGATAGCCCAGTGGTGTACGTAACGACGATAGCCCAGTGGTGTACGTAACGGTGATAGCCCAGTGGTGTACGTAAGGGACTGCCGAGACGATGGTCGCGGGTTCGATCCCCAGGTACCCCGGGCACACACCTCTGACTTTTCGAAGTTATGTGTGTATTAAATTAATAATGTTAATTATCGCTCGCTTAATAATGTGCCCGGTAGATGGCAATAGGCTCGCCCCCTATTACATTGGGACCAAAACATAACTAGCGAAAAGTTGGTGTGTAAACATCTCTGCCTACCCTTTCGGGGATAAAAGGCGTGAAGTTATGTTATGTTATGTTATTTAATAAAAAAGATTTGTATTTTTCATTATTTTAACTTTAAGCTATTGCTTAAAATTGTTTATAATATACCTGCATATTTTAGCATCAAGCCTGTATTGACGTAATAGGGGGCGAGCACATCGCAGTTACCGGGCACATTGCCAGTCTCCATGTTGCTACTGATAATTCGGCAAAACTCAATAACACTTTTGCCCGACCCGGGAATCGAACCCGGGACTGCCCAATTAGCAGACGTACGTTATCCACTGCACCACGGTGGCAGTCTATATTATATATACCATTTTTTACTCAACATGAAAACAAGTATGGGCAACACATACTTGTTTTCATGTTCACTAAAGTAACATAACTTTTACATGTAACATAACACCGATCGACTTGGGGCGCATTATCGAGATAGGGTCACGTCGTAAACCACGATATAAAGTTTGTGATATATCTGCGTCTCATCCAATCAGATTGTTCTAATCGCATGTCATTTGTTTAGCTCTTACTTTAGACTACTGTCAAACGTGATGTCATTTTGTTCAAATACTGAACATTTTATTTTAGAGTATTTTATTTGAATCAAATGGTTGGCTACAACCTGGTATGTACCGCCAGTTTTGAATTAATAACAACAAATATTGGGTGCATAGAAATTCCAACAAGAACATAAGGTCCCAAGCCAAGCTCACTTGCAAATGGAGCACCTGCTGATTAGTGGACGAGCCTCTGGCAAACAAAACATCCTGACTAGTGGTAATAGACTCGCCACCTATTACGTGGGATCAAAATACTGCCGAAAAGCAGGAATTTAATATGCCTCTGCCTACCTCTTTGTGGAAACAGCCGCAATATTTATGTTAAAAATATTCTTTTTCATGCAGATTGACGTCCATGAAGACGTTTATGAAGGGCAGGGCAACCTTCCAATGGTACTCAAACGCAGATCATCGACATGTGTATCTTGCCGCCCGTCCTAACCTTACGGAGCCCAGACGTGGTCACTGACCGATTCTCGGAAGTACAAACTCATGGTTTGCCAATGAGCTATTGAAAGAAGTGTATTGGGGATTAAACTAAGCGACCGAATCCGTAACACAAACATACGCATTAAAACTGGCATCAGTGATATTGGCAAGAAGGCCGCAAAATTAAAATGGGATTGGGCAGGTAATGTTTTCAAAGCGCATTTCGAAAATTTGGCACATAATTAATTATCGCCACGTGGTGGACACCGCAGGGACGTCGTGGTCGGGGTAGACCCAGGAAGCGTTGGCGAGATGAGCTGTATGCATTCTCAAAAACTTGGACAGAAATAGCTGGAGACAGGGAGCTTTGGAGAAGTGTAGGGGAGACCTTTGCCCAGCAGTGGGACAGTATAGGTAAGAAAAAAAATGCAGATTGACAGTACAGGCAGGAAACATTTCAAATAGATTTAACAAGACACGTCCTGTACTGTGTATTTGTATAACAAGTAAATACATACCAATCAAAAGACGGACTATTGCAATTGCCATGAGAATAGCAGAATTTATGAATAATGAAATAATAAACCCATTAACGTACCGCGCTTAATCGCTGTATTTCACGTTACCATATTCGATAAATTTATTGGAATGAAATGGAATGCAAAGCCACAGCTGGAATAATATTGCAACGTAGTCAAATAATAATATGCAACGCAAGGAAGCATGACCGCATTCATATTTTAATAATATTCACCATTTAGGAATAGTTGTAGGTAACTATAAAAATACAGTTTAAAGACTTTGAAGTAAGTACCAAATTAATACGTTAAGTGTATCTACACTTATCGTAATAAGATGGCAAATTTAAGCAACACTCGTACAGGTCACCGCTTGGGTGAGTGACCGCGTGTGGCATTTACACAGGCTATAACTGTGCTCCGGAGGGCACCTAAAGCAGTCCCGGTTCTTGTCTCAGGACAGGAATCGTTAGGCCATGTCGGAGACCTTCGGGTAGTCCGAAAACTCCGACATCGGCGTTGGCCACACTCTCAAACAAACAAAAAACATGTTACGAATGAGAAATACAAGAAATCTATCAATGGTTGAGCATGATGATCGTTCACGGAAAGCTTTCACAGTTAATTCCGTCACAAAGCCCACCTCGTTTAATCACCTAAGCGAGCACGTAGCGGATCGTAACGATGTCATCTCACGGACCATACGCACCCATTTTTAAGTCACTTATGCTACGCTGAATATCACACTGGCTGTCATGTTACACGAAGCATCATTGAGGATTTTACTTGCTAATGAAATACATATCATATTCTATGAGAAGTTCATGTTGAAAACGATTGTAAAATTTTCTTTGAAAAGTATATAGGACGGTGGCTAAGAATTTGTTAAATTGGGCGTCTATAAATACAGTTATAATAGAAAGAAATAAAAAAAGGATTAAGGTTTTATAATAATTACTAGCTGCTGCCGGCGACGTCGCCTGCGTGAACGCTATACAGCACCAAATTATTAAATAAATACCTACGATTACACCTTTTAAAATAACATTCATTTACCTGTTTCTTCTTTACATTTCATATCTACAGAAAGTGCAGTAATAGACGGAGACTGCTTTTTGTAAAATTGACCTTCAAAAAGTGGTGAATTTCAGCCTGCTTTGAATAAATGACTTTATGGTGATTCTGTTGAATTAAGTCATCAGTTGTGGTGGCAGTTGTGACTGAAGCAGGTGGAGAAAATAATGAATAAGGAATACAGAATAGGGTAAAAATACATACTTATAGGACTTCTCGATAAACAACATTAGTGGTTTGGCTCTCCGCAGCTAAAATGTAAAGAGAGTCAGGACTGGTGACGTGGGAGCAAGCGACGTACAGCTGGCCGAAGTGTCTGCCTCTGCGACTTATTGATGGTCATCGCAAAGCCAACACTCACGGGGAACTGTAGGCGCTTGAACTGGAACGGGAAGTTATGAGGTATGAGGGGAATGCTTGGTATAAATACCTACTGCCTCGCCGACGCCCCAACCTGTAAGAATTTCCGCCTCAATGGTGTGTCTGTGGAGCGAGATTTGGAGGAGATAGGTTCCGAAGAAGGATAATTGGGACACCGACCTTCAACTTGATGGTATGCGCTGGAGGTCCACTTGCTGACAGGGAGTTCAGAAATTCCACGGGATAATGTGTGGCGTCATCTTGCTCGACGACAGTGTTTATAGAGGTGTTGACCACTTTAGTCTCCTTAATTTCCGAGAGAATGCATTCGTTAACTGCTGCAGCCTGATCATTTTTGGGCGTCAAAATGGCCCGTTCATACACCCAAGCATTCTGCTGATGCGGTATACGACTGATGTCCCCGTACACACAGTGAATGAGTTCTTCTAAGCTGGATACAACTCTACCGAGAGACTCTGGTAGCACCACCTGTCCACCTCTCTCCTCTGGTAGAGTGCTTTCGCCAAGACTTAGAAGGAGATCGGAGAATTGTTGAGCACGTGCGTTGCCGCCGAGCCGAGCTCTCATATTAATGGTCAAGCGCAGCGTACGAACTCGTGACCACAACGAAGATCGTTTCAACGAAGATCGTTTCAACGAAGCATTCACCTCGTCAGCCCTCGATCCCCGCGTCGCCACGAGAAGCGTTTGTCGGAAATCGTCACTGAAAAGAACTGTGACAACCCATCAAGCAAAAGTGCCTGCGGATGTCCTGCAGGGTTCTGTTCACTGCCTCAACTGCCTTCCTATTGGCCATCGTACGCTCATCCCATACGATACGATGAGAGAGCAATCCTTGAGCACGTGTCCCTTATCACTGTTACGTGACACACCACAAACAGGCGATTCGGCGCTCTCTAAATCGATGGGAATTTTAAACATGGCATGTGCTGTCTTGCCACCCGGAAGCAGTGTGGCAGTGATTTCCGACAACGCTACAGCAATGGCAATTTGGCCTTGCCTCCTGATCTCTGCAAGTATGCCAGTGGTAACAAATGTTTTTCCTGTATCACCAGGAGCATCCAAGAAAAAAAAATTATCCTGGTTTTGCCCAACGCTTTCAAGGACGGTGTCATAAACTTGTTTTTGCTCTGAAGAGAACAAAGCGACATGGTCATTTCGTATTGAGGTCATTTCGCCCGGATTATAAATTGTCTCAGCGTTATACTCCCAATTTCCACGGTCTTGATACGGTGATGATTGAGAAACTGGTAACCCATATTCGACCAGTGGATTGCCGCCGAGAGAAATGACCACGTCTTGAAGTGAACTGAAACAGGTGTTCAGCACGGTTCATCAGTTACTTCGACTTCGTCTCCAGAAGCAAGCCTCAAAACTCGTAGAAAATCTTCAGATAGGTGATGGCGATACTTCTCCCACAAAGCTACCGGATTAGCGACTCCACAAAAGACCAAGATGAAACGAATTAACGATACAATTTTTAAGAACAAAATGCACAACTTAAGCTATGACTTTTAAAAATAACTATTAACCTCGCCAACATGATCAAATTTAAATTATTTATATACAAAAAAGGCTTGCACATGTAATTCGACTTGATGTTTTTGAAATCTCATAAATGACGCTGCTTCAAATTGTCTTGATACTACTTATATTCATTTATTTATGTTTATGGGCCTAAGTTACTTATATTGCGTGATTTTTATAGTGTGAAATGTGATGGTTAACATAATAACAACATCCAAATATGCGTCGTTAGATTACACGTTGTTACAGAATGCGTTGAAGAAATAAACGTTCACTACTCGTTCCCCGTAGATGATAGCGTAATAATATGTAGCTTATATGTTGACCCGACTTCTTAATAATATTCGTGTCAAATTTAAAGTAAATCCATGCATTACGTTTTGAGTTTATCCCGGACATACATACAGACAAACAGACAAAAATTCTAAAAACGTATAGAATAATGTAGTGTTAGTATGCGCTATGAGTGTACGCATACTTGCTAGCTTGGATCTAGGGCCAATTTTTAGGTATAAGAGGCTAAAGGTCGACGGGAACAATTTCCATACATTTTCTAAATGCTCCTAGCGGTCTCTACCGACCGCTAGATATCAATTACTATTTTGGAAGTTTTAAAGCGTCTGGTAAAAATTACCGCCACCGAAATGAGTTCGGCAGTATTATTTATGAATTTTTAATAATATTTTCTAAAACATACATAAAAATCAGCTCTGAGAATTTAAAAAAAGTTAGTACAATTTTTACCTAACTTTAGCACCTCGTACATAAAAATTGGCCCTAGACCCAAGCTAACAAGTAGGTATGTGTACATCTGTACACTCACAGCACATACTTATACTACTTTATTCTACACATTTCGTTTCTGAGAAAATAAGTAAGGTCTGGCGGCCCTGGGATCTTGGACTTGGTAGTTTGTTGGTAGCTAGATTTATTGCAAATATGTTGTAGCTTAATACGGTTTAAATTATTAATCATATTTTAATCAGATTTATAGGTTTTATTGTCTGGAATCAAAACTTATTTTCATAGCTAAATCTGATGAATTCGAAAAGTTTTGCTCCCTAGAGCAGTATCGTTCAAAATGCCAATCTGTCAGTCTGTGTTGTGGTTAGACATTGGATCTGACAGGGTGTGATAAAAAGTGTGCGTGAATCAAAACTACGTGAGCGAAATATTTGAGTTTATACCAATTCTGAATTTATATGATTATCAGACTTTGTCCGCGGCTCTGCCCAAGTGAATTATATGTCTAACATTCCTCAGGAATCATATTACCTATTGGTGAAACCGTAGAAAAATCCGTTCAGAAGTATTTAAGTTCATCGCGTTCAAACATAGATATAGACAGGACGAAAAGGGAACTTCATTTTATAATATGTAGACGTGTTCGCTTGAGACAATTACAATTGCATGATATAATTCTTAGAAATAATATAATTATAATTCTTGATGTGATAAAGCCTGAAAGTATGATATATTTATAGTTTAAATTGCTAAAATGGGCAAAGTATCTGTTCAGAATTTGCCCTAGATAGATGGGAAAATGTTTAAGACGGCAGTGGAAGCTAATTTATACAGGGTATCACAAGACCCATCACCAAGCCCAAGTCTACTCGTTGTGGACCTCATGCCAAGTCATACTAACCAAAAATAAAGCCTGGGAAACAAACTCTTTTTTAAGTTTTCACATTTTTTAAACCGCAATTAAAAGCGCGCGCGTGCAATGTTCGAAATACCTACTTATCCATGGGATCATACGGCATCTAAAGAACATATTGGCGAGTAAACGCATCGATTTTGTACCTAATTAGAAAAACTCCATACTAACTTTGAGCCTCAATATCTCCTCAACCAGTAATTTCCCAGGTATGGTACCGAAGTAAAAAATGCTCATAGTGATTGGTACAACATGGGATTTCAGTTTTCGTTAAGGTCTTTTTACATCCTGTATCCATCCATCTGTTCAGAGCAAGGCAAGGAGTCTGACATATATTAGGCTGAGTTTCTCACTGCTAACAATCAAATACAATAATACAGATACCTGGATCTTCACTGGTGTCGGTCCTGGGGATAGCTAGATAAACACACAACTAAATTGGCCAAAATAGAGTGAGATATCTTTATTTTACCAGACTTCAACGCGACGTCTTTAAGGCACGTGGCGTGATCGTACACGTTGATCAATTATAAATGTTCAATTTTAAGAAAGTATCACTATATTAAATTGATAAACTCCAAGGGTGAAATGTCACTATCAGGAATAAAAAGAAAATATGAAATGGTACAAGTGCAAAGAAGAAAAAAATGCAGAAAACGTCAAAGGTTTTAATAACAGTTCCTCGGGTCCAGTGTAAATTAAAGCTTGTTAGAGGCTGTCTCGCAGTGGAGAGTTGCCAAACAAAAGCAAGTACGTCGTGTTTCCGCGCCACTGCAGTAAACCAACCATTCTCTTTAACATTTTTGCCTGCTTCTTACTTAGTCTTTTAATTCTGGACTAAAGAGCTTCAAGTTATGGAAGCAAATATTCATGTTATGACCATTGAGATAATAATAACTACTAGAGTAACAAACTCCTACAATTGACATCCAAAATAGCGTGGCAACCAGCCGAGTAAGACGACGTAGCTTTGAAACCAATATGCATCTTAGAAAAAACCTATATTCATCTCTTTCACTTATTCAAAAATAACGTTCCTGGTTCGGCGTTACACCGAAACCGAAGGCGATTTGGGAAAAATGGACTGTATTTAAAGGATGGCGAGTTCTGGTCGCCTAGGATTGGAGAGGGAGAGAAAGTATGGTGTAGAAAGGAACCTCTTACCTTGCACGGCAATCTTCTTCATCTCAGAAGGGCGGTCTCCTGGTGTTTTCGAGATGAAGCTGCTTGATTCACTACACTACACTATTCGTTTCACTTTCACTCGCGTGCGGGTTTATTAGGTTTTCTTTGGTTGTAAGCGGTAATAATTATATATGGCAGTGCGGTGAGGTACGGTACGGTATGGCGGACACGTTCTCGAGCTTCTCGAATCTTCTGCGTCGCCGTTGAGCAAGGCGGCCAATAGCGAGGCGTTTCGGGAGGGGATTTATGAAAAGGATTGCTTGGATTGGCCGAGCAGCGACGAACCATTGACGCCGACGTGATTAACTAGCAAGGGAAAAGATAGATGGCGCTACCAGTTCCAAAACGTTAATTTGAATGAGACAACAACTGAACGTCAATCGTGAAATGCGGTGTACTCCAGTTGTAAAAATGTTTTCCCCGAAAACATAACGGAAAAAAGAAGTACCCATACATTGTTAAATAATAAATGAACCCTAAAAATAAAAAGCGGCGGTAGCCCAGTGGTGTACGTAACGGACTGCCGAGACGATGGTCTCGGGTTCGATCCCCAGGTACCTCGGGCACACACCTCTGACTTTTCGAAGTTATGTGTGTATTAAAAATGTTAGTTATCGCTCGCTTAATAATGTGCCCGGTAGATGGCAATAGGCTCGCCCCCTATTACATTGGGACCGAAACATGGCGAAGTGTGGGTGTGTAATACACCTCTGCCTACCCCTTCGGGGATAAAAGGCGTGAAGTTATGTGATGTTATGTTTATGTTAAAAATATAACACACCTTTTTTTTGCAGTCGTGTAAAAATTGGTACCGAATTGTGTAGGAATTCAAATTTAATGAACAAAATAAATGTTCTAAATAAAAATATTTTAAGGCATTTTGTTGTTGATTGTATGTCAATTTATAGATTTTATATATATTTTTTTTAAATAAAGGAATTAAATATATAAGAAAAAACGGGAACAAAAAAATATTAAAATAATAGTTTACTGCTTCGTATTATAGGAGAAAAAGTCTTAGTAGAAAACAAGGAATGAGTCCTACAATTCCGGTTACTAAATGACAACGCTCATCAAGTTATGAAACTCCCGTAAAAATGGCAAATTCAACATTTTATTTATTGACAACATCGTGAAGTTCGATGACTTTTTGCGATATTTATTGTAATTTACAACAAAATGTCGTGATAAACAATTAACATAAGCGTGAAATAAAATATCCTGTCTCTTTATCAACGTAATTTGCAATATTTTACTGTGTATCTAGCCTTTTTACGATCATTGTCTTTTCGTGTTGACAAATTTGACACTTAATAAAAATGTGATAGTAATAGGTCCACGAACCTATAATACATGGCAACAAATCTACGCGCTCTTTGCTAATCCAGTTGTTATACAGATCAATGGTTATGACTATGTTAGCAATATAAACTGGTAACTTATAAGTTGGAAGGGGAGGTTTTGCCCAGCAGTTGGACACAAATTAGACTCGTAATAAAATTATAAAATTAAATAATATGGGTTCAAGTATGAAATTGCCGTTTTATTGAAATAGGTAATTTGAATTGACATAGAATCTTCATGATTTGAGGTTTTTGAATTAAACTTCTTTCACATGGTTTCTATGATGTTCTTATTTTAAAAATGTGAAACATTTGAATATCGACTTTCAATTGTTTTTGTTATTCAACTTAGACAAAAAAGATGGATACTGCGAAAATTCGAGTGATTTTTGAATACGAGTTCCGACGCGGAAGTAACGCAGCAGAAACAGCCAGAAGCAATATCAATATTGCGTTTGGAAAGGGGTCTGCTAATGAACGCACCGTGCGATTTTGGTTTAAACGCTTTCGCGATGGAAACTTCGACTTGAAGAACGAGCCACAAGGAAGACCGCCGACACAGGTGAATAAGAGAGATGGTGGGAGCCGATCCTGGTCAAACTACCCAGGAATTAGCGGCATGGTTTAACGTTACCTTACTCACAAAAGTGACTCATTTGCGTCAAATCAATAAAATAAAAAATACGAAAAATGGGTGCCTCATGATTTGACTGATCTGCAGAAAGAAGTGCGTGTTGAAACTTGTGTTGCCTTGTTGAATCGGTACAGAACTGAAGGAATATTGGATCGAATTGTGACATGTGATGAAAAGTGGATTCGATATGATAACCGTAAAAGAAAAATGCAATGGCTGACCCCAGGTCAAACGCCGCAACAGTGTCCTAAAGCAATAAAAAGGTAATGGTAACTGTTTAGTGGTCTCAGCATGGTGTTATTCACTATAGTTTGCTCCGATCTGGTCAAGCAATAACGGCAGATGTCTATTGTACCTAATTCCGAACAATGTTGGCAAAACTAGCAGTAAAACAGCCCAGACTCATGAATCGATTTTCACCATTATTACTCCATGACAACGCGAGACCTCATACAGCACGAGAAATCGTTTTGATCCTTCAGGAACTGCAGTTAGAAACAATTCGTCATCCTCCGTATTCGCCAGACCTTGCTCCAACGGACTACCATTTTTTTTCGTGATTTGGACAATTATCTACGTGACAAGACGTTTTCTTCCCAGCAGGCAGTACAAAATGCTTTCACACAGTTTGTGCAGTCAAGATCCTCAGAGTTCTATCGCAAAAGCATAAATGACCTTCCTATTAGATGGCAGCAATGTATAGATAATAATGGTAACTATTTAGATGAAATAAATATGTTAAAAATTCAAAAATAAACAATTTTGATTTTCAGTACAGATCGGCAATTTCATACTTTAACCCCTAATATTTTATAGTTCTCGCGATTTGTATACACTTTACTTTATTAAGCGGGTCTTATCGCGATAACTCAGATATTTAAGGTACAAGGTTTAAATATCTTGGTTTGTTTTGGGGTATCACTTGGTTTAAAATGTATGAATTACTTTTACTAGTAGAAGCTATTTTTGTAATCAGTAAGAGCAGAGCCAATGTAAACATATCATATGAACATAAATAATTGAGTGAGATCGATAGGCCAGACTTTACTAAATTTTAAACGTAACATAATTACGGAAAACAAATACTCAAATTAAATATTTGCTTAAGTGTATGCATCGTGGGGAACTTGGCTAGGCGGCCTATTTTACACGGAACAAGCAGGAAAGACAAGTCCGTGTGGTGACGGATTAAGAATACGGAATGTCACCACCCCATATCATCCCATGGGTGTCGTAAGAGACGACAGAGGGAGCATATTATGCAGAGAACAGCACTGTAAGAGAAGGAAAACTTGATACAAACCCTATACCAACCCGTTTGGCCAGCGTGGTATAGTAGGCCAATTCCTCCTTTCAAAGGAGAGGCCTATGCCAGCAGTGGACTGTTAAAGGCTGATAATGGTAAGCAGGAAAGATACTTTTTTCCAAGTAAGTCAGTTGAAATATGCACAAACCTTATCAAATACTAAACTTCGACCACGGCTCAACCTGCGTGGGGTATTTGATCCTCTTTGGGTGAGCATTTCCAAAAATCATCTATTAGTGCTCCCATATACACTTCATGAAACGATGACTGCACGGTTGGCGTAGTGGTTTAAGCGGCCGCCTCGCCGCTTGACACTACTTCGAGTGTTTTTGTGTAATTCACAAATTGTTGTTTCGAGTCTGGGTGTTCATTGTGTCCGTTAGATGTATGTTTGTAAAGTCCCCCGCGACACAGGATTTAGCCCTTATGCGGGAGTTGTCTTTTCTTAAAAAAAAAAATGCCAAATTCAACTCCTTGCGCCCAAGAGTTTTGGATGTGCGTAGTCTGTCAGTCAGGAACGCAAAAATTATATACGGGATGTAAAAAGACCATTCGAAAACTGAAATCCCATATTGTGACAATCATTACAAAAATTTTTTTAGTCGGCAATATACCTAGGTAAATACTAGTTTAGGAGATATTAAGGTTCAAAGTCACCATATTTTTTTTCTAATTAGGTACACAATCGATGCATTTTCCTCGCCAATGCGTTTCATAGATGTCCTACGCAGCCATATATAAGTAGGTATTTCGAGCATTGCACTCGCGCACATTTAATTTCAGCTTATAAAATGGGTCTACTTAAAAAAAATCGTTTCCCAGCATTATTGTTGCTTAGTACGACTTGGCATGATGTCCAAAACGAGTGAACTTGGGCTTGGTAATGGGTCTTGTACCAGCCTGTATAAAGATATATTGATTGATGATGATTGGGTTGCAGTGGCAGTCGCTCAGAGGAATTACAAAGAGAATTCTGATCAGTCACAAGAATCGTTATATATTTAAAAAGGTAACTGCTAAAACTTATAAAGTATACTCCATTAGTGAATGCGAAGCAGCAAAGGCGGTCATATATTCAGGTTAGTGTCTCGCTTTACTTTGAAATATGGCGCCAACCACCATGTCTTTATGTAGGTATCGTTGAGCAAATGATAATTGATTTTCACATATTTGTATCCCTTAGATCTTTATAGTAACTGTAACGGATGTCAGAAATCGAACCCTTGCTACTCAGCAACAGTTTACTAGTTCTGTTTTGTGTATAGTAACAGTGACTGAAAACTGATGTTCACTATGATATGCAGTGGCGTAGCTTGGAACAATCTAGGTGTAGGCAAAGTCGTCTCAGCGAGGCCCCTACTTTTTACCCGACTGCCAAAAAGGTTCCCAAAACAAAGTAAGGATCACATTACATTTTTTGACTAGGTACCTAATACACAAGTAGGCAAAGGAATTGGAAAATATATCGGGTATAATGGAAGAACTGAATAACTCAAAATTTCAAGTTTCGAGATAATCGCGATTTACTGTTTTTTTTACACTTTTTTTTACATCACTAAGAAATGGAGAACAATTTTACTGTAGGCGATTTTATACGCGTTAAGCATGTTTGCTGTCGATTCTATGCTTGATAAAATTAACATTTATCATAATCCAAAAAAAAATATAAAAATAAAACACCAAGTTATCCAATTTTCAAGGTAGTAGAGCCTTGCGGATTTCAGCATGGATGGGCTGGCTCGACCGGGGAAGTACTACCCTCTCACAGAAAATCGACGTAAAATAACAGTACCTAAACTGTTGCGTTTCGCTCGGTGAGTGAGAGTGCCGGAGGCCCTATCCCCTATTCCTTCTCCCTGATCCCACTCCTCATCCTATTTTATGACTCCTGTGGTGTTGCTTGTGTCCATGGGCGGCGGTAATTGCTTACCATCAGGCAATCCGTCTGCTCGTTTGCCGCCTATTACCATAAAAAAAAAAAAAAAAAATTTGCCACACCAAGATATTGCAAACATACCGTAGTTAGCTAATTTTATATTGTAGTTATTCAGTTTTCCCACACATTAGATGAATGTGAATACATGAATTTGGGTCAAATAAGTTCACTTATTGAGTTTTGAACCTCAAGAAATATTTAAACACAAAAGTTAGGCATTTTTAGTCAAAGTTTATTTGTAAAATTTTATCACTGATTATTGATCTCAAATGAAATGAAAAACCTGGATTGGAAGTAGTAACATTGTATATATAAAAAAATAAACATAAACTTACAATATCAAAATTAACATAATTAGGTATGGCAACAAAATGTTATAATTATTTAGTAAAGTCAAATAAATTACTTATTATAAATCTTCTTAAATCAAATGAAATTAAAATAACTTTCCTTTGCATTAAAACATACTAGGGTGGTCTGAAAAGTTTCCAACCTCAACCTGAAGGAAGCAACACTCGTCAAAAAAGTGTTGTGGATGTAATTGTACTTCTTGTGGCGGTTACCCACCAACATTCTAGCTATTTTGTAGTAGTTGTTGTTTGACAGCCATTTGATGGAGTCGATATGAGTGTTTTTTGTGAAAATGGGAAATTTTGTATTGAGCTGTCATTAAATTCTTGTTTTTAAAAATCAATACGCCGACGCCATTTAAATTTGATTAAAACTCTGTTTATGGTGACTCTTTGCTCCATCATCATCGCCCTAGCGTTATCCCGGTTGCATCCAAGACTTAGACGCCTTAGAGCCCGACGTCCGCTTACTGTTCTAACCAGATATGACAAAATATCAACTTTTCCACAGAGCGACTGAGGGTTTGGAGGAGGAGGGACACGATTTGAGGGTACCTGACGCCCCGTAACGACTGTTAAAGATCTTCATGACAGCTCGGACCGACGGTTTAACGTGCTCCGAGGCACGGGGCAAGCGATAATTAACAATTTAATACGCACTTAACTTTGAAAAGTCATTGGTGCGTGCCGTGGATTCGAACCCGATACCCTCTGCATGGACTGCCATTGGTGCCTCCACTTCGCTTTCGCTGCCTCTCTCCTCCATCATTTACCACAATGAAATTTTGGGCAGCTGAATTTAAACCTGGTCGTTAGAGCTAGGGAACAGATGAAGGTCCGGGACGTCCAAAAACTGTAACCACTGTCGATAACCTCGCTAAATTTCACCAAACGGTGCTAAACGCCCGCTGAATTGAGTAAGAGAGATATCAGAGGCTATCAAAATGACCAACAAATGTATTAATTACATATTATATCAAGATTTAAGCATGAGCAAGCTCCCAGCGCGATGGATGCCGCGTTTGCTCACGTTAAGACCAAAACTGCGTTCGAATAAACATTTTCTAATGCTCTGTTTGCGTAGTTTAGGCCTAATAAATCCAAGTTTTGGTCCAAATAATGACTGTAGATGAAACCTGGATACACCATTATACGCCCAAATCAATAATAAATTCCAAACAGTAAATTTCTAAGGAAGAACCGACTCCAAAGAAAAAAGGCCGTTTTTTCGGCTGAGAAAGTGATGCTGACTTTTTTTTGGGATGTTCATGGAGAGAGATCGAAAGGGATAACTATTACTGCAGCATACTACGCTTTATTACTAGACAAATTGAAGGCAGAAGTTGTGCAAAAAGGGCCACATTTGCAGAAAAGACTATATTACTGACATAAATCTTCGTGTATTTTATATTTATTTTGTCGCTGATTGCCTCCATGGCTCAGTAAATAACCTATGCGTCTGTTGATCGAGAGGTCTTGGGTTCGATTCCCGGGTTAGGCAAGAGTGTAAGTAACAGATTTTTCCAAATTCTCAGTAGTAGAACAAAGTCTGGCAATGTGCCCGGCAATGTCAATAGACCCCCTTTTTACGTAGGACCTAAAAATGCATGAAATGACCAAATGTGGGTGTAATAATTACAACTTCTGTCTACCTCTTCGGAGTATCGGTTTGCCACGTTACGCCTTGCTCGCTATCTCGCGAGGTATTTTCTCACCTTTAGGCTTTCATAATAGGAAGGGGGCGAATAATGGTCAAACAATTATATTAACTACTTCATCTCATTTAACTCATTTCATCAGCCTATCACTCCTAGAGGTGGGCCTCCCCAGGGTATGCCACATGACCCATTCTGGCGGACACCATTAGGCTTGCCGAGGCGAGGCCTTAATTAAAGAACCTGCTTTTAATCCACAGACCATAAGTTCCCCCATTTAATTTGCTATAACTCTGAACTATGTCAGTTACTTTGGTCATCTGTCGGATAATCTCGTGCCAAAAATTATCCATCAGCGAAATCCCTAGCATTGTCCTTTTCATAGCTCTCTGAGAGATATGTAGTGTAGGCAGTGCATTGCAGGACAGCCCAGTTTCAATGGAGTTGAAGGCATTTTCGTAATCCACAAAAGACAGCCACAGCGGCCGGTTGTACTCTTCGGATTTCTAAATAACCTATGAAAAAGTATGCTCTGTATAGATTTGGCCAACGGTACTAAAGCCTTTAAGAAACCTAGCCTTCACCAGTGGCTGGAAGACATCAAATCTTGATGTCAGAAAAAAGTAGGAAGGGGTGTCTACGCCACCCAGTCTTAAAGAGCTGCTCTCTGAGGCACGAGGCAAGCCATAATTAACAATTTAAACACATTACTTCGAAAATTTACTGCCTAGAATTCTAACCGGAAATCGCCGGTAAAACATAGCATATAGCACCTACTACTACTTTGCAGTGAGATTAGAATCAAAATCGATCATTTTGCTGTATTCTGTTACCTAGTGATTTAGTTACAATTAAGTAATTTTATTTTAATTGGAGCAAAATTATCGTGGAGCCTCTAGAGATGCTTCGTGGAGCCCTGGCGTTCCGCGGAGCACACTTTGAGAATGGTTGATCTATAGGTTTACATTATTTCGCGCTAATTTGTACTACTGAATTGCACGATAACTTTGCTTACGTGCGTATGCTATACATAGAAATATTAAATAATTTCACTTATTGACATTTATTTGATTGGGATCTCTTATAAGTATATATTTTCTCGAAGAAGAAATAAATAAAAATACTTATTTAAAAACTAAAGAACGCTCATTAATGCCCGACTTAAATAACTCAAGTTGTTTAGTTTTCCTTCAACTTGACTAGTTTCATTGAAATATTTTCGTGCGCGGAAGAACTAAATTACTCAATTTAGCTAATTCATTTCATACTCAAGTGATCAGAAGTCACATTTGTCCATTTATTTATAGAGTTAGTCATTTTTTCTACTAATAAAAAATGTTCATTTATACATATCTATTTCAACAATTGAAACATAAAAATGGCTTTATTTTTGGACTGGGTTAAGATATAAGAATGTTTGTTAGACCAAAAGATGCGGCACATTTTGGGGTTCACGAAAATGGTAAAAGGTCAATTTGGCCAAAATCTGAGTTATTTAGTTCTTCCATTATACCCACGATATACCGTGTATTTTTTGTCAGCACTTTCCTGAAAAGTGTGTACTCAGCCCGTGATATAGAAACATGACATTTACATAACAAAACGGAAAATCCCTTCTATTTCAGATGAACATTTTCGTCAAACTCGTTATTTTATAGAACTGCAACGTGGCGGTCGATTAGTAGTGCTGTGAAATGTTGAATTTGACGGCAATGCTTAGTTGAAAATAATTTGATTTATGATACTTTTTTAAATAAATGCAATTTCCATATCGTGGGCTGAGTAAATACTTTCGGGAAAACACTGACTTAAAATACACAGTGTATGTAACGAATGACAAAGTGAGACCGAAATTATCAATTATTCTTCACTATTTGCCGTCAACTCTGATAATTAGAGCACACTGCTATGGTCGATTAATATCTCATATAAATAAGTAGTAAGGTACAAGTAAAGAAATGCTGATCTGTGATTAATAGCGTGTGCTGTATTTAGATGTAATGGATGCCAAATGATTACTGTTTCTTTGCACCTCACGAAATTACCTTCGCATGACGCGAGGTAATCTTTGTAGTAAAAATCGTTCACCCTTATAACTCGCATCGTGACTGATGCTGCATTCCGTGCTTTTGATCAAATAATTTTAAATAAAATTCAGGTCTAATCTTTGCTAATTTCTTTTGATTTAGTAAATATTTATGCTTTTCGCAACGATAGTCACAGCGTTTTTTTGTTCACCTGTGTTCCCCGTTCTCTTCCGTGAGAAAAAGGCGATTGACAGGTAACATTCATAATTTATAGAACCCTGTCTGGGAACCAGACTGGAATTACTCTTAATGCCGAAGTACATCTAGATATTGGCTTGGAAAAATGATAAATATCAAAGCCAGTCATCAATTTAGCAACGACCCACAACCATTACCAGATTTTTAAGCATTTAAGGATATTTAAGCAGATATTTAAGTTCCTATAAAAAGGTGCTCAAAGTTTTTAAGCGCAAAATTTACCTTCTACTGCAATTTTTGAAGATAAAGATAAATGGATCTTGATCGATTCTTGATGATCTTGTCAGATAAATGGATCTCCAGAAATTATTATTTTTTTATTCTTGATGTGGAAATAAGATTTTTGGTAGGTTGCAGGTTTTTGTGTCATTGTTGGATGATAGTACCTACTGTGCATATCCCACTAAGATACTTCTCGTCAATGATATTCTAGGATATGATAGGGCACAGCTATAAATCATTGGCATTTAAAAAGGATTTATCGTCAATACTCGACATCATAATGTTTTGCATTATGAAAATATTTTGAGCGCAACTTGTGATAACGAAATTGTCCATGTTTTTACGGGTTATGGTCGACGGGCGAGCTTTACCGTCATTCTGTTGGCTTTTTGATTTTGCTAGTTGATGGATCACCGCAATAGTGCGGTTATGTGAGTCAACGAACTTACATTGCGGCTCGATGCTGGGAATCTGACACGGTGCGCTATATAAATTCGCGCATCGTGGACCTCACGACGAACCGAACCATCATAATTATATGGCTGTTAGTTGCAACGAGGAGCAATTACTAAATAGGCATGTATTGCATAGTCCCAAATATAGCAGTGTTCTGAAAAACTGTATACATAATTATACGCCCAATCGTAATGAAAATGTTCAACGGGCCGCGTATGATCACTACAGTAGGTAACTATACTGGAGTATTTAAAAATATGCTTAACATAAAAGCATTGACGAGCTAAAACATTTTTGCTACTTGATATTAATTAATTTCTAATATCACTTCGCTATCGATTTATAAAAGACAACGCCCGCACTAGTACTAAATCCTGTGTCACGGGGGACCTTACAAACATACAACTAACGGACACAATGGACACCAAGACTAACAACAATTTATGAAACACACAAAGTGTTGTCTCGTATGGGGACCGAACACACAACACTCTGTGCAGTGTCAAGCGGTGAGGCGGCCACCTAAACCACTACGCCAACCGTGCAGTCTCATCAAGATGGTAACGTCGCAGTATTTCTCAGGGGGCCTAATTTTGTAGCAATAATATTATGTCACCCTGCGACTGTGGCTGTCTCGCTCTAATGAATAAATGAAATTAATCCTGTCTCTTATAATTCGCAAGATTTAACGTCACCCTCAGTGATTCACCCATTTTCCAACAAATTGTTTATATAAAGGCTGAAATTAAATTTCGGTTTTAAAGGCAATATTTTTGTTTAATTAATAACTCTTGATTGAAAATAGAAATAACATTATTTTACCTAGCATTATGGCTTTGGCATGGGCGTTATTTTATAAACGATTAATTTGTATATAACAAACTTTGAATTGGTATAATAATAAGCCCTTCTTTTATGAGTTCAATATCGACAGCATCTTTTTGAAAATAACATTATATCATACAAAAATTTACTTTATATGCGTCAAAAATTGCAGTAGAAGGTAAATTTTGCGCTTAAAAACTTTGAGCACCTTTTTATAGGAACTTAAATATCCTTAAATGCTTAAAAATCTGGTAATGGTTGTGGGTCGTTGCTAAATTGATGACTGGCTTTGATATTTATCATTTTTCCAAGCCAATATCTAGATGTACTTCGGCATTAAGAGTAATTCCAGTCTGGTTCCCAGACAGGGTTCTATAAGTTATGAATGTTACCTGTCAATCGCCTTTTTCTCACGGAAGAGAACGGGGAACACAGGTGAACAAAAAAACGCTGTGACTATCGTTGCGAAAAGCATAAATATTTACTAAATCAAAAGAAATTAGCAAAGATTAGACCTGAATTTTATTTAAAATTATTTGATCAAAAGCACGGAATGCAGCATCAGTCACGATGCGAGTTATAAGGGTGAACGATTTTTACTACAAAGATTACCTCGCGTCATGCGAAGGTAATTTCGTGAGGTGCAAAGAAACAGTAATCATTTGGCATCCATTACATCTAAATACAGCACACGCTTTTAATCACAGATCAGCATTTCTTTACTTGTACCTTACTACTTATTTATATGAGATATTAATCGACCATAGCAGTGTGCTCTAATTATCAGAGTTGACGGCAAATAGTGAAGAATAATTGATAATTTCGGTCTCACTTTGTCATTCGTTATATACACTGTGTATTTTAAGTCAGTGTTTTCCCGAAAGTATTTACTCAGCCCACGATATGAAAATTGCATTTATTTAAAAAAGTATCATAAATCATATTATTTTCAACTAAGCATTGCCGTCAAATTCAACATTTCACAGCACTACTAATCGACCGCCACGTTGCAGTTCTATAAAATAACGAGTTTGACGAAAATGTTCATCTGAAATAGAAGGGATTTTCCGTTTTGTTATGTAAATGTCATGTTTCTATATCACGGGCTGAGTACATACTTTTTAGGAAAGTGCTGACAAAAAATACACGGTATAAATTTTACAATTCCTTTGCCTACTTGTGTATTAGGTACCTAGTCAAAAATATAATGTGATTCTTACTTTGTAAAATTGAAATTCCAAAATTAAGTTTTTACGAGATGTCACGTTGTTCTCACAAAGAGGCGAATTGTATCTTCTTTGCAGCACTATTTTGGTTTTATTCCAAGGGCGCGCTTCGGCACCAGCGATCATATTCATCATTGAGATTTAGTAGGAAAAATATTTTTAACACAAGGCGATTGCCATCTGACCTTCCGTCCGTAATTCGAAATAATATACATCATTCTATCTTTAGACCTGTAAAGTTCTTCGTAGCATCACACATAGCAGTGTTTAAAGTGTTTAAACGAATATATTTATAACAATAAGCGCCATAGTCTCCAGACAGCTAGGAGTGTCGAAGATATTATTCTATGAAAATCCTTTTAGCGTAAATATAAACGCTGCTACAACGCTACACTGAATCTTACTTAACTAATTAAGTTTGAGGCTTTGCTAATGTTTCTTACGGAGACATAATTAACTTGTTAATACCGCGTAACATTCGCTTCGCACCACGAGTTATGTTCATAAAATTCCGGATTACGTTCCGACGACGACATTTTACAAAATCAACTATGCAACCATGATTCGTTGAGTGCACTTTGGATTAATGGGACTTAAAGCGACTTTGCCATTGGATAGATGAGATTGTGCATCTGATAGATCTTGTTTATTTTTCCAATCGTCAAATTTAAATGGAATATATACTAGAACTTTACTGTATTTTGTCTTCCGCGACGACGACGTGTACCTACATATTTTCTTGTCGCAACCTTCAACACACTTTTAGGTCGCAGACAGGAAGAGAGGATAATTAAGCAGTTCCTGTGAGGCTTTAGAATAATAAATTGGAGACATCTTCTTTCGTTGGTAACAATTGGTCATAATACGATTTACGAATACGACACTTATTTGTAAACCTATTACTTATCTAATCTACTATTACTGTTTACTGAGAACTTATCATATTATCTTCAACCTACCGTAAACTACTAAGCTAAATTTGAACGTACCTAGTCTGTGCAAATAATATCGAGACAACAGAACATAAAGCTAGACTAAACTAAAGGTGAATACACGGATATGTGACTTAACCATTAAAACGATTTACATGCATCCAATCCCTAGGCATTGCCTTTATGAAACCGGCCACACGTTGCTAACTGAAATAGGCCGCAGCGAAGCTGACGCCCATTTAAAAACATCAACGGGTAAAATGGTTGGTCTGAAGCAACGTCAAATATTGCGGAAATGTAAAAGGTATGTGAAGGCACCGTGTGCTGAACAAACAACTGGTGGTTCTTTAATTATACGCCGACAATTTTATAAAACTAATTAATTGTAATGATACTTTTTTTAAATACCACAGACTTGTATGTATATATTTTTATTAGACTGACACAGTTTCATTATTTATTGATTTCGAATTTAGACTTTAGTGCATAGTGAGCTTGCGTAGCTTCTTTTGGGGTACACGACCCTCACGATTTCTTTCTTTTTTCTAATTATGTACGTACCCGTACACTATAGAAAAGACACTAATTATTTTAGGGAAAATCACCACAAATTTAATAATCTGGTATGGCGTAGTGGTTTAAACGGTCACATCACCGCTATTAGTGTGTCATGATGATGTCAGTTCGATTCGCATAATTATATAATATTTGTATTTGTGTGGTAGATACCTCTTTAATGTGTACAGGCAAACATCTTCCCGCTAGACCACCTTAAGGGCGAGAATCGCTCAGCAAGACATCGTCGCTTCCAGTGCAACTTTGCACGCACATTGACACTCGTATACAAAACCAGTTTCTCGTGTGCCTCGACTCTATGAGCAAGCCATGGGATTCTTTTCAAACTGGTCCACCGCTGACGTGTTTGATTGTACATGTTGTTCAATATTACTGTATTGTCACCGACTATAATATGATTATTGTATAGGAAGGTACGTAAATGAAATTCTTGACCGTAGCAGAAATCCGACTACGTTAATATTTTAAAGCCTCAGTTCAAATAACTGCATATATATATATATATATATATATATATATATATATATATATATATATATATATATATATATATATATATATAAATTTAAAACTGATTATGAATTTCATGTCATCTTAATATCGGTATAAAAATATATCGGTATAAACGAAAATTTGGGTGCTGGATATCTTTTATCTCAAAAAGCCTTGAAAATTTGAAGCTAAGTATATTAACAATATTTTATTATAATTTTACGTTATCTAAGGTGCTTCCATGAAAAAGAAAATTATAGAGATTTGAGGATGAGATCTCACTATGGTAACGTTGTCATTATCACAGATAATCTTCGTTTGAGGACATTTCCATCGAATACAAACTGATTGTATTAACACGGTTTCTATTTATTTTATTTTTTTAGAGACGAATATAATTATTACATGCTATAAAACGTGTCGCACTTAAATATGGCGCCATCTAATGGCCTTTCTCAGGAATCAGTTCGTTCGGTAGTTTTGGGCTTGGCAGGACACGGTTGGGATTTTAAACTATGCTACATTTCAAATACATGAAGTATACTGCTAAGCCATGAAGTTGTTACTTTTGAATTGACCAATATTTTACCAACCGAGCCATTTGGTACCCCACTGATATGTATATAAGTCTGTATTTTGGAACAGAAACTCTAAAAATAATTAAATGTTTGTTAGTTTGCATACGGTTAACTCACTATCGTGTATTTATGCAATGATACTCTGACATGTTGGCATGAAATCAGGTGAGCATTTACGCTTCGTTATTTTTACGGGTTTTAAAACGCCTAGCGTTTATTGGCACTTCAGTGCAGGTCGCTTCAAAGTTAATGGTTGATTCACTTAAAGTCAACCACTCAATAAGTAACATAAGTTAGAGTGTCGTAAGACTTAACTTGGAATTTACAGACTTAGGTTTGAAATTTAGTTGACAAGAACACGTGGATCCCTTTATCTTTAATTTATAATATTATCTAAGCGTTGCACGTATATTATTCAATGCTGCCGTCCGTTAACTAAAACCACGTTAACCCCAAAAAGCGAGTTTGGAGGAAAACGTAAAAACGCGGGAATCGTTGTTTCTAGAAAACTATTATACATAAATCAGTGATTGTTAAATATTATTTAAACAAATATTTGCCAGCGTTATTTAGGATATTTCCTGCGCAGAAATGCACTTAAAATTATATAAAAAGACTGATTTTTTTGGTATAGTTAAGCAATAAACATTTTTTTTGACATTGTTTGCCGCACTAAAGCCTCGTTAACCTACACTTAGAGATCTTTTAGATAAGCATTTTCTTTAAATTTATAAGGTTTCTAATTTTCAATAAATTTACCCTAAAATGCTTAACTACAAACGCGCTAAGTCCATTAACTGTTTTGTAGCTAAGACCTTTCTTAATATTTATACATTAGTACCTTACGTAAAAAGATGCTAAAGTACCTATGACTCTTTTAAGCTAAGTTTTAACGAGAAATAAAAAAGATGTGAAAAAATATATGCTTGCTTACTAAGCTAAAAACAGGTATTTCTTACTTCAATTGTTACTAACGTCTTTATAGCTAAGCATCACATATAAAAAAACTGGATCATTAAATAAAATGCAGTATGAAAATTTAATCAATTAAATTTAAAAGTTTTAATTAAATAAATTTCACTTATCATCAACATATACAGCAATTTAAAAAAATATTTGCACAGCCTTGATTATTTTTCTAATCTTATTAAGCAATTAATAGCTAAAAAAGTATATTTTAAGGCCCTATTTCCATATATTTAATATATAGAAATAGGGCCATCTATTTAATATATTATATTTGCGTATAATAGACAGTAATAATATTTTCAATCACATAGTCATCATCATGTCAGCCTAAAGACGTCTACTGCTGGACATATAAGTCTCGCCCAAGGTTCTCCACACAGACTCGATTTCGAGCCGCCCGCATCCAACCGCTTCCCGCAATCTTATACAGATCGTCCCACCTTGTGGGAGGCCAAGGCTTCCGTATAGTATCGGGTCAATCTAGCTCTAGGGTCAGTGACTGGAGTAATAACAGGTGGTCGTGTAGTCATGTATAGCTGTACAGTTCGCTCAGCTCCTCCGCCTCAGCTTAATAAACATATCTCTAAGTCTCTGATTCGCGATCTCCGCCAATACAACACTAAGTGTGTTCAAGAAGCAATCGAGCAGATTACGGTTCCAAAGTCCCACTAAATGCTCTGTTGTGACCTACAGTCGAAAAAAAGATAATGTTTCATTTCAATATATAGTAAAAGGCCACCCACTAATAAGAGATGAATCCATTCGTGACCTAGGTGTTATTCATGACACAAAATTGTTCTTTGACAAGCAAATAGACGATATAGTAGGACGAGCGTCTAAAGCCCTTGGTTTTATTATGCGATCGTAGGTTTGCTTCAAAAATGCTAAGACCTGGAAAATACGAACCTTTGTCAGAAGAAAAATTGTACTGTACCTTTGTCAGAAGCATATTGGAGTATGCATCGCAGATATGGAATCCACGCTATGAGACATACGTCGCGAGAATCGAGAGAGTTCAGATTAAATTTATTAAATACATGTGCTACCGCCTACAAATCCCTTTCAAATCAAGCCAATATTTAAATATCTGTAAAAAAATTCACCTGCTCCCACTATCTGAGAGAAGAAATATATGCGACGTTTGTCATAAATTGTCCCGAATTGATATGCAAACTGAATCTCAATGCGTCAACTAAGCAATTAAGAGCCATGAAACCCTTACATGTGCCTATAGCGTCATCTAATTATAGGCAAAACTGCTTCCTTAACCGAGCGAGCAATAACTTTAACCTAGCAGCCAAAGACCTATTCCAGCCATAGATTTATTCTGTACGAGTGTTCCAGTAGCAAGGCGAAGAATGAGTGAGAATTTCTTTTCTTAAACAACATTTGGCCACGGCTGACCGAACTGTACTGTAACTCAATGTAGTTAAGTTTAGCATGTTAGTGTTTTATTGATTTTCTATGTAAAAATGTGTGTTAAGTATATTTTAATGTTATACGTGAGGACCTGTAATTGGCTATCTGTTACTTGTATAATATTTTTGTCAAATTGGAATAAGCTGTTGGACCTCCATATATAAATAAATAAATAAAAAGTGTTCAAAAGAGATCTGTCTATCGGGCAGGTGGGCTAACAAGGCTGAAAACGAATGGTGACAGAATTATTTCGTCCAGACTGAGGTCTGGACGTGATAATTCTGTCACCATTCGTCTTAAACACACTTAGTGTTGTATTGGCGAAGATCGCGAATCATAGACTTAGAGATCTGTTTATTAAGCCGCCGATACTTTGGCATATCGTTCAAGGCATGCAGAAGCATCTTACGCCTTTCCTGTATAAGCTCGAGGATCGGACCAGAGATTTTATGGGCTCTTTTAATCATCATGGGCTTTAAGAACTTTAAGCCTGTTGTATGGACAGCATTCCCTAACCTGTCACTAAAGTCGTCCACATTTTTTTTTTTTTGCAGTTCAAGCTGAAAGCTCTCGGGGTTTTAGATTTGAACTGGCGCTGGTAGGAGCGTAGACTTCATCAATCTTGACCGTTCGAGGCTGGGACTAATATTCAATGTGCCTCTTACCAATCGGTGACCACGGCCCGCTTTATGCGAACTGATCACAGAGACATAATTAAATATTAACCTTTTCATTAACATGATGAAATCGAACTCATTTTTGGTGGCACCATCTGGACTTATGCGGTCCACTTGCGGCATTCTAGCTTTTTGAAAAAGGAATTCATCATGAAGAGTCCTTCCTTCTCCATGAAGCTAGCCAGCAAGTGGCTCCGCGAGTTCCGATGTTCATATCCAAATTGCTCTAACCTCAGCTCATCACCGCTCGTTTGCCTAGTTTCGCGTTAAAATCTGCCATGACAACGGTGTAATGGGTTTTGAAGCTATGTATAGCCCGAGATATGTCCTCATACATAGCTTCTACATCCTTATCGGAGTGTGATGAATGAAATGAAATAAATGAAATATTGCGACAAATCTCTGCCGGAGGTTTATCGCACCCCTTGCCCCGCTGTTACCATGGCCGCTATCTGAGTCAGGAATAGCGGGGCCGCCGGGGAATAGAGGCCGTATTTTTCGTGTGTGGCTCATTTTTGGGAGATTTTGCTTTGATCGCCACGCTTGGCAGACGGATTGGCGATCGTAGTAGCGGAAGTCTTTGATACTTAATGCTGCTGCCTATATAGTATCTTGCCTTTTACTTTCGCCTAACTTTGGGTGGTTTGACTGCCATCTTCAGGTTGACTGACTGCAATGGTGGATCCGAGGTTACTCTCATCCAGTTCCTGCCCGTCAAAGATAGTCACTCCACCTAGTTAGTCTGAGGGATAATAGCAAACCAACATGGCAGTCATAATAATTTTATAAATATTACTAATTCGTTGGTCTGTTATTCTTCCCTCAAACTTGGTGGAGATGTTAAGGAAGATAATGTTAATAAAGTATTACACAAAAAAAAACGAATTTTACCTCTTAATGTTCCCCGACATATTTGAGTTTTTGCGGGAACACGATGCGATGACGCACACTTCCACGATATAAGTTCTCCGAGCGGAATGGCAAACCTCCCTGTGCGCATATCCCATCCCTGCACGCATATGGCATACCCGCACACTCCCGGAATTAATGAAGCGCGAGAAACGGATAACGTGATTCTAGTTAGGGAACGTGGGCTAGCCGTAATTAAGTTAAGAATTACTAATATTTTTTTGAACAAATTCCATGTTAGAAGTAAATAACGCTTTTTTTAACGAATTGTTTTGAGCAAATCGCAATATTGATTACTTGGCAAAAATACCGTTATGGTCGTCTAACCAGAATTAAGATAAGGTTTTCATCATAAATAGTTTATAGCATTGTTTTTATTCCTGTTTTATCAAAATTGATCCTTAACTATAAACAAGTTATAGGCTCTTAGTGTATTTGTCAAGAATATTCAATTAACGTAGTTTAAGCTTATAAAAAATAAAAAAAATATTAGGCGAATTTTTAAACTAAGGTACTTTAACGTGCATCAAGCTAAGAAGCGTGGTAAAGTCACTTTTTAGTCAAGCATTAGTTGCATATTTTGTCATTTAACGGTAAATCATGTTTTAATATCTCTATAACCGTAAGTGATAGAGATATGGTTCTTAGACAGAAAGATAGAGAATTTAAAACTGTATTACTTTGCATTCAAAACTCAAAATCGACCATTTGAGGGTTAACGGGGTTCTAGTTAAAGGACGGCAGAATGCTTGTGTTTTATATAAACAGAGGTTGTCATTCCTCATATATTGTCATTTGTTGTCATACATTTCAATCGAATGTCATTTATAGGTCGTTATCCTTGCCATTCAAGTTATGTTGCAACTTTTTTACACTACAATAGCAGAATAAAGAAAAATACTTTTTACCTAAACAATACATTTGGCTATATATTTTGCTATTTTCACTCCAAATTAACAATCCTTCATTTGTACGTAATTTAAAAACAAAGATTAACCATTTGTTTACTTTCGCAATTCAAGAACAAAGTAGGTACTATCAGCGTGGATCCTTAAGGGGACATCTAAAACTCTTGTTATAACGTTTTTATCGCATCGTCGGACCGTGAACTTCGTCACATTAACAAATTCATTTAAGCTCAAATTTCTTTGCAATCTTTTGAATGCCGTTTATAAATTTTGTGGTTATAATTTTATTTTTCAATCGTAAGTTAGTGAACTGACGCTTGGCGAGGCAGTAACACAAAGACTAATTTTGTAACTCACTCAATGAACTAAAGTTATGAAATTTATCAACGAGGTTTAATCTAGTTAGTACTTATATTTATACATACATAGAAACAATACGTTATTTTTTTGTGTAATAATCGGCAAACGAGCAGACGGATGGCTTGAAGGTAAGCGCTTACCGCCGCCCATGGACACCAACAACACCAATGGAGTCACAAGTGCGTTGCCGCCATTTGGGATGGGAATACGAATAGGAGGAGGAGCGGGACGAAGGAAAATAATCGGATGGGGCATCCGGCATTCTTACTCACCGAGTGAAACCCAACAGTACAGATATTGTTACTTTACATAGTCGATTCGTCGATTCATGCGGTGTATCTACATATATCCACACTACACAAGATTATCACTTCAAAGTATAAAACAAATTCTGTCTTCTGTCTGTCTGTACCTATGTACGCTAAATCTTAAAGACTACGCAACGGATTTTAATGCGGTTTTTTTTAATAGATAGAATGATTCGAGAGGAAGGTTTTTATGTATAATTGATGCGGGCGAAGCCGCTGGCGACGTCTAGTAATATATAAATAGCACTACACATACCTGCATTGCACGTATCTTGGGCATGCATCTATCCATACTAAACAGCTTAGTGAAGCCCGTTTCTACCAATGCTAAACTATATGGACCGCATGCATAGCAACATAGCACTTCACTTGTAGAATACACTTGCGGCTCCAAATGCTTCAGATTCGGTTAGGGTCTCGTCTTTGGCTTACCTTTGTTGGCTGGTTGGAGTTCAAAATTCGCATCGCGTTATTCTCAGGCTTTCTCGTCGCTTTCTCTTTGGGCGTGTGTTCTGGCCTATTTAAGATTGTTAAATGTTAAGTGATAAGAAATATGATCTATGTATGTCAGATTAAAAAAATACTAGAATGCATGTTTATTATACATTGTAATCTCTCTCTAAGAATTAAGTTTTAGCCCACGATGTAGTATGGCAAATTGTTAGATCAAAGAAGATGCTTGCTTGCAAAACCGTGAAGATAAATGACAATAAGCAAGTCTGCGGTGTGTGAACCTGAAATCCAACTCTGAATCGTTATACTACTGCTACTTGCCAAGTGGTTCTCAATAGATCTGTGAGATTAGTCAATATAATTGCAGTTTGGAGGAGAGAAGTTAAGATAAGGGATAAAAATATGTAATTTGCATTGAATTATTACCTACAGAAAGTCAGTATTCAAACAACGCGAGCTCAGAAGCTAAGCCAAAAATTCGCTATGTGTGCGGCACTGTGCTGTGTTTCTTGCTGCATCACGCACACAGACGCCATTATAGAGTTGCCAGTAACAACGTCTTTCCCCTAAAAATAGGGTAAATTCATAATTTTTGCATGAATATAAGTAATAGGCTTGTGTCCACTAAGAATAAATCGGCTTGATTGTAGTATTTATAGATTCATTATGATTTTAAGATGCCAATAAAATTTATTAATTATTATAAGAAGGTAAGATTCATGTTATTTTTAGGATTCTAAAACTAAAAATAATGTACCTATTTATTCTTGTGATAGTGCACACCAATCAGAGAGCATTACGTCAAACAGTACGTCCGCCATTCACGTTGTTGACGTTTTAGTAGTAAATACAACTAAAATGACAAAGTTTCTACCTGCCAAATCGAATATACCAAAAGAAAAGTGGGTACATCAGACCACCACTTCATTCGTGGTTTGTTTTGTTTTGGACTTTGTAATATCACTCACCGCCATGATGGTTTACAGCGTTTTCGTGTCAAATTTAAAAAAAAAGGTTTTTAAAAGGCGTAATTAGTAATATTGCTGATCGATTTTTGAAGAAAAAGTCAGGTATTTCAGTTTAACATCTAATAAAGGAACAAATCAATCGCTAATTACATTTTAGGACACAAGCGTATTGCATATTATAAATTCTAAAGCCACACTGTCTGCTTTTTAAGTTTTTACGACTGACTAACGATGGCTAAATCAATCTTGACGAAACTTAATGCGCTCAAACGTAAGCACTAACAAGTGCCGAGTGATTTCCTAGTTAAATGCTTTCAGTACATAAAAGTAGGTATTTATGTATGTTTGTGAAAAAAAATTAACAAAAATCAACAGCGTGTACTATGTGTGCGCCGTTGCGCTATGGTTACCAAAAAAGGCGAGAAGTTTAAAAATTATAATATAATTCGGTCGGTAAGGTCATTCGTTCAACAACGAAGTTAGTTACGCGTACCTACATTACAAGACCATACTAGACTTTAGATAAAAGCCTTTCAATACAAAAACGGAAAATCTTGTGCTTTGAGATGATGTCGTCTTAGCCGAGCTTGATGTGACAAATTTGTCGTAACCGATTGGTAGGTACCAGCCAGCGGTGTTTGAAAGGTTAAATTTATAATATATGTAACTACCTAATTCTTTTTCTTTATTATTACTGTCAATATAATAAATTTTGGTAAGGAATGTGTTAATTAAACTGGGACAATTTCACACCCGACTGGCAACACTCTGCTGGTACCTAGATTTAGTTATTATGATTCACTGTATTTGAATTATTAGACAATCATCGTAATAAAATAGATGCCTGACCGGTGGAATGATACTCCAGCAACCTTATAATCTTTTTCTGAAGCATTGTGGCACAAAAACACAGTACAATATGTCATAATTTCGATTATTTTGCGGGAGATGCTTACGCTACCGTGCGACTCGGACCACAGACAACGCGGCCGCCGATTGGGTCAGATTCTGACCCAAATGAACGGCGCCTGTTACGTACGCGTACTTGGTTTCTGTAGGTAATAATTCAATGGTAATTTGGTTTCAACTCAAAACCTTTTAAGTCAGTGGGAGATCGCTTACGCGTTCTCTGCAAACGAGACTTTATAAACATATAAAATACACTCATATTCTTGTTTTTAATATATTTACAATAAATAAATTTAACCAGTTAGCTTCTAATATTATGTGTAAGCGTATTGTGGAAAAATTTAAGATAGCCTATGGAAAGACTGACAGGCCGCTACGCAGTGAGTCTAGGGTTGGAATCCTCGTTGCGGACCAATAACTTTTCGAAGTAAATGTGCGTATTAAATTGTTAATTACCACTTTCTTAATGGTGAAGGAAAACAAAATGATGAAACCAGCAAGTCTTTGAGCCCTCCACATTGTTTTCAACCTGACGATGGCCTTACTCTACTCATAGTAAGAAGAGGAACGTGCCCAGTCGTTGGAAAGTATGTACAGGATTGACGATCACCATGATATGAAATAAGATAGTGTTTTCAACCAATCAGACAAACAAACTATATTATTAGTATAGATATCTAAGCTCAAAATTGTCTAGCAATATCCATTTAAGGTAAAATATCTTTTCGTTTGCAATGGGACTGAAAGCAGAGTCAGCATTTTTCGAATACTCATTACTTATGTCGTAATAATTATGTTTATAGCTTTCAGATTTCGGAACATAACTATTACTAAAGAAGGAACCCAAAGGATCTCTCTTTTACATTAAATTAAAATCTGATAGTTATATAATCTAAAGAAATCTGTGCTATCTGTCCATAGACACATCATAGACTTACCTTGCAGTAAGGAGCTGCGTATAAAACCTTATCCCAGAGAGGTTGGTTAATATATAATATAGTCTAAGCCTTATCCAAAGGAAATGACTGACATAATTGTGTCAAGATGTCAAAACAGTAATAAACTGGTCCGAACTTCAGAGCAAAATAATAATATGAGTTTCTTTCACCCGAAAAAACGTACACTTTTCAAAGTTAAAGCTATAAAGCGGTTATTTAAATTAGAAACAAGATGGCAAGCTTCTAAAGCGTTGTGCAAAATTTCAGAGAAAATGCGGTTACAGAAGAGTCTACGTTGCAAGATTGTGAAATTGATAAATAGTGTAAAGTTATTTGTGCGATCTTTGCGAATACATGCACCTACTATTCTAATGAGCCTGGCACTTTTTTGGTATCTGACACACATATGTCACCACACCTTGTGAATATGCCACTATACAGAATTTCTCTTGAAATTGCAAATGAGCGTCGAGACAGATTTGTAAAAGTATCAGTTATTGTGTTACTTAAATAAAACTTAAATATATTAATATAGTGATAGTTATGGCTACTAAAATCATTACCTCTGTTATATTAATATTTGTTTACAGTGGAAATATTCTTTTTAGCAATTATAATGAAAATATAATTTTTTTGTCGGTTTTATTATAATTAATTACCAAAACTAAGCTGCATAGCTAACGACGGATAGATAAGTACTATAATAGTGTTTATTTCAAGGCAGCTGCTGCTTATCTTACATATATCTACACACATAATATTATCAAGAGGAAAAAAAAATATTTTTGTTTGTTTGTAATGGATAAACTCAAAAACTACTGCACCGATTTTAAAAATTCTTTCACTATTAGAAAGCTACATTATCTGCGAGTAACATAGGCTATATTTTATTTTAGAAAAATAGGGGTCCGTAAGATATTTGGGCTTTTCGGGTACACGAAGTAGTTCCCTCAGACCGCGGGAAACGGCTAGTGATACAATATAAATACTAACTTAAATAAGGACGAAACAGAATATAAGAAAGTAAATTACAATCCACATGCGAAGTGGCAGTACATAATTTTAATATCGTTTTGATAGACATTATTTTTACACCTTCTAGTTTTATAGACAAGCAATAGGCTTATTATTTCCAGGAGTGAACGAACTGAATGAGAAAACAATTTAGATCGATAATAAACATTTACGTAGCCTCACTATAATGTTGCTATATGAATTGAATTTATTTATTGGTTCTCCAACAAAGAATACACATTACATGAAAGATGAGATGTTTCACAATCTTGTTACCTTGTGTTTCCTCATTTACAGGAGAACACAGCATGCATTTATGTTAAAAACAGGTAAGGATACATAATGGTATAAAAACATACTAAACAAATATATTAAGCTAGGTAAAAAACTATAAAATATTTCATGAAGGTAAGTAGGTATATATGTAGATATTTTATCTGAAAGTGTCAACATTATTAAATAAAATTTCAGACAAGTCAGGTCAACCCTTGCTATGAACTAGGGTGTAAAGTAGGTAATTAAATTTACCAAATGAATTGGAAAAGATGTCTATGTCTGCCGAGGAGCTTGACAACTCATTGTAATGATGAGTCATTCTAACATAGGCGAATGCTTACCCAAGTTTGTCTGATATTGCGGAGCCGTAAACAAAGGTCGTTACAGCATGGCAAAGTGGTTTAAGCGGTCGCCTCGCAAGTTTGAACTGCGCCGCATGTCGCGTCTTCGATTCCCAGTTTGCGTGATCTACATTTTTTTATTTCAAGTCAATCATTTGTGTGCGTGAACTTTGATGTTTGTCATGGTCTGGATGTTTATATATATAATTCTCGCTTTTGCCCGCGGCTTCGCTCACGTTAAATTCGGGGTAACACAAAACTCCTTCATCGTTCGATAGTAATTTTCGTTTTAATTCTGTTCATAGGGACTAATCTATACACATAAATAAAATTAAAGTGTCTGTTTTTACTTTTTAATATTAAAATAACCGCTTTTTACAAAATGCATGTGTATGTATACAAGGTACATATACCGAAATGACAATTTTTACAATTTTTGTTTGTCTGTCTGTCTGTCTGTTTATTCTCGCTAATATCTGGAACGGCTGGACCGATTTTGACGGGACTTTCTCTGGCAGATAGCTGATGTACCAAAGAGTAACATAGGATATAAATTAACCGGGTACGCTAAGTAGTTTCCTCGGGACGCGGGTGAAACCGCGGGAAAAGACTAGTAAGAATTATAACCGCAAAAAGTACGTATTTAAAACATTTCTGTAAACAGTATTTTTAGAGTTCCGTAGTAAAAAATGGTTAAACACGGAATCCTTAGACTTAGACGTGCTATGTCTGTCAGTCTATCCGTATGTCACAGCCGCTTTATGCTGAAACTATTCAGTTGACACATTTGAAAATTGTTAGGTAGATGTATTCTGTAAACCGCTTTACGACGTTACAGAAAATAAAAAAATATTCAATATTATTGGGGGCTCTTCATACATGGAACTGATGTGGAAAAGGGGTCGTTAAAATTACTTTGAGGTTCCTAAAACCATTGTTTCTCACAGTCAATCGTTTGAAAGTTATACGGTTCCAAAGTGGTAAAATGGGTGTGTGTGTCCCTCTAACTTTTAAAGTAAGAGTGACAAATCTAAGAAAAATATATGCTGTAGATCGTTATAAAAACTTCCAACGAAAATTGGTTTGAACGATATGTAGTCAGCAGTTTTTTAAATAAAACACATCTTAAAAACCGCAAATAAAGCTTTGTCGTTTATAAAAATACTGTTAATAGTTAGTCGAAGATAATGGCTATGGTAAGTGGATACCTCCACTACGGAACCTTTCATGAGCGAGTCTAACTCGCAATAGCGAATAGCTTTTATAATGTTTCGTCCTAGGCGTTACTTGTAGCCGTTTGCTATTACAAAGCTTTGTTGCATTAAGATTCCGCATTAACAGGACTGGAACACTAACGTTTAGTCTCAAGTTGCGTAAAGGTACTCCTGATAGTTGTAAGGAGTTCAGAAACTCTATAGGGTACGAAGTAACTTGGTCAGTGAACATGACATTATCTACCGAAAGGTGCTCAACAACATCACTTTACATACAGTCAAATGTCAAAGCCATGGTGCGATATATCTCTATACACACTTTCGCATTTATCCGTAGAGAATATTGGTTCAGCCGGCTTAGCGTGAAATCGGTACGTACATACATACACATTTTCGCATTTATGCCTAATATTAGTAGGGATTAGTCAAGGCTGTTACAATAATTATTAGTTTATCTAAGTAAGCGAACGAAATAATGACAGTGCACATAATGTGACAGTACTGACAGATACAGCACATGCGCAGCACTCAAATATGAGTGCATGCGTTCTTACTAGTCAGTAGGTAGTAGGTTTGTCCCTACAAACTTCGACCCTCTCTAAAATCCCTCTCAGATTATTTTTTGCAACTAATTGTATCAAATGTGATTTTCCTTGTTCTGAGCTACCTCCCCACCAATTTTCAGCCAAATCGGTTCAGCCGTTCTTGAGTTATAAATAGTGTTACTAACACGACTTTCTTTTATATATACTTATAGATAATTATATAATAATTTACAAAAAATGTATATACCTATGTATGTTTATCCATTGTATAGTACCCATAGAACAAGCTATACTTAGTTTGGGACTAGATGGTGTTGTATGAATGTGGTAGACTATTACATTATTATCTTAATATATAAAATCCTTGCGTTACTGACTGACTGACCGACACGCTACAGCCGAAACTATTGGGCGCAGGAAGCTGAAATTTGGCATGTTTGTTCCTTGGGGACCGTAGGGGTGCACTAAGAAGGGATTTCCTGAAATTCCCACGGGATCGGCCAAAACGGCTAAATAAAAAAAAAATGCAGGCGTATCTGCTGGCGTCCTCTAGTTATATTAAATTGATTGAACGTTTGCAAAGTCCTCTCCGACAGGAGTTATTCCTAGTACAGGAGCTATATTTAAAAAACGTAGTCTTACAAAAAAAACAAAGATATCTATTTAAGAAATAATTAGAGCAGTATTTTCGAATTTACAGAAGATAATTAAGGACAAGGAAATATTCCCTCGGTGTAGCGACGACCGCAAGACAGCTCACAAACGAGGAGTCATTGAATAAACAATAACCCACTTCCGTCCTTTAACCCGGCGAGAATGTGGCAGGGTATTTTACACCCTGCCCTTTACTTAAATTCACATATATTTTTTATTTCGCGCTTAGCAACAACGTGACGCTCAGTAGCTGGAGGTAAGGGAGTGCCGGAGGAGTAATCAGCTTGATCTCAGTGTTGCGTGCGCCTGCGTGGGAGTTATACGTGTGCCAACCTGCCTCGGGTAAATTTTACCCTGCCACATAGCTGGTGTATGCATGTGTTTTGAAATTTGGTTTTATTTATTTATTTGGATGTAAAATGCTAATAACATATGGCTTTCTACAGTTTTCCTTCAAATGAACAACGAAAGAATGAGATTTATGTAAGAGAAAGAGCTAAACGATTATTTTGACGAATTTAATTCTGAAATTGACTCTGATCACTGAAGCAACCACGAAATTAGTTCTGGAACGAAGCAGGCTACCAGTAGCGTGGCAGATAGTTGTGTAAATGAAAATAGGGGTGAGCCTGATGATGAAATTCCTTTGGCATTAATGAGAAGTCGCTCATTGCCTGCATAAGGTTCTTTTCACGTATCTAAAGATGGTCAAAAAAGGTTCAAACACCATCAGAGACCTAATGTACGTAAACGTGCTGAAAATATTATAAATGAACGCTCTGGGGTACAAGGTAGTGCGAAAGAAGCAATGAGCTAAGTGCTGTAATGTTTATATAATTATGGACTAAGCTTATTCGCAATTTGGGCTTGTCGCTGTACTACGAATATATACGCCAGCGAAAAGATAAAATGAAAATGCCGATATATATTCGTAGCGTATCTCCTCTCAACTTGGTGAACCCTCAACGTCAGCATCAAAAAATATTTCTGGACGAGCTGTCAGATGTCGTGACTATCCTTATAAGAAAGACCGGAAGACTTAACATGGTTGTAAGCGCTATGAAAAAGCCATATGTACGGATCATGCGATTTTCTTTTGCAATTATGGAGCCAATTTTCAAGACTGAAAAAAACACTGTTACGACTAATTTAAATATAGTTGATTTAATTTGTTTATAAGATAAACTCATAAGGTAAACGAGTAACGTGCAATTATTAATAAAATAAGAAGAAATTTTAAGATTTGTTATGGTTTCTGAGGTTCTTAATTTTTGTTGATTGTTAATTCCTTTTTTCCTGTTTGCTGTAAAATTAATAAATATGCGAAAGACTATACAACGCATTTTTATTTTATATTGTAAAGAATATAATTACAATTAATAAAATAGTATATTTTTAAATAATATGGCTATAATTACATCACAGTATGTATTAATACATAAGGGTAAATTTTACCCTGCCACATACTTCGTGTACCTTTTTTTCACCACATTCTCGCCGGGTTAAGCATAAAACACAACGCGAATTTGTCACTTAATGTTTCATTTTTATGCAAGAGATGAACTGACTGAATTTCAATTAACATCCAATGAAATCATTTTTAACTGACTGAATTTTAAATAACATCCAATCAAATCATTTTTACTGTCGGTTAAATGTGGTTGATAAACCTTTTCTATTATAGGCACATATAATATCCTCCATTTTGTTGTTGTCACAGCTCTTAAAATCACTCGAATATGCAGAGTATCTATAATCTCAACATCAGCCTTTAATAGTCCACTGCTGGACTAGGCCTCTCCTTTGAAAGGAGGAATTTGGCGTACTATACATTCACGCTGGCCAAGCGGATTGATATAGGGTTTGTATCAAGTTTTCCTTCTCTTACAGTGCTGTTCTCTGCATAATATGCTTCCTCTGTCGGCTCTTACGACACCCATGGGATGATATGGGGTGGTGGCAATTCGTATTCTTAATCCGTCACCACACGGACAATGACTATCTATGACTGAATATCTATAATACATATTATTAATTACTAAATTGTTACTGTGTCACCCTTAGAAAAATAAACTATCGAAATATAGAATCTAGACACGTTCTTGTGTTCAAGCTGAATGCTATCACTTACGTACAGTGATTCAAACTATCAATAATGTTTTAAACCTCGTTTAAATGTAAATTCAATTAAGGTTTACGTTTGTAAATTTGTCATTGTGATTATAATTCATGAAACCAATAAACCTCATATTGTCCGCTAAGTTAACTGCATTGTGGAATTCAAAATCATAATTATATTGTTGTATAATAGATTTGTTTTAGACTAGCCACATTATTTACTCATTATACGGCTCGAGAGTAAACAACAAAGTGCAGTGTAGTAATTAGACTATAAATGTGCTTATTGCTGTTAAATTAGCTTTCGTGCACGCTTATTGAAATGCTGTTTTTATCCGACTGCGGCGAAGCCCAAAAGGGAGGGTTATGTGTTTGACCTGTATGTACGTACAGTACTCGCCAAACTTTATGGCCGCTCCGAACCTAGCCGCATTGCGCTGCGCAGAACACAAAATCTGGTATCAGCGGGACGTACACGGGGCGTGCATGCAGGGCACGCCCGCGCGCGCTGTCTTCCACCCGCTAGCGTCCTCGCCTCCTGCGCGTTAGTGTGAGTGTGCTACGTTCGTACACGACTCACATATTCGCTGAGCACTGACAGTATCGTCGCGTTTAGAATAGTTTCATAGTGTTACTTATTTGTTGTTTCTCGTTGCTATCGTTTTCTTGTTGCTATTTGTACTGATATACGGCCATTTTCAATATTCGAACTATAGATAGATCTGTAGATTTTAGATTCGTGTTTGATCTTAGACTATATATATTATGTTAATGTTTGATATATTTATGGAGCTTATGTCAAAAACGAGTCTAAAATGTACAGATCTATCTATAGTTCGAATATAGAATTCCGTAGATAGTAACCATTTTCATTGATCATGCCTCGCGGTCATTTTAATATTTTTCGTCGCCAAACACGGAAAATGGTGTTTGACGTATTAACATTTATGAAGAAGGAAAGAAGTCTAAGCTGAAAAGTCGCTTCACCTAACTGAATTTACATTAATCGAATTTGATTGAATATGTAATTAAACAATATAAAATAGCTATTCTAACAACGTAGGTAACTGAAGATTTTAATTTTCAATAATTACAAATATTTTTTCTTGGTTATGAAATGTCCACCCGACTGTACCATGCGCAAGTTCGTACCGATGGCTACATTCAGAGCGGCCATAAAGATTGGCGAGTACTGTATGTATGTATGGCTGTACGTATGTATGTATGTTTGTATGTATGTATGTATGTCCGTTCCTATATCCCCTCGTAACTACTCAACGGCTCAACTGATTTTGATAATAGCGCGAGTGTCACTGGGCACATACAATAAAAAAAATACATTATGGTGGATTTTTGGCGCCAAATAGTAAGTCTTCAAAAAAAAATTTCCGTCCAAACTTATCGAATGAGATATTGAATTAAAGGGTTTTAGAAGGTTATCTCAAAAATATATGCAACATATATGTTTAAATGTAATTTGTAATGCTGCTGGACATAAAAACATCAAAACAACGACAAACAGCTATTTCATTTCAAAACCTAGATACCTATTCGGTGGCACTGGCATTACAGCCCGCGTCATTGCAACAGCCACAGTTGATTTGACACTTAACTCAGTTGTGGGAGCCGAGTGGATATACCAACAGACTGCCATGCAGAGGGTATCGGGTTCGAATCCACAGCGCGCACCAATGACTTTTCGGAGTTATGTGCGTATTGAATTGTTGATTATCGCTTGTCCCGTGCCTCGGAGAGCACGTTAAGCCGTCGGTCCCGGTTGTCATGAAGATCTTTGACAGTCGTTACAGGGCGTCAGTACCTTCTAAATAAACTGACACTAGTCTAAACGGTATATAATATAATATAATAGGTTGCGGAGGTCAGTCGCTCTGTGGAAAAGCTAATATTCAGCCAAATCCGGTTAGACTAGTAAGCGAACCCCAGATTGAAACTGGGATAACGCTAAGAGAAAGAAGACTGCCCTGCAAAAAAAAAAACGAACTGAAAAGTTAATAACAAGTTTACGACTGCAATGAAAATTTTAAAATTAAACTTGTTACTAACTTATTAATTCGTTTTTTTTTGCAGGGCAGTCGTGTTTTTTTGTTTCACAGTTCAAACCTTATTTCTATTTTTAGTCAGTATACCTACATAGAAAAAGAGCCACGAGCAAAACAAAACATTGTTTAAATTTTATAAAATTCATTGCAGCTGCAATTTATCATCATCAGCATCGTCAGCCTACCGTAGGCCACTGCTGGACCTTAGGACATAGACTTCTCCAATGGCATGCCACTGAGCCTAATTTTCGGCTCTTTGTGTCCAGCTGCAATTTATCAACAGAATCAAACAAAATTGTATGAATAAAAAACTTAACTTAAATATGCAATCACAAACGGTTTATAAAAAAAATATGTTTAAAAAGACATGTATTTCTTGTAAGTGATGTTCATTAATATAATATATATAAGTACCTAAGTGTATTCTCAATCAGGCCTAATTATCTTTATGTTGGCTCTAAGATTGTTATATAACTTAATTTGGTTCATATTTGAAATGTTCACTGAATTTTATCAAAATACTCAAACAGAATCTCACCTCAAGCTTTCGCTTTCTTACATAAATTATCTGAAGAAAACAATTTACTCAACGGAATTCTATTGAATAAGTTGTTTCATTGTGTACAATATCATTTGTCGTGAAGAGAATTTAAAAAAGCTCATTTCTTGTTTACGCTCTAATAATGAAAATTTGCTTTGGTGAGCTAGATATTTATAGACTATATCTTCTTAATATATAAAATCCTTGCGTTACTGACTGACTGACAGACACGCTACAGCCGAAACTATTTGGCGCAGGAAGCTGAAATTTGGCATGTATGTTCCTTGGGGACCGTAGGGGTGCACTAAGAAGGGATTTCCTGAAATTTTCACGGGATCGGGCAAAACGGGTAAATTTAAAAAAAATGCAGGCGTAGCTGCTGGCATCCTCTAGTTTTTATATAAATATTCTTTGATATAGATATAATAGGTCTGGTTCCAAGAGGGAAAATATAGAGATATATGGAAGAATAGTGGGGAGGCAAAGGCCCTGCAGAGTGACGTCGACGACGTGCTGAATGTTCAGCAAACTGTCACTTGAAGCGTTGATTGCACTGTCGGTCGTTTCATTCGGTTGGCATGACGCAAGAAACGCGCCGTACAATCTGCATTATGTGCCGGCGGCGGCTAATATTCGAACCCGTAACGTTCGGTGCGATGTGACGCTCGACGGAATGTTCGGCACCGCGCCGGTCGTGACGTTATTTCCGAATTTAAAAAACACTACGATCATATTCAACCGAACGTTCCATGCGGTAGGTGACGAAGATGTTTCAGGATACTTAACTAATTAATTAGTTTAATACGAAGTATTGGTTTTAACCTACAAATGGCACTATTGTGCGCGGTCTGCGCACTATAACTGACTAAGAAGTACACGTAGACAACTCATTCATACAAACTAACGGAGATTGTGGCTACGTGGTAATCAGTAATTATGCCTTGACGCAACTTGTCAACCAAAAATAGATGACTGACTAAAGGCAAAGAGCTCAGATATTTACAAAGAGGCGCATTTTCTATGGGCGCTCTGAAGACAAACTTTCTGTGACCCGCTTGGTGGCGTGGCAGTCGCGCTGTGACAGCTGTCTCTACGAAAGCAAGAGAGACGAACGTTCCTCCTGTGTATCTTAACTACGAGAGCAAGAGAGACGGAGAACGACGCTAGCGCCGCCAACGGCGCCAACTACGAACTAAACTGGAGACAGTCCCCACTTGGAATCGGCACACGAAATCCTTAAGAACTGCGCTTCTATGTAAATCTGTTTTCAAATTCATTGCTAAAGGTTTGATATTCAACATGGGTAAAAACTTTTTTTAGCTAGGTACTTGGATTATGGTAATTTAAGCTGTGAGCTGATATTTTATAGAACACGAAAAAGTGTTATATACACTTACTCTGTACTCTCACAACTGTGTATCTTATTTATATACGTTATTGTTTACCCTGTTATTTTAAATTGTGTACTGAAATAATTCAAATTCAAAGAAAAAGCTAAATTTAAATTCTATTTTGCTTGTCCAACTTGATAAAGCTGACTATTAGAGAAAGTTTTCAACCTGCTAAATGTCTTTTACCCAGTTAACTTAAGCTATTCAAGTTACAATTCATTTTAAAAGTTTATATTAACTACTTAATTTTTGAAAATGGCTGATGTAATTTGAAAACTTTGTTATTTTCACCATTTGTGTGTTACGACTACATATTGCAAGATATATATGTATTAGTATTTTTGCAAAATAAACGTATACATTATGAAATAAAATGATATTTTTATTCATAACAGAGACTGCTGTTCTCTATGACTACGAAAAGGATTGGGTTTACGTGTGAAAAAAAAAAACAACCCATAAAATGAACAAAATACCACATTGCGATGTATATGTTTTTTAAAATAATTAATCTAAAATTTTGAAAGAAAATGCAAAGGTTCATAGCAATTTTTACATAACGTGCAATAATGTAATTCTTGTACAAAATTTGCTTAAGTAAGTAAACATTTAAATAATTTGGTTTGGAATTGTAATCTATTGAGCGTCTTGTCCGTGTGGTGACGGATTAAGAATACGGAATGTCACCACCCCATATCGTCCCATGGGTGTCGTAAGAGCCGAAAGAGGGAGCATATTATGCAGAGAACAGCACTGTAAGAGAAGGAAAACTTGATACAAACCCTATACCAACCCGTTTGGCCAGCGTGGTATAGGAGGCCAATTCCTCCTTTCAAAGGAGAGGCCTAGTCCAGCAGTGGACTGTTAAAGGCTGATGATAATGATGAGCGTCTTGGCTTTGGTAACAAATGGCGCGAAATTATTTAGATAGTTGTTAAAACAAACTAAGAGAGATTCTCCCGCAGCCTCTTAGTGGCAACGCTCATTTTCAAGGATAATTCACGACCAACAGAGAAAATGAATTACTTATTTTAGGTTAGGAAAATACGAATGTTGAACCGAAATTCGGCCTTTAAATTAAAAGGGTTAATATTTTTCAGAAGTATTGATTGATTGCTTTTCAGCAAACGTTTGGGTACTTTAATAAGATTGCATTGAAATGGTTCTTTAAAATTATTCTGAACTAGCTTATGTATTGCTTCTATTGAGCTTGTTCGTTTTGCGTTTTTACGAAAATCCAATCTAAGTACATAAAAAGTGTAGCAATAAGTAATCGTAAGCTACAAAAAGTTTAATTGCAGTAAAGATGTGTAAGAATGTAATATGCAGTAATCTTGTAAATTATATGAGCTGTGTAAGTCTGTACTCACATATAGATTTACTAGATCGAACCAAAACGTCGAGTAAAATATAGACCTTTTAAGAAAAACCTATTCAATTGTTGTTGTCGAGATAGAAGAAAACAATATAGGTGGGAAACACGGAGACGAGCAAATCAATAATACTATTATTGTTTCATAATATTGAAATTAGCACAATATTCATTCTTAAAAATAACTTCTTGAATTTTATTGTAACGCATGAATGTCATTTGAATATTAGTATGTACGTTCAAAAGTCTTACGTATATATCGTTATATTATTGTTATTACTGACTTAGACTGCCTCCGTAGTCCAGAGGATAGCGTATGCGACTGCTGATCGGAGGTCCCGGGTTCGATTTCCGGGTTGGGCAAAAACGGTTACTGGGTTTTTCCGAATACACAGTAGCAGCCCGAAGTCTGGTGATGTGCCCGGTAACGGCAATAGGCTCACTCCCTATTACGTGGGACCTAAAATTTCATGGCGAAATGTGGGTGTAATATTTACCTCTGCCTACCCCTTCGGGGATACAGGCGTGAGACTATAAATAAAATTAAAAAAATATATATTGTTACTATTGTTGTACTAGAGTAATTAGAACGCTAGAACTCAAAGCTGTACTTTAAGGCGTGCTTGCAGTACTTTTTAAGATTTTTGTCTGAAAGTCCCATGAACTATGATATTTTTAATGAATAAAAATTAAAGTATAAAAGTTGAACATATCTTCTAGTAAATCGTAAAGATAGAAAAATGATTTGGAATTATTGGCTCGATAAAAAAAATGTCAAACATGGCACTAAATCACAATTTTAAACGTGTACTGCTTAGAGATTCCATAATGAATTTATATGAAAGTATTATCAATAGAAACAGTTCTTTATTATAAAATGAATGGTAAAAACAGATTTCGTTATTTCGTTATTATTTTTCTCCAAGAAAAAAAATAGTCAAAATGTTGACATTATATCGCTCGCCGGCCGTTTATCAGTGCCCGCCGGGGCGTGATTGAGGGCGGACGTACGTAAAGTACAAAGTAATTCGTATTCCAAACTCAATCGTTCAAACCATGGACATATTAGTAAGAAACCGTAGACAGGTTACTGACAAGCCCCCTTAGCCAAATGGCATTCGATTAACGATATCGCTAAGTGCAAAAATGTATGGGAATTACATAAGACTTTAATATCACGTGAACAACGAAGAAGGAATTCCTTGTGTTGCCATGGCAACCAAGCGTTATCGAAAGTGGATATCAGAGCGAATGCCGTTTGGCTAGGGCCTAACTGTAACCGGCGCTTACGAGTGGCACGCATCGCGAAAAGCGTACGCACACTAATATAAATATGTCAAAACGACACACTAAGAATTAGATAAGAAGTGTAAGTGAGATAGCACATCTAATCGCAAGCGCGAAAAAGAGATAAACATAAATACTCTCTGTACCGACGCGCATTGTGACATCATGCTGACCGTTTCACAAAGAATAATTTGACTCATGACAAACTTTTTTTTTGTTTTTCTCGCTTTCCGGCGTTATAACGTTACTAAAATTATAAATTCTGACTAATGTCAATTAGGTTGAAAATCGCATGCACCTGTTTTATGAAATCACTATCGATAGCTGATCACTTTCTGGTAGTCATTTGTTTTGTAGACGTTCAATTGTTTTGTAGACGTTCATTCGTTTAACATATTTTTATACATACATATTTATTCGGTTTTCATTCTCATTGTCATTGTGACATCATGCTGACCGTTTCACAAAGAATCATTTGACTCAGATGCGACATGATCACTTTGTCTGTCTTGAGTAAATTCAATTCGCCTCAAAGTAAATTTGATTAATTGATTTAAGGCAGGGAAATAAAAAGTCGATGTGATTTATTTATAACATTTATTAAAAAAATACATTTTATTCTTCTCTTTTTATTCAATGGAAACCTAAAACAGTACGTTAATATAAAAACTGTGCGCTGCGGAACCACCGTACCCCTGGCAAAACCCCTGGGGGTATGGTGGGCCTTTTAAAGCTTAAACGTACTCCTGGCTGAAATGCTCCTAGTGTTGTACCAACGTGCTACGTGGACATTAAACTGAACAGTGTTATCTCTCGTATGATAATGACTTACTACTTACGTTTTTGTATTTTTAGACAAGCGAAGACAAGCGCTAGTACGATGATATAGTGGCAACAAGGAGATAAATTTGAGAATAAAACGTTTAGATATTACGGATCATTCCCACTAGTTCTATTGAACAGTTCTATGATAGAACTAGTGAGACTTTTTTTCCCACTAGTTCTATTAGCACAACTTGATGAGAAGAATAGAACTAATGGGAAACAGTTATAGGAAATTTCCAACTAGTTCTATGTATGTTTTACAAGGGTAGTGTCACAACATCGCGCTCACATATCCGAATAAATATGTATGTATAAAAATGTGTTAAACGAATGAACGTGTAAAAAACAATTGAACGTCTACAAAACAAATGACTACCAGAAAGTGATCAGCTATCGATAGTGATTGCAAAAAACAGGTGCATGCGATTTTCAACCTTATTGACAATTAATGACAAACTTTTTTTTTGTTTTTCTCGCTTCCCGGCGTTATTACGTTACTAAAATTATAAATTCTGACTAATGTCAATTAGGTTCAAAATCGCATGCACCTGTTTTATGCAATCACTATCGATAGCTGATCACTTTCTGTAAGTCATTTGTTTTGTAGACGTTCATTTGTTTTACACCTTAAACAAATGAACGTCTACAAAACATATTCATTCGGATATATGAGCGCGATGTCGTGACACTACGGATCATTCCCAGTAGTTCTATTGAATACCCTTGTAAAAACATACATAAAACTAGACTAGCTAACATTTTCTATTACTTATCCCATTAGTTCCATTCTCCTCATCAAGTTGTGCTAATAGAATTAGGACAGTTCTATCAAAGAACTGTTCAATAGAGCTACTGGGAATGATCCCACAAAATAGTAGAACTTGAAATTTACGAACTGAAATTAATAAACTTATTACACAACAATGTTATCTGGGAGTACAGTTAAGCTTTAAAAGACCCACCATACCCCCAGGGGTACTGCCAGGGGTACGGTGGGTCGGCAGCGAAAACTGTGCAGTACAATCTACTTTTGTTTAATACCAACTATGGTTACTGTTTGAAAAAGGAAAAAACAAGAACAAGTGAATGGACTTTGATCGTCCGTCAATGTTTGTAACTTACGTATGATTTTGTATTTCTATAATAATAATATATTGTATTGATTCAGCCTCAAATCACTTTTATCACTTGACAAAAACACACATGTGTATTTTATTATTACGAATGTCCCATCTGGATACTTTGTTTTTTAGTTTTTGAACACGCACAATACTGCTTCTTTTTTACACTCGCTAAGTGCCAATTTTTTATTCACTCTATTATTTGTGATACTGAATTTATCATAAATTGTAAATAAAACGTTGTAATATTGTAACACTCATGAATGAGAAGTGATTCCGTAACTTTTAGTCATTTTCCTACTATAGTTTGTACAAAATATCAATAAACACGACGGCATTTTCAAATGTAACGTACACACACGCGAGTAAAAGAGCGAGCGCTTCCGACCGCAGCGCGTACGCGACTAAAGCCAAATGAGACATTTAGCCTGTTTTTAATGTGCCACTTTTGAAGTTCGCATAACTCATCTACGGTTCTTTACTACTATATCTATGGTTCAAACCTAATCCAGATACACTCGAACACATTGACAAAACACAAAACCCCCCTCCCCTCCCCCCGCTCACGTTTTTGTTTTTTGCGGGGGGTGAGGTCGAGCTACGCACTGTACTGCAACCTCGCCTTAATGTGCCCGTCGTGCAATTAGGGCTTCCTGTGTTATTTTTGAGCTATCGGTTCATTTCTATTTAATTATCTATCAGTAGTTAGTATTTGACATAAATATGTTGTATAACTATACTTTATTTACTCGTAGGGCTTTTAAGAAATACATGAATAAGTACTTAATTGTTTATGAAGAATTTAAAACAATTTTTTTTTTCTGAAAAGCTCATAATCTTAGTTATTGAAAACATAATATCTTGTATATAAATATGCATACATTTTAGTGACTAAGTATACAGGGTTATTTGTAAAACACCGTTAACCTCTCAGGACTATGTTACTAACATCATAATCTACAACTTTTGTTCTATGACTTTTAAAAAATCTCATATTTTAGTTCATCAGATTTTCATACAGAAATAAAAATATTTAAATTGAACGCTCTAAATGTTGCAAAGTCTATGCGATAGAACAATATGGGGTGCGGGCGGCGGGCGGCGCGGGCGCGCAGGCGTAGGTAGGTACAGTAAAATACACGAGTTGAAATATATGTTAGACTAGACGACGCCAGCAGCTACGCCTGCATTTTTTTTTAATTTACCCGTTTTGGCCGATCCCGTGAGAATTTCGGGAAATCCCTTCTTAGTGCACCCCTACGGTCCCCAAGGAACATACATGCCAAATTTCAGCTTCCTGCGCCCAACAGTTTCGGCTGTAGCGTGTCTGTCAGTCAGTCAGTAACGCAAGGATTTTATATATTAAGATAGGACAACGAAATCTTAAAGGTTTGTTTTTGGTAAATGTATTGTGTTTTGTAAAAAGTCATAGAACAAAAGTTGTTGATTATGATATTAGTAACGTAGTCTTGAGAGGTTAACGGTGTTTTACAAATAACCCTGTATAATGATCAGTCCTGTATATAAATTGTCCCATTGCTGGACACGGGCCTCTTCCCCCGAAAAAGGTTAGAGTCAGAGTGTGGCAGTCCACTACGCTGGCCAGTGCGGCGTGACAGATTTTTCTCATGACATGTCTTTCCAGAACATTATGGAGAACTCTCAGACATGCAGGTTTCCTACTATGTCTTTCTTCACCGTTTAACGACCGGTAATTAAAAATTATTCTAATCCTAATCACCTACTCTAATCCGCCATCAAATTCACTGATCTTTATTTTCTCTACCGCGTTATATGATTTACACAAACTAATAACAATTATTATTATAGCCTACTAGTTACCAAGAAAGAAATATTAGCTTTATCAGATATTATGATAGAACAAAGTTCTAAAGTGGGGTGCAAGTTTATTGTCTGTGCATTACCATATTCCAATAACTTATCTTATAAAGAAAATGACCAGATAGGTAAATTGAATCTATTATTATATAATAGCACTTGTAGTCATAGTGACCATATTTTATTTTTTGACTCTAATATTTTTATTAGTAATTTTTTTTTAACAAAAGATACTATGTATCTCTCTTTTATATATAGGCGACAACTTGCTAAATTATTAGCATTTAATTTACATAGTGAACGCAGTACTACTAGAGTACTTAGGAATTTGGTAGATAATAGTTATACCAATAGTAGTATTGACAAATCTATTAGTTTAAACTACTAGATGAGACAACAGATAGGCATTCATGTGTTTTAAACTTAGCTCATCAAAACATACAAGGCCTATCTGGCAAAGAATTAGAGATAGATTTATTTTTAAAGAAACATAAGTTGCATGTATTATGCATTACGGAACATTGGTTAAGAGGTGACCAATTAATATTCAATAATGAATTTTATACAGTGATTAGTGCATTCGTAAGAAAGAACGCTATTCGTGGTGGCTCTCTCATATATGTTTGTAATAGTATTAAATGTAAAGAACGAAAGGACATAGCCGAACTTTCTATCGAGCGCACCGCTGAGATATCTTGTGTTGAACTTGAGCAACACGTCATAGTCTGTGTATACCGACCACCGCAAAGTGACTTTAGCCAATTTGAAAGCATCATGGAGGACGTCTTAAAACACTTAAGTTCCAGCAGGAAGTCAATAATCGTATGTGGTGATTTTAATGTTAACTTGTTAGAACAATCACCAACTTGTACTAGGTTAGTTAGTTTATTTATGTCATTTAATTTGAATGTTTTATTTTCTGAACCAACCAGAACTACCTCACATTCTTCTACATGCTTAGATAATATTTTTTGCAATTGTTTGTACTTAAGTAAAGCTGTTTTGAGTGACTTGACATCGGATCACTGTGGACAAAAGGTTGTAATTCCAACTAATACAACCCCTACAGTACAAAAAATCACATGTAGGCCTATGACCTCTGCTCGCCTTAATCGCTTTAGTGATGATGTTGCTGCTAAGATCGCCAGCATTGACTTAACTCACGATGATCCAGATGAATTATATAAGTGGTTATTTGATGTTATTAAAAATGAGTACAATAAAATTTTTAAGCAGAAGACATTTGCCAAGAGCTCTAAAGTTAAATTTTGTGATTGGGCAACAGTAGGAATATACAAAAGTAGATCTAGGTTGTATGATCTGTATGGTATGAAGCAATACAATTTTAATCCTTCATTTATTGAATATGTAAGAAATTACTCAAAAGTTTTTAAGAGAGCATGTGCTTCAGCTAAGTCTATATTTATAAGTAATAAAATTAAAGAATCCAAGAACAAAATAAAAACAACTTGGAACATTATTAACAGTGAGACTGGTCGAGCTAAGTTAGTAGATAATAGCTATGAATTAAAATGTAATGGAGAAATAGTTACAAAGAAAATTGATGTTGCTCAGGCTTTTAACAACTTCTTCATAAACATACCAGTGAAAACAACCAAGTGTTTAGACTCATGCCCAAGCAAAGCAGAGAAGTTAGTTAGGGGCAATGTGAATGAGTGTGATGTGCTGTTTAATTTTAAATACATTGACACCAATGACATCCTCAAGACTTTCAAGACCATCAATATTAAGAAATCTATTGACTTATGGGGTATTTCAGTTAGTCTTGTTCGCCAAATCATTTTTAGCATAGCTCCATATTTAGCTGCAATATTTAATAGATGCGTGGATAAAGGGGTATTTCCTGATTTAATGAAACACAGCAAGGTGATACCACTTTTCAAAAAAGGATCCAAGAGCGACCCTAGTAACTTTCGGCCAATTTCTATCTTGCCTGCAATCAGTAAAATTTTTGAAAAGGTTATTTTGCATCAGTTAGAGAGCCACTTTCTCACAAATAATTTATTGCACAGTGAGCAGTATGGCTTCACTAAGGGTCGCTCCACCGTTGATGCCGGTGTAACTCTATTAAAACATATCTTTAACGCTTGGGAAAATTCGAAGGATGCCATTGGTGTTTTTTGCGACTTGTCAAAGGCTTTTGATTGTGTTGAACATGATACACTTTTACGTTAACTCAACCATTATGGTATTCGAGATAGCGCACTCAATCTTGTTGCCAGTTACCTTAGAGATAGAGTTCAGTATGTAGATGTTAGTGGAAGTAGGTCTCAAGGTTTGCCAGTGGGAATGGGCGTTCCACAGGGCTCTATTCTTGGTCCGTTTCTTTTTTTAATATATATTAATGACTTGCCATTCTTTGTTAGAAATCTATGTGATATTGTTCTTTTTGCTGACGATACTTCACTTATTTTTAAAGTTGATCGTAATACAAGTAACATTGACAGCGTAAATAATTGTCTTGCGCAAGTACTACGTTGGTTCACGACAAATAATTTGCTACTCAACTCTGGCAAAACAAAATGTGTGAAATTCACTTTGCCGAATGTCAAAAATGTTCTTACTAATATAATTTTAAATAACAAAACAATTAACCTAGTTGATTCAACTGTATTTTTAGGTTTAACTTTAGATTGTAAGCTTCAGTGGGGTGCCCAAATATCCTGTCTGGCAGTCAAACTTAGTTCTGCAGCATTTGCAGTTAGGAAAGTTCGCCAATTCACAGACGTAGATACTGCTAGACTAGTTTACTTTAGTTACTTTCACAGTGTAATGTCTTACGGGATACTATTATGGGGTACGGCGGCCGATATTCAGACAATTTTTGTTATTCAAAAGAGGGCCATACGTGCCATATATAAGTTAGGTGCTAGAAATTCTTTACGAGATAAATTTAAAGAAGTAGAAATATTTACAGTTGCATCGCAGTATATATTTGCTAATTTAATGTACGTTAAGAAAAACTTAACTCTTTACCGTAAAAATAGTGACGTGCACAAAGTGAACACAAGGAATAAGCATAAACTAGTGGGCACTAACTACCGTCTACATAAAGTTCATAACTCATTTGCGGGACTCGGTATACAATTCTTCAACAAATTACCTCTGGAAATAATGAATTTACCTCTGCACAAATTTAAAACCACTACTAGGAATTTTCTTTTAAAAAGGGGTTATTACACTATTAAAGAATTTCTAGATGACAAGACATCATGAGTCTAGTTGCTTTTTTTTTAAATTTTCCATTATTGTTATTTTTATGACTGTGTAAAATACTCTCTTCTTAATTAGTAACATGTTAAGTGGAGGTGCCTCGTGAACACATGATTTTTGCAGGATTTGGATATTATTACGATTTGTTGAATGTAGTTTAACATTATTTATTCCTGATCATATCGTTGTTCACTTGTCACCTTCACAAAATTCTTTCTACATTTGCATTCCTTCACGCGGTCCACTGATTTATGTTCATAATAACGATCTGGAAAATGGAGGTAATTGGCGGTCATGGTCAGTATACCAATAGATTGTTTCTTACTGCCGGTTCGTATACCGTTATCGTCATGCTCACTAAAATGTCATTTCTTGTGGTGGCGTCGTGTGTCGAGTCATCCCTGTCCCTCTAATATGGCGAGAGGGATGAAGGCTGGCACATGCGTCATACTCGTGAACGGGTGCTACTTGCGATGACTGGTCGATGACGGTCTTGCGGGCTGGTATTAGATTTTAATATTTAACTGCATCATTTCCATCATGGGTCTGATCACTTTCGCGGATTGCCTGCATTGTTAGGTATATATAATGTAAGTGGATGCTCCTGTTTCACCATGTCTATTCTGAGGAGACTAACCAAATGAACATCAAAAGTATTATGCTTGAGTATTATTATGTACAGTAAATATATACAAGTGATATAGAAGGTGTAACAGTTGCAGCACCTTACAAAATGTAAATTATGTGTATTATGCAAAACCTGGCGAAGAAAAAGAGTGACCGTGAGTTTTATTGCCCGTTCTTTCTCATGGTTCTACCTATTGCTTTGCGAACGTGGCAGTAAATGTAAATGTAGAGTCTTTAAGTAATTATTTTATAAATTTATTATTTTGACGTTCATAAGCGTCACATTGTGACCCAAATGAATAAACGATTTTGAATTTTGAATTTTTTGAATTTTGAATTCATGATCGACAACTTAAAGTTTGACATTAGCCTTCTAAGGCCTACTCTTCTATCGGCAAAGCTAGTGGAATATACATTTACATAATAATTAAGGATGTTAATTATTGATGTCAAGCAAAACGCTTCGTTCCAGTACGGTATTTTTGGGCTTACAGACCATAATGGAAATACACAATAGTATTTAATTGCAGTGGCTATGAAAATGAAATACTTTAATACTTTATTTATACACACACAAGAATACAATAACTTTGAAAATCTATATTGTCGGTACAAACATATGTTAAAGTTTACATTCATTTTGTGGTCCACTGGTACCCAAGCTAAGATTGAACTTGTATTAAGGGTACTAGAAATGAGGTATCAGTGTAATTTTTTCTAATTTTATGCTGCTTTTTTGTAATAAGCGGCAAACGAGCAGGCGGATCACCTGATGGAAAGAGATTATCACTGCCCGTGGACACAAGCAACACCAGCAGAGTCACAAGTGCGTTGCCACCCTTTGGGGTGCGAAAATAAATAGAAGGAGGAGCGGGATGAGGAAGAAAGAATAGGGAGAAGGAAGGCAGGAAAAGAAATTTTCAAGAAATTTTCTCTGAGAGGAAGGTATTTAAAACTTTCCACTCCATTCCTGCTAAAATCAGCAAAGCTCTATTACCTATAAAAGTGGTGTCTTATAATCCCACCACTAGGATTGCAAAATATATACAAGTGCATGTCAGCAAGAGCCGACATACATTCAAGGACGATGTATTTACAGCTTTGCAGACCTAAAGTCGGTTTGACAAAAAATATAAACAAGTATCATCATCAGCCTTTAACAGTCCACTGCTGGACTAGGCCTCTCCTTGAAAGGAGGAATTGGCATACTATACCACGCTGGCCAAACGGCTTGGTATAGGGTTTGTATCAAGTTTTCCTTCTCTTAGAGGGATGTTTTCTGCATAATATGCTCCCTCTGTCGGCTCTTACGATACCCATGGGATGATATGGGGTGGCGACATTCCGTGTTCTTAATCCGTCACCACACGGACCACACTATAAATAAGTATATTACTATTTAATTGTATTACCTGCTACAAAGAAGATACAAATCGCTACCTCAAAAAATTTTGCTTTACATTTTTACTTAAACGCAATAATTTGTATTTCAATAATTATTTATTGACTTCGTAACGAATTGAATTTCCTTTGTGAGATTTACATCACAGAAAGGAATAATTCACGCGGAGTAATTCATCAAATTGTCCGTTGCCAACAATCAATTTGGATTCTGACATTTATTTTCTTATTCCCAGTGAGTACCGATACATTTTGCTATGATTGTTAGAATGAATAAAAAAATGAGTAGGTATTTATTTGACGTGCTGGAGGCGATTCGAGAGATAAAAGTGGAAACAAAAAGTGAATGTCCATTTATTCCTTTAAATATTCTGTTACTTTTTTTACAATCGCTGACGTCTAATCCGAAGGCACTATCTACATCAGTAGATAGTATATTCGCACTTTGATACCATTTCATTCTAAACAATGGGCAATGAATTCAATACAGAAAGTCAAAGGACACGCGGTGTAACTTTTAAAGCGCCGCGCGCGTCCGTGCGTACAACCACGCACCGTCGGTAATGTGCTTAAAGATAGCATCTCACCTAGAATATATGTCATGTCCCGTATTGTTCGGACTGATCCCAGCCGCCTCTCTTCGTCATACGACAGCAGTTCGATCTCCACCATTTAGATGGCTGGCGGGCCACGACGAAATTGTAGAATTAGCTGTCACCTTCGATATTTTCGGACCAATACGACCTTCAAAAGTCAAGAAAAGATCAACCTCTTTTTTAGAAAGCTCGCAAAGCACTAACGTCTCCTCCGGTGTTGCGGGTGTCCATGGGCGGCGATAATCACTTAACATCAGGCGCTCCGTCTGCTCGTTAGCCTCCTATATAATAAAAAAGATAATACCCCTTAAATAAATACATTTTGGGGTCCATTAAAAGTTCTTTAAGAGCTTTAATATTTTTATTCATTCCTGTCAAAATGTCAAAAAAACAGAGGTAAAACAGCCAACATTTCAAACTGATTTCTTTAATGGCTGTCCGCATTTTCTCTTAAGTGACGAACGACTTAACAAAGTAAATATTTCTTTATTTAAATGTAATTCTCGTTCACGTTTTACGAGAGCATTTCTCAGAAATGTTTTACAATTTATTCAAACCACCTAATACCTGCATATTTCACAGGATTTCCTTGGCTTAAGGGACATTATTTTATGGGTATCTATATACAAACAATTTGTCGAAAACAGTATTTCTATTCTGTTTATGTGATATAGTGAGCGTACGTAGCTCGAGCGCGCGGTTTTATAGTAGTTTTTGAAATAATTATATAAAATAAATAAGTAAGTGTACGAATTTAAAAAAATGTATATTAAGTATTACATATTTTATTATAATATAAGTCTAAAAATCAATTTAATGTCTCAAACTAGTAAATAAAATTTGTAAAATTTGGCCAATTTTGTGTTTTTTTAATTATGGTGTCAAGCAGAAGTTCATGATATTTTAGTAAATATGACTCTATTTGCACCTTAAGCACTATATATTGTATCCATTTGTTGGGATTGGATAAAACTAAGTAGTTATCCTTATAAAAACAGTTAAAATCTTACTGAAAGTTGGCTCTGACGGAAGTTTTCGTAAAACGTTGTGAAGAAACTGCGTTTATTTTATAAGATTAATAATTAAAATGAAATTTTTATTCTGTTAGTGCACTTTATAATTAGTAATTCCTTATAGAACAATTTATATATAATTATTTTGTGACGTTGTGAAGATATAACCCTTGAAAAACTCATAAAATAGCAAAATTTCGTCTTAATTCGATTCATCATTATCATCTCAGCCAAACGACGTCCACTGCTGGACATAGGCCTCCCCCAAGGTTCTCCACACAGACCGGTCTTGAGCTGCCCGCATCCAAACGCCTCCCGCGATCTTGACGAGATCGTCGGTCCACCTTGCGGGGGGCCTACCTCTGCTGCGTCGTCCGGTACGTGGCCGCCACTCCAGAACCTTTCTGCCCCAACGGCCATCGGTTCTTCGAGCTATGTGCCCTGCCCACTGCCACTTCAGCTTGGCTATCCGGAGAGTTATGTCGGCGACTTTGGTTCCACTGCGGATCTCCTCATTTCTGATTCGGTCTCGCAGGGAAACTCCAAGCATAGCTCTCTCCATCGCCCTCTGAGTAACCTTGAGCCTTCTGATAAGGCCCATAGTGAGCGACCATGTCTCTGATCCGTAAGTCATCACTGGCAACACACACTGGTCAAAGACTTTCGTCTTGAGACATTGCGGGATATCGGACGAGAAGATATGTCGTAGCTTCCCGAACGCTGCCCAACCGAGTTGGATTCGACGATTGACCTCCTTCTCGAAGTTGGACCTACCTAATTGAACTACTTGTCCCAGGTAGATATACTTGTCGACAACTTCGAGCGTAGAGTTCCCAACCTGAATAGGAGCAGGTACAACATGGACGTTCGACATGATTTTCGTCTTGTCCATGTTCATCTTAAAACCTACTTGTTGGAAGACTACAGAGGCCATCGAGCATTGTGCCTAGGTCTTCCATGGTCTCAGCCATGACTACGATATCGTCTGCGAATCGAAGGTGAGTGATGTACTCGCCGTTGATGTTGATGCCGAGTCCTTTCCAGTCCAGAAACTTGAAAACATCCTCCAGCGCAGTGATAAACAGTTTCGGGGATATGACATCCCCCTGTCTCACTCCTCGCTGGAGTTGAATAGATTTCGAACTCTGGTCCTGGAGGCGGACTGACATAGTGGCGTTTTCATACAAATACTTCAGCACTTCGATATATCGGTAGTCAATCCGGCATCGTTGGAGAGACTGTAGCACCGCCCAGGTTTCGATCGAATCGAAGGCTTTCTTATAGTCCACAAACGCCAAACATAGGGGCTGGTTATACTCCTCGGACTTCTGTATAACCTGCCGCAGCGTATGTATGTGGTCTATAGTACTATAGCCTTTACGGAAACCGGCTTGTTCGGGAGGCTGGAAGTCGTCTAGCTTGCTCTCGAGACGATTCGTGATGACCCTCGAAAACAGTTTGTAGACGTGGCTCAGAAGTGTGATGGGTCTGTAGTTCTTTAAGAGGGTTTTATCCCCTTTCTTAAAGAAAAGCACCACCACACCTCTGTGCCACGCTTGTGGCGTTTTACCCTCGAGAATAACGGAATTAAATAGCTTCCGAAGGGCTTCTCTAGCGGGTGCACCGCCAGCCTTCAGAAGCTCGCTCGTAATTCCGTCATCACCCGGCGCCTTGTTGTTCTTGAGCTGTTTGAGAGCCACACTAATCTCGTGCATGCTGACGTCTGGGATATCTTCGGTATAGTGTCGGGTCAATCCAGCTCTAGGGTCTGACGCTGGAGTACTTGCGGGTTGTTGCGTTGTCGTGTATAGCTGTCCATAGAACCTTTCGATCTCCTCCAAGAGCTCAGGCTTGGACGATACGATTCTGCCATCCTCCGTCTTCAGCTTTGTCAACTGACTCTGCCCAACAGACAGATCCATCTGAAACACTTTGGATCCCTTATTCTGCTCGATCGCCTCACGAACACATTTTGTGTTGTATTGGCGGAGATCGCGAGTCAGAGACTTAGAGATCTGTCTGTTGAGGTGCCGATATTTCGGCATGTTGTCGGAGGATAGCAGAACCATCTTGCGCCTTTCTTCTAACAGCTCGAGGGTCGGACCCGAGATCTTGCTGGTTCTCTTGCTTTTCTGGGGCTTGAAGAATTTAGCCCCTGTTGTATGGACAGCATCCACGAACCCGTTACTGTACTTGTCCACATCTACGCATTCGCCCAGGCATTCGAAACGGTTCTTGAGTTCGAGCTGAAAGCTCTCGGGGTTTTGAATATAAACCGGTGCCGGTCGGAGCGTGGACTTTATTAACCTCGACCGTTCGAAGCTTGTACAGATATTCAATGTGCCTCTTACCATTCGGTGATCGCTCCCCACTTTAAGTGAATTGATCACGGAGACATCATTGAATATCTGCCTCTTCGTCGACATGATAAAGTCGATCTCATTTTTGGTGGCACCGTCTGGACTTACCCAGGTACACTTGCGGCATTCTCGCTTCTTTAAGAAGGAATTCATCATATAGAGGCCTTCCTTCTCCATAAAGCTAGCCAGCAAGCGACCCCGGGAATTCCGATGCCCATAACCAAATTGTCCCACTCTCAGCTCATCACCGGCACGTTTGCCCAGTTTCGCGTTAAAATCTCCATGACCACGGTGTAATGGGTTTTGAAGCCATGTATAGCCCGAGATATGTCCTCGTACATGGCTTCCACCTCCTCATCAGGGTGCGTCGAGGTCGGAGCGTATACCTGTATGACCTTCAGCGAATACCGCTTGGATATTCTGAGTATAAGGTACGCTACCCTGCTCGACACACTCCCGATATTTACCACGTTGGTCACGAGAGATTTGTGGACGATGAACCCGACACCACCTTGGGACTGTTGGTCGCCCTCCCGGTAGAAGAGCAAGTTGCTGGAATTCAGAACTATCGAGTCCTCCCCCTGTCTTCGGACTTCAGGTAGGCCTATGATATCCCATCGCAACTTGCTCAATTCTTCTTCCAGCTCGACAATCTTCTCGTCAGTCCGCAGTGTGCACGTGTTCAGTGTTGCCAGGGCCAATTGTCGTTGGTGGTGGTAGCCCGATCTCTTCCGGAGATTCTTCGCACCCCTTGCCCCGCCGTTACCATGGCCAGTACCATAACCAGGACTAGCGGGGCCGCCGGGGACTAGGGGCCGGTTTTTATTGGTGTGGTTCAGATTTGGGGGAGGCAGCGATAGCCTAGTGGAGATACCAACAGACTGCCATGCAGAGGGTATCGGGTTCGAATCCACGGCGCGCACCAATGACTTTTCGGAGTTATGTGCGTATTAAATTGTTAATTATCGCTTGTCCCGTGCTTCGGAGAGCACGTTAAGCCGTCGGTCCCGGTTGTCATGAAGATCATTGACAGTCGTTACAGGGCGTCAGTACCTTCTAAATAATAAACTGACACTAGTCTAAACCTTGGAATATTGCTATCCCTTCGGGTTGCAGAGGTCAGGCAGGCAGTCGCTCTGTGGAAAAGCTAATATTCAGCCAAATCCGGTTAGACTAGAAAGCGGACCCCAGATTGAAAACTGGGATAACGCTAAGAGGAAGAAGAAGAGGTTCATATTTGGGAGGATTTGCCATAATCGCCACGCTTGGCAGGCGTATTGGCGATCGCAGTGGCGGAAGTTTTTAGTGCTGGACGCTGCTGCCCATCTAGCATCTTGGGTTTTACTTCCACCAGGTTCGGATGGTTTGACCGCCATCTTTCGGTTGACTGCTTGCCCTGGGGGAGATACTATGACGATACTACTACTCGTCAGATTAACTCCCCCAGTGGGCGGTGGGCTCGTCACGTCCCGACGCCCATTAAAATCAATTACACGCTCTTAAAAAGCAAGATGTATTTTTCTTTTTATAAACAAACAAAAGCCACACATTACATCATATTACATATACACTTGTGGTATTGGGTTTTATATAAAGACGACATTTTATTGTACAACAAATTCACGTTTTGGGAGAAAATTTTGTCACAAATCACTACATAAAATATAAATATTAGTTTAGTACAGCTAGTCCATTATTTTGGTAGTTACGTTCGGAGGGTCTCACGATTATTCCGCAGTGCGGTACAGCTGTATGTTTAGTGCTCCGTAATTATACTGTCATGCTACTATTTATTACTTGCAACTATCTTGCTGTATATAGGGACGCGACAATAGGGTTGTTGCCAACTAGTCAAATCAAGCACTTTTAATGAAATTTCAAAAACGACCTTTTGTACGGCGTTTGTATGAAATACGACCTAGTGACGTCATAGTTTTTTGCTGTCAAATTGAATACTTATTATCAATAATTTGGCGATAAAAAATGTTAAATAAAGGTTTAACATTAATTGATGAATGAAACTACCATTATTTTGAAATACTTCACTAGATAAATATTCCTCTATAATTTATTTCACTTGCAGGAAACTTCCCTATTTCGGGGACTCCCACACAAATCACGATTCAAATCTCATACACCTTGGAGATATTTCTCACTTGCTACTGGAGAACATGACACGTTATCTATTATAATTGATCTATACTTTTCCCGTCGCTGCATCCGTGTCACAATCGATAGAAAGCCTATATGACTCTCCAGCCCCCTAACTATATTCACGCACAATACCATACCATGACATCGCTGCGCCGTGAAAGAAAAACAAATAAACAAAATGAATACATTTTCGTTTATAATATTATTATGGATTTATTGATATGTGTTAAAACTACGTCTCGAAAAGACATACTGATTTTTGTTTCATTTTTTACCCATTTTTATTTATTAATTTTACAGTTACAAATAAATTATGCGGCTAGCCAAGTTTGATAGGATTCACAAAGTTCGTAAGCACATTGTAATAACAAAAGGGGTCTTAAGGTTATAAAGGACTGAACTTGAAACAATGCGTGATGTAAGTGAGTTGGTTTTAAGTTGAACAATCTTTACCTATCACCAAGAATTGTAGACTGTATTCGTCTACCACATTACAAACTTAGCTGTCTAAGTATTTGATGTAAGTTTCTACTAATATATTTGTATTAATGAGTTTTAGGCTTAACTCACAGAATTGGGTAAAATATTTATGATTTTTGTAAAAACAACCTGTTAATTTTATCTAGAATAGTCACGGTACTGTGAATAGGTCCTTAATTATATTAAAATATAATATAAAATTTAAAGAACGTACTCCGATTTGCTATTCTACACGTGACCAACCTAAAATGTAAATATTTCAAACACACCATTTTTTAAATTACGTACTCTAAGGTAGCTCTTAATCCCTACTAATATTATAAATTCGAAAGTGTGTATGTGTGTATGTATGTCTGTTCCGTTTTCACGCTAAAACGGCTAAACCGATTTTGTTGAAAGATATAGAGATAAATTGGACCATGGAGACGGACATAGGCTACCATAAGTTGCAAAAATTAAACTGGGAGGGATTGTAAGGAGGATATAAGTTTGTACGGGACACATTTACCTCTTGGAAGTAAGAACGCATGCGCTAATAATTGTGTGCTGCGCATGTGCTATCGCATATCTGTCAGTAATGTCACGTCATAATTTTTTTTTGCCATGTGGATATGACGAAGTAAACACTAGTAGTAGCAAGTAAAATAAATATTTTCACGTAATTTAAATTAATAAAAAGTTCATAACTGTATATTTTATTAATGTGGACATTCATATCAGTCATATTTCTGCTGAACGACATCAAAACAGTGTAGTGTTGTGAGGAAATACTTGTATACCAGTATGGACTAGTGACTTCAGCTGATAACTAGCGCAGTTAACTGTTAGTAAATGACATTGAGTGCTAAACACAACATAACACTATACCATACAGTGACACTTACATAAACTACAGTGCTAGTTAATGTAACTGGTGTTCCTCAAACAATTATATTACACCCAAAACAACAATTTTGCAAATCATTGCTGACCGACACTGTTTAAGTTTCCCATATTAATACAAGAGGGCACTACGAGTACCTGATGTACACAAGAAAAATGGATAGTACAAACAATGTAACCATAAGAAAATTAGTAGAACGAAATCTTATGAAAGTGTATGTAATAACTCTTCCATGGACAGCACATTCTCGGAAGATTTATTAATAAAAAGCTTAGACTTATCTTCGAACATTCATACTGTTATAGAAGATTTAAAAGGAGAAATCAATGGCTTGAAAATGAATTTGGAAACTACACAAAACGAATAAGAAAGCATGATTCTAGAGAATAATACATTGAAAAACAATTATAACACAACTGAACAACGAAATTAATATACTTAAAAGATTGTGTAATAGTCCAGTGATGTCAATAAAAAAATCACGACGAAAAAATAGGCCCGGTGAGCGCCGCCTAACGGATAATTTCGCAAACACACCGATTGCAAGCCAATGTTCACCACCAAGCAAACTACTCTCACCCTCATCAGACACCAAAAACACACACTCAGAAGATACATTATCGGCAAAACACACAAACATTAAAGAAAAACCGTTGGACAAAGTTCAAAAAGCAAATGAGAAAAATAAGCTTTGCATTTTAACCAACTCCAGTACCTACCTACGAAGCTCAATCTTATGTTGAGAACGCATTTGGAAGCTTTTTTAATTATTGTCGATATGCTTTACCAAACTGTTACACTAAACAACTCTTAAGTAACATTGGTAAAAAACTGATAGACTACCCCAGGTGTGATTATTGTATAATTTTGTTGGGAGAAACATACTTTGAAACTACCTATGACTGTGTCGATCTAGTAAAACTAATAAAGTATTGTTTAGAGCAAATAAAGCACACAAATGTAATAATTTGCACACCAACTTATATATGTGGTAGTCCTATATATAATTATAAAATTGAATAATTTAATAATCTTTTAAATCAAGACATACTTTGTAATAATTATGCATATTTTTATGATACAAATAATCATCTCACCTTTGACGTGTTCTCTAGCATAACTGGCAAAATAAACAAAAATGGAATAAGAAATACGTACATGAAAATTATGGAAAATATTAATATTCATTTAATTAGTTATTCACCCTTATTAAAATATTATTGTTTGCATTCATTACATTAAAAATCTTCAAACTATTTGCATTGTATATATTTACATGCAAAACATAGATGTCCTTAATTGTATTGAGGGTGCTTTTGTTCAATTTTCAAAATATGAACTTGTTGTATTAGGAGATTTTAATCTTAACTCTTGTAGTAAATCGACTAAAACACAGTTTGATATGTTTTTAGATTATTGTGTGATGAAACAATATAACAGTGTCTCCAACAAATACGGCACAATGTTGGATTTAGTCCTGTCAACCATTGAACCAGGAAAGATAAATGTTGTAAGTAATGCTGAGCATCTTGTACCGATGGATGCCTATCACCCGCCTTTAGAAATTCAGCTGACCCTGTCTAAAAGTAGCACTTACAGAGACCGACTATAAAGTAAGCTAGACAAAAATACCATACACTATGAGTGGAATTTTCGTCGGGCAGATTTATATTTTTCGTCCAGGTAATATCACAGATATTACCTGGACAGAACTCCTAGATCAAACAAACGTAGATATAGCCTGCTGTAGATATACTCTACGATAAATTGAGTACGGCTTTAAATCGGCATGTCCCTCTAAAGAAAATTGCAAACAACAGTAAATATACATATCCAACATGGTACACAGTCGAAATAATACATAACAAAAAGTTTAAATATTATAATTTTAAAATGTTTAAAAAACATGGACTAGATTTGAACTGTGAATTATTTAAGTATTACCGATCTAAAGTTAAGAAACTTATTAATATAGCTTATACAGAATATTTAAATAAAATCGAAAGCAATATCTCATCCGACCTATCAGCTTTTTCGAACTTTGTAAAGAACAAACGAAAAAGTAGACAACCATACACCGATTATATTTACAACAATAAGACGGTCGAAGGCCATGAAGCTGTGGAGGCCTTCGCAAAGCATTTAAATTCGGTTTTTCATTCAAATGCGCCATGTTTAGATCCCGAAAAAGCCAAGCGTGATGCGAATGATTTAGGTTATGCGTTTGCAATTACAGTAGGTAATATCAAACGAGCGGAATTCCAGAGAGCAGTACGTCATCTTAAATTGTCATCAGCTGATGGTCTTGATAATATACCTACGTTCCTAGTAAAAGATTGTTTGTCTGCTTAAGAAAATCCACTTCTTTACATTTACAATTTGTCTATGCAACAGTGTGCGTATCCCAGTAAATGGAAGCTCTCAAGGGTTACTCCCGTACCCAAAAGTAGTTCATCGACAGAGTCACAAATTTTAGGCCTGTTGCTATCCTGTCAATATTTGGCAAAATATTTGAGTATATTCTCAATAAAAAAAAATCGTTGAACAAAAATCAACCCAATGTATTCATAAATTGGGTTTTAAATGCATCGCAACGACGGGACCGCCGGCGGTCCCGCACATCGCTTAGAATATCGAGAGTAATAATAGCGATACCGCCGGCGGTACCGCGCATAGAAATGGGTGTAGCTCCATTCTCCAGCAAATTAGCAGACGTCTTGATAACTCGCAGCATGGATTCCGACCAGCCCGATCCACTTTAACTAATCACATTAATTTTGTCGACTATGTGAAGACTAACATGATAAGAACTACTCAGATTGACGCAGCATATTTTGATTTCACAAAGGCTTTTGATTTAGTTGATAATGACATTCTATTATCTAAGTTTGCATCGCTTAGGTTCTGTACACCTCTCCTGAAATTCATGGCCCATTATCTCAAAGATATAAAACAGTTCGTGAAAATGGGGAGATACCGATCCCATGAGTATTATACAAGATCCGGGGTAAGTCAGGGCAGTACCCTTGGACCAACTCAGTTTCTTATCACGATAAATGATTTACCGACTGTTCTATCAAAATCAGAATGCCTTATGTTCGCCGATGATCTCAAACTATACAAAACGATTAACAGTGTTAGTGACTGTGCAAAACTATAGTCAGATATCGATGCAGTGGTTGATTGGAGTCTCAAAAACAAACTATCTTTTAATGTTTCCAAGTGTAAAATCATAACATTTACGAGGTCACGGTCTCCAATCGACGCTACATACGCGTTAGCTGATACACCCCTTCAGCGAGTGACCACCATACGCGACCTTGGACTAACCCTTGACACTCAGCTAAATTTCCACGAGCATATAGGAGGTGTATGTAAGAGTGCTAATAAATGTCTGGGATTCCTAATAAGAACTTCATCTGATTTGAGCAATGTCAAAACCATAAAAATGCTTTACAATGCGTATATAAGAAGGGTGCATAGGGTTCCCACCAAGAAATTAGGGTCCCAAGCCAACCTCACCTGCAAGTGGTGCACCTGCCGATCAACGGACGAGGCTCTGGCAATCAAAATATCCCGATAAGCGGCAATAGGTTCGCCACCTATTACGTGGGATCAAAACACTGGCGAAAAGTGGGCGTTTAATATGCATCTGCCTACTCCTTCGGGGAAACAGGCGTGAGTCTATGTATGTATGTATGTATATAAGAAGTAAATTAGAGTACAATGCAATTGTATGGCAACCACAGGAGAAAAAGTATATACTCAGCATAGAGAAAATTCAAAGAAAGTTTGCTAGATTTTGTATACAGACGTGAATACGGATATTATCCGTTTCTATATCCCTCAATGTTTGTTTTGAGGATGGTAGGTCTCGATACTTTGGAACTCAGATGACATTAACACAAATATTTCACTATTATTTGCTGTTGACAGAGAGAGTGGACAATCCATCGATACGAGAGTGACGTAATTTATGGTATAATTATATATATTATTTGTAACTAATCACAAAGTGATATAATTATGTTTTTGATAATAGATATTATATATTTGCAGTCTGGTCACAAGTTAATTACACAAAAAATTTATTATTACAATTACACGAAGGTCACAAGGAAAAATCGAGGTTATATATATCAAAGTGTTTATAACAACTTTTACCAGTATTAACCAAGTATATAAACAGTAAATATAAAAGTAAATAAAAGTGATGTGTAACCGATTAAATTAAATAAAACTATTCAAGACGTGAAAATAACTAAACCAATAAACTATTTACATAACGCCCGTAGTCGTACAAAACAATAACAATATTATAACTAACAGTGACATTTAAGTTTTAACAGTGAATTAAGTGACTTAATGCTGTAAAACATCATAACATCATAAAATAACATAAAAATAATAGTGATTCTCCACATTCGCGATTGTATAAACATAGCTTGTTAATTGTTTACCTACATAATCAGCTGTTAATCAGCGGACGAACTGCTGGACTGTAATTTAGTATAGCGACATCTAACAAATTGTAGCGGAACTACTGCGATAAGTGCTTATAGATCGGAACGTTGTATTTTACGTTGTTATAAAATCGCAATGCATAACTGTGGCGCTTGTAGACGCTTTATGAATAAAACAGATGGCGCCACCTGTTCTAAATGCCCAATAATCTTTCATTTCCAATGTTTGGGGAAAGTCAAGGCAGCAGCGAAATTTCCGAACTGGCTTTGTCCTGAATGCTGCAAAAATAAACCCCGTAGGAATATTGGCTTAGAGACACCAGCCAAAGGTGTACCTGACGTGGACACCATGGATGACAACGAACCTTCTGCTTTGCGTAGTCAACTGAATATCTCCACGACGGACAATGCAGCTGATATTGGGCACAGTGACCTAGCGCGAGAGCTCCGTATGTTTCGCGAACAAATATCCAGCATGCAGGAATCCATCTTGATGCTCCGACAGGAGTTTCAGGACTTGCGCGTCACTTTGGCTGGGAATACTTCACGGCCCGACACTCTCGAAGAAAAAGTAGAGGTACTGAAGAAGCAGCTTTCAACAAAAGTCCATCCTGTCTACGACAGTGAAACCCTTATTAACAAGCTCAAGTCAGAGCTAAATGAAAGGGACCAAGACCTGCTTGCTAATGACTTGCAGATAACCAATGTACCTGAGACTGCCGGTGAAAATCCAGGTCATTTGGTGAGCCTGATTGGCGCTTAGTTAGGGGTCACAGTCGATGAACGTGAAATTGTATCTGCGGAACGAATAGGCACAAGACAGCCACGCGGTGGCTCTTCCAGCTCGGCCTCTGGCCGCTCACGTCCGTTGGTAATAAGGCTCGCGCGGCGCTCGGTCAGGGACAAACTGCTGCAGAGCATGCGTGTTCGCCGTGGTGCTGACACTGCGGACTTCGGCCTGTCAACTGAGTGGCGACCTTTCTACATAAACGAGAGGCTTACGAAATTCAGTCGCAGTCTACTGTTTAAAGCACGAGAAGCTCGCGCCCGATTGCAATGTAAGTATGTTTGGACGAAGCGTGGTCGGATTTATGTCAAACAGTCGGAAGGTAAACCCGCTTTCATCATTGCAACAGAAAATGACATATCCCGTGTTTTTGGCAAAAATACCGTTTGACTTTATATTCTTCAGTGTTACTGCATGCCTTATGACATTAATTAGAATTTCTCAATTATTACCAATTATCATTTTTCAATTATGTTTATTATTTATAATTTTTCAAATAATATTAATATGTACAATTTATCAATCATTGATACTAAGTATAATCAATCAATTAATTTATACACAATACTTTATACAAATTGTTCAACTGTCTCGTCCTGTATACTTATATGTTAAATCACTGTACATTTTATTATTGTTGCTGGCTAGGTATGGATGTTTGCTATTGCCAGTCGTATATAAATGCGCTGTTTTTCGGCTGAGGCCTCGAAACTGGTACTCGTCTAATGGCAGTAAACCAACACTGATAGTATTAATCATAATTATGACTGATGCCTAATAATAAATTTTTAACCGTCGGACTATTTAACGCTGGATCATTAGGCACAAAGCATGACGATTTTATAGCTACAATTTTACATCATCAAGTTGATATTATAGCTATCAATGAAACCTGGCTCAGACATGGTGAGGAGGGACGAGCCCCCAATTTGCCGAATTACCGCCTTCGTCATGTTCCACGTCCAACGCATATTCGTAATGGCCGTGGTGGGGTGTGGGCTTTTATATAAAATGTGGTTTGAACGCGTGGACATGCGCGCACCCCACCCATCCTACGACGGAGCAAATGTGGCTTAATCTGAAAATGAATGGTAACACCATAATCATTGGTACAGCATATCGTTCTCCCTGGTTAGATACGCAAACATTTTTAAACTCTATAATGGATACGATAGCCTTATTTCCACAGTATGACCATCTTATGGTCCTTGGGGATTGGAATATTAACGTACTTAGCCCTTCTGATGCTAAGTATACACTATTGCATACATTTTTGAAGTGCACAGGCCTTAGACAGGTGGTAACTGCTCCTACTCATTTCACTGAAAGCTCGTCTTCGCTTATCGACATAATTTGCACGGACGCCCTAATACGGTCTGTGAATGTGGGGAGCATGGGTAGTATATACGGTCACGCGTTTATTAAATGTGAATTGCTACTAAAAAAAACAAAAATGAAGCCTCGAATAATAACTTTTAGGCCTCTGGGTGACAGATCACGATCAATTCAGCAAAGACTTCGGTCTTATAAATTGGGAATGAATTAAACTACTACCAAACATTGACGACATTGTCGTGGATTATACAAATGCGTTAACTTGGTTATACGATCTACACGCACCAATAAAAACAAGGATCATGAAGGAATTACCAGCTCCCTGGATCACCAGTAATGTGCAGCTTATGATGCGTTTACGCGACACCGCTCTTAAAAGGTACTGGCGCACAAAGAGTCAAGTACATAGAGATTATTATAAATTATTAAAAAAACAGGTAGATACTGCTCTCTATAATGAAAAAAAATGCTATTTTGAGCAACACATTAATAATAATATTAAAAATCCAACGCTTTTATGGAAAAATATCAAATCAAAAATACTACCTCAGCAATCACTTGAACTGCCTGCTCATCTGAATGATCCTGATGTTATAAATGCTCATTTTCTCAATGTGCCAGGTAACACTAACATAAGCATATCTAGTCTTACATACTACAAATTGCATAGGTATGGACCAGCCACATTTAGCTTGAAGCCTGTTGAATCCACTGCAATAGCTAGAATAATAAAAGAGCTTCGGTCTAACGCTGCTGGTACAGAGGGACTAACTTTGGATATGATCAACCTGCTCACTCCGCATACTCTTGACATCATAACATTGATGGTGAACAAATCTATCTGTGATTGCAAGTTTCTCACTAGCTGGAAAACAGCGGTAGTAAGGCCAATTCCAAAAAATCCCAATGTAACTGATTTGAAATAACTAAGACCTATCAGCATTCTACCATGCCTCTCAAAAATTTTAGAAAAGGTGGTAGCGGAACAGCTCCGTTGCTTTCTAGAATGTAATAGGATATTACCAGAGGCACAATTAGGTCTTAGAATGCATCGCAGTACAACTACGGCTATTCTGGATGTTATGGACAATATACTGGGGGTGCAGGATCGCGGTGAGGGGACCATCCTGGTCTTGCTTGATTTCTCCAGGGCGTTTGATTGTCTGAATATTTCCGTCCTCTTATCCAAAATGTCATTCTACGGCTTAATCTAACACCGTGAAGTGGTTTGACTCCTACTTGAGTAACCGTTCGCAGTTCGTGGAACTGAGAAATTCGGATGGAACAGCAATGCAGTCTTGTCTAGCGTTTAGCTATATTGTTTAGCGCTGACATTATAGGCAGCATCGAGCACTGCCAATACCATCTGTACGCTGACGATGTACAAGTGTACTACTCTTTCCACTCCAACGATACACAGACAGCGGTGGAAAAAATCAACCAGGATTTGACGGCTATTTTCGGCTAGGCCCGCCGCAATTCACTTGTGTTAAACCCGAACAAATCTAAATATATGATTTTGGGTTCAAAAAAACAGCGGGAGATCATTTCGCGTAGTAATCCGCATATTTGCGTTGATGGCCAGGGTGTCGATCGTGTTCAACTAGCGAGAAATCTCGGCCTAATGATGGATGAGGAGCTACGCTTTGAGAAGCACATTTCAGACGTAGTCCAAAACTGCTTTTACCGTCTCAAAGTGTTATAAAGGCTTAGAGAGCATCTTGACATATCGCTTCGTGAACAGTTGGTGGACTCTTTGGTTTTATCTAGATTCAATTATCTGGATACAGCCTATGGACCAAGACTCCTAGCGAAAACAGCTAATCTCATACAACGAGTGTAGAATGTGTGCGCTCGATTTTGCTACAATATTCCAAGACATCATGTCACACCTTACCTAAATCTACATAATATACTTAAGATGTCATACAGAAGATAATTACACTTAGCTACTCTACTATTTGGTGTCACCAAAAATGAAACTCCAAGCTACCTATACAATAAAATTGTTTGGATAAGTGAAAATAGTAGATATCCGAAAAGAACTGTATCGTGTCCATTACGTGTACCACCGCACAGGACCACAGCATTTCGTGGTTCTTTTAGATACAATTCTACCAGGTACTGGAACAATTTGCCACCGCCGATACGTAATATAAAAAGTGCACAAAACTTTAAAGACAAACTTAAAGCCATGATTACTAAGCTATTGGATAATACTACACTAAATTATTGGATATTCTATATTAATTATTATTATTACTATTTTATTTTACTATTATCCCATTGAGCTTTATTCGATGACATCACAGCCCCCTTTACAGGCCTTTTTATTTATTTATACCTACTATTTTATGGACAATCTTTTGACTTATGATTTTATTTAAATGATATTTGTTGACATACCAAATTAATAATTACCCTTCCTATTGCATAATTATTTTATTCTCATGACATATACCTAATTCAGTCTTTATAGCTAACAGTTGATATTCATTTCGTTGTCATATTAATTTTTGATTCGTGTTCATAACTAATTTTAAATAATCATATATTAATTCATATAACTAATTTTAAATAATCAACCTGCTAAGATTTGGAAGCCTACTAGCCCCAAGGGGCCTCAGTTGAAAAACAGCGCTGCAATCGCAATTGTATTTGCAGCATAATGCTGAACTGTGGCCTTTTTGCTACACAATATTATGCCGAGCCTATCTAATACATACATTATTTGCCTTCGAAACCCTCTGCATTCCTGTCCTCTTCTTACTTACTTTAAGTGTTCTTGACGCTGGCATCATGTGGCTAGTTATTGCGGCGCGGCTCGCGCAGCTCTGAAATTATTTTATATACCTTTTAAAGTTGGCATACTTACATTTAGCTTATTATGTTGCAGAAGCTAAAACAGAGATTATTGTATTCCCTTGGTTCAGAGATGGGGCATCATATCAGTACATTTATGATTAATTTTGTGTGATCATGACTTAAAGATAAAGATAATTTATTTTGTAAAACATGTGTGTACATTACAACTTACGTTGCAAGCATGATGGTCAGTTCTGAAATGTGAGTGCTACATGTTTTACCGTTTCCGGTGTACAAAATTAATAACAGAATAGATAAGCAATACTAAACAAAATTTAAAATAATGTAATAAGAATCATACTAAGCGTTTTGATATTAATATATATATTTATTCATACTAAGATTGCATTAACCCTAGATCACTAACCTTATTTTTCGACACTTATTACTAACCTTCGTACTTTCGACTACGGTATTTAATAAAGGGGATAATGGGTTTTATTTGAATTAAACATGCATATTTTTTATTTTTATTATAAATTTATTATATTCTTCTTATTAATTAATAAATTTACATAAACCAAAACGGCATATTTATTAAAAAATCTGCCTTATAAATGAGATCGTAGGTTTTATGGCAAATTAACAATGGTAACATTTTAAAAGATTTTTAAAGTAAATGTGAAAAATAATTTTCAAATATTAGAAATAACGAATGAAATAAAGTAATGAAACAAAAATTTTGGTTAAAATTTATCAAGTTATACATTTGTGACAAACGTCAAGTTTGTGCTCCCCGCACAAGGCTTTATTGCTCTGGGTGCAACTACTTTTAGTCATCCTTTGCTTTGCGGAGGGACACAAGGCTTATATTTTCCTATTTTAGGTAGGAGGTACATCAGTCGCATTATTTTCGCAAATAAAATAAAAAAAAACTTAAAAGTTCACCTACTAAATAAGACAAAATGTTACGTTAATACTAACCTTCGTCGATGTGACGAGCCATGGTTGCTGGAACGGCACTCACGGTGCCCCCCCACTCAAAACACTACCGTCAGTCGGGGGGGGCAACGGGTCGACTGAGATTAGCTAAAGTGTGGAAGCAGTGCGATCGCGCGCGCAAAAGTTAGCACGATTTAAACAAACCCGCGTAGTCGAATCGACGAAGGTTAGTAATCTAGGGTTAATGTAACAAATCTGTAATGTGTATGTACAAATATAGGTATGAATAGGTGTATGGTATTGTTATGGACAAACGTTTGCGCCTAGCCACAATAGGTAATACAAGTTTGCACGTACCTCCTCATTCTTCTCTGTCGGCGGCGCAATGCTATCGCAATTCATTGTTCACATTATATATGTTATAGTAACTTGCAAATTTTAATGACATGTCGGAAACCTGTAAACTGTGAATTAAATATATATATATATATATATATATATACAGGGTGATTTGTCGTGTAATTCCTTTGAACCACATGATCTGCTGGTGATATAGAATGACCCTAACCATATATTTTTTTTTTGAATTTTTTTTTTGTAAAAAAAAATTTTTTTTTTTTACTTTGCTTCGGTTTCATACAATAGTACGTTAAAAGCCTGAAAGGGATTTAATAAAAAAAAATTTAAAAAAATAAACACTACGTCAACTAAAATGTCGAATTCTAAAAGTAGGTAACAACACCTCGCGTGATCGCGTCGCGTGCCGTCAGCTGTCATCGAGACACGGTAAGGTCAAACCCGCGGCGTTTAATGTCAGTGGCAGTAGATGGCGCTACTGCGAGTTTACTACTATGTACAAACCGCGCAAGAGGCGAAACTAGTCTCTCATGCCATCTTATTCTTTCAAATGATTGATATTTTATCATAAAACATAATTATTATTTACGTTATTACTAAATCTTGGACCTACAATCTTGTTAAGATCGCGGGAAGCGGTGGTTGGTATGCCCAGCAGTGGACGTCCTTTGGCTGAAATAATGATGATGATTACAGATTCTGACAATAATCTATCTATCTAAACCGTCTTAGCTATTTGGATCAGTCTCTGTCAAAATAACTACCTACCACACGACAGCAGCTGATTTTACTTTAAAAATAGTCGCCTGTTGACACATGTTTGATTACTTATTTGTTCCCTACTTTATCTTTAGTACAGTACAGATGTTTCATTAAGGAATAACATTGGTGGACTTTTGTCTTTTACTTGTGGCACGGCGACGCCGCTGGAGTTACCTACGTAAGTAAACAGTAACACAGATTAAATAAAAGTTAGGTACCTACCTACTTCGTAAACCGTAGCGCCGTGTGTCTGTGTACCCAGTACACACTTCGCACAGTACTAGTTTTTAGAGGCATAGGTACTTTAGTTTAGAGATAGAGTTTCAAATGGTAAACATCTAAGTAAAACTGAAACTTTTACCTAGATTATTTTAGATACTAAAATTTTACTTTTCTACTTAGGTAGGTACCTACTCAAATAAACATGTTGATGTCAACTTTCCCTTCATACTTTTTTCCGGCTTAGGACGAACATAATTATGACAAACTTCTCACATCTGTGATGACAAAATTATAAATCATTAAGGCAGGTAGAGTAAAAGCTAGATGTCTATGAAAATACACACATTCAGAAAGAGATTTCATCACAATTAGGGCGTATTTAAAAAGTTGAAATCAAATTATGTACAATTATTGTCTTATTTACAAAAACTCACCGGCACTGCACGATGTAGTTAGATATTTACCTACACTTGAATATTTACACGCACTTAATTCACTTATTTACACGCACTTTATGCCAAATGTACTAACTGTTCAAAGTGGCCGCCCTGCATGTCTAAGCACAGTTGCGCCCTACGTCTCAAATTATTTCTTAATCGTCTAGTGACGCCTGTGACAATATCTTCTCTGCGGACTTCATCGAAGGCATTTATTATGCGGGCCTTAAGGATATCGCGTGAATCCGACTCAACCTCGTACACCCTGCGTTTTATTTCTCCCCACAGATAAAAATCTAGCGGGGTGAGATCAGGCGAGCGAGGGGGCCAGGCTATTGGACCTCCGCGACCAATCCACCTCTCACCAAATTGGTCATTCATAAATTGCCGCACAACGTTATGATAGTGGGCAGGTGCTCCGTCATGTTGATAGTATAAATCCCGAAGGCTATTTAGAGGGATGTCTTCTAAATACTCCGTCACCACATACCTTAACAACTGCAGGTAATCCTGTCCACCTAAACGTCCTTCGATAAAATAAGGACCAAGGATATTATTGTTTATAATTCCAGCCCACACATTCACAGAAAAGCGCGTCTGTAACGCATCGCGCCGCGTTACGTGGGGATTTTGTTCGGCCCACCAATGTTCATTGTGAACATTAAATAACCCTTAGCGGGTGAATGTGGCCTCATCTGTCCACAAAATGTTGCGGTCCGTTTCCAACAGCCACCTACAAAATGTAACCCTGGCAGGTTGGTCGGTTTCGGCCATGTCGTGTACCGGCTGGAAATGGAATGGATGCTTCCCTGCCGCATTTAGAAGCCTCCACACGTAGCTTTGGCTGACGCCAAATCTTCGCGCTACCGGCCGGGTGGCGCTTTGCTGGTTCTGCTCAAATTACCTTCTTATGCTACGATCCAACTGCTCCGGATACATGGTAGGACGCCCTCGAGCTTGTGTATGTTCGGGAACAGCTAACTGTCCGTAGTCTAAGAAGTTCTGCGCTGCCCGAAGTATCCGCCGTGATGAAGGTACAGGCGAGTTTGGGCTTCGCCTCCGAAACCATTCTCTGGTTTCATTAAGGTCTCTCGAACTTGCATAATGCCAAACGATTTGGGCGAGTTCTCGGGTAGTAAGCGAGTCCATTTTCAAGTAAAACGGAAAACACGTGCGCTCAGTGACAATAAAATTATGCACCGATTTAATAAGCATTAATTTTAGAAAAAGTTAAATTCGCGGTCTTATTTGCATTAATAAACAAATTTAGTTTTTATTTGCATCTGCATTAAGTTTAGTTTTAATTTAAATTATTTGGTGTCGGCTTTATCATAAAGGTCTATTAAACTTTTTGACGTAGCCGCCTCACCTATGACTAGAGCCGCCATCACTGAAATATTTGCAAATTTTAACTTTATTGAGACGTACTAAGTGTGCTATTTGTCTGCGGATGCGGCATGCTTTAAATCAGCGGTACTCAACCAGCGGCCCGCAGGCCGCATGCGGCCCGGTAAGCCATTTCGTGTGACCCGTGGGCCGGTCCACCGAATAGCATGGAGTAGATAATGTGTAGGAAAATATGTCAACCATTTTAAATTGCTTACATCCAAAGAAAGGGCGTCCGCTCAAGTTGCATTCAGCGAGACGAGCAAATCCCATTTCTTTCATGCCTGTTTTTTGAGTGTGTTATTTAAATCACATTGTATTGCAGTGCCGAAACTGTACCGAGGATTCAAGAGCCTTTACTTATTGTCTCTGGTTCTGTGGTTAAAGATCCCCAGGCGTGATATAAAGGTATATCACGGCCTTGGTTAGGTTCAAAGACATGACTGTGTGATGCGTTTTGACAATATTATTTAGCAGACTCGTGGTGAAAACCGGTCATGGGCTTTTCCCACTAGCTTGAGTTTGGGGCTGGAGATGTGTGTGAGACTCTCCAAAATCTCCGCGGTGTTCACTTTACTACCTATGAAAATGGCGGGGCTGCGTAGACTGCTTTAGCATAACATGCGTTACCCCGCCTGAGTTAGTCTACCACTCGACGACCCCCTCCTAACAGTACGAGTTAGGTTAGGCTAGATGTAACCGTCAAATTGCTGATACAATTTAATATTGCGACACAATACGAAACAATTAATACATCGAGAGGCGGACACAAACACGTAAGCCTCCTAACGGGCCCGTCTGGTCGGATCGCGTGCTGCCTCATAGGCCCGATAATTAGGCCGCTGGCAGCACCCCACAGTGGCTGGAGATCAATTTCAATGATTTATTGTAGAACGTCACTCACTCTCTAGTAGCATGCAGACCTGAGGTTCCACAGACGCTGACGCATCGAATCCTGCTCCTCCGTATATTTCCTCAGTTGCCATCTCATTCACGCAGAAGGAGAAGATGGTGTGTAGTCGATCGCATCAGATCATGGCTTCTAATAATGTCCGAAGAGCAAGTGTTGTTAACCGGCCAAATCGTAGAGAGTTATGACCGTAGATCAATCGGAAGCTGAGAACGCTCTGACGTCTTCTAGCCCCTTCCTCAAGATGGGTCTTACCCATATGACCACTAGGACCCAGGAGGGCGCGGACCGCCACATCTCATCGTCGTGTCTCGCGTCAAGCATCGGTTTCTCGCCCACCTCAGGACTTTCTAGTAGCATTCGTGAATCGACGCCATAAGCCACGTATCCAGATACCCTCTCACGATTGTTTCTTTTATTCTTTTGACTAACGGTCACGGCGCAGTATGTGCCCGGGTTTTATTGACCGTCAAGCACCGCAATTCAGCCCCTTGAAGGTTGTCTTTACGATTCGGACCCCACTCGTCATTATTTGAGCCACACGGGCTCATAAAAAGAAATGGCCTTAGACTTGGAAAAGGCCACCTTGAAACCTTTCTCGCCACGACTTGTATCTCCCATTTAGCTCAAGCCTTCAGAAGCCCAAAAACTCGGCCTACGTAAGCTCGATATTTCAAGCACACAAGTTCACCACTTCAGCCTGCTGAAACTGCACAACGACGAGCATCTTGTAGAAGCTCAATAATTTGAATCCTCCAAATCCACAATCGTAGGATCTACTGAATTTTTCTGCGGCCCGCGGCGCGGCCCTGACTGGAATTCCTATGCGGTACTAAACGTAGGAAGTACCTACTTTGGCATTTTAGGTACTTGGAATTTTCATATTCCAAAATGTTTTTGAGGTAGTTGATTTGCATGCTAACGATCGATGGGTAAATCACATAGGTCGTAATTCAAACACTCATTAGTTATTTATCTGATAACTCACATTCACTGAATTATCGATCACCTAAAAGTACTTACATTTTATCCGTTAAGTACTAGGTATTTATTTTATTAGTAGGCACCTACCTTTTATGCAATGCTTTGAATTTACCTCTAACACTAAGTGAACTGAGATTTGAACTTAATATCTCAAGTACCAATCCCAGGTCAATTCGGTCGCTTTTGTCTGATTCTGTACGTCATGGTATGCGACCGTTTGCTATTTTAGCGTGGTTTTGCTTTACACGTGTAAATGACCATGTACCTACTACATTTATTTGGTACAATAATAATATCAAGAGGACCCCAACTGCAGCACGGATCGTTTAACAAAATTAGATTCAATCTTTGAAGAAATAAAGCCCAAATTAGTTTCAAGAGAGCCGCGTCGCCGCGGCGTCGGTACCTTTGAGGAACATGATACAGCCGATACCGACGGACGTCACCATTGGAATTAAACCTTATGTTACTGATACAAAGTCTAAATTAGCTCTTTAGTAGATATCTTTGAATTCGTTAGGTAGAAATAGCATAGTAAATACAAAAAGAATAGTAGGATAGCTTCATACAAATTGGCCACCGTCGGTTTGAATGCGCGTGAGTCGCTGGCGCCGTGTACGCACGCACACAATCTCATAGACGAGCGCAGCCCGGCGCGGCCTCAGTACAGATTGCGCCGCGCGTCTAAGGACGCAAGAGTACTATTCTTTTTAACTATGCTAATAGGCATAGGTTTAAGTTTATAAAGTACAAAGGTCTCTTAGTGGCTCAGTGTCTACTCGCCGATTGTCACGCGCGGAAAGATGACGTTTCTCAGCGCGCTGACGCGCTCGAGTCAACACCCCGCTCATCGAGCACCAGTGCCTCCACAGACCTCTGAGAAACGACGGTTTTTGTGTGCCGAAGAGGCCGGAAAGTAACGACACACACGATAGTCCCACATCGCGGCCACCCCTTGTACAACCGCGCTGTTTCCGTTCTCCGAGAACGTAGCCACAGCGTCGTGGTTAGGTGGTTGACGCGCCGAGGCACTACATTGCCATCTACTGCACGGATGCAGAAAAAATCTGGAAAATCAACAATTGCCCCCACGGATGGCAAGCCGACCGTCATCGCCAGCTCGCGAGGCCGCCGCGGCGCCGGCGCCTGGCGCCAGCGCATCATAGCGCCCGCGAAGATGGCGATGACGGCGACGCAGCGACGACACCGCTGCCCCGCCTACGCCAACAACGCCGCCGCCACAGTTCACACTGAAAACCCGCCGCTGGCTTACACATGGCTCACCGGACTTTTACAGGGAAACCTGCCGGTGGGGTCAGTCAGGTCTCGCTAGAGGCGTGAAGACTACTCGGACGCTTCTGAGTCTGATTTCTAAGCACACTTCGTGTCACCCTGATTGTAATAGTTTATGTAACTGGATTGAACTGGTTTACGTTCCTAATAAATTACGGTTTTACTTCACTGTTTATTGCTAACAATTAACTGCTAAATACTAGCTTAGTGCAATGTTTATTAGTTGATATTATTTACCTACCTTACTAATGAATGTGTAGTGTAATGTTATCTTCAAATAGGCGTCAGTGAGTGCCGTGGGAGTCGTGGACGTCAACTCGAAACATCTACGTTGCAGTCCGTCTCCATACAAAGATAGCGCATCTTAAATTGTTATTTTTCTCCGGATTGTGTAGGTACGTACCTACTTATTTATGTGTTGGTGTTATTTTATTAAACTGACTGCATATCTTTGTTTAAACTAGTAGGTACCTACCTACTTAATGGTAAGTTTACTATTATGAAGTTCTAATCATTAAATACACCGAGTTTTGTGGGTTTGATACCTACACGAGACAACATTTGTATGATCCACCTAAGTATAAATTATTGTATGGAGTCTGTTCTTTGCGTTCTTTAATCGCGATAGAACCCATCATGGATCCCCTTCCGCTACTTTTTATTGAGCTTGGGGAAGGTGGAGGGCGTATGTGGCACGGCACTCCCCCTAGACGGTCGAAGGAGCGTGTTCCTCGATTGACCCTCATGACGATGTCAATATCACGGGTCTACTTACGTTCTTACCGTGAGTAAGGACGTAAGTAGACCTGTGATATTCTAAAGTCCCGGGATACAGGATTTATTCCTTGAGCGGGAATTGTTTTTGAAAAGAGTTGTCCTTTTAAAAATAAAGTAATCAAAATTTGATTTAGGTGTCATACTACCTACATTATCTTTCAATTTGTTTATATGCAAATTCAGATCTTCAGGGCTTCATCGTCATCATCATCGTCCTAGCGTTATCCCGGTTACATCCAGGACTTTCGTCTTGGAGTCCAGTGTCCGCTTTCTAGTCTAACCAGATTTGACTGAGTATTAGCTTTTCCACAGAGCGACTGCCGTCTGACTGCCGCAACCCGAAGGTTGGTATGGATAATTATATTCCATGGTAAACCAAGTAAGTCTAAAGACCAGTACTTACCAGTTTATTTGAGGGTACTGACTCCCCGTAACGACAAACACTCCCCTCAACAGTGGTATCCTTCAGGATTCTATTACCTATTAATTCTATTAAAATATCGTCGGCTTTCGCCACTTTCCGTGTCAAAGGGTATGCCGCCTTTTTAAAGTAATGCAATTTTACCGTCAAGCGAGCCGCCGTACTCAAAGGGACCGCTCACGCTCTAGTGATGTTTACAATCAACAGATAACATCGATTTATTTAATTTTAACATGACATGTAACAGACTGGTAACGATAGCCTAATGGAGATACCAACGGACTGCCATGCAGAGGGTATCTGGTTCGAATCCACGGTGCGAATCAATAATAATACATAATTAGTTAATAAGACTTTTCGAAGTTACGTGCGTAATAAATTGTTAATAAACGCTTGCCACGTGTCTCGGAAGAGGACGTCGGATAAACAGTCATGAAAATTCTTGACAGTCGTTACGGGGAGTCAGTACCCTCAAATAAACTGATACTGGTCTAAACCATTGAATGGTTTTATTTAATAACAATACATAAAAACATGCAATTACACAAAGCTAACATTTTAGGGGTTTACCTACCGATATTGTATCAGGTAAACAATAACAATTGTATAAAATATCGATAAAAACATTACTCCAGTGAATATTATCATCGGTTACATCTCTAATTATTTATTTGATTTACGAACAATTTGCCTACTTGACCACTCAGTCTTTCGCGAGCATTTCTTTTGTTTAGACTTCCGGATCTGTGAAATAGTAAATTCTGTAGGTATGTCGTATTCAAACCCTGAATATTTTAACATGTTGATGTGTTTAGGTAGGAGTGAATTTATTATGCAGGAGCTCGTAGGTAGTACGAGGAACGGTATGTTAGACCACGGGGTCTACCCGTGCCGTCGCAACGCGCGTTTCGACGGCTTCAATTCGGTGTTCGCATCGTTGCAGCTTTTCAAAGTGCTAGCAGTGTTAAGCCCAGGAGTGTTAAGTAGTGTGTGTTCAGCGATGGTGCAAAGGTGCCGTAAGTGTCTGGACGTGAGCGGAGGACATGCGGAGAATGGCCGTAGCATCTTACAGCAAGTTGATATTTTTATCAATTTAAGGTAGGCACCTACTTACGTAAGAGGCTTGCCGATCGTAATAGGTCGGCAAAGTTAGCAACGCTTGCAAAAGCCTTCTCTTAGATAGGTGACCGCGTGTGACATTACATGAGTGCGCTACCGGGTTTCCAACGGCACGTAAAGCCGAATCAAAGAATCGTTGGCCATCTCGTAGGCCTTTGGGCAGTCTGAAAACACTGACATCAGAGTTGGCAAGGCACTCGCACGAAACAAACAGACAACCTAAATACCGCGTTTTGTTTTACCTACACCATCGAACCAAGAGATCAGCTGTTGCATCAAGTGCATAAAATCTGTTATACCTAAAATAATACTTGGCACGTGTAAAGGACGATGACTCGCGACGGCGGCTTTTGTCAAAGGAGGCGGTCGGGTGGCCTATGCACTCAAAGCCGTCACATCTTTATGAACTTTAGGTAAATACCTAGCTATTATCTATCTGATATGATATTATTTAAAATTAATTAAATTTACACAAATACCTTATCATTTTACGCTACTCTACAAGGCTACAAGTACTACCTACAACCCCTTCATTGATCGGACGGAGGGTTATGAAACCCTGAATGGTTTAGACTAGATATGAGGGTACTGATTCCTCTAACGACTGTCAAAAATCTTCTGATGATAGCCGGGACAGACGGCTTAACGTGCTCTGCGAGGCACGTAGGGGTTTGTCTTTTTGTAGCCGGTCACCCATAAACTAGACGGTGCCGAACGCGCTTAACCTTGCAGATCTAGTACGAGTTTGCACTCGATAGTCACGGTGGACGATAGCCTAGTCGACGGGACCAATTTCCATACATTTTCTAAATGCGCCCCCTAGCGGTCTCTATTGATCGCTACTCTCCGTTAGGGGCGCTTTTACAAAATGTATGGAAATTGTTCCCATCGACTAGGCTATGGTCCACCGTGACGATCGAGTGCTAACTCGTACTAGGCCCTACTAGGTTCGAGCGGTTGCCACTTTGACACGGGCCCCTCTGGCCCAGGACTTCATTATCATAAAAATACTGGACTGCCAATTACTTAGTATAACAACGTAGTGCCTTCTTAACTAACGATGTTCTTAACAGAACACGTTTAGATTAATCAAAAATAATTAATCTCTTAACTTTTTGTACGATGAAGTGACAAGACAATGCTATTCTTTAATGAAACATCAAATCTGTACTAAAGATAAAGTAGGTAACAAATAATTAAACATGTGTCAACAGGCGACTATTTTTAAAGTAAAATCAGCTGCTGTCGTGTGGTAGGTAGTTATGTTGACAGAGACTGATCCAGATGGCTAAGGTTTTGATAGATCGTTTTCAGAATCTTTAGTCATCATCATTTCAGCCAAAGGACGTCCACTGCTGGGCATGCTATGCCTCTCCCGATCTTGGGCCGCCCGCATCCAACCGCTTCCCGCGATCTTAACAAGATTGTCAGTCCAAGATTTAGTAATATCGTAAATAATCATTATTTTTTATGATAAAGTATCAATCATTTTGACATAAGTATTTAATTTTACATTTGTGCTAACATTAAAATAATAATTACACGAATAACTGATAGTGTCTACCAATTAATTATGTAAAGCCTTCGACCAAACATAAACCCTTAATACAGAGCCGAAGAAGTAAATAAAACCACGAGATTTATAAAAAAAATATTCATTGAAACTGCATACACGATTGACCGATCATTATCTTCATCATCATCATAATCCACTGCATTGTCTTTCGAATAGACCGCTACTGAGCCTAATTTTCAGCTCTTCATATCCAGTCGCATCCACTAACGATGAAGAACAAAAAGTATCTACCAATACTATTTCTTTTTATTTTCTCTTACCATTTTAAACCAGCCGTAGATAATATGAAAATCCAGTAAAGGATTATTTAACGGTCTGTTGTCAGCAGTGAATATTCAGAATTCAAAATAAATTTATTCTGCAGTACAATTGTAGGAACTTTATAATCTATTTCATTAAAACTTTTGGGTTGTATATCTGGCGTTGGAGTAGCTTTGTCTTTAGAATAAATTTTGATATTAAAGAGCTATTCAGTGAACCTTGACAGCAGGTACTTATAAATTTGTATAGAAATTATCTTACAACATATTTTGGAACAGGAAAACAATAATTTTCTTTATTCTTTTCTTAGTTTATTCCAATATGATGGTGTTCAAAATCAAGATTAATTTAAACGCTTTGAAACAAAATGAACTAATATTATTATATGTGGTATTTTTGCTTTTGTGTTTATTAATTTGTTTGTGAATTTGCTTTAACAAAATTATTAAGCCCAGATTCGATGGGTTTATTATGAGAACAGTTATTCCTATCTTACAGTTCCATCACAAAACTCAGTTAATCCTGCATCACCAGTATCCTTTTAAAAATAGTTGTTTTGTAGGAGCAGGTTTCATATATTATTACACAGGTTACGTATATTAGTATTATTTTGGTCTACCAGTTTTAGGACACTTATAGACTAAACTCAATAGATAAAGGTTGATTAAATAACAGACTTCAAAATCGTTTACTTTTAAATCGAATACGTACAACATTACTGTAAGTAACAAAACATTGTACAGTTTTCGTACTTATCTATTGAAGTATCCAATTATTTGTTCGAGATATTAGGGACGTGACATTTACAATGGTAACTTTAAATTTTAAATTTAATCTTTCATTAAATCTGGAAAATTGCCTGTTTTTATACACTTATTGAATTTGGTGCTAAGATAAGGAGCTACTATATTTATTATACATTTCAAGATCTTAACAGATATTCCCCAGAGATCACCTGTATTCTTAGACTGAAACGTGTTTATAATCTCGGTATGAGTAATAGGGCTGAATTTAAATAATGCATCATATTTTTGTACATAGATTCTAATGAATTTTCTGCACCTGAAGCTGATGATTTTACACCTCTAGTAGAAGCAATAGGTATGCTAGCAAAAAAATTATTGAATGTGTGTGCGACTTCTTCTTTATTATTAATAATTTTATTATTTTCTAGCAAGTTAACTGGTGATTTGGTAATTTGGTGTTCCTTGACATCTTCGCGACTCCTTAACTTGTCTTGCCCGTTGCTTCGTTAATAGCTTGCCAGTTGGCCTTAACTTAATATTTTCTATTTTTCATACCATAGAACTCAAACATCCTTGCTCTGCTTTTGTAAATACCTACAGTAGCCCACTCGCTAAATGCTCTAGACTCCTTGATTACTTTTTCTTTGGTCTTAAAAGTACTTCTAAATTCGTTTTGCGCTATATTAAACATAGAATCATAAATATTATTAGGTGATTAAAGCTCCTTCATATCAAGATTAATACCTAACAATTTTTTTTCCTAAATTCAATAACTTGACGCCTAGGTAATGGACTGTCGAGTTCTCGACATGTCATATCTATGGTGGATAGTGGCTGACCACCCTGCGAGGTCAACGACCCCGTCGCCTCGTCCCACCGCCAGCGACCGTCGGCAACGCCAGTCAGCTGACAGAGACAATATCACACGGCCGCGCTCGCGCAACCTATTACACTTGTTTTATATTCGCACAATTATCTATCCCAAGTATTGTAATTGTTATAATCAAGTATACATTTTAAACTACAGTCTACTTGTATTATTAACCACTCCACTGAGGTATCGTCAGCAACATGGACTAACTGTCACCTCTTGTACGACATTTTTATGAATATATGAAAATCCTGCCAATTGACCACAGTGAAACGAAGTTAAGTCAGTAGTAACTAATTTATGTGATACTGTATGATTACTAAATAAATTGTCAAGACAAGTGGAAGATGATGCTGTTATTCTAGTAGGTTCAAAAAATAAGTTTGACAAAGGAGATCACCTAAATTGGGCTAATTATGATTTAGCCGGCCAATAAATAAAATTGTGATATTTTGATAGAACACACTATTTTAAACATTCACGTTACAAACTTCTAAGTCTATGTCTGAGACAATACTTAGGTTTGAATGTACGTCATAAAGTACCGTAGAGCAGTTTTGTTTTGTCAAAAGTGATAAAGCAAAGGGACTCATAAAAAAGTAAAAACATTTTTTTACTGCCTGACCAAATATAAAAATATTTTCTAAACCTTAAAAGGGAATCTCTATGACAGGCAGATGTCTTGTCTAAGGCATGCCACCATAGGGAAGATAATTCCTGTTCTCGACATGTGGTTAAACAAATGCTGCGTTGCGGCATTCTAACGTTTCATGGTTATTTCGGCCGATACTTGTGAAGAAAAGGCCAGACATTGGGCGTCAGCATTCCTCAAGCGTACGCCCAGCGTGCGCTCGGCGTTCACTCTGTAGTACAAAGTGATCGCCGGGCGCACGCCGAACGGACGCCGAGCGTACTGTTATGCGCGACCCGGAATTTAGGTTTTTAAAAAAAAGAATATTTTACAAGGTTAGGACAATATGTATTGTTCATAGAAAATATATACAAGGATTTATATTGGCAGCCGACCGAATGGTTACGATCTCGGGATTCGACTGTATTACAAAATGGTTAAATGTACATGATACACAATAAATGCTAGGTCAGCATTCTTAGCTTATGTCTGGCATAAATGGGTACACAGACATGGTATAACAACCCCCCGATTAAGAATAAACTTCAGGTAATAACTGAAGTTTATGTGTTAATAAAGTTTTTAAGGAAAAGTCAACCGATTCGAAGAGTAGGTGATGGGATAATTTGAGGAATTTCAACGCCAGAATCTGTTTCAGAATTTTGATTTTCTGGAGATTTCAGAGTGAACAGTTTCCCGAGTATGCCAGACTTTTTACACACTTTAAATAAAATAAAGATCATAATTAAACTTAAGATTAATATAATTACTATATTAGTATAGTAGTTTGTATACATTATAATATTGGGTTTGTCTATAATAGACTAAACTCTTTAACATTTCCGGGTTGTCAAAAGCAACGGAGTCCAAATCAATATTTTTTTAAGTTTACCGTTGGTAAAACAGGAGCTACGTTTACATAATTAACTTTGTTACAACAGGAGTCAAGTATATCTAATTTCGTTATTACAGGTTTTAAAACTAAGTTTACATTATTCTTGGATACTAATCTCATATCCTTACAATAAGCTACTGATCCTTGTGGTAAGTATAAGATACCGTTACCTATTATATCTAATTATAAAAATTGTGTTACGTTGTATTCTATAATTAATTTAGACTTTTCAGATATTATGAATAACCACTTGTTATTTTGTAGTGGCTGCCAGATATGAACGTCGCCATGGAAGAATTTGGTTACACATATTGCCGGTATAGAGATGAGTGGTTTACTTATTATTTCCGATTCACAGATGGGGGTGTTGAGCGAAGAGTATGTTAAAGGAGTATCGCAAAGGTAAGTATCACTGTCTGTTGTTTTACAGGTATGCAGGTCATCCAGTTTACAGTATGTTGATTTGTCTTTGCTTATGCCAATGTATTTAGTAGAGGGGACAATAGTGGAATAGGAAGTTGGGTTATTGACATCGTGAGGTGCCGGACTAGGTAAGCTATGACATAAATCGAACTGAGTAGTACTTATTAATGGAATTTCAAGAACGAATACTATTTCATTTTCATTTAGGTAACTAGATATAGTGGATGTGTTTAAAATAATATGTACATTATTCAAGCTTAAGAGGACAGGTAGTCGTTTAGAGTTTGGTATAAATCTGTAATTGTTGACTAACTCATTAAAGAGTTTCTTAGGGGTTAAGATTGTGGGATACAATATATTAGACTTACTGAACATAATCGAGTTAACAGTGTCTTCGATTCTAAAAGATAATGTCAATAGGCAATTTTCTATCATATTTACTAAGTCTAAGACACGTGATCTTAGTTCTAATTCTTGGGAGACATATGTCAAATTTTGTATATCTTCATATAATGATGCAATGGCTGTTGTTATTTCCTGTTCATTGGAATTTATTCTATAGACTGTATCGTTGAATGATTTTAGAATAGAAGTGGTGACTAAAATATTTTCTTTTACAAGTGTAGCTAGTTTTTTCTGATCAGATTGAACTTCGTGGATAGCGTTATCGTAGCGGATAGCGTCATCCTCATCCATAGTCCCGAAAAGCTTTTTAGATATAGTACCTACTACTCCGAGAAGGGCTGACCATCTCGATCTACGGAAAGTAAGATGAGAAATGGCTTCACTGTCGCGAGTCATGTCTTCGTATCGGGTGATAAGTGGCCGAAAAAGGTTATTGCATTCTACATAATCAAAAGTGACACTCCTCTCGCAAAGATGTTTAGAGTTATTAAGAAATTTATATATATTAGTTATATGCGGATAAATATACGACACGTCTACCGGTATTACTACGCTAAGACAACTATCAACTAGACTTACAGAACCTAAAGGATCGAAATAGATTCCAGGGTTATTTGCAATCCGTTTGACGAACTGTTGCCGCAGTGAAGGGTTACTGTAACAAAAATTCAATTGCTATATCTAAGTCTTATATTTTATCCTTAGTCACTAATTACATCTACTATTTCCTGTACGATGTTACTTTGGTCAGGAACATCCGGCCTAGAAGCAAGTTTGACCTCATCATAATGGTGTATAACATGTCGCCTATTAATAAGCAAGGTCAGGGTGTTCCTCCTATTTATTTTAATAACCTTGTATGGGCCTTTCCATATAGGCGCAAGGGCTTTGCGCAGCCTAAAATGGTTTTTTAAATATACGTAGTCTCCTACTTTGTAAGTGACTGGACGCGTGTGCTCGTCATAATACTTTTTAGACTTTTCTTTAGACGCAATAAGGTTTTCTATTGCCTTGTTTCTCGAATGAGTTAATCTATGTTGTAACATCTTCAGATATTCTGGGTAAGTAGTTTCTACATTAGAGCTATATATGGAATCTGGGATGAATGGCTTTCGACCAAATACTAACTCATATGGTGTGAATTTTGGTTTACTAATGTTTGCCATAATTTAAAATACCATAATTTCATATGCCATACTGGTATTTGCCATAATTTCATTAGAAATAACGCTTCAGTTGTCATAATCGTGAAATGACATAAAATGACTTTCACTAATTCCATTGGTCATAATCGATCAAGTGTCATAATAATTTAAATCCATAAATGTATTTGCTATAATTTTCGTTTTCAATAATCTAAAACAACTTCAGTTTATGTGTTGTGAAAAATGTGGACTAAGTTGACGGAGCCCTGCTTCGCAGGGCTCCTATTTTTGGGTCAAGGGTCAAAAGAGAACCCTAACCTAACCTAACCAAACCTATCCGAGTCGGATTGCACTGAGTCGGGGTATTAAAGATAATTAATTCAACTTCAGTTTATTAAACTAGCGTGAAGAATGTGGACTAAGTTGACGGAGCCCTGCTTGGCAGGGCTCCTATTTTTGGGTTAAGGGTCAAAAGAGAACCCTAACCTAACCTATCCGAGTCGGATTGCACTGAATCGGGGTGTTAACGATAATTAATTTCGACCTAACAATATTATTTGATTATGTCAAGAGTCGATTATGAGATGTGTTACTTATGGAAACTAATTATTATGATATATGTTGTTATAGAAAGTCATTTTATGGCAAATAAAAGTTATCACTGTTGACTTGTTAAGGCAAACGTTATTAGTATAAATGATAATAGTGCAAATAAATATTATGATCGGGGATGATTATGGCAAACAATATTAGTGCAAATAAATTTATGGAAAACGAGAGAATACCGTGAATTTTGTGGTGGTATGTACGGAAGTGTTGTACGTCAACATTGCAGTGTAAACGTACCGTGGCCAGTTATCCTAGTTATCATTTGCGAAGGACTTCAGGTATTCCTTGAGCGTGGAGTGACTCCTCTCAATGGCTCCCTGACTCTGTCTCTCGTCGTCTACAGGAAGGGAAGGAATGCTTAAATTATCGAAGTCAAGGTTTAAGTCACTAGAATGGGGACTTAATTCTAAAGGTCCGAGGTCAATGCGGTCATCTGGCAGGCTAACATTATCAGGGTTTGGAAATATGGGATTTACCGGGTATCGGGATAGTGCATCGGCTACAGAATTTAGCCCTTTCCGGCATTTAGCATTTATTTATTTTTGCCCTTTCCGGTAAATAATCTCGTAATCGTATTCCTCCAAACGGAGGCGCCATCGCTGAAGTTTGCTACTTGGGTCTTTATGATTGAAAAGCTACCTAAGTGGGCGATGATCTGTTACTATGAGAAATTTGCGACCGTATAGGTAGGGGCGGAACGTTTTACATCCGAACAATACAGCAAGCAACTCGTTTTCAGTTGTGCTATAGTTAGTTTCGCATTTGTTGAGAGTTCGCGATGCATAGGCTATGGGTTTGTCTTTCCCAATAGCTCCTTGAGAAAGTACGGCTCCTAAGGCATGATTAGGGGCATCGCAGGTAAGTATGAATGGCTGCGTGAAATCAGGATATACAAGTAACGGTGCGTTAGTAAGCCTATTTTTGAATGTGACTAATGCAACCTGTTGTTGGTTTTTCCAATTATAGGGAATATCATTTTTAAGCAAATTCGTTAGGGGTTTAGCAATCTTGGAAAAATCTGGGATAAAACGCCTGTAGTATGAGACTAACCCAAGAAAGGATTTTATATCTTTTTGGAATTTAGGAGTGGGATATTCTGTCACGGATTTTATTATGTCGGGATTGGGTTTCACTCCCTCTTCGGTGATAATATGCCCTAGATAGCCGACTTCAGGCCTTAAAAATTCGCATTTGTCGGGCTGGAGTTTCAAATTGAAATTTCTCATTCTCTGGAACACTGAGTTTAGGTTAGAAATGGCTGAATTCAAATCGAATGCATACGAAACGACGTCATCGAGATACACGTAGCAATGAATGCCCTGCAAGCCGGATAGCGCTGTATTCATCAGTCTCTGAAAGGTTGAAGGGGCATTTTTCAGCCCAAAAGCATACGAATAAATTGAAAGTGTCCTTCGGGCACATTAAAAGCTGTTTTGGCTTTATCGGTTTCTTTTAAGGGAATTTGGTGAAACCCTGAGGCTAAATCGAGCGTAGAGAAGTATTTACTGCTCCCCAACTGATCCAGGATCTCTGCTATTTGTGGAATTGGGTATGTGTCACCTATCGTGACATCATTTAGTTTCCGATAGTCGATTACGACTCGCCACTTTTGAGTGTTTGAAGCGTCCATTTTCTTTGGTACAACCCAAATAGGGGACGACCAAGGGGAGTCAGAGGGTTCAATGATGTTTTGGCTCAGCATCTGGTCTATCTGTTTTCGAACTTCGGCCTTGTGGATTTCAGGAAATCTATACGATTTCGTATGGATGGGGATATCGGTTGTGGTTTTTATCTCGTGTTCAAGGCATCTGTGCAGGTTAGATACTCTCCAGGTAAGTGAAATATGTCTGAATAATCAGAACATTATTGGTAGAGGGCTTCTTTCTCTTCATCGTTCAGATGTGAGACGCGTAATTGACTGAGAACATCTCTGGTTCTTTGAAAGCTATTTTTAGACGCAGGATTTGTTTTACAATTATGTACGGTATTTGTGGTTTCAGAAAAGTTCACAGCAATAGGTTTCAATTCTAAGTTAAGGTTAGATTTTAATTCAATAGGATGTTCAGATGTGTTTACCACTGATAGGTTTACTCTATTGTTAGGCTTCACCGCAACTTGGCAATTTGAAATCAATAAATTTTCAGAATAACTCTGATCTAATATAAGCCCTTCCTTTATTTCAGGGTTGGATACGGAACATCCAATGACCGTTTCAGTTCTAGGGGGTATGATATATATAGGATCGGCAAAATATAGTTTCAATTTAGAATTTCCTGTCTTTAAAATATCGTGAGTATAATCAATATTGTAATTGAAATAACTTAATAGGTTATTGCCGTTATATTATAATATTATATGCCGTCGTATGGTAAATCAATATTCTTCACTACATGGAATTTATGGATCAAATATTTCATAGGTTTAGAGTCTGAGATATAAAGCTTAAGCGGAAAATGACCTTAGGTAGCCTCATCTACAGGGTCGATACCCTTAAGTCTGATTGTAACATTGATTAGTTTATGTTTTCTTTGCAAACAAGACTCCTTCAGCAGGCTGACAGTTAATCCTGAATCAACTAATAGGCATAAAGGTATATCGGAAATTGTGGATTGAATTACAACGTGAGGTGATGAGCACTTATTTGGATTTGAAGTGATCTCATGAACCTTGATGGATTTAGAAATTTTAAGGTCTCCGTTTTGGGGCTGGCTATCCTGTCGTGTGACCTTGGCACTGTTGGTAAGGCCTCCGGTTTGGGACTGGTTACCCTGCTGTGTGACTTTGCCAAGTTTGGCGCTATTAGTAAGACCTCCGGTTTGGGGCTGGTTACCCTGCTGTGTGATCTTGCCAAGTTTGGCGCTGTTAGTAAGACCTCCAGTTTGGGGCTGGTTACCCTGTTGTGTACTCTTAGAGGATGTTGAATCGTGAGTTATACCTCCATTTTGGGGCTGGTTACCCTGTTGTGTGGTTGTAACTAATATTGAAGGATTCAAAGTTTTATGGGTGTCGGATACATTTTGGAATTTGGATACGGGTCTCACGTGACACCGTCGTGAGTCCCTTAAGCGTTTAAATCGACGTCAGAATCAGGAGACTGCTCATCTTATACATTGTTTACACATTGGGATTCCTCATCAACATTGGCAGATTGCTTAAAATTAACTTGGAATCTACGATTATTAAATTCTCGTTTTTGGCAATAACATAACTAACTAACACGTGCCCTGCAGTTTTGCAGTAGCGACAAAATGGTTCTTGCCTATTAGTTTGGACGGGTTTAGGTGGATTAGGAGTGACGGTTTTTCTTGGCCAATCCGGTTTTGGTGCGTAAGGTTTTGGCGGGTTAGGTTTAGACACCATAGGTTTCGAGGCGTCACGACTTGTAGAAGCCTACTATTATCATAATAAAATCTGCGGTTATTTGAAGGATTCGTTGAGGGATGTGATCGGTCACCGAGCTATGTCGTTGTCCTTGGTGAATTTTATTCAAGGGTCAAAAGAGAACCCTAACCTTACCTAACCAAACCTATCCGAGTCGGATTGCACTGAGTCGGGGTGTTAACGATAATTAATTCAACCTCAGTTTATTAAACTAGCGTGAAGAATGTGGACTAAGTCGACTGTGTGTAGGGCAAGATCTTCCATAGCGGCGACACGGCCACTAAGTTCACCCTTTTTCTTAGTAGGGATGGATATGTTAATTACTGTTAACAACTTGGCTAGACATGTTTCTACACGTAAAGAAAATTGGTTAACTGATTCTGAGCTACTTTGTTTACAGTCCTGTAAATCTGATATTAAATGGGTATAGTGTTTCTTTTCACCGAATTGAGTTTTCAAAAATTCTTCTAATACTGACCAATCCTCAAATTCTTTGGTTGAGCAAGTCGCTTCGGCTCTGCCCTCTAGTCGGCTTAGTATAAATTTAAATATAATGTCCCGTTGGTTTACTGTTGCGAGATTAATAGCATTTCGACAGTTGGTCAGAAAAGGGTTTAACTTATCTCGGCTACCATCGAAGGTGCCTATGAATTTGATAAGGACATTCAGATCAACTACGCTAGGGTACATAGATTCTTCCTTTGGTTTCGACATGTTATAACCCTAATATAAAATAACACAAGGTAAGGAACAAAACAAATATTATAAAGTTCAGAAAGGCTTGCACTTGGCGGGTTTTTTATAAAACAGTAACTCACAGTACGATGTGGGCGAGCACCTGACAAAACAACATCTCGAGCGTCGCTGCAGAGCGGATGCGATAAGACGCTTCTCGGGATTCTTGAGCACACTGATAGGGCACTATAACACTTTTAATGCGCACAGATTTATTTGGATATATTTATTCATTCGCGGTATTACGTAATTGCCGGCGAATATTTCGACGAATGCAATGCCCGAAGATATGGGCTATCACGGGTATGTTTCTCTTGCAGGATACTGGACCAGGCTGGCCCAGTCGGCGTTGGACTGGATGGATCTACGGACGGATGTGCCCTCGTCTTCGACACGGTGAGTACAGACAGTTTTCTTGCAGGTTACCACGGACGGGCGGCGTATACCACTCAACACGGAACCACCAAATTTCACAAAAGTTGACCGAGTGACTGGTACTGGATTCGCACTGGACTGTAAGTATACGGAGACGTGACGGGATCGCTTTTTAAGCAATCCTTTAACGCTGCCACCAATGTTATGAGCGACCCGGAATTTTGGTTTTAAAAAAAAAAGAATATTTTACAAGGTTAGGACAATATGTATTGTTCATAGAAAATATATATACAAGGATTTATATTGGCAGCCGACCGAATGGTTACGATCTCGGGACTCGACTGTCTTACAAAATGGTTAAATGTACTTACAAACTACATGATACATAATAAATGCTAGGTCAGCATTCTTAGCTTATGTCTGGCATAAAGGGGTACACAGACAGGGTATAACAGTACGCTCGAGGAACGCTCATGACCAATGTGAGGGAGCCCTAAAATGATTAAAAAAAATTAAAAGCCCACAATTCCTTGGTGAACTATCTAATATATTAATATTAAAATCACCACAAGCTATGATACGTTTTTATTGGTCCTAAATTTACCAATTGCATCTTCCATAATGGACTCAAACACATTAAAGTTACTTAAAGGAGGGCGATACACACATATTACAATATACTGCTCCAGCTCAATAGGACATTTCTACAGTTCGTTCTACAGACAAGGTACTTACACAGTATGGTATTTGTAAATATTATCAAGGATCTACCATGGATAGCTTGACTCCTAGAGAAAGCACTGTGCACAGTGTAATACAATGTCATGTTATTTAAAAAGAATAACCTAATGGAAGGAAAGAGGAACCCACCACGCACCCTCGAATTGACCACCCCAACTATTGCAATAGAAAAAGGTTGACAATATCGAACTCCTCTAAAAGGATAAGGGATATAGGAATGGTATGGGTTCCAGGAAGATACCTGACTTGCAGTATCCCGCTGTATGCGCCGACTATTCTTCGACACGTGTTTCGCCTCTGCACGAGGCATCCTCAGGAACGATGGGCAACGACTGAGCTCAGTCGTTGATACTGCAAGTCAGGTATCTTCCTGGAACCCATACCATTCCTATATACCTTATCCTTTTAGAGGAGTTCGATATTGTCAACCTTTTTCTATTGCAATAGTTGGGGTGGTCAATTCGAGGGTGCGTGGTGGGTTCCTCTTTCCTTCCATTAGGTTACAATGGAGTTCCGCCAAGTAACGCCTGATTCAATCAACTATATCAAATCAGCAAGCATAGCTGTACAGGCTAAATTATACATCAAACTTACGAAGCAACACCGGGTCGCATGTCAAAACGTGTGGTTCAATCAGAAATGTAAATATTACAATGTCATTCCAAATTATATTACTATACGTTCCAATACGCACAGTCGGGCTGCCAATATAGCGATACAAAAAGCTCAAAAAATTTGGCTAGGTGAAGAGGCAAGACGTTGGTTTACGGTTCGCGATAATTTAAAACTACATTTAAAAATACTGCACTTAGAACTTTCATTCAAGTTACACAATGTCGATTTCGATTTATTAGACCAAAAAGCTAGGGAATTAGCGTCAACTGTAGCTCACGAGAAATACATCATTGAAAGTAGGAAGTTACAAGAACTGATAGGAAGAATAACATCACCTTCAGACTATACTGGCAACACCACTTGTAATCATCAATTTCATCCCAGAATAAAGAATCTTTCGAACACCATTTTCACACGTGACGAGAACTCACTTTTGGAGAAGGGATTAAAGTATAGTATTCCTCAAAAAGTTACGCAATATTCTTTGGAAACATTGGCGGTTGATGCAGAAATAGCTATTACCAGAAATAAAAAAGATAACATAGTCAAGAGTTTAGCTGCCCATCAGTTACAAACATACAAATCGACTAATTTAATTAACAGGCTCAGTCGTTGCCCATCGTTCCTGAGGATGCCTCGTGCAGAGGCGAAACACGTGTCGAAGAATAGTCGGCGCATACAGCGGGATACTGCAAGTCAGGTATCTTCCTGGAACCCATACCATTCCTATATCCCTTATCCTTTTAGAGGAGTTCGATATTGTCAACCTTTTTCTATTGCAATAGTTGGGGTGGTCAATTCGAGGGTGCGTGGTGGGTTCCTCTTTCCTTCCATTAGGTTACAATGGAGTTCCGCCAAGTAACGCCTGATTCAATCAACTATTAAAAAGAATATTTGATAATTCTTCAACCAATGCTCCGTTTTGCAAATAATTTTTATATTGTGGCTTTCTAAATAAAAACTTAATTCTAAAAGTTTGTCAGATCGACCCTGTATATTTTGATGTGCTACATTCAATTGACAAAAGTTTGTAGAACTTGTGTCTGTATTTAAAATAGAAGGAATGGTAAAGACAGAATTATGTACAGAAAACATTTTCTTGGTTATTTTTATATTTATATTTATTACTGGTACTTGTGTCATATTGTATATTATATGCTAATAATTTAGCAATTTGTCGTTTATAAAATAGCAAGAGAAACATAGTATCATTGGTCAATGTATAATTATATTTATTAATAAATTAATTTATGTCAAATTATAACATAAAATCTGTATACTGCCATGTCATATTGTGTTAACACAAATTGAGTTCAAAGATATGTTGATTTACCTTTTCATCTAATATACCTGAATAAGGTAAAGCACAAGTAATAAATTGACATCCTAGTTTTTTTATGCAGTGATAACATTACTTCTGTTAAATTGTAAATATCTTTTTTGTTCACAATTTGGCTGTCACCATACACAATAATTATTGTTGACTGCCTATTTAATGTTGTTTGTTTTAAATTATCTATTAAGTGTGAAAAAGAAGACCCTGGATAACAATAATTAATGATTTTCTGTTGTTTTAAATAACTACTTACTCATTAAGCTACCTAAACCTATACCTAACCTATCTGAAAACATGTAAACTTTCTTTGTGCCAGAGTTATCATACTAAGGTGTCCTATCCTTTGTACTATTGGTAGTACTGGAACTAGAACTTAAACCTGAATCACAGCAACCTGAATCACTATCACCGATAATCAGAAACTCATTACCTAACAAAGTTGATTTTAAACAATTTGAGCAACTATTTGTAGATGTCAAGGTCTTTACATATTTTAGATTATTCTTCCCAATTCGTGCAATCTCATCATATATATACCTGAACCTCTTTCTCATACTGGGTATTCTTCCTATTTAGTTGTAATTCTAAGGCGCTGTTTGTCATTTGTGATCCCTTGTATGCTGATCATATAGCATCCACGGCGGCCACGGCGGCTTGTCTATATATGAGACTTGCCATCTGAGCGAGACATATTATAGTGCACAAGTGTGTGCGCGTACACAAGTGCACTCTCTATTCTCTTACTCTCATAGTCCAATGGGACGCCACATGCGACACGACTGGAGAGATTTTGGGCGCAGGACCAACGGCTTAACGTGCTTTCCGAGGCACGGGGATGTCACACCGCCAACCCCCTGACTCCGAACGTCTATTGGATAATTCCTAATAGAAACACCCAATATCACTTTTTATTCGATCCGGGAATCGAACCCGAGACCTCATGATCCGCAGTCACTTACACTACCGCAGGACCACAGAGGCAGTCATATATTATAATTATTTAGGTCCTGTAATGACAGCGATAGCTGAGTGGAGAGACCGACAGACTGCTACGTAGAGGATCTCGGGTTCAAATCCATGGCGCGCACCAATGACTTTTCGGAGTTAAGTGCGTATTAAATTGTTAATTTTTCATCAGTGTGGTGACGGATTAAGAATACGGAATGTCTCCACCCCATATCATCCCGTGGGTGTCGTAAGAGCCGACAGAGGGACCATACTATGCAGAGAACAGCACTGTAAGAGAAGGAAAACTTGATACAAACCCTTTACCAACCCGTTTGGCCAGCGTGGTATAGTAGGCCATTTCCTCATTTCAAAGGAGAGGCCTAGTCCAGCAGTAGACTGTTAAAGGCTGATGATGATGTTGAAATTTTTAATTGTCGCTTGCTAAACGGTGAAGGAAAACATCGTGAGGAAACCTGCATGTCTGAGAGTTATACATAATGTTCTCGGAAGAAATGTGAAGTCTGCCAACCCGCACTTGGCCAGCGTGGTAGACTATGGCCTTACCCTTCTCATAGTGAGAAGAGGCCCGTGCCCAGCAGTGGGACAGTATAAAGGGCTGATGATGATGATGATGAAGGTCTTGTAACAATTCTAGGTACGTTCAGAAAATAAATTTTTGTATCGATTTGTTGAATTTTTTGTTTTATTTTATTGTTTCAAGTTCTGTCCCAGATTACTAATATTTTTGTTTATGTTACATAACCTCCTTTGTTGTTTAAATTTTTTTATAGCGTTTTAGTTGTATGCTATGTTTATTGGACCCTCTGAATAAAGGTTCTGTATTCAAACTCAAACTCAAATATGTTTATTTCCATAAAAAAAAAAAATGTTGGACATGTCAGTGTTGCACCACTGTTAAGTACTTACCTGCACAGTTTGCTTTAACGATTTTACCTTTAACAGAGCCTGTTCTAAATTGCTTTCAAGCTCAGTGATATGACTTACAGACCAGGAATAGGTCTGATTGCCAGTTGTCAATGTATTGATCTCTTCCTGCAACCTGTCTCGCTGCGCAAGAATGTCCATGTACTCAATGTGAAGTTCAGCGAGTTGTGCTTTTAAGTTGTCATTAACAATCTTGATATCCTGTTCACAATTACTTTCAGTAGGTGATTATTTTCCTCCTGGCACTTTCTTAATTTCATCAAGGCTATTTTGAGCTTATTTTCCACATCCTTTGCTGTAGTCTTACGGGTCATCATATAAGTGCTAATTGTTACAGCAAAAGGTAAACCAAACACCTAAGGACAGAAAGAAACAAGATGACAGGAGACAGACTGATCAGTACCTAATGCGTAAAACCAATACAAAAGAAGTAAGAATCTAGAAACACAAAAGGGGAGATACAGAAAATAAGTAGGTAATTTAAAGCTTTTAATTCAACAGGGACTGACGCAGCCGACGTACTTGCCAGAAGAGGGGCCACCTTAGAGTTTGTGGGACCTGAGCCCATTATGGTTGCGATAAAAACCAAAAGGAAGGGGCCTTTTAGTTTTTATCGCTGGTAAGAAACAAAACCAGGACCCAGCACAACCAGCACAAACAAACTTGTCAGCACAACAAACTTCATGAATAAGTATTGTACTATTATCCTAATTTTTTTGATGTCGCATAAATTTTGTTATACATACCTAATTATATTTTTAAACCCAGTACTTACTGAATATTAGTAAATATTTACATTGAAATTATTCTTAGAATATTATCAAACGTGTTTACGTATAGAATATAAGAGCTACGTAACGTAGCAGTTTGTAGAGAGTACTCGTAGTAGTGTAGCACGATGCTACATCATCTCATAGAGCAATACGTGTAGTTAAGTAGGCGAAAGCCTACTATTGACTCATAATTTTACTGTGAAGCAAATTAGGAGAGGTTTAAGTCCAGTAGCAAAATGCTGTTGTTAGAAAAGTTTCCAAGTATCACACCAATATTTCACCTATCTACATTAGATTTTTTTATATATTGGTTAGATGTTGGCGAAAAGTATTTCAAAACTTTATAAATAGGTATACTGATTTACTTGTATAGCCATAAGTTATAATAGTGAAAATATACATACATACATACATACATATCGTCACGCTTTTTATCCCCGAAGTGGTAGGCAGAGGTGTATTTCTACACCCACTTTTCGCCAGATATACTTTAGTCCCACGTAATAAGGGGCGAGCCTATTGCCGTACCGGGCACATTTCCAGACTCCGTGCTGCTACTGAGAATGTCGTGACAGAAAAACCCAATAACACTGCCCGACCCAGGAATCGAACCCGGGACCTGATCCCGATCCCACGCGCACATTTATGCCGCGAGACCAACGAGGCAGTCGTATAGGGTTTGATGTCGAGTTTTCCGTCTCTACGCAAAGATGGTATTTGCATCGTGTTATCCCTTAGTCGCCTCTTGCGACACCCACGGGAAGATAGGGGGTGGTGACACTTGTATTCTATGCCGTCAACCACACATTGAAAATATTGATGGTACTATTTTCTGCCTTGTTTTGAAATAGTATTTGTTAAATCCTTATTGCAGGTAGCATTTAAAAAAAAAGCTGTGTCGTCGGCATATATCAAACTAATTTGTATGCTAAGCCGTTCTCGTCGCTGAATAAACACAAACATTGTGAAGCGTATAGACAAACACACATCGACAGTAAATCCCAGCACTACATACCACGCGTTGGTATTTGATCTAATGGTAAAGGCGTTTATAGAAAGAATGATTTTGTTGCTTTTTATTTTATGGTGATGGCCAAACTACTGACATTCAGGTTTGGGCTGACAGAAAAAGTGTTTTTGATGCAATGCAGTTTCAAGATGACTCAATGTTTCTGTATAGGAATTTAAACTATCATGTTAACTAACTTTCGGTAGTAAAGAGTTATCTCTTTACTACCATATTCCTACGAGATATATTCCACGTACCTTTGTTTTGAGTTATAACCTTTGTTATGTGATATTTCGGCACTGTTGTAAGCGCCATGTTCACGTATGATGTAATGTTTCTATTTAACTATCTAGATTAACTGTCTTATTAATTACCCGGATATTACTGTTATAAATAACTAAACGAGTAAAATATTCTTTATTTAAGCGTTATACTGTTATGCTTCAAACGCCTAACAAGAAACAAACAGTATCTTAAGAAGTACATAAAACATAAACTTTGTGACTTTTCCTTGTATACATTTGTTACAAAATACAAGACTCATTTTGTTTTGCCTCTAATCATCTCATGCTATTTTTTGGTCATAAATAAATATATATAACTTGCAATAGGATTTTCAAAATAACAATCTCCGTGTGGTGACATATTATAAACAAGTGTCAGTACGGTCACTACGCCATTTCATACCGTGAGTGTTGTAAGTGGTGACTAAGGAAAAAACAAGACTCAAATAGTATCTAAGAGAACTCGACATCCAACCCTATACCAACCTGTCTAGCTAGCGTGGTTTAATAGCCTAAATTCTCCAAATGACTGTTAATTTCATGGTGACGCCGATTAGGAGACCGCCTATGTCCAGTAGTGAACTGCGAAATGCTGTATAAATATTAACTTGCCAATTAAAGGTCTATCCTCACACAACCGGGCCGTGGACGGGACGGGGACGGGACGTGGACGGGACGGAGCGCAGAAAAGAATCGTTGCATACATTTTATATGGACTCGTTCACACACGTCCGTGGACGGGCCGGGGTCGGAGCTTCCGTGCCGTGTCAGTGCGCTGTCAGTGCCTCGACCGGGGCCATGACGTGCACGGGCCGGGGACGGGCGTCATAGATATAATAATTATATTTAGCACTAGATGCGCTAAGTGCGACGTGACATCCAGAAGAACAATATTAAAAATACATAATTATATTAAGCTCTAGATACGCTGTGTTCGATGAAATCTTCAGAAGAACCACATGGCAGTGAATTGTCGTTAAGGCACAATGACGCTTTACTTAGTCCTTAGCTTCCTTAGTTCACAAACTTGAGAGAGAAATAATCGAAAAAAGATAATCGATAGATTTTTCTGAAAAACAATCGAAGCTTAAATTGTTATTTTATATTATTTTGCAAGTAAGTAACTACTTGTTCTAATAAAATGTTATAAACGCGTTTACTAGTAAATATAACTAAATAATATTTTTTTTTGTTCTGAGCCAGTCTATTATGAATAAAAAAGGACGAGTCTATTAACTATTATGTAAACTATCACTTCAACTTCAACTTTGATTAAAATGGCTCCATCGTTCACCGATGATTTTGCCAATGTCAGGGTGGAACAAGAGATCAAAATAAATTAATTAAAAAGTTTAAAAGAAATGACTATTGACCGGTACGGCTATGGTTTCTGCTTGGGGGGCCAAATCTCTGAAAAGGGACAACACAGATATTAGTAAATATATATGCTTAGACACTTAGACTTAGATAATACTATATACCTATTAGTAGGGAAACAAACGGAGGGAGACAGCAAAGGGCAGGGGACTAGATTTTAATTTTGTTTATGGAAATGAATTTGGATAGGATTTTAATATGGGATGTGTGAGCTAGTGACAGAAGGAAAGTTAAGTTTACGGGTCTGGGAATTTGTTTTGGGAGAAGGTCGTACAGGGGGATCACTAATTTTGGACATGAGAAAAACATGTGTTCTAGAGTGCCCTCGTCCAAACCGCATTCGCAAATGGAATGGTCTCTGACGCGGATTTTAGCCAAAAATACTGGAGAACAAACAAATCCCAGGCGCATTCGGATTATAATTGATGTTGCCAATTTATTAATATGTTTATGATAATTATACCAGGGTTTTGAAGGAATGGTGGGTTGGATGGAACCATAAAATTTACCTTTGACCAGTTTGGAGGTCTGCCACAAGTCATTCCAAGAACTAACCAACGAAAGGTGAGCCTGAGAGCGTAGGTCACGTGAAAAGCACAGGTTATATGTTAGGCATCCAGATTCGGACGCTGCTTTAGCACAGGAGTCGGCGAACTCGTTACCCGATATGCCTGAATGGCTGGGAATCCACGCTAAGACTACTTCGATGCCGGCCAGGTGACACCTATATAAAGTCGCTCTAGTTTGGAGAGAAATTTGGAAGGGATCGCGGGATTTAAAGGGATTTTTTAATAAAGCAGCGAGGGAGCTTTGGGAGTCAGAGAGAATGAGCGCCTTATTCAGCTTGTGAGATTCTATGTACTTGACTGCTTCCAATAAGGCGATAGACTCACCTGTAAATATAGAACTTTGCTGGGGAATCTGAAAGTTAAGGATAATACGGAATTTAGGAAGCCAAACTGCGGAACCTACGGGAGAACCATTGGTCTGTTTCGAAGCATCTGTATATAGCGTCACCCAGTCGGCCCAGTCATTAGACAAAATATTCGCTAGCTTGAGGTTGGCTTGACTACAGTTCTTGCCAATACCAAAGTCAAGGTAAATTTTAGGGTGGAAGATTAGGGATTGAAATTTTGTTAGAAAGAGGGGGTTAAGAGGAGATTGAAAAATGGGGGTAGACAAGTCCTGGATTTTTTTAAGAGAAACTATGAGGAGCGGCGGGTCCTTGCGAGACCAATAAGAGGAAGAAGAGATTAGGGGCGCTAAGGAATGAAGAATAGGGAGAAGGGGATGGGTGCTGGTTTGGAGGACGTCGAACAAAAACCTGTCCGCCAGGTATTGGCGGCGGAGGTGAAGGGGAGGTTCTAGGCATTCAACCTGCAAAGCATTAATCGGGGAGCATTTCATAGCACCAGTTATAATTCGCAAGCATTTGGACTGGATCTTTTCCAGCTTGGACAGTGCAAGTTTGTTGCAGGGTTCAAGCAGGAAACCCGCGTAATCAAAATGACTGCGAACCACAGCGTTGTATAAAAGCTTTTGGCACACGGGGTGGGAACACCAACAAACCCCTGAAAGGGCCCGCATGACATTCACACCCCTCTCGCCTTTCCGCTCAATGTAGTGCAGGTGATGGATGCCAGACAGTTTGGAGTCGAGGATAACACCCAAGAATTTGACGTGATCGTCAAAAGGTATTGTTTCACTTCCTACAGAAATCTGGATGTGGGGGATGTTACGTTTACGGGAAAAGACAACAGCTTTGCATTTAGGGACTGAAAGGGAGAGGTTGTGATCAAAAAGACACTGATTCAAGTAAAACAATGTGGTGTTTATACGGGATGAAGCTTGAGTAAAGGAGGGAGAGGAAATGTAGAGAACTATGTCATCTGCGTACTGGAGAATTTTACAAAAGGGGGAAACAGTAAGGTCTAGGTCGTAGGTATATAGATTATAAAGGATAGGACTTAGCACTGACCCTTGTGGAAGACCTTTCCATAAGAGTTGAGGAGGAAGGAGGATGCCCTGATGACGAATGGATATTGAACGGCACATCAAAAGGTTGCATACAATGTTGACCAGTCTCTCGGGGATACTCAGCTGGTGCATTTTCTGCCTGAGCAGCGGAATCTGGACGTTATCATACGCTGACGAAATGTCAAGAAATACTCCGATAACATGTTCGTTTTTGGAAAAAGCCACCCGTATTTCAGAGGTAAAGATACTTAGGCTATCCAAAGTACCTTCTCTGAAACCGAACTGTGAATTCGACAGAATGTTTCTGTTCTCCAATATCCATTCGAGACGATTTTTGATCAGGTTTTCCATGATTTTGGCTAGGACTGAGGAGAGGGCTATAGGTCTGTATGAAGAAGGGTCCTTAGGATTTTTGCCTGGTTTGAGGATAGGGATGATAATTTGTGATTTCCAGGATGCTGGGATTTTGCCTGAGAGAAAGATGGAATTCAGTAGGTTAAGGAAAAAGGACTTGCTGGAGTTTGAGGACTTGCAAATAAAGGAGTATGGGATACCGTCTATACCAGGAGAGGAGTCGCGAAGGTGATCAAGGGCGCAGGTGAGTTCGACAGAGGAGAAAGGGGCGTTCATGGGATCTGGTGGGTGAGAAGGTGAGAGGGGTGAAGGAGAGGGAGTACACTCTAATTCAGGGACGTAGGGAGGGGCAAGATTGCAATGGAAATCATGGATAAAGGAGTCCGGATCGTTTGAAGTTATGTTTGGATCCTGGAGACTACATCGGAATGTCTTAATCCTTTTCCACACGAGGGAAAGCGGGGAGCGAGGGTTTAGGGATTCACAAAAATTCCTCCAGCCTTGGGACTTCTTTTTGGATAGGAACTTGATGTGGAGGCTGCAGTTTTTTTGTAGGAGAGAAAGTCGGTATAGTGAGAGATGATTTAAACTTGTTCTCCGCCGCCCTGCGGGACCGAACACTGTCTGAGCATTCAGAATCCCACCAAGGCGGAGAAGGAACCAGTCTACGGGAGGAGGATTTGGTGGGGATAGAGGAATCGGCGGCAGATAGTAGGGTGGAGGTAAAACGATCATATAGGTCTAGGGCATTAGAAGGTTCAACAGGGGGCAGTATTCTGAGCTCAGAATCCAATAATGTCGCAAATTGATCCCAGTTTGCGAGAGGAAGACGGTATTTTAGGAGAGGTTGGATATTATGTGAGAGGAAGATGATTGTATTAAGGAGACTAGGATTGGGAAGTGGTCACTACCAAAAGAATTTGGCAGAACCAACCAGGAAAGACGGGAGACTAAGGAGGGTGAGGCGAACGATAGGTCAGGCACGCTGGAATTCTGTGTTGGGGAGACTCTTCGGGTGGGGGTGCCATCATTTAAAATGCAAAGGTCAATGCTATCAAGGAGGTCAAGTAAAGAGGAAGAGGAGGGGTCGTTACAATGTGATCCCCACAGAGTATGTCGGCAATTGAAGTCACCTAACACGACAATGGGGGGCGGGATAGATGAGAGAATGGAAGAGAGGTTGGAGATAATGGCAGAGTTTGGATGGGGAATGTAAACAGAGACATAGGTAACGTCTCCCACTCTAGCAGCGACTAAATTTAGGCCCGGATCATGGGCGGGTAGGGGGATCTGGGAAAAAGTGATACATCTATTGATTAACAGTGCGCAACCCGCAAATCCGTCCTCTCTGTCGTCCCGGAGGCATGAAAAGCCTGAGACCCTAAAGTGGGATCCCGGCCTTAACCAAGTCTCCGAGACCGCAAGGACGGCTGGCTTCTAGCGGTTAATCAAGTAGATAATATCATATTTGTTGCGTCTAATGCTTCTACAATTCCATTGAAGGACTTGGAGACCCATTAGACCTATTGTTACGGGAGATAACAGTTAGTAGTTGTTCCACAGGAACTGTGAGATTGTTCGGTAGGGAGTCGGAGAACTTTGAGAGCATGTTTATTAGTGTACATATCAGTAGCTCAATCAGGTTATCATTTGGAGTAGGAAGAGGGGTGGTCTCAATGAAGGCGGGGTAAGCACAGCCATTGGCTTGGGTTGAGGTGGGAGTAGCTGTTATGGCATTGTGGGCTTGGACATCATAAGATTTCCCAAGTTCTGGTTTAGAGCGTGGGGGTAAGAATATTGTTTTTCTGTAGGAAGTAGTTGGTGAAGCAGGAGGCTGGGGTAATGGGGAGAGAGGGGAAAGGTTTTGCGTTTGGGAAAATAGAGGAGGAGATTGGGGAGTGGCAGCAGTGCGTAGGCGCGTCTACCTTGCGGAAATCTGACCGATGCTTCCATATAGCTGATATTCTCCTGAGACATAACCATTTTTATAGATTTCTGTCTTGAGTGCTCAGGGCATTGGCTGTCAATAGCTGTGTGTCTGCCCCCTCGGCAGAGGAAACAAGACACCTCAGAGTCAGCAACAGTACAGGTCTCTCCAGAGTGGGGTTGGGCACATTTGTAGCACCGGGGCTGTGAGCGGCACTGGGCAACTATATGGCCGAATCAGCAGCATTTTCTACATTGGATGGTGGGAAGCTGGTAGGTAGAAACAGGGAGGGAAGCATTGTAGCAATATACTTTCTCAGGGAGGAATTGACCCAAGAAAGTTAAAACTACGGAGTTGGAAGGGATCCAGGTGGTTTGGGAGTCTTTCTTTGATTTAACGTTTAAGCGCCTTGCCCTAATAACTTCTCCGCAATTAGAAGGGGTGGTAATACCGGAAACAAGTTCCTCTAGGGTCCAGTCTGTTGGGATATCTTTGACTACACCCATACGGGCGATTTGAAACTTAGGGATGTGAGCACAGTATTTGTTTGTTCCCAGGAGGCTTAGATCCAGGAACCTATTGGCGTCGTTGGCTGACTTGAATTCGACGGAAATCCGGTTCAGTCCCAAGTTTTTAATACCACCCTCTTTAATTCCGGATATGTCGTGCGAATGCAGGAATTGTGCGAATTTTAATATTTTAAAAGAGTAGCCCGAGGAAAGATCCGGTTCTGCCCTTGAAACCTACACCGTGAATGGGCCCTTATCTGTGTCCGAATATTTGATCTGACTATCAGTTTCGTATCCAGGTTTTACGTAAATAGACTGGATAGATTCAGCCGGGGTGCGGGTTTTTTTAAGATCCGTGGGTGTAATAACGTTGGCCGGTCTTTTTAAACATTTGCTTATATCAGGAGGCGTACCTCCACCCCCATCCGGGGGCTCATCGACCTCCATGTCCAATATTAGTGATCTTTAACTAATAGACTTACCACAACACAAGTATTAATAACAATCCACCACACAACACAACACAACACAAACAAATAGATTTAATGCCAGAAGCAGATACAAATCGCGTGGAGAACGAATAAATAACCTAAAAACGTGTTTCTAAGTCACTCTTCAACCACCCAATCCAAACAATCACTTTCAAACGCGAGTGAAATGACGCATGAAAAATAAAAACCTACAATTAAGCACATTTTGTATATAAAACTCCCGTTGTATATTCTTCACTCCAATATTTATTTTGTCACTTCTATGACAGACGTGACAAAGATTGGAAAGATTCTGTATTTTTAATGAAAGTTGTATCTTTACCATGGGTTACCCTGTAACCTAGTTGTGATCATAATATTATTACACGTTATAATGCCTGTTTTTGATATTGATGTTTTATATTGTATGTGTACTAAAGGTTGAAACAAATATACTTACCACACCCCACCCCACCCCACGTGTCGACACCCGATGCGAACGGTGCACATATACAACACCCCACGCTACAACAAGCTTCGTTCAAAATCACTATTTACGAAACTATGACCTAATTATGCTAAATAGTGATTTTGAGAAAGATTCTCATTTATTGTGAGGCATTATTTCTATTATAATGATAACGGTATTAGCCTGAACTCAAGTCGTATAATGCGGGCTTACATTTTAATAATTCAAGTAGCTAATGTTGTGATTTTAAACCAACACTAAAAAAGTATCATCATGACAGGAATGTTTTCAACTGACGCATGACGTTGTCAAGCGTCGGATGGTGTGTGTTTCCCCTCCACCGTCAACGCGCCGATCTGGATTGAATTGATGGTGGCGCGTGGGGTGGCGTTGGGTGGAGTGTTGTATATCTCACCATACTAAATAAATGGGATTGATTAGTCTCAACATGCGTGGGGTGGAGTGAGGTAGGGTGGGGTGTCGTAAACCATAAAGGAATATTAATATATTCTTATTTCAATGTAAGTCTATGGCTAATTACTAACAACTACGTCGTATTGACAATAGATGACAGCAAGTTGCGCTATAACATTTGTATCACTATGGTGCTTATATGTAAAACCGGGTCTATGTCGTGGCCGTATCGTGAAATTGGCCATTTTATTAAATGATCGCATTTCAAGAAAAGTCTTATAATTATCCATTGGTAATTTCATGATTTGCATTGGTCAGATGTATGAAAACAAATCGTTTAATCAACAAACTTCATAAAACGGTCAATCATAATTGAGAAAATCGCAACATAATTACATTTTAAGGTAACGAATCAAATAAAGTAAAAACACTGAACCCGCGTAAACGGCCATATTTCGGCATGTTTGCTCGAATTGGTAGTGACATCGAGTCAGTGTCAACATAGACTCTGACGGCTCAAGCTTATACGAGCTTAGATGTGCATCAACGCTCGTACGAGTGGAATAATTAGAAAAAAAAAGTCGTAACTTTGAGCCTCAATATCTCCTGAACCAGGAATTTCCCAGGTAGGTATTACAGACACATGCAGGGTGTGTATGAGAATGAGGTTTTGTTTTTCTAATTATTCCAAAATCGTCTTTTGAATGATAAATGTAAACTTTCTTCCAAATAAACATAAACAAATTTTCAATATTTCTCTAAAATAAACAGCTTTAAAGTTCTCTAAACGCAATGGACGCGATACAAGTCATCAGCTGAGCTGTGGACAAGTGCATTACCCCCTCGGCCGCGCGACCACGTGATCATAAACTGCCGTCGTCGTCACGTAGATATGGCCGGTGCAGGTACAGTGCATTCCTGGCGCCAATTTTTCCTGCAAGCACTCGCTATACATTGCGGCTTATAAAATTTGTCTAGTTCTTTAAGCTTAAAAAATTATTTCGTTTCACAGGTATTCTTTTCGCGTAGTATGACTTTTTTAAGATGTGCAAAATGAGTAGACTTCGGCTTGGGTCTTGTGGCCCTGTATACATAAGCGATGACACTAAATTTATATAAGAGATAATTCCGTTTTAACCGATATAAATTCCTCGTTTCAAATATTTGTCACTTCTAGGATATCATATATCCATAGACACGCTATGACACATATAACCATAGATTCATATAACTAGTGAATAATTTGGCCATAGATTAATACTGAAATAAAACAGATGTGACAAAGATTTGTCGACCTGTATTAAGTACTCATAAAAATTAGCAAAATTTTAATTTATGTTTGTAAACATGGTTGATTTGAGTTTTAGACTGATATGAAATAGGACTCGGGTTTGATTTTGAGACTTGTTAATGTTTTTATCTTCTTGAAGTTCTGCAGATAAACATTATAGGGATAACTATATACGAGGTAAAAAAATGTTGTGAAGGGGTAATGTGAAATAAATTGCCACAATTACTAATTATAAAAGGCATCTAACCTAAGCCTTCATATTCATTCCATATTAAATGAATTATTGGGACATAGAAACGTAGGTAGTACCTACCAACAAAAGAGAAGAAGGATCACTGGTAGAAATTAACTGCCTGAAACTTTATTTATATTCTTCGAATTATTTCATCAAATCATCATGCAGCGAGACGTGCGACGGTACTATAGTGTTAAGAAATACTATAAAATGTATGCTGGTTCACTTTCATGCTAACTAACTTCATCAGCATATTGGCCAATTAAACGTCCACTGCAGGACATAAGTCTTCCTCTTGGTAGACTTATGTCGACGCTTACTTATGAATTGGTAATAAATCTTGTAGTATTTATTATGATGCTTTCCTGATTTGCATAAGAATTTATCTAGTTCATAATAACTGCAAATTAACTTATCTTTCTTTATAATCTATGACCCAAACCTGACATAATAAGTTTGACAGATCGCAATGGACTCGCCCATTTTTGTTTGTATTCTTTGAGTAAAGAATATACATGGAGAGGGCAAATAGTACATAATTATGGAAAATTATTGTTTTTGCCAAAAGGTAACATGAACAGCAACTGTATGCGAGAATTCCTAGAAATGAAACGTTGAATAAAATAATATTATTTATAAATAAAATTAATCAATCAATTTTGATTTTCTTATGGTATCCCCTCATGGTATTTCAGTGTGGCAGTGTGTTTCATGTTTAGTTTGTCTTCATGTCAAGGGACGTTTTTTGCTTTACCTTGTTTGCCCGCATTTGCGTAATGGAATAAACTAATCTGGACAAAGATTTAAACAGATTTAACTAAAGTAACTTACTGCAAATATAAATTTACATATTTTTACAAAATTAAATTTTATTTTTTTACAAAATCGTAGGTATGCACGCTAATTTCGTAGGTAGGTATGTCCAATCCATGTTATTCCCAGATCGGTGTTTTGTATTGGACTTGCCCAAGTGCAAATAGTGACAGATGAAAGGTCCCGGCTAGGGCTTGCAAATGTTCTAAATTTTTATTCGAATACTTATTTGATATTTTTATATTCAAATTTTTTTTCTTTATTGTATTTCATAACTATAGGCCTATATTCCTGGCAACCATTACAACTAAGGTGCTCGATTGTTTGCTGCATATAAAAATGGCCCCTAAAATTTGTCTGCGCGTCGCGTAGTTTCATTAGTTTAGTATTGTTTTAAACACAGACCGTCCGGTACTATATAGTTAAAACACATGTAAATCCGGTTTTCTTAGACCTTTATAAGGCATTGGACCTTAAACCTCTTGTTGTTTCGTTGTTGTTTTTTTATGAGAGATTGTGGCCAACTCTAGTGTCGGAGTTTTCTTCATAGCCTAACGATTCCAATACTGAGACAAGAACCGGGACCGACAGTTTTACGTGCCCTCCGAAGCAAGATAGCGCTCAGATGTAAATGCCACATGGTCATCCATCCAAGTGGCGACATGTGCAAGCGTTGCTTAACTTTGCCGATCTGTATGGGGTAAGTTAAAAACTGAGAGTGAGGTAGATACTGGTATGAACTATGAGCTAGGTACGTGAATGCTACAATATTGGTATGCAAATCCAATAAACACTGTCAGGCGGACTCGTACAGCTCTGCGTGAGGAATATGGGCTGAAATCTGGGGTGACGCAAGAGGAAATCACTTCGCCACGCCTTTATATATATTTTTTTATCTTAATATATAAAATCCTTGCGTTACTGACTGACTGACAGACACGCTACAGCCGAAACTATTCGGCGCATGAAGCTGAAATTTGGCATGTATATTCCTTGGGGACCGTAGGGGTGCACTAAGAAGGGATTTCCCGAAATTCCCACGGGATCGGGCAAAACGGGTGAATTTAAAAAAAATGCAGGCGTATCTGCTGGCGTCCTCTAGTTATTTATAAATCAGCTACTTGTTGTACTCAGCGAGGCTGGTGTCGACTGTCATGATGGAGTTGTTTTGAACAACATCAGCTATAGAGTACGGACGACATGGTCTTGCTGGGCCCAACAATCGGTTCGATGAGACGCATATTAAAGTTGTGTGAAGTTGCGGGCGCTTTTGGAAATCCACTCCAACCATCCAATAACGGCAAGCCGAAGACGAGGCCCTGACTTGAGCACTGACAGCTCGCCACAAAGCTGCCCTGTGATTTGTAAACTTTCTTTTCATCCTGTGATGCTGTTTTTGTTTATCATAAGATGAAGGTGATGTTTGAAAGCTGTCACTCTGCCCTCCGATTGCGTTAGTCTCATATTGAGATAATGACTGCCCCCCAGATATGTTTATTATTATTATGATTCTTTTTCCTCGGCTATTCTTCTTATTATTATTAGAACACCTCTTTTTAGGGCTTCATACGCAAAAAATCTAATATAATTAGGTTAAGAATGTCAACTAAATGTGCTTGCTATGCTTATTGGTGCATGTATTTAGGACAATTTTGAGAACGCTTTTCGAACTAGAATTGCAATTTCCTTTGGAATATTTGACACAAATCATAATTCGAATAATTCAAATATTAAAATGCAAGCTCTAGTGACAGCCCGTCCACGCTCCGGTCGCACCCCTGACGTGTGTGAACGAAATATCCCGGCCGGGACCCGGAAGCACGGTGACGGCCCGTCCCCGTCCCGTCCACGTCCGGATGTGTGTGGATAGACCATAAAAATCCGTGTGGTGACGTATTAAGAATACGGAATGTCACCACTCCATATCATCCCATGGGTGTCGTAAGAGCCGACAGAGGGAGTATATTATGCAGAGAACAGCACCCATTTTAAGAGAAGGAAAACTTGATACAAACCCTATACCAACCCGTTTGGCTAGCGTGGTATAGTAGGCCGATTCCTCCTTTCAAAGGAGAGGCCTAGTCCAGCAGTGGACTGTTAAAGGCTAATGATGATGATGAATTTAAATTTGTGCATTTATTGAATAGGCACCTATGTCTACAAAAGGAACTCACAGTCAATTTTAAAAAGGCTTTTAAAGGCAATTTATTAAAACCAATCCACGAAGTTGAGCTAAATTGAAATCACGGCTAATATTTGACTTAAGCACAAACCGAACGCTTTATGCTTTGTGATTTTAAAGGTCGCCTTCGTTCAGTTTTAATTTATTCGTTTGCGGCTTTCAAAGTCAAAATCATTTGTACATCTAGGTCACAATGTGACGCTTATGAACGTCAAAAATTTTAAAGTTCTGACTGCCTCCGTGATCCAGTGGATAGCGTTTGCGACTGCTGATCAGAGCTCCCCGGTCCGATTCCGGGGTCAGGCAAAAGTGTAAAAGGGTTTTTCCAAATTCTCAGCAGCAGCACGGAGTCTGCTGATGTGCCCGGTAACGGCAATAGGCTTGCCCCAATTACGTGGGACCTCAAAATTCATGGCGAAATGTGGTTGTAGTATTATCCCTCTGCCTACCCCTTCTCGGATATAGGCGTGAGCCTATAGTAAAAAAAAAACTTGTCATGGAAACATTTGAAAGTAAAATAAAACGCGAATTACTATCACATAATGAAAACCTAACGATGCTTCAGTCACTATGGTATTCATTAATATAAAAAAAAACACTTGTGACAACAAAACCACGCATTATAAATCTAGCCACCGCAGACGCAATATCTCTTACTATATAAAAAGCCTGAACGTGAGTTGTAGAGTCGACAACAGCCTCATTAAGTTGAATAATTGTAACAGAAACATGTATAGACAATATTGCGCACAACATCAAAAAATCATGTAAGACGGAAGTGTTGGAATTTGCATTGTCTGACCACACTGCTCAGTTATTGAAATGTCCGGTGAGTTATAAACATTCGATTAAGTATTGGCGTAAAACACAAAGGGATTATTCGAAAGAGAACATGGTGAAATTTCGTGATTGCCTGAAAAATATTTCATTTTCTGATGTTTATCAAACAGATGATCCGAATAGAGCATATACGCTGTTTATAGACCAAGTTAAACTGTTTTATAACTTGTGTTTCCCGGAAAGACTCTTTACAATAACAGTTAAGAGAAAGGTAAAATGGATTACAGCTGGTATTAAACTATGTAGTATAAAGAAAAGGCAACTTCTCTGGAAGTACAGGTGTAAATCTACAAGAGAAAATAAAATAAACTATGTTAAATACGCAAAACTGTTTAAAAAGATCATAAACCTGACTAAAAGGGCTCAAAATAATTATAATATTAAAACATCACAAAATAAAAGTAAACTTACATGGAAAATAATTCAAAATTCAGAAACTAATTTACCTAACGAATCATTATGTAACATAAAAATAAATAATAGGATTATAACTAACCCAGATATAATAGTAAAAGAATTTAATGCTTATTTCATAGATAAAATAGTACCCATAAGAGCAACAGGTAACAAAGTTTCCTCACATATAGATGCATGTAAGAACTCAATGTTTATGACTCCAAGTGTACCATTAGATATACTTAACATCATTAACCAACTCAAAAATACCAATAGTGTAGATAGTGATGAAATCTCTACAAGGGTTATAAAATTTGTTGGAGATTTGATATGTGGACATATTAGCTACATTTTAAACCAAGAACAGATCCAAAACTACAGACCTATCGCTCTTGTATCGATAATGTCAAAGATCTTTGAGAAATTTATTTGTAACAACATATATTCGTATTTTGAAAAAAATAATATTCTGTGCAACGAACAAAATGGCTTTAGAAAGGGAGTGACAATCAATATGGCAATATATAACTTTCTTAACACTATAATAACCAATATGGATAAAAGATCGCCTGTCTGTGCAGTCTTCTGCGATATGACGCAGGCGTTCGATTACGTCAACCACTCAATTTTATTAACCAAAATTGAATCGTATGGTATTCAAGGAAACGTCCTAAAGTTGCTTAAATCCTATCTCTCAAATAGAAGACAACTTACTAGAGTTACTAAACTTGATTTTAAAACTAAGGAAGAAAAAATCTATCTTTCAAAAGAACGTGTGGTCAAATTTGGTGTCCCACAAGGTAGTGTATTGGATCCTTTATTATTTACAGTTTATATAAATGATCTACCAAAAGTAACTAAGTATCCTATGACACTCTTTGCAGATGATAGCACGATTGCTATAGAACGTAAAAGTAATGTAAATTATGAAACTGAAATCAACAATACGCTATCATCTGTAATACGATGGTTAGATAACAATAATTTAAAAATAAATTTATCAAAAACTAAAATTATGTATTTTAGTCAGAGACAAACCCAGACTTCTAAAATGTGCATAAACTATAAGAATAATAACGTAGAAGAGACTGAACACGCAAAATTTCTTGGGTTAATAATTGATAACAAATTGAATTGGAAGGCACACATTGAACAATTATGTAAAAGGATCAGCAGTGCTTCTTATGCACTATATAAACTGGCCCCGACAGTCAACACAGAAGCACTGCTTACAGCCTACCATGGTCTTGTTGCGTCCCTACTTAGGTATGGAATAATATTCTGGGGCAACTCTACAGACACAGATATAGCCTTTAAGATGCAAAAAAGATGCATTAGGTCAATGTTTGGGTTACAGGTGACGGATAGCTGTAGACCATACTTCACTCAATATAAAATCCTAACACTACCGTCAATGTATATTTTAGAAATAATATTGTTCGTCAAATCCAACCCCGAATTATTTCCTCGCCTTTCTGATAATTTTCAACGTAACAGACGTCACGGTAATAGACTATGCATTCGTACTTCAAATACAGCCCTGATGTGGAAAAGTATTTTTTGTTTAGCTCCTAAAATTTATAATAAAGTGCCTGATTCATACAAGGATTTGAATTTTAATCAATTAAAAAAATCATTAAAACATTTACTAAGCTCTAAATGTTACTATGACATTAATGACTTTTTAAATGATACACTGTAAAATTTACATTATTTAATGATCTTTGCATTTATATTTTATAATTTATGTTTATCTAAAATTCTGTTACTAATTTTCTGACATGTATTTCTCGTAATTTTGTTCTTCTGATATTACTGAATTCTCTGACATTTTAATCATAATTTTGTTTACGTTATATAATATGTTTGTTAATTAAACAGCTAATTAATAAAACTTATCTGATTTGCACGCCAGTGAAGGCAGAATATGATGTACTTTAGAATGCTATGTTATATTTAAGATCTTTGTGACCATGTTCCAGCAAATAAAGATTATTATTATTATTATTCCTCTTTATTTAATTTCATTCTCATTAATCTTATTTTATATAATTAAATCACTTTACAAAAGAAATATTTAACCATATAAAACAGGACCACGGAGACCCACCGGCATCGGGCACAGGGACCAAGCTACCGGTGGTTAGGGCTCCAGAGAGAGGAACCTCCGAACGATGCGTGTCGTGTCCAGCAATACTGCCTTCTGTATAGAGGACTTGATCCAGCCGTCTAACGAGAGCCTCTTGAGGTGGTGGTCGAGGCTCTTGGCAATGAGACCATTTACGGTCACGACTATCGGTACAATGATCGCCGAGTCAACATCCCACATGTCGACAATCTCGTGAGCCAGGTCCAAATACTTCATTTGTTTATCTTTTTCGGCTTTCACGAGATTCTCGTCATGGGGTATGGTGACGTCGATGATCATTGCAAGGCGCTCTAATCGGTCTATCACCACTATGTCCGGCTTGTTAGCCACAACAGTTCTGTCAGTAATGATAGACCGATCCCAGTACAGAGTAGCACGACCATTTTCAAGAACTGGGTCGGGCACATACCTGTAGTACGGTACTTCGGAGTCGACAAGTTGGTACTTTAAGGCAAGTTGCTGGTGGACAATCCTGGCTACTTGGTTGTGTCTATGCAAATATTCGCCGTTGGCAAGACGAGAACAACCGGATACTATATGTCTAAGCGATTCACCAGGCTGTTGACATGCCCGACATATGTCGACCGTCCCATCCCTTAGAATATACTTCCGGTAGTTGTTCGTCATGACAACTTCGTCCATAATCGCAAAGACAAAACCTTCTGTTTCGGCGAAGAGATCGCCGAAACGCAGCCAGGACACCGACGCTGGAAAATCTACGTCGGGCCCATGCAAGGCCCGGTAAAAACGTCCATGCAGCTTATTATTATTATTATTATTATTAAAAACATGCCACATTATTAGTACCCGCCTCGCGCGCTGTGCGTCGCGCAACTAACGAGAGTCATTACAAATTATACGGATATTTAAATCTTAATGTATTTTGAATTACATCATATGATTGATATTATCATTAGAAAGAGCTTGCTATGAATTTAGTGTTTCAGATTAAATTGATTTGCTCTTTAGTACATACTTAAATATTTGGTATTACAATATTGCGTTCATTGATACTATTCTTTTGTTAGATGCATTTCCAAAAGTTTATTATTTTAGGCAGCGATAGCCAAATGAAGAAACCAACAGACCCTCATGCAGAAGGTATTGGATGATAAACTAGGGGGCGCCTCTGCCTCGGCAGACGACGTGCTTCGGCTGGCGCTTTAAGCCGTCGCGTCGGTCCAGCCTGTCATGAAGATCTTTTACAGCTGTTATGAGGATTCAGTACCCATGAATATACTGATGAGTAAGTGCGGCAATAATTTACAATAAGGCTGCTATTTCTATATTCTATCTCCAGAACATCATAGTTATTTTCTTAGAAATAACTGAAGTGTCCGGATATCCATTCATTTCTATTATCACTTAAAATATACGGCCATAGCAGAGTGCTTCATGGTTGGCAGAGTAGTTATTTAACTAATTGTATAGAGTATCTACTATCTACTTATCTATCTATATAGAACTCTTGCGTTACTGACTGACTAGCATACAAGATAGAGCTGACTGGGTGACGAAACTACTGGATGCAAGAACCTACAATTTGTATTTCCCTTAAGGGCCATAAGGGTGCACTAGGAAGCGATTTCCTGAAATTCGCATGGCACCTAAAAAATCAGTTAAATTAAAATAAAATGTCCAGCCATAGCATCTTCTACTTCTTCTAAAAAATCTACTCTTTTTTATGTACATACATACATACATAGGCTCACGCCTGTTTCCTGAAGGGATAGGCAGAGACTACGGAACGCCATTTGCAACGATCCTGACATATCTCTCTTGCTTCATTCCGTCCCATCAAGTTTCTCATGCATGCTCTTCTGTTTAGGGTACTTCTGACCTGTCTTTTTCTTCTCTAATCTAGTCTAAAAAAACGTCCGCCTAGGTCTATCGTCTCTTCCTTTCGTCCTTTCGTCCTGGCCCATTCACACTTGTCTTATATATCTTCTTTGCCAGTTTTTCTTCATCCATGCTCTCCATGTGTCCAAACTATCTTAACATGCCTTTCTCGATGCTTGTCACTAGATCTTCTTTTACCCCACAACACTCTATTATCACACAATTCTTTACTCTGTCGGTCAAAGACACACCACACATTCTTCTCGGTGCTCCAATTTCTACAGCATTTATTCTACTTTCAAGTCTCTTCTGCCATACCCAACTTTCACTATGTGTACGCTTTAATATAATAACCTACTTCGCAATAGTTTATAGCCGATACTCAGGCTTCGAAAACAAGTCAGCAACTATGTTGAAAACAGTATTGAGTTGTTCAAGTAATAGCCTTTTACATCAATATTTGTGCTACATTTTCAATCAATGTTTCTTGAACTTTGAGTAATAAACTTTGTTGTTGTAGGTGAACAGTTTAACATTTTACCATTTAAACAATAGTGTTTTTGAAGGAATCAATTGATATACTTTATGTGTCAGTTTTTCTTATTTATTTTTGTATTGCTTATTTTTGTAGAACACTCGTATTTAATTTGAACGTTCTATATTGCCAGCTAAGCATCATTTTGTGTAAACTGAATTCACCAGACTTTTTAAAATATTGACATACAAGTTATTTATTGCATGTCATCAACATCATAGTATTTATTTATAACACGAATTTTAAAACATCGATATTTTAAAATGTAGTATATTTGATATGGAATTTATTATTTCTTTCCTCCATTTCTATTTTCGTTACACAGTATTATACCATAGGTAACTAAAGGCAAAAAAACGATTGCGTTAGTATTGTTCGGTACATTGAATTCAGTTCTTTTGTATGTTGCCTGAAAGACATCGAGAAGATTGATAACGAAACCTTTCTCAGCTGTCGTGACCGCGTTAATGATAATGATGGTTACCTTAAGACTGATCACACTTAGATAATGACTGGTTTCTTTACAAAAAGTTAATGGTCTTTTTTATTATGTTAAGCAAAATTTTAGGAGTGACTTTGTATCCTCAAAATTATTACAAAAGAAATATTAAATTGGCAGAGTATACCTATGTATAAACATTTAGATGCTTGTGATAGATACGTCAAAAGTCTTTAACTAACTTTGTCGTTCTCGGTACCTAGTGCTTAATTTTAAAACTTGAGGTCTGTGTGTCGTGTTGTTATTCTTTGGCACCTTGATCATTGGAGAGAGTGATACTGGTAGGTAAAGCGCGATGATATCAATATGCCATTTATTGACACTCTTTGTTCAGAATTGATGACGCATACACTGACTTGATAACTTTATTGTTGAACGATGAAACTCTTTGGTATTGTGGCTAGAATAATATATCAGACACTATTTCATTTATGTATCAGGCTACCGGAATAAAAGTAAGTAAAATTAATGTCCTACGTCATTCACAACTAGAAAATGTACACAGCATTCTGTAATAAAGCATTTGAGGTAGCTCCATAGATTGGGTTGTTGAATGTTTTCCAACAAAAAAAAAACAGTAAAAGTGGTAACAACAAGAAGAGAGTAAGTATTTGAACCTTTAAAAGTATTTATGTCATGTTTTCATGTATGATGGACTTTTTGTTTTTGTAGCAACAAGGAACAAGAACAGACTAAAGCATTGTAGTGCGATCCACGGTAATCATTTTTATTAATATTGTGCAAGTTATCTTCTGTATTGTAAACCGAGTATCGATTTTATATTAATTATATACACGTACTGAAGAGCATGCATGAGGAATCTGATGGGAGTGAATGAAGCAAGAGAGATATGTCAGAATCGTTGCAAATGGCTTTCCGTAGTCTCTGCCTCCCCTCCGGGAAACAGGAGTGAGTCTATGTATGTATATACAAGTAAACAGCTCCTACACTGAAAACATTACATTTTTATTTCACTTATAACCTCTACACTATTATTCAGTGTATCTAATTCTCTCACAGATCGAGCAGTGTCAATAACTGTAAATGTTAAGTCACATGTGATGACGTCGCTCATGTGGAATACAATTATGTGAATGGGGCACCGTGATACTTTCTTAATGTGCCCATTGTTTACGCATCACTTCAACGGGACTAACGTTAGTGCGTTTGTGATACGAATACATATAAACTTGGATGATAATACCATGTTAAAGCGGAGTGTTAAGTAAATTTTAGTGGTCATTTAGCGTTTACTTATACTATTACCATTGTACCATAATAGAGACATTATATAAATGGTTATACCCAAGTTATAAGGTCGAGTGCACATTAGGAAATAAGGTCGGCAACGCATTTGTGATCCTTCCAACTTTGCAGGTGTCTATGGGTGGTGATGATCACTTTACGTGATCCGCTTGCTCATTTGTCTTGCTATGCAATTAAAAAAGTAGACATTAAAAAGAGCTATAATATATTCAGGGTAATTTGTACGAAATTAAATAATTCTGTTAAAATCATGCACAGAGTTAAGACAAGATAACGATCTTATACTTGGCAAACGGGTTTATGATAGATCAATAATAATATAGTTATAAGGTTTAGCATAAAAAGACACGTTTTAGGAGCAAAGAGGTTTAATTACTGGCTTACTTGTGTGCCAAGCGTTGAATGTAATTTGCAGACAATCCGCTACCGCCAAGCAGTTATAAACATTGCGAATCTTTCTTATGGCGTCAATAACCATTCGAAAAAAATAATACCAAGCTACCTAGCTTATTATAAATCAAGGATTTTTCAGGTTTTTGCACAGTAGGTTGTAGGAATTGCATCGGATTTTTAAAGTTTATTTTTGTCGTGAAAATTTAATATCAGTCGTCTGTCACATATAATGTGTGCCGATACCGTATACTTTAAAGTTGTCAACACACTTACATATATCCCTGGTCGTTGAATATAACAATGAAGGAAGTACTTAACACATAAGTAGCTTCTTAAGTTTTCAATGGCCTGGCCAATTCTTTTCATTCCACATCCACACTCAACGGCTTCATAAAAATTTAAACATTCCATACTAATTTTGTAATTAAAGTGTTAACAATTTTATTTTAATGAAATGAACCAATGTTTTTCCTTAAGCTCATTTATTACAACAGTTTCCATATTATGCAATGAGGTCAAACGCCTCAACTAAGGTTACTGCTCAGTTGATTCGTAGAGTTATTGGCGAAACAAATATTGTGTAATAGATAGATAGTTTTATGAAACTTTCTTGTTTAAGCTGGATCAGCTCTCCTGGTACTGTTTGGTTTTCAAGTTTTATAAAATTTTAACCGAGTAAAACGCATGCAGATCAACATATGTAACTTTGCCACTACTCATTGTTTAACAGATAACGCGCAGCCTAAATTACTGGGTTTCGGAAAATGAAATTTGCTATGTACGTTCCTTGGGTCCCTATGAACCTTAAACAGTATCTGCTGATACAGTGTTTTGGATTCGAATAAATGTATCTGCAAAAACAGTGTCCAGAAATTTCTCCATTCGTCTATCACTGTCTTGTGGCGTAAACATCTGTATTTGATTGTATGCAGCTAAACTATCGACACCAACGTTCTGCTCTGTCTGGCTTGCTAGCCTTTAATTTCAGAACAGAGATACAAAGCTTGGCGTATTGCATTTCGTTTTATTCGTAATCAAAATACATTTACCATTCTAGAATGCGAGCAATGTATCAAGTTTTGGAGCTCCGCCGATACAAATGAAGATCCTTGTAGGTCTGCTTGCATTGATTGATGCAAACTATTACGAACCAAGGCGATTCAAGCGTGTTTGATATTAAATATCTTGCATGTAAATTAAAACATGGAATAGCCACACTGAGTTGGCACCAGTATGCCCTGTAGGTAGCATAACAATAACGGAACAAAAGGATATAAATGATAGCTTATTTTTGTAGAACACTCATATTTAATTTGAACGTTCTATATTGCCAGCTAAGCATCATTTTGTGTAAACTGAATTCACCAGACTTTTTAAAATATTGACATACAAGTTATTTATTGCATGTCATCAACATCATAGTATTTATTTATAACACGAATTTTAAAACATCGATATTTTAAAATGTAGCATATTTGATATGGAATTTATTATTTCTTTTCTCCATTTCTATTTTCGTTACACAGTATTATACCATAGGTAACTAAAGGCAATAAAACGATTGCGTTAGTATTGTTCGGTACATTGAATTCAGTTCTTTTGTATGTTGCCTGAAAGACATCGAGAAGATTGATAACGAAACCTTTCTCAGCTGTCGTGACCGCGTTAATGATAATGATGGTTACCTTAAGACTGATCACACTTAGATAATGACTGGTTTCTTTACAAAAAGTTAATGGTCTTTTTTATTATGTTAAGCAAAATTTTAGGAGTGAATTTGTATCCTCAAAATTATTACAAAAGAAATATTAAATTGGCAGCGTATACCTATGTATAAACATTTAGATGCTTGTGATAGATACGTCAAAAGTCTTTAACTAACTTTGTCGTTCTCGGTACCTAGTGCTTAATTTTAAAACTTGAGGTCTGTGTGTCGTGTTGTTATTCTTTGGCACCTTGATCATTGGAGCGAGTGATACTGGTAGGTAAAGCGCGATGATATCAATATGCCATTTATTGACACTCTTTGTTCAGAATTGATGACGCATACACTGACTTGATAACTTTATTGTTGAACGAAGAAACTCTTTGGTATTGTGGCTAGAATAATATGTCAGACACTATTTCATTTATGTATCAGGCTCCCGGAATAAAAGTAAGTAAAATTAATGTCCTACGTCATTCACAACTAGAAAATGTATCGGGCTTATAAATTTAGTAAGGTTGAGGGTATGACACTTTGTAGAGAAGAACATTAAAAATTGGGCAAGTGCGAGTTGGACTCGCGCACGATGGGTTCCGTACCATCATCTATAAAAGAAAATCACGTTCGTTGTATGTATACTTAAATACTTTTTAAGTTTCTACCCGTAAATTAAGATCGAGTAACAATTTGAATAAAAATCACGTTTGTTGTGTGGTACCCCCCCCCTTATTATTAACTTTATTTTGAAAGGTAATATAACTACACATTCTGTGAAAATTTAAAGCGTTTACCTGTTACAGTTAGTAATTTTGAGCAAAAAATCCGAAAAAAACTTTTTTTGTATGGGACCACGCCTTAATATTTTCATTTTTTTATTTTTAGTATTTTTTGTTATAGCGGCAACCGAAATACATAATTTGTGAAAATTTCAGCTTTCTAGCTATCACGGTTTATGAGATACAGCCTGGTGATAGACAGACATACGGGCAGACAGACAGACAGCGGAGGCCTAGTAATAGGGTTCCGTTTTTTACCTTTTAGGCACGGAACCCTATAAATGAAGATTTAAAATGTCTAATCCATTTAACTGGCACTAGGTTTCTTATTAAAGAATATGCGCTATTTACCACGTAATCAAGGGATTTTTGCGATTATATTAATGCCACTACTGCCTCAGTGGTCCAGTGGATAGCGTATGCGACTGCTGATCGGAGGTCCTAGGTTCGATTCCCGGGTCGGGCAAAAGTGTTACTGGGTTTTTTCGAATTCTCAGTAGCAGCACGAAGTCTTGTGATGTGCAAAACAAGTTCTTGGCGAGGCTACGCAGTTTGGTGTTATACCGTATTACCTAACACAGTGCCTATATCTGTGAATTGTCTTAGCACTTCTGGCCCAGGCTTTATATTAAACAAATAAAGTGTCATAAAATCTCGAGGGAATAGTAATAAAACTGTAATTCCACAGATCATAATAGTCGTTTCAGGATGTATAAAGAAAGCAAAGTTCTTAACTTTTAGAGGTCATGTTGTAATGTAATATTGTACTAAGTATATTACCGTGGTAATGAAGATCAGAGTTTTATTAACATAAATAATATTGTTATTTAATAAACATTGTTCGCATATTGAAACAAATGTCTGTATTTTGAATCGCTATCATGGTGTAATATACTTTGAAAACAAATCGGTAATCCACATTCGTATCGAGCTTAATTAAAATGTTACAATCACTGATATCTTACGGTGTTTATTTGTTTCATAGTTTATTAGTAGTAGTACACTATGGCTGACGTATCATGGCGGGTCTGAAGCTAGCCTTTGCGAATTACCGCGCATGTATAGTCGTGTAGAAAACTGTTAGTGCCAGAGTTTATACAATTTATATACAAGTAGTATTATTTTATGCTGAATGAACCTCACCTGACAATAGTGGCAGATATTTTAACCGGAACATACACAATTTTCACTTTTACGCTGGTGGCTGCTCTGCTATTTGTTGAGTGTTTGGTCGAAAATTCGTTCACAATCATGGTCTTGTGCGAAGGCGCATTATCGTGGTGCAAACCTCTTTTGGGACTAGCCGACCGGCAACATGTTTCCATACCCAAATGGTTAGTTAAAATGGTACTGATCTACTCGTGAGATACAGAAAGTACGGCGGCTATCTCTCTCAAAGTTGAATGACGATTTTCAGACACTGTTTCCTTCAATTTTGCGATGTTAACTCCAGTGGCAGACGTTGATGGCCTACCAGAGCGAGGCAAATCTTCCATTACAACTTGACCACTTTTAAACGCTTTGTACCACTCATAAGCATGAGGTTTTGATAAAGTCAATTCACCATAAGCCTTTTCTATAACATTTTCATTGACTCCGAACATGAAATTCCATTGGCGATGCAAAATTTACGAAAACCTATTTGTTCGATGTTTTTGTCCATTATGAATGTACATTTTAATATATTAAATAAAATTTTGCGTAATATATGATGTGCCTGGTACAGGTTCATTATTCAGGGTAATTCGTTGCTCTCACTTTCAGACTTGGTTTCCGAATCTAAACCTGTGTTAATGATAAGCAATCATATACTCGTTTTCGATGTCTATTACTTTTCTGCATAATGCACTTCCCTCCTCTTGCCCCATGATATTTACTTTTTCCCGGATGAGCTCCATTGTACGGGTTACGCTCCAGTCCAAACTTTTAGCGGCTACGTGTCCTTTAATAGCAGCCCACGCCATCTCGATGGGGTTCAAGTCAGGGTGATATGGGGGTAAACGAAGGACATCCTGATTGTGTTTTTTAAACAATTCGTCTATTACGAAACGTTTATGTACGTCTATGTTCTTTTTTATGAGATCATACAATTGTGGTTTGCGCATGTCCTTTTCAAAGGGTATCATTTTCATTTTATAGAAACCAAAATCAGTATGACAAAGCACTCGGGTTCTTTATTTATACCACCAACCACACATGATAATATAAACAGTGCAATATTAAACTAAGGTCTACAAGCAGTACTGGATACGATGTTGTATCAACTAGGATACTGAAAACCGTGTCTACTAAAATATCAAATCCAATGAGCCACATAATTTTCGGTATTATGCAGAATGTAGTTCCCACGGAATTAAAAAGGACCATAATAAAACGGCTCTTTCAGAAACATGATAATCATAGTATGACTCGTTACAGATCTATAGCATTGATTCCAGTCATATCAAAAATATTTTAGAAGGTTATCCATAAGCCTGGTGAATAATCGGAAACAAAAGAAACATGTCTGAATGCTGCAGTATTCGTTTTTTTTTTTAATTGCGTAATAAACACATTTTTTAAGCCGCAATTAAGAATGCGCGCGTGTTGTATTCCAAATAAATAGGTATTTGGAACATGGCACGCATGGTATGCACCCATGGATAAGTATCTAAAGGTGCAAAGAACCTCTATAGATCATTATCTAAAAATATATTTTTTGTATATTTGCATTATGATAAAAGTTTTATGACTAAAGTTGTAGATAATTTAATTTGCAACAAAAATCTCGTTCACATATTCTTTGTGCGGCCAATAGTTTACCAGATAATCCAGAAAACTATCTGCATCTGCACTTTTTCCAAGATGGCGGCCGAGGTTCAAGAGGTACGTCTCCACAAATTTTAATCAAGCTTTACAATAGCCCTTCCTACACATCCGTAAAATAAAATTGTATTGTCTGATAAATGCAACCCCAAATGTAACTTTTTAATGGACTATAAATACTTTTGTCATCGTCTGTACTCAATACAGAGATAGTAACACGACTACTAACGTATGACAGAGACACATTATATCGCACCGAAAACTTCAAAAGTAAAAAAGAGGTGTCCAATGTACGTGTTTGACGCTCAATTTAATCGATTTTTATTGATATCGATTAAAATTAATTAGAAAAATATACGTGTATTCAATTACATAATATAAAGATTTAAAATATGTTCCAACTCTTTTCATTTAAAGTCATCGTTAATAGATAACTGATATACCTAAGTAAATCTGGTCTAAGCTGAGAAAATAAATATTAGTTTATTACTAAAAACAAAATCTCACTATATTGCTCGGTTTAATAAACCTATTTTATTTAATACCTTATAGTATTTTGATTATTATAAATGAATTCAAAATCAATTATAAAACTAATCGATTACAATTTATGTTTGAATAAAGTATTAATTTGTATTTACATAAGGTGCATCACTGGCCTAGACAACTGCCCCGCACCCCGCTTTATGACCCCGCGTAGTTCCTAAAAAAGATTATTGCGCAGCTTTCTGTGCAAACTTCAGATCCGCCATCGTAAAACGGCTGTACTATACATGTATTCGTACAAAAGGATTGGCTCCGTATCACATACGACGATCAAACGATTAATATATTTTGCCTAACTTTACAATTTATTCCATTAATAAACGCTACTTGAATAAATCAAATCGCTGTTAGAAAAGTCATAGATGGGAACTACAGGCTTAACAAAATGTCAAATTATTAACATGGAATATTCATATCTACTATAAAAATGATTACAACAGTGAATAATTCTGAGCACTTTCACCCTTACAGTCTGCGAATCGAGGGCATGTGAATAAACGTGAAATTTATTCAAGAGGAGCAGCGAGTCAGTGATGCAACAAAGTTTAGCAATTTATGGCTCGAGTACGTGCGGTTCTCCCGCGTGGCGTGTTGTTATTAAAAACTCATAACTAGCAGGAGAATATACCACACACCAAAAATATTTCAAATCGTTTTGACCCACGTAACTTTAATGCCAAAAATAATACGCGTAAATCTGTATATGTCGATTGCAGATTCACATATAGCTTATGATGTTTAATTATGATCCTTATGCAAATAGTATACATGTATGTAGGTATTGTTTTATTTTAAGTATTGTTTAACAAAAACACAAAAAGAACTAAGCTACAGGTGCCTAGTTATGACTTGACTATGACTACAGGTTATTAGTGAGACGAGTCAAGCTGCAGCCTATATAGCAAATTATAAATCATGTTCCGATAATAACAAGCTTTCTCTCCACGGACCACATAAAGAGAGAAAATATGTTAAGTTTTGATGAATTAAATTCAAAGTTGTGTGTGCGTATGTATATATTCTAAGATTATAGGAGTATCTCAATTTCTGTATCGGTGAGTTACTTTGGCGGTGACGCATTTTTAACAATCATGGTTCTATAGCACTTCGATTTTGTCCTTTCTTACACAAGGCAGAGTTTTACCGCACAATACGGATTTTTGGAATTTCACTGGACAGAATCGCGCCTATTGCATGAAACTGGCACTGTGCCTAAATCTACTTCAACCCCTGTCACAAACACTGACAACGTATTAAATCCTGTATAGCTGAAAACCGTTGTGGTTTTTTATCAAAGTAGTTGAACAGATTTTTTATCAGGTTATATAATAATTATTTACAATTTCAGCAATGACAAACAAAATCGGATTTTTGGTTGTTTCGAGAATGATTGATCTTTTTGTCCATTCCTAGAATCTTTGTGAGGTCACCGAGGCCATACATAATTTATGCTTATTGCGCGAGTTGTATTTTTGCATAGGAAATGAATAAAAGTAGGAAGTTAGCTATTACTTAGTAATTTACAAAGAAATATGCATATATATCTCTATAATATCACACACTCTGCTGCCCCTACTACTTCAGATATTATTTTAAAATAATATTTAATCTGTGTGCAGAATAAAGCTCTGCACAACAAGTTATCCCTGAAACAAGAAATTATTTTAAAATTATATTAAGTTTTGCAAATACAGGCTGATAACAAATTAATGTTTACCTTATTCTGACAAAATATACATATAAATTATATGCGTTAATTAAAGGCATAGTTACACACTGTGCATAACGTTCAGTCTTTGTGAAATAAACGACGTACGTTGCATTTTATTTCTGAGAATGAAAGCTCCATTAGTAGCTCATTACACAACTACACCTCAATTAATTCTATTTACACCCTTATCCGCTCAAAGTAACCGCTTTAATTTGACATTTATCGCTGAAGCATCACGCGGTCGTTATCGGACCACCCGTGAAGCAAGGCCACTTGCCGTGCTACCTTAAACCTAAACTTACGACTCGTCACTCGGGTGTTTATATTTGAAGTGATGTTTCTATGAAAGTAGATTAAATAAGCTTTAATGTTTAAATGGTGACTGAATGACGGAATGTTTATTTTATGCGACCCGCCGAACTTGGAAAAATGGCATATATTTTTTATTTAATGAAAATATATAGATAAGGTTACATTTATGCTATGAATTATTGTTTTAATATGAGTATATAAATAAACCTATCTATGATATATAACTACGTGACTGGTGAGAGGCCGGGAAACGGCCGCGTCAAAAAAGTGCCTGACTGGCGAGAGGCCGGGAATCGGCCGATCGTTATAATCGCATTTTTTATTTCCTTCTTTATTTTAAGCAGTTTTATGATTAAAATGTATAATTACGTAAGGATATTTATATACCAATCTGTAGGAAACCTCATGAAGAATCTAAATATATATATATGTTAGCAGAAATTCATAAAAATCACCGAGTAATCAACAACAGAATGGAGCCCCCCCCCCCGTCGCGGGTTACCCCGCGCGCAGGGCGCGCCAGACGCGGGGGGTGGCAGCATGCAAGTAGCGCCACGTGACTGGATAATACTCCTATAAATCATGAGATATTGGCTTTCGAAAATTTTGGCGGGTATGGCGGTCTTTTTGGCGAGAAAAAGTAAACAATTGTGCAAAGTCCAACAAGAATAATTCTTATCGGATTCTTATCAGATATAGTTTTCTTAATTGGAAATCTAGTTGAAAAGAAACTTATCTAGGTTTGAATCTGATATATAACAAAAATATATGTTTTAAAAAATAAAATACGAAAATTGGCGGCAATTAACAATCATTTATATTTTATATTTTTTATGTTTAAAAGTAAAATGTTTCTTTCCATTATATTTATTTTTCCTGAAAATAAATTAAATTCCCTTTCTAACCATGTACATTACTTATATACCTCCCATAATAAAAAACGACGAGAATTATGAATATGTTAGAAATATAATAGCGCGCTCGAAAATGGCAGGAAATTATTATACCGGGCGCGCTTTATACCGCTCTTGCGTGGGCTTCAAGTATATAATTTGGTGTTAATTAATATCTTTCGAAAGCTTATTTAATAACGCGTCTTTTGATATACAATATTAACTTAATAAATAGAAACATCACCATTCTTTCAACGAAAATATTACGCACCCGTACTTAGCTCGAAAGCCTAGCCTCGAAAGTGGCCAAAATACATCTACGGGTGTCCTGAGATGCCTCGATGGTGGCCAAAATGCTTTGAGGGGTTATTATCTTAATAATTATGAGCTTTGAAATTATGTGACCACCGTAAGTGTCAATTAAAGAACAATGGCCAAATATCTATAGGAGCTGTACCTGAACTTTTTTCCATGTAAATTAACAAACTATAGTGCGATTTGTTTGTATTCATGTATTAAACACTATTCCGTCAGAAAATGGCACGCAAGAAGCCAGAATAATTAAATATTTATTAAAATACTTTGAAGGTTAGAATCTACAAATAAGTTACCAAATAGGTTTCAACAGCTTTACGCTCATCAAAATGATTTATTTATGTTTTTAGCTATTTAGTATGTGAATAAATATAACTCTTAACCCTTGAGGTGCGATCAAACTAAAGGCAAAGTGCCACAAGTGCAAAGGGTCACGTTGCTGCAAATTTTCATTGGCATAGGTTACCGGAAAAAAAATTATAATGACACCTTAATATAATTATATCACATAAATTGCATATCATTGTGTTGGTTATAAAATCAGCTATGATAATAATAACATAAATTACTACTAAATACTCACCTTTCCGGCAAAACAAGCTTACAAACTTAGAAGTTTGTTATTTTTCACTGGTTCGCACAAACATTTCATCACATATTAATGAATTTCATTACTTGTTTGGTTCATAAACACAAAAACATTATCACATACACCTTTAGGTTTTCACACAATACATTATTTATTTGTAATAAATGAATCTAACGCCACTAAAAAAATTATAATCCGAACGCGTAACAAAAAGTTCGCCGTGCCGGGCCGCCATGTTACTGTAGCGAACACTGTGGCTGTGAATTATTTACCATTTGAAACACGATAACTGTGAAAACGTACAACAATACTAGTATTTAATTGCTAAAATATGTTTTCAGATAAATAATCTGGGTAATTTTATGTCTTTCATAACTATTAAAAGAGTATTTATCATAAAACTATTACGAAAATAGCATGTTTCAAGAGTAGAAATAGCCGTTCTTAAAAGTTTTTGCCTTTTATCACTGTATTTCTTGTCTCTGTCACGAATAATGTCACTTCACGATTAATATTTATTTATTTCTGAGTAAATCTATATAAGTATCTTTATAAAATATTCACCGGTTTCTTCCACAAGACAACTTTTATTATAAAGATCGCGGAACAAACACAACAATGGCGGACGCTTTCGCAACTGAGACACAGATAATTATATTTCAATATTTTTTGGCACGTTTTGTTTCCCTCACCCTTCTAAAACGATTTAGTTGCATAGAATATGAACTATTCTAATAGTTACTACTTTTGTTTCTTGGTTTAAGTAAAACAAAACGTAAAAAATCCGCGACCAATATGAGGTCTTTTTTAGAACACGACCATGCGTGCTGTAAACACATGGGACCACTTGAATTAGAGCACGACCGTGCGTGCTGTAATCACGTGGGGGGTTAAACACCCTTCAACCATACCGGCTTATATTACAGAAGGTATTACCTACATGTTACCAAAAGACCCCAATGATTCATCTAATCCAGCAAAATATAGACCTATAACCTGTTTGCAAACAATTTATAAGATAATGACGGCTTGTATTACACACATTATTTACAAACGTTTAGAAACACAGAACATTTTAACAGAAGAGCAAAAGGGATGCAGAAAATTCAGTCTAGGATGCAAAGAACAGTTAACAATAGACTTTATAATACTTAAACAGGTTCAACGAAAAAGAAAAGATGATACATCGATTATAAAAAGGCGTACGATTCAGTGCCACACTCCTGATTATTACAAGTCTTACACATTTATAAAATGCATCCGCAAATTATCAACTACTTAAGTAGCATAATAAAAAAATGGAATACAAGGTTTCATCTAAATACACCTACAGGAACGGTTGAAACTCTGAACTTATTAAAATCCAACGAGGTATATTCCAAGGAGACTCTCTCAGTCCCCTATGGTTTTGCCTTGCACTTAATCCTCTCTCTAACAAACTAAATGCCCTGAGGCCCGGGTACCAACTTGAGTACGAGGATACAACATTTGAATCAGAGAACATATTTTATCAAAACTGTAAAATCAACCACCTTTTATATATGGATGATATTAAATTATACTCATCCTCATCCGACGAATTAGTTGAGTTGGCTAACATCACGGAACAGTTTGCAAATGATATAGCCATGGAGTTTGGTATTGACAAATGCAAAATTAATTCAATAAGAGCAGGAAAAAATCACATACACTCATATCAATTACAGACAGGTGAAACTATAGATTCATAAGAAGAAAACGAGACATATAAATACTTAGGATACATACAGGCTAAACAGATTCTTGATAAAGTAATAAAAACAACACATAATATGCAAATTAAACATAGATTAAAAACGATATTCAACACACAAATATACGCAAAACACACTATAAAGGCTATTAACACTTACGCTATTCCCATTCTTACATATTCTTTTGGCATTATAAATTGGAATAAAACCGACCTCAAAAATTTACAACGAATTGTTAATACCACTCTGACAAAACATAGAAGACACCATACAAAGGCTGACACTACCGCGAGCTGAAGGGGGACGGGGCACAATAGATATCACAAATCTCCATAACAAGCAGATAACCACTTTAAGAACATATTTTAATGCTAAAGCTTCTAATTCAAATCTACACAAGGCAATAGTATTTAGTGATAAGAAACTTACTCCATTAAATATGGCTGATAAAACTCCTCAACCTACTGAAAAACAGACAGACTGACAAACAAAAATCGCTGAACGGACCCAAAAGTCACTACATGGGAGACACAGGCAGGACCTCAATCAATCTAACGTCGACAAGTTAGTGTCAAACGAATGGTTAAGGCGTGGTGAACTCATCCCTGATACAGAAGGGTTTATGATGGCGATCCAAAATCAGATGATAGATACTCACAATTATCAGAAACACATAATGAAAGCTTCCATACCAACTGACATATGTAGAAGATGCAATAGTTCCTCAGAGAGAATCCAGCACATTACAGGAGCTTGTAAAGCAATAGTCCAAACAGATTATAAACATAAACATGACCAAATAGCTAATGTAATCCACCAAAAACTGGCAATTAAATATAAATTGATCACCACACCACCAGAGCCATACTACAAATACCAACCTGAAACTGTTCTCGAAAACACTACTCATAAATTATACTACGATCAAGCTATTCTAACAGACAGAACGACACACTACAACAGACCAGACATCACTTTATTAGATAAAATAAATAAGACTTCCCAAATTATTGATATAGCCGTACCAAACACTCACAATCTACAGAACACCATAACCGAGAAAATTTCCAAATATACCGACCTAAAAATTGAAATAAGTCGCATGTGGCAACTTCAGAATGTCGCAATAGTTCCTATTGTATTGTCAACAACAGGTGTTATACCTAAACAGCTACACCAATCACTAACAACACTCGATTTACCACCCTACACTTACCAAATTCTACAGAAAGCGGCTATATTGAACACCTGCAGGATTGTCCGAAAATTTCTGCAGAACGAAAATGAAACCACATTAGTTCCCTCACACACTGGACCAACAAACACTCATAATAGAACACAACATCAAGAGCAGACACAAACATAGACTTATCATTCTTCCTAGGGTAGCACTTGGCTTTGGCCCGTACTATTCTAAATATCCGGCAAACAGCCGGGTTACAAAAAATGTATGAAGAAAATAATAATAATTCCTACAATGCGAACCAGACAGTACACAACCTCTAAACATTAATACCGCCCACACCTTACAGCCTAACACTCAACCCATATCTGATACTCACTTGGCTAAGGCCCGTAACATCAGTCTGTCACCGGTTAGTTAACCGAGAAAAGAAAAGGAAAAAAAGAATAATAATAATAATAATTTGGTAACACTAAAACTGTCAACATGCTTATTTGTACCATTTTTTTTTAAATATTAATATTTTACAAATATCCTCTCATCCATAGTGCAATAGTATATCTAATCTAAATTATAATAGAAAACACAAGTAACGCAAGAAAACACCTGATAAAAAACAACATAAATATAGAAATAGTGAAAATTTTATACAATGACAGCCGTTACGTTAAACAATATGACAGATCAAACAATGAAAATATGTACAAAAATTAAGATAAAAATACATTAGCATATTGACGAGAGCCAAGAAACGTAGAGCACATCCAACACCTCCGAACTCGTCGCTCAGCTCCGCCTCGCAGCCGTCGGAACCTGTACCAGTAACGTCGACAGCTGCAGTTGCGTCGAGCTCCAGCGACGAGTATTTATCTCCGCCGTCGACACCGTCACCTGCGCGGCGGCGTGGGAGAGGCCGGCCACCAGCTTGCTTAGGACCTCGGGGCCCACCGGCCCCCCGCTGCCGGTGGTAATGTGCAGCGCATGAAGTGGACGTCATCCATAAACGAACAAGTCATGCGCGCATATTTTGGGGTGACAGAGGGGGGCACTAACCTCACAGCTGCGTACCGTAGTCGCATGCTGTCTATGTTTCAGGCCTTGGAACCAAGCATTTGCTTGGCTCAACGACTATCGGATCAGGTATGGGTTATCCAGCGCAGTGGCAAGTTGGATAACGCCGTGCTTGATAGGATTCGCTCAGAGTACTTACCTTCGAGCCATGCCAATCCCGTCCGGCCCACACTAACACCGACACCGAGCGCACCGCCAATGGGTGGCAGCGCCGTCAGGGAGGAGGATGACATGGCTGATAATGTAAGTACCCAGTGCAATGAGGAGGTCAAGGACGCTTTGGAATGTGCGATTAGGGACTACCGGTACACGCCATCATCTATTAGGCCTCGCCTACCGCGGTTGCCTATGCATAGGCGAAATATAGCGCTGGTAAGTGCTCTTGACTCGTTATTATCAAATTATTTAGATAATAGTGAGGATCTCGGTGATACGATTTCAATCTTGTACTGTACCGCCGTGACAGCTTGTTGTATAGCTGGTGTAAAGTTTCTTGAAACTGATACCGCTGTATGACAAAGATCTGCTGTTCCGGCGTGGCAGTGCAGGATTGAGCGACGTATTGCCGAGGCAAGGGCACTTATTGGCATGCTGATCTGTTTTAGGGAGGGGAATACAAGCCTAGGGTAATAAGCTTTGTGAAACGGGCTTTTTCGGGGACTAATATTAGTCCTCAAGATTATATAGCCCGGGTCACAGAGCGTATTGACTACCTAAAACATAAAGTCTATGCATGGGCAAACCGAATACGTAGATATAAAAATACGTGTGGACCGGTACGTCATTAATCGTACATTCCAGAGGGACCAGAGGTGGGTACAAGAAGCTGGGAACGACCAGATCAATGTGTGACTAATGTGCAGCAGCCGGATGCGGACGCCACAGTCATGTTTTGGCGTAGCATCTGGTCGATGCCCATTGGTCATACAGAAGGTGATTGGAAGCAAGATGCCGAACGTTCATGCGAACATATTCCTGAAATGGAATGCGTGGCCATTTCTAGCCAGGATGTTGCAAGCAGTCCGTCTATTATCTAATTGGAAATCTCCAGGCTTGGACGGGCTGCACAATTTCTGGCCGAAGTGGCTACGTAGTTCGCATGAACGCTTGGCATCTCAATTCCAATCAGCCATAGAATCTGGGTCGTTGCCATCATTTATGACGACTGGAATTACCCATCTGCCCCACAAGACAGGCAGTACTAGCGAGCCCGGCAACTATAGACCTATAACATGTCTACCTCGGTCTATAAACTTCTTACATCTATTCTGAGAGCTAAAATAGCTAAACATGTTGAAGACAATTCAATTATGTCAGCCTCTCAGAATGGATGTAGGAAGGGTACTCGCGGTACTAAGGAGCTCCTCTTCATTGACATGGCCATTAGCCAACATGTTCGCCGTAACCGAAAGGATCTGGTGGCATGTTGGATCGTCATCACTAGCCTTTAACAGTCCACTGCTGGACTAAGCCTCTCCTTTGAAAGAAGGAATTGGCCTACTATACCACGCTGGCCAAACGGGTTGGTATAGGGTTTGTATCAAGTTTTCCTTCTCATACAGTGCTCTGCACAATATGCACCCTCCGTCGGCTCTTCCACACCATTGACATCCATGGGATGATAAGGGGTGGTGACATTCCATATTCTTAATCCGTCACCACACATGTTGGATAGATTATAAGAAAGCGTATGACTCCGTGCCGCATACATGGCTTTTGAGGGTGCTAGAGTTGTATGAAGTAAATATTACTCTACGCACCTTCTTCAAGTCATGTATGGGGCAATGGAATACGATTCTTTGCTATCCAGGATGCCGAAAGATCCAGGAGGACGGCGAACGTATTAAAATTGAGTGGGGTATTTTTCAGGACGACAGTCTGAGTCCCCTTTGGTTTTGCTTAGCAATGAACCCTATCTGTACATTACTGGAGGGTTCAAGGTTAGGCTTCAGGTTACAGAGAGGCGGTCAGGTCATATCTCACCTGCTGTACATGGATGACCTGAAGTTATTTACCCAGTCTGATGCCCAATTGCTAGATTTACTAAACTTAACCCAAAACTTTAGTAAGTCTATCTTTAGTATATCTATCTTTAGTATATATGGAGTTTGGTGTGGATAAATGTGCTGTCATTCATGTAAAGCAGGGCAGGATGGTGGAATCTGCGGGGATCCAACTCTCAGATTCCATTAACGTAAGATCGCTTCTCTTGACTGACACCTATAAGTACTTGGGTATGTCACAGGCTTTAAGTATCAATGAAGCTGACATGAAACAATCAATTGCAACAGCGTTTCTTTGGCCGTCTGAAAAAAGTATTAAAAAGTCTTTTATCAGGTGGCAATAAGGTTTGTGCTTGCAACGGTTGGGTCATGCCCCTTCTGCTATACTCCTTTGGCATACTCAAGTGGACTCAGTCTGAATTGGACGCCCTGGACAGAAGAGTCCGCACATTGTTGACGGCATATCGTATGCATCATCCTCGTTCATCTGTGATGAGTACATTGTACATCCCGCGGAAGTGCGGGTGTGGTGGCTGGACCCGATGTGGACCTATTAGCCTCGATGAACTGTCTACGCTTTGGTGACCTCTTTGGGGAAACCGAAGGGTTTATTTGTGCAATTGCTGACGAAGTTATCAAGACGAATAATTACCGGAAATATATCCTGAGGAATGGCACTACTGATATTTGACGTGCGTGTCATCAGCCCGGCGAATCCCTCAGGCATATTGTTTCCGGTTGTTCACGGCTTGCTAACGGCGAGTACTTGCACAGTCATAATCAAGTAGCCAGAATCATTCACCAGCAATTTGCTCTGAAGTACAAACTTGTAGGCATCGAGGTACCGTACTACAGGTATATAGCAGAGCCAGTTCTCGAAAATGGCCATGCCACATTGTACTGGGATTGATCTATCATCACAGACAGGACTTTTGTAGCCAACAAGCCTGATATTGAGGTCATGGATCGATCAGAGCGCCTCGCAATAATTGTTGATGTCACCATTCCTCATGACAATAATCTCGTGAAAGCCAAGAAAACAAACAGATTAAATATCTGGACTTGGCTCACGAGATTGTCGACATGTGGGATGTGGACTCGACAATTATTGTGCCGATAGTTGTAACAGTTAATGGTCTAATAGCCAAGAGCCTCGATCGTCACCTTAAGAGGCTCGCGTTGGGTGATTGGGTCAAGGGCCTGATGCAGAAAGCAATACTTCTCGACACGGCACGTATTGTGAGGAGGTTCCTGTCTCTGGAGCCCTAACCACCGGCAGCTTGGACCCTGTGCCCGATGCTGGTGGAACCCTACGGTTATTTTTATATTTTTAAATGTATGTTTTTTTTTGTAAATTACATACAAAAATACATAGTCTCACGCCTATATCCCCAAAGAGGTAGGCAGAGGTGTATTTCTACACCCACTTTTCACCGGATATACTATAGTCCCACGTAATAAAGGGCGAGCCTATTGCCGTACCGGGCACATTTCCAGACTCCGTGCTGCTACTGAGAATTTCGTCACAGAAAAACCCAATAACACTGCCTGACCCAAGAATCGAACACGGGACCTCCCGATCCCACGCGCACATTTATGCCGCGAGACCAACGAGGCAGTCGTATAGGGTTTGATGTCGAGTTTTCCGTCTCTATATGAAGATGCTATTTGCATCGTGTTATCCCTTAGTCGCCTCTTACGACACCCACGGGAAGATAGGGGGTGGTGACACTTGCATTCTATGCCGTCAACCACACGGCTAAAATATTTTTTATTTAAAAATGTAATTTTAAATTGAATGATGATGAATAAAGTAGATAATCCATACCTAAAAGCTACTATCGTCACCCTGGACACTGGCTATTATGAAGATTGAATTAAAATCTTTATTACTATAAACATTTATACATTCTAGGAATTTAAACTTTCGTGATCAATATCAATACTTTTTCCTGTTTCTACGGGATATAAACCACGTACCTTTGTTTTGAGTAGATGATGCTTCGGCACTGTGGCAAGCGTCATGTTCACGGATTTACATCCGTGTACAATCCCGTAAAAACAGTAAAAAGTACTTATACATTCATGAAAGCCCTGTTTCACCACCTCCAAGTTAGCGGTACCTTACAGGTAAATTGAAAATTAAAACAAAATATGTATATATAATGATAATACAATAATATATGAACGAAATACGGTTATAACGAAATATTAATTTATTTGCCAAGTAGTTTTACCTGAACTTATTGGTCAGTGGAGAATGTTTTGTTCAAATAGTTAAATACAAAATTAATATGACGACGTAGGTATATAGGACAGTCTGAGAATAAACCCACAACAAAGTTGGAGAAAACACTGCAAACTTCATTGCAAAGTACTTATTATATAATATTTAGTATTAATGCCAAACTAACGTAAGAAAAGTACTTACGTAAGAAGTTAACAACTCTGTGCACCAAATAATACACAACACGTTAATGTAGAGCTGAATGAAAACATGTTACATGGAATAAGGATAACGAATTCAGAGAAAGCGACCGATGAATTTGATTATGTAATCAATTCATTGAATTGCCTTGTGTCTGTATAAATTTAACTTGTTTTCTGTTTTTACCCTTCGGCGGATGAAAACAGAGAATAAGTAGAAACTTGCTAAGAAATTTAGAAATAAAAGACGATAGGTAATTTATTTAATGTGCACAATTAAGTTTCGGGAAAATTCAGTCATGACAAGGTATACAAGAATAATTCTTCTTATGGCTGGATTAATTGAATTGAGAAAATTAAATTCGGGATAATTAGACCTATTAAATGTGTAGCAATCATAAGTACATATGTATGTACGTATGTAACCTTAATTAAAGTAAAACATCTAAACAGCTAGGAATACACTGGTCTCACCCGTTGTTAGTAATTTACGAATAATTCACCAAAGGGCATTCAATATTCAGTAGAGTTATTTGGAGCGGGCGAAAACAGTCATTAAACGATAAAGCTTTAATTAACTGAATATAAGAGGCTCACGATCATTAAATTTACTTGCTTTGCTTAAATCAGCTCATCTTATAGTAAACTTAATTCCCTGTTAATCAAACTACAGTAAAACTTCAATAAATAAGATTGAGAATATTTATATAATTAAAGGATGCCGGGAAATGTCAAGTAGTATACCTTCAATTTCACACAGTACCTATCTAAAGACCGATTCTTGTATTTTGACAAACACTGACATCATAATATTTAGAATTAAATACAATTTGATTTTGAATTGGCTGACAATTATTATCGGTATCCTGGTACAATAACTACGAAATTCAATATTTGAACTATATATAGAGCTGTAGATTTTAGATTCGTTTTTGACATAAGCTAAATATTTCAAACACGAATTTCGAATCTCTAAATACATGTATGGATCGAATATTGAAAATGGCCGTAAGTGTCATTAAAGTCTAATTTTACACAATATTTAGATTGACGATCGAATTTGACACTTTTTGCTCAACTAACGGTCTAGTCGCGATATCATTCAAGTATTAGTTAATTAACAAAAGTATCATTTATAACATCGAAACTGCATTTCGAACAAATATAATTACAAGAATTAGCTTTCTGAAATCGATAATTTTAGATCTTAAAAAATATGTAAGAGATTTCTATTAAGTGACACAAACACACAAGCAGATAAAAAGGGCCAATTTCATTCGTAGTTTTATCTAATTTCCGGCAGTAGTCCACTTCGTTAGAGGCAAACAAAGGTTTGCTATAGAGAAAGGCCAGAGCTATTCCTTTGTGAATACTAGCGGGCCTCTAAGTTTTGCTTTCAACTAAATATTGGGCGCAGTTTATGTTCGCGGTTTTCTTATCTCACTTTATTTCATTTGCAGTAACTTTCAGCGAAATAAGGTCCTTTGGGTGGTTTTGTCATAAGTAATGTGCGGTATAGCGCTAAAGGGAAGGCTAAATATGTATTGCGTATTCAAAATGAAGTGTGTATTTAGTTAAAGAGTTAGTATGAGCTAGACTCATGTATTTTATTATTTTACTAGAGGACGCCAGCAGCTACGCCTGCATTTTTTTTTAATTTACCCGTTTTGGCTGATCCCGTGGGAATTTCGGGAAATCCCTTCTTAGTGCACCCCTACGGTCCCCAAGCAACATACATGCCAAATTTCAGCTTCCTGCGCCCAATAGTTTCGGCTGTAGCGTGTCTGTCAGTCAGTCAGTAACGCAAGGATTTTATATATTAAGATTGTATAATTTACAAGAATTTACAGTTTTAGCTTTACTTCCTTTTTTACTTCTCTAGAGTCGCTTTGATATAATTATCCGCTTGGATGAATGCGCCGTTATCTTACAATTGCCGTCGGGTGCACCCCGATAGCTTATAATGGCCGCCGCCGCGCGAAACATAAACAATTTTAGTCGACTCGTATATAACACGAATCTGCACTGAAGTGATTTTTTTCTTAAAGCTTATGAATTACTCTTTCAAATGTTAACAAGTGTCTGTTGATATTTGGTTTCTAAATTATTATACTTAGTGTCAAACATTGACGAGCGTTGAAAACACGTTTATATTAACTTTGAACGGGTTTATATTAAAAAGTAAATCGGTGACATATGTATTTTATGACTTTTATCGACGTAATGGTTATATCTGCATACGATAAATTAAAAAAATCACAACATTTTAATAATTAAAATAATTTTATCAATTTTCAATTGGCGCGAAATTTTTGGCGACGGCGGGACAGCACGGGAACAAAACTTTGAACGGGTCTATATTAAAAAGTGAATCGGTGACACATGTATTTTATGACATTTTTCGACGTAATGGTTATATCTGCATGCGATAAATTAAAAAATATCACCACTTTCTAATAATAAAAATAATTTTATCAATGTTCAATAGGCACGAAATTTTTGCCGACGGCGGGACCGCACGGGAACAATTGACGTTTTGTGTAATGGTTTATTTAATCTAAATAAACCATTACATTGCTGTTGCAATGTTTTTTAGCTAGGAAATGTATTGAAGTAAGAAGTTAAACAAAGAACAAGGCAAGTCACCGTGGAGTGAACAGCTACAAAACTAAAAACACCGCAATTGCTCACTCTAAAAAGTTGCGTACATTATTATAGCAAAAAAAGTGACAAAAGTCACTTGGGTTCACTCAACGGATATTGAATCAAAGTGACAAAAGTCACTGAGGTTCATCTGAGCGGTTAGACCGACAGAAATATTGACATTTTTGTCTACTGAAGATGAAAACCTATCCTATTTTCGATTATTATAACACAATGAAGATGCTATGTTTGTAACGTTTTGCCTCATACAATCTGAATAGTATAGAACACTTTTATGGGCGTGACACATTTAAAATAAATTGTACAACCATTAACCGGTTAAGATATATACTTACAAAGATACGAGAAAGACAATCAAAATAAGATGTCACTGTCGAACCTTCATTTAATACCTTACATACATAAAACGATTCGAAACGCCGCCGTGGCACAATCTCAACACCAACTACTTTTATCGTTTACTATAAAGGACCATAAACGTTATCTGAGTTCGGAACCTTGACACCAACTTGCGACAAATTAGTATTCATGACTCGAGAACACACAAAAATCTAAGCGAAAGCACGGTTTTGTTATCGTTGGGTGAATTACACTTTTATTATTATACCACACTTTCGGTTTGTAACTCCTTTCTTCTGCTTAACAGCTATTATTCAAGTCCAAAATAATAGTAAATATAATAATAGTGTCCAGAATAATACCAAATTTCTTACTTTAGGTTCTGTGGTGTGGCTAATGATATATTTCATTTCTTCTTCACAATGAGATCATATTATTTTATCATCATCCTCTTAGCGTTATCCCAGTTTTCAATCTGGGGTCCGCTTTCTAGTCTAACCGGATTTGGCTGAATATTAGCTTTTCCACGGAGCGACTGCCTGTCTGACCTCCGCAACCCGAAGGGATAGCGATATTCCATGGTTTAGACTAGTGTCAGTTTATTAAGAAGGCACTGACGCCCTGTAACGACTGTCAAAGATCTTCATGACAACCGGGACCGACGGCTTAACGTGCTCTCCGAGGCACGGGACAGGCGATAATTAACAATTCAATACGCACATAACTCCGAAAAGTCATTGGTGCGCGCCGTGGATTCGAACCCGATACCCTCTGCATGGCAGTCTGTTGGTATATCCACTCGGCTATTGCTGCCCAATTGAGATCATATTATTTTATAGTATTAAAATATATTTCTCCACTTTAAAAAATGTCATGATACATAGTCTGGTACAATTTGTGAAGTAAAGTACTAGACATTAGGATTGCAAATATAGAGTAATTAAGAGGTTGTTCTGCGTCGATGTGAAGAATTAACGGGCTAAGATGTTGTTCAAATTCCTGGAAATTAATAATAAGCTTTATTTCAGATTAATATTCATAGCTAAACAGTAAAAATAATTCGGGGGGATGGGCCTCGTTAGCCTTGGATGGCAACCCGTCTAGGAGAAGGAAAACTCCGAAATTAAACCACTCTCTTTGGGGGGATGGGCCTCGTCAGCTTTGGATGGCAACCCGTCTAGGAGAAGGAAAACTCCGAAATAAAACCAACATTCAGGGAGCATATCCGAAAACAAACCCCAATCCAAGGTGTCAACCGACCCGTGCCGAGGGATTCATGGCCAGAGGGCAAGCTGGTCGCTAACGGAGGGTGCATGTGTTGGTGGTCACAGGGCACAGCTAGTATTCCATCTTACCCCCGTACAGGGCTCTGCGGGGATGGACATTCTAAATCTCTATTACTCGTGGGAACGCTATGAGAACTGAAAATAATATTTCTCCAGACAGCGGCGACGCGGTTCGCAACCCATCACGTCTCGTTTCCCGCGAGGGCGAAAAGCGGCCTACGGAAAGCCGGTTTGCAACATTAAATGTTGGAGGAGGAATGGATGGTAAATTGAATGAAGTATGCCAGATGATGGATGATAGAAAGATTGATGTTCTATGTGTGAATGAGACAAAAAGGAAAGGTTGTGGCCCCACCAAGCATGACAGCTACACGGCTTATTGGTCTGGGGTAGACAGTACCACCAGAGCCTGCAAGGGAGTTGGTTTAATACTGTCTGCGCGAATGAATGAGTGCGTTAAGGAATATGAATGTGTAAATGCTAGACTATTGTGGATGAGAATGAAAGTAGGACTTACTCGTCTCTTTATTGTAGGGGTTTACGCCCCGGTCAATATAGTAGCGGGTATGTCTCAGCAAGAACAAGACGAAAGGCAAGAATTTTGGGAGAACTTAAGAGCGATTTTGAGGAAATGTAAGGATAACGAAAGATTGATCTTGTTAGGTGATTTCAATGGATGGGTGGGAGTAAAACGAGATGGATTTGAAAGGGTTTTAGGTGGATTTGGTGATGAGAGTGTGAATGAAAATGGAAAAGTTTTGCTTGAGGTTTGTTTAGAGTGGAGCCTTTGTGTGACAAACACCATGTTTGATCACAAAATGATACACATGTATACGCGTGAGGCTAAGAATGTTAGAAGAAGTATGATTGATTTTGTAATTGTAGATGAACGTTTGAGAAAGAATGTGTTAGATACAAGGGTGTATCGAGGGATCGGCATCCACACAGACCACTTCTTGGTGATGAGCCGGATAAGTGGACTCTTTAAAGGATGGCGACACCGAGAACATTATGAAAATAGGGTCCTAGAAAGAATAAAAGTAGAAAATCTGCAAGAAAAAGATGTGAAAGATGAATATAAACGAAGATTGATAGCAAGATTTGAGAGGTTCGATGGCATAAATGATATGGAAGAATTATGGCAATCTTTTAAAGAAGAGATAGTATGTGTAGCGTCTGAAGTATGTGGTGTGATCAAGAGACGGAAAATACGAAAGGTTAAGAATACGTGGTGGGACAAGGATGTACAATCAGCAGTGTCAGACAAGAAGAAAGCTTGGTTAGATTGGTTGGCTGCCCGAGCAAATGAAAGAATAGGAAAGGCAACGAGTGATGACATAGATGAAGCAAGAAAGGAGTTTGTTAGGTCAAAAAGAATTGTGAAAGAAATTGTAAAAAGGAAAAAAGAGGAAAAGAAAGATGAGTTTGATAGCAGACTATCTGAAGATTTCCGGAGAAACACAAAGGATTTCTGGAAATCCGTTCGTGCAGTTCAAGGAAGAACTCAATCCTCAGAATACACGTCAATCAGAGACAAGAACAGAAAGATAGTGAATGGTGAATCATGCGTGCTGAAGAGATGGAAGGAGTATTTTGAAGGTCTATTTGAAAGAACGGCGATAGAGACATCGATCGACGAAATTAATGGTAATAATAGCAATGATGAAAGCGATATTGATGTGGATGAGATTGTGAAGGCTTTGGGAAGTATGAAATTAGGTAAGGCTGCAGGATATGATAGGATTACAGTTGAAATGCTGAAGGCTGGACAGGGCATCATAGTTGGTCAGCTGCAGCGCTTATTTAACTTGTGCTGGAGCAAAGGCCGAGTACCTGATGACTGGACCACAGCGGTGGTTGTGCCTCTTTATAAGGGAAAAGGCTCGCAACAAGACTGCAAGAACTATAGAGGCATTAGCCTTCTCAGCATTGTTGGCAAATTGTATGCGAAGGTACTGATTGAAAGAGTTATGGAAGTAACCGACAAGAAAATATGGGATGTACAAGCAGGATTCCGAAAGGGTATGGGGTGCACGGATCAAGTCTTTTCCTTGCGGTGCGTAGCCAAAAAATTCTTGGCCAAAGGTCAAAAGATCTATTGCGCATTCGTGGATTTGGAAAAGGCTTACGATAAAGTGGTGAGGAATGAAATGTGGTCGGTACTGTCGATGTATGGGGTAAACAGCAGCCTCATACGAGCTCTGAAATCCCTTTATGAAGATTCTAGAGCTTGTGTGAGGATAAATGGGTCGTACACGGATTGGTTTACCATCAAAACAGGTGTTAGACAGGGATGTGTAGCGTCGCCGTGGCTGTTCAACCTCTTCATGGACAGTTGTTTGAAAGATTTGAAAAATAGTGACTGTGGATTAAGGATGAATGAGTTACTTGTCAAATGCCTCCTTTATGCTGATGATCAGGTTATCATTGCGTCTTCAGCGGAGGAGTTGCAGGAGATGGTAACAATCATGCATGGTACGTTAGAGAGGAAAGGAATGAAAGTAAATGTAAGTAAAACGAAAGTTATGGTTTTTGAAAAGGAGGAATGCGTTACGGCTTGTAATGTTATGATCGATGGACAGCGAGTGGAGCAAGTGAATGAGTTTGTATATTTAGGTACGCTGTTTACAAGAGATGGTAAGAATGTAGAAGATATTGAAAGAAGAGTTAATGCAGGTAATAGAGTGAATGGAGCTCTGAAGGCGTTTATGAATAGCCAAAACGTGTCCAAAAAGGCACGTTTGGCTGTCCATAGAGGGGTGTTAGTACCTACTCTTATGTATGGTAGTGATAGTTGGGTATGGCAGAAGAGTCATGAAAGTAGAATAAATGCTGTAGAAATGAGAGCACTGCGAAGTATGTGTGGTGTTTCTTTGACTGACAGAATAAAGAATTGTGTGATAAGAGAGTGTTGTGGGGTAAAAGAAGATGTAGTGACAAGCATCGAGATAGGTATGCTAAGATGGTTTGGACACGTGGAGAGGATGGATGACGAAAGACTGACCAAGCAGATATATACGGCAAGTGTGGAAGGGGCAGGACGAAGGAGAAGACCTAGGCGGACGTTCTTTGACCAGATTGGAGACATCCTAAAAACAGGACATGTTAGAAGCACCCTGAACAGAAGAGCATGCATGAGGAATCTGATGAGAGTGAATGAAGCAAGAGAGATATGTCAAGAAATGAAATGAAATGAAATGAAATGAAATGAAATTATTCTTTATTTCGTGTAAACTTTGTATAAAGTGCTTACGAAACGTCAATTTTAAATTTATCAGTTGTACAAGTTTATATTTTTATGTTGAATTAGAGCAGCTCAATCCCAAGCATTTTTGTCGTCTATATAATCGGAAATTTTATAATATGCTTTTAAACACAACTTAGTTTTAACAATTATCTTAAATTTATTTATTGTTAAATTTCTTATATTAAGAGGGAGCTTGTTATAAAAGCGTATACACAGCCCCATAAAACAGTTACTTATTTTGTGGAGGCGGGTACTATGAACTACAAGATTATACTTATGTCTAGTATTTACAGTGCGAAGATCACTTTTTTTACTAAATTTGTCAATATTCTTGTGGACATATAAGAGATTATCGTATATATATTGCGATACAACAGTTAGAATGCCTATCTCACTGAACTTTCCTCTTAGAGAAACACGAGGACCAAGGTTGTAAATTCCCCTTATTGCTCTTTTCTGCAGAACGAATATTGTGTTAAGGTCTGCAGCATTCCCCCAGAGAAGAATCCCATAAGACATAATACTATGAAAGTAACTGAAATAAACCATTCTAGCTGTATCTATATCTGTAAGGCGTCTAATTGTCCTAACTGCATAAGCTGCAGAACTAAGTTTGCCCGAAAGTCTTTCTATATGCGGACTCCATTGGAGTTTGGTATCAAGCATAATACCTAGAAACATAGTCGTCCCGACGGGCTCAATTCTGGATTCCTTAAGTTGTACATTGGTTTCCATCTGTTTAACATTGGGCATTGAGAATTTTAATAGTTTGGTTTTCTTATCATTAAGTAATAAATTATTTACATTGAACCAACTAACAACTTTAGAGAGTGCATTGTTTACTTCGTCAAAATTTATCTGTTAACGTCTAATATTAAAAATTAAGGAGGTGTCATCCGCGAACAACACAATCTCATGATTCTTTTTTACATAATAAGGTAGATCGTTAATATAAATCAAAAAAAGAAATGGTCCGAGAATTGACCCCTGCGGGACTCCCATTTTTAAGGCAGAACCTGGAGATGTCTTGTCACTGATCTGGACCTTCTGGATTCTGTTGCCCAAGTAAGAAACCAGGAGATCGAGAGCTTTGTTCCTAACGCCGTAATGATACAATTTCCTGACCAGAGTGTCATGATGTACACAATCAAACGCTTTTGACAAGTCGCAAAAAATACCTAATGCATCTTGCGACTTCTCCCAAGCTGCAAATATACTTTTGAGTAGCTCAACTCCTGCGTCAGTAGTCGAACGACCCCTCGTAAATCCGAACTGTTTCTCGTGGAGTAGATTATGTCTATTGAAATAACTAAGCAACTGACTAAGAATTAATTTTTCAAAAATTTTACTAAGTGTCGGCAATACAGAAATAGGTCGAAAATTAGAAGGGTCGGTTGTGTCACCAGATTTAAATAAAGGTATAACTTTACTATATTTCATTAAGTCAGGAAATATTCCAGAAGCGACGCAACCGTTGAATACCGCTGCAAGATGTGGAGCAATTATGCTAATAATAGATGAAGTAGTCTTCACTGACAGTCCCCACAAATCCATTGTCTTTTTCATATTTAAAGTTTTAAATTGTTTAATAATATCGTCAGTAGTAACAACAGTGAATTCAAAGGCTGCATCACATTCTGGCACGCAGTCCCTAAGAAGCATTTCAGCAGACATAGAAGATGAGTTGAGTGACTCTGTTGTCACTATAGGTATATTAGCAAAGAAATTTTCAAATTCTGTCGCAACTTCCAGGTCCTCTGAAATACTCACATTGTTGATTTTTAACAGGTAGTCGCGGCTGCGTGCTTTAGCTCTACCAGTTTCATTGTTGATCACATTCCAGGTAGCCTTTATAGTGTTTTCTGATAGTTTTATTTTATTTCTCAAATAAATAGATTTTGCCGTGTTACAAGCTTGTCTAAATATTTTGGAATATTTTCTTACGTAATTAATAAAGGTCTGACTATTATTATAAGACTTTTCACTATACAGTTCATATAACCTAATTCGGCTTTTATGAATACCTTCAGTTGCCCAATCACTAAATATCAGACGGTCAGTTACATTTAATTTTTTGGATGTAAATACAGTCTGAAATTCGTCATTAATTTATTTAAATAAGGAGTTATATAACTGATCCGGATGGTCATGATGTGGCAACCAACGCATTTTTCGAGATAAATTGTTTTTAAAAGTTTTAAGTCGTTTCTCATTTATTGGTATATATTTAACAATTTTTCTCTGTTCTCTCGGGCATTCTCTTGGACAACAGATTAACTGCCCACTGTGATCTGACTGAAGCATATTAATCAAAGATTTGTGTATTGGTTTTATACTAGTAAATATATTATCAATACAAGTACCACTTGTGGCAGTCACTCTAGTTGGTTCATAGAAATTATGACATAAATTGTATGACTTAAGTAAATTTAAAAAATTGATAGTTGAAGAGCATTTTTCTAATATGTTAATGTTAAAGTCTCCACAAATAGCAACCGTTTTACGGCAATCACAAACTTTGCTTAGAGCATCCTCCATAATAACTAAAAAACTTTCAAATGGTGCACATGGAGGTTTGTATACACTCATAACAATGAACTGCTCAAACTCAACACATGTAATCTCTACTACTCGCTCAACAGAGAGGCTCACAATGTCAGTCCTTTCTTTAAATTTTAGAAATTTACTTGCTATGATTAACGAGCCACCATGGATAAAATTTTCTCTACTGAACGAGCTTACAACCTGGTGGTTATTAAAATTGAATATGAACTGGTGGCTTCTTAGCCAATGTTCTGTAATGCATAAAATATCAATATTGTTACAGTTCATAAACAATTCCAATTCTAACTCCTTACCCATCAACCCTTGTATATTTTGATGCACCAGGTTGATACAATTTTTAAAATTATTGTTTGTATGTGTGGTTGATGGAACTATGTTTTTGTCACTTAAACTAGGTACAAAATTTGGTGTCTTATTAAATATATTGCCAGAGATCGACTCTATTGTCTCAGAAGTCAATTTAAAGAATTTGGAACGGATTCCAAGCTTATATTGCATGTCAAATTTGACTGCTCAATAAAAGCAGTGTGGTTAGCCAAAACCTTGGCTGAGTTATTAATATAATAAGCTAGCGATGATGCTATTTGTCTTTTATAAAATTGTGATATATAATAATTATCATATGTCAAATAAAAATTTCTAATTAAAGCATTAGAGTCAATAATGTCAATCAAATTATTATAAAATGTCATAGTATGCAATTTTGAATTACTCTTAAATCTATAATCATTTTTAGCTTGTGGCAACAGGTTACTGTAAGGAAAAGCAAGTAACAGAATTTTTCTAACTTTTAAATTGAGTAATTGGTCAAAATATCTCTGTATTACATTTATATTTGCATTTCCTCTTCTCCCAATAAATATAATAATTGTTGTTTCAGGACAGTATGTTTTAGATAAAATAGATTGCATTATTTGAGAATAAGTTGCTCCAGGCATACATATGTTAGTAATAGCTAAACCTGTCCTTTGCCGCAACAACTGGCTCATGTTTTTCCCTATCTCATCACTAAACATTAATAGTTTGTTGGTGTTTGTAATGTGGGGTGAGAAGGAAATACCAAGATTAGAATCAATGGTGCTGTTACCCGCTGCATCAGACGGTGATAACAAATCGGAGCAATAATTTAATGTAGTTGGCTGTGAGTGACTCCGTGGCATCTGGTTATGTTCGTTGCCATGATTATTATTGGTAAGGGATTGGAGCCTCTGCTCATTATACTTACACAAGTCCACTAAGTCATCCATTGCCAAGATATGCTCATTTATTTGTTTTTGTGATAAATTATATTTTTTTATCATGTTCAACAAAGATTCTTGTAAACTGTCAATCTCCGTTTGCAAACAATGAATATCAGCATCATACTTTAATAGGTTAGAATCTAATTTAGCTAGACATACTGACATCTGTTCCTTTACATTAACATATTGTTACAGACTACGGGGTAACTGGATTGGAAGGAAACACCGAGTAGCACTGATGACACTTTATTCGACTTGACACACGACACGCCGTTTAATTTCGATGCAGACAGCACCAATACTAGCGTCTTTTACACTGCACTTTTCACTGCACTTTACTGCACTTCTTCACTGCACTTTACTGCACTATACTTTCACTTTCACTTTATTTTACTACTTCTTCTTTCTTCCTTTTCTTCTTCACTTTACCACTTTTCAACTTTAACTGGCGCTTTGCGCATCTACACCGCCTTATATACCCCTAAGAATGTTCTAGATCTACTAATTTCGATTGTCTTTTCGTTATTCAATTGTTTTTCCATCTCCTGTCTCTTTTTAACCTTTCCATTCCTTCTTGAAGTTTCTAGAATTTTCTAATCTTTATTCGAAATATTTAAATTTGTGTTTCCATCTCCTGTCCCTTTTTAACCTTTCCATTCCTTCCTGAAGTTTCTAGAATTTTCTAATTTTTACTCGAAATATTTAAATAATCTTTTAAATATTTGCCAAATATTTATAAACATTTTCCAAATTTCATAAAAACCAAAATCCACATAACTGTTATGACTGGGATTTGAACCCACGCCATCAGAACGTGAACGAGATGCGTTATCCGCACGGCCATCGCCTTGTTGTCAACGGATGCTGAATTTGGCGAACACTTGACAAAATGTATACGTCATCGAATTAAAAACTCATTTCCAAATAATAAAATAGTCTTCAAACCTCTTTGCTAATTATTGTGTTTCGTGACGACGGTTTGACATGACATCGGCCGTCACAATATTTTTTGCAATAATCTATATTAATACTTGATTTCTTGTACATTCTCAACAATTTTTCCTTTTTCCTGATAAATTTATTAATTTTAACATACTTCTTCAATTTATTACAGGCTTTCATGTTTCTAAATGACTGAATAGATGAATTAGACTCTGTTAAATCAATAGTCACTATGTTTCTACTGCTATCATCGGAGATGGCAGAAACCATGCATGGAGCGCTACCAACCAGCTCATCAAATAGCGATTGTGTTGTAACTGATTTCATAGACTGGTTTGCACTTTGTAATAAGTTAATATGATTATTGGCCTCACTTAGGAGACCCTCCAATTCAGTGATGCGTTTGAGAGCTTTCTCAAATTCATCACTGCACCTGTCAAATTGCATTACAATGTTTTGTAATCTATCCCTTTCGTCTAAAGAAGTGACTAAATTAGAGTGCATTTCTGCAATCTCACTCCTAAGCTGAGAGTTTTTCCCTAAAATCTGTAGCATTTCCCTCTCATTGTCCTCATTTTCACTTTGTAGTGACTGACACAAATCCTTATATTTCTTTAGTTCAGTAAGGGTCACCTGTAATTTCTCATCGTCTTGGCGTGCCCTTCTGGTCATCATCTTGTTAAAAAGTAAATAAACAAAGCAAGAAAGGTCACTGAGGTTTGTGTAAGACACCTACAAAGTTGTTTGAGTAAATTGTGATATGCTAACTTGGTATGTTGCTTGTGTAAGGTGTACGAAAGTCAAATAAGAAGTAAACTCACCTCAAAATGGCTCAAATTTAGCTATTATTGTAAAAATAATGCAAATTCTTTTAAATAAAATTGTACGTTAGTTTGACAGTTCACTTACTTGACTTTGCAAAACTTTTACAACTTGTTAAACAACACTTATCACTGTTATTATACGACAATTATAATTATCACAGCTTATTACGTAAGGAATTAGCAAATTAGGCACATTATTATTAATTATATAGATTTAAAACTAATAAATTATTGGGAGAAATACAGTTTTACGTTAAACCACCAGTGTTGCCAGAAGCCCTCCTCTTGCCAGAAGCCCTCCTTCTTCAGAAGATCGTTGCAAATGGCGCTCCGTAGTCTCTGCCTACCCCTCCGGGAAACAGGCGTGAGTCTATGTATGTATGTATGAAAATAATCACAATTATACACACAGCGCAATAATAAAATAAATTAACATTAATCATCACACATTACAGTTACTAAAATTTTAGTTCAGATATAATTAATTATCAACATTAAATAAAATCATTATAAAAGTCCATATTATCACAGTCTAAGTTAAAAAAAATACTATCCATAATTATACAAATTAATTAGGTATCAATAAAATACTACAACTTATTCACAAACCAAAGTAGATAATAAATTTTTGATAAAATATTTAAAAAATCTGAAAATAACAATAATAAGATCAAATTAATTATAACAATTTATGAAATACAATAAAATCTTAATATATAAAATCCTTGCGTTACTGACTGAGTGACAGACACGCTACAGTCGAAACTATTGGGCGCAGGAAGTTGAAATTTGGCATGTATGTTCCTTGGGGACTGTAGGGGTGCACTAAGAAGGGATTTCCCGAAATTCCCACGGGATCGGCCAAAACGGGTAAATAAAAAAAAGATGCAGGCATAGCTGCTGGCGTCCTCTAGTAGGAAATAAAAACTATGCAGCTATTTCTAGCCAGCGTCTATACATACGTGTGGAGTACATTCTATCTGCCAATTCTTTGACTATACTATTTCTACACATACCAACTCTAGATATGAATGAAGCAATCCGGTTTCTTTGGATTGCGTTAAATGTGATCAACCTAGCCTCCGCGAACAAACCAGAGGCGCTACAGTGCCTACTTAAACCCATTAGGTGCCTGTAGATATTGCTGTACTGGACGCGGATACTATCTAAGGACTTTTTTGTATATTCAGTCCAGAGTTGGCATGTGTACAAATTTTGACAGTATGACCTGAATAGGTGTATTTTGGTTTGCACGTTAGCTTTGAAAAATCTTATAGCTATCATATTGCCTACCACTGAAAGTGACCGGCGCTGCCTATCTATGTCTGCATCATCTTTCATGTCAGATGTTAACATGTGACCGAGATATTTGAACCTTTCAACTAGTCTTAACGATTGCCCACTGATCCATATAGGTAGTACATTGTTGGGCCCCCTTCCCGACCTGAATACCATTACCTCTGTTTTTTTACATTATATATTATGTCATGACTTTTAGCGTAACATTCACAAGTAGCGATTAGCCTTCTCAGACCTTTTATCAAAGGTGAAACTAGAACCATATCATCAGCGTAGCTCAAGTTGTTTGCATAACGGTCAACCAACTTGAGCCCAACTGGTGTTCTACTCAGTTCCTCCACCAAATCGTTCACATATAGGTTAAACAGGTCAGGCGAGGTCAGCCAACCCTGCCTAACACCACATGACAGCTTATAATCATCAGATATCGAACCGCCCCACCTGACATTGTTGATCTGATTTGAATACCAATATCTAATCAGATCAACAATACCAGACGGCAACTTATTAGACTCCAACTTCTCCCATAAGATTTATTGTGTCAAAAGCACGGTTAAGGTCCAGGAAACAAGCGTATACGCTTGTTCTTTGACTGGTGTAATGCTTGACTACCTGCTTAAGGGAGAAGACAGCCATGTCCGTGGATAAATCTGGACGAAACCCAAATTGGCCATCGTCAATTCTAATAGACGGTCTTAACTTTTTATGCAGCAAACGTTCAAAAACTTTAGCTATCACTGTTGCTAAAGATATAGGTCTGTAGTTGGCCATGCTCGAGACATCATCAGTTTTGTTCTTAGTGATAGGTATCACTAATGTACGAATAAGGTCGTTTGGCAAGTAACAGTGTTGCGCACAAAAATTAAAGAAACACGATAGAACATCACAGGCATACTGACCTCCATATAGAAGATGCTCTATGCTATGCCATCATGTCCCAATGACTTCCCGCGCTTCATCTGTCTCAGCACAGAAGTTACGTCATCAACCGTAACGTGAAAAAGCTCCGCATCCTTCCCGTACCGCGTCTGAGGGGCAATGGAATGAACCTGCCTAGTTGCGGGCTGCCCCACACTGAAATGCTTATTAGTTTTTTTATCCGTCTCACCCTCGACACCAACAGCTATGTCATTCCTATAATTGAGCTTTTTCACCTCCTTCCAAAATTAAAAAAAAAATTGAAGTTTCATGCCGAGCCAGTATGTCCATTTTGATTCTCTCTTGGTTATTTTGTACGTGTTTAAGAGCAGCCTTAAAATTCTGCCGTGCAGAAGAGATTTCTTCCTTATAATATCCCGAGCAGCGATAGCCGAGTGGATATACCAACAGACTGCCATGCAGAGGGTATCGGGTTCGAATCCACGGCGCGCACCAATGACTTTTCGGAGTTATATGCGTATTGAATTGTTAATTATCGCTTGTCCCGTGCCTCGGAGAGCACGTTAAGCCGTCGGTCCCGGTTGTCATGAAGATCTTTGACAGTCGTTACAGGGCGTCAGTACCTTCTTAATAAATATCGCTATCCCTTCGGGTTGCGGAGGTCAGACAGGCAGTCGCTCCGTGGAAAAGCTAATATTCAGCCAAATCCGGTTAGACTAGAAAGCGGACCCCAGATTGAAAACTGGGATAACGCTAAGAGGATGATGATGAATATCCCGAGCATGGCCTACCACAATTGACCCATTGTAAAAAAGTTGCCTTACATGATTGTTCCATCCGACAACGTAAGTCTTGCGGTGTTTGACATGAAATGTGTTTATTGCAGATGTTTGTAAAGTCTTAATTATATCAGAATAAAACATATCAATCAATCTCAAATGTTCAATATCCGTACACGACTTATGTGATCAGAATACAAATTATAATAATCAGTCCGACGCATTGACAAAAAGCTATTCGTACATAATTCACTATATTTATGTCTCTGACATTCATTTCTATTGCCCTATATGTATTTCAAAATAGTTTCTGGTGCATTAGCTAACGTTTGTTTACAATTTATACAATTTAATCTTACCTGTATTATCAATGGGAAATGGTCGGCGAGGTACGCATCATACGATATATAAACATGACTCACTACTGCCTCGGCCGCCGCCGACACAACACAATGATCGAGCCACCGCCGCGACCCGGACGCTTCACTTATAAAAGTATGCGTGTTTATATCTAACCTCTTAATGTCTATGCACGATAATTCCTCGTCGAAACAAAAGTCTAATAACTCGTTGTTGAACCGCGTACCGGGGTGAGAATTATAATCACCCATAACGAAAACCGTTTCCGTATTAGCACTCTCAATCACCGCACTTATATTAGCTAGACACTGTGACATTTCGGGGAAATTATCCTCGCAATCTGTAGGCATATACACACTGAAAACTAACAAACTGCGGTCTCCGCGCGTTAACTTAACCGCGACCATACGATTGTTATTGCACGGTATGATCTCAGCCCACGGAAATACAGACTTGTTCCAAAGCAACTCCACCGTTGGGCCTCCCACGCACCATACCTAGCTCTGTACTGATTGCCGAAACACCATGGCTGCTGAAATGCTTATCAATGGTATTTAATATTCCTAAGTTGTGTGGGAATTACCATGTTTCTTGAAGAGCTATTACTTGACATTTTTTACACAATTCGGTTATTTCCTGAAATAATAAATAAATAATAATAATGAAAATTTATTAATTTTCAATTCATCACAAAAATATATACATTCAGTTCTTAAAAAGTAATTTAGGTAAACTAATGAGGTGCCTGTACTAGGGTAAACCTGTGCCACAGGCGTTAAAGGCACTTACAGTATTTAATTTTGATCTGAGTTAAGCAGTCATCGCAATATTTATTATAAACATATATTAAACGTAATATTATATACTTATTTTAAAACTAATATAAAACTATAATTATTTGACCACAGTCAGCAGTTCTTCGGTCTGATCATATTTCAGTGTTTGTAAATACTGTCCGTGTGGTGACAGATTAAGAGTGCGGAATGTCACCAACCCATATCATCCCATGGGTGTCGTAAGAGCCGCGAAGGGAGCATATTATGCAGAGATCAACACTGTAAGAGAAGGAAAACTTGATACAAACCCTATACCAACCCGTTTGGCCAGCGTGGTATAGCAGGCCAATTCCTCCTTTCAAAGGAGAGGCCTAGTCCAGCAGTGGACTGTTCGAAGCTGATGATGTGTGTAAATACTGATAGACGCATTGTTTCGATCTTACATAATTTAGGTCATAAATGGATGTTTCTTTGTTTATTTTGTTATAAAGATAGGGACCCAGAAATGCAAAAAATCTTTGAGTAAAGACAAGCTTTGATTCAGAGCTTGAACTACAGACAATATCTTTCCGTCTCTTGGTGTTAGTAAGGATGGCGTTGTACGTAAGCGCAGTGTGCTGTTTTAGTACAGTGTACAATATAAACAGTTGACGTACCGTTAGCACTTTGCATGATTCATACAGAAGGCTTGTAGAGAATCGGTAAGGTCAGCGGGTGGCCACATTAAGAAGGGCTTTTTGCGCTCGCTCGATAGAGAGCATTAAAGATTTTCCTATACCTCCCCAAGAGGTAATGCAGTATTGGATTATGGACTGACACAATGCCTTGTATATCTGTATTATGAGGTTATGATCTAAAATAAAGCGCAGTTTTTTAAATACAAATAATAGTTTTCTTAGTCTAGATGTTAAAGCGGCGATAAGTCGGTTATAGGAAAGGGTTTCGTCCAATATGACCCCTAAATACTTAATATTAATAGTGCTATTTATTTCTGGACAGGTGCAAATGTTGTTTGAATTATGATTACAGTTATGTGCATATAAGTGAAAATAATTATTATGTGCTTGGGTGTTACGCATGCAAAATTGAACGAATTTAGTCTTATCAGCGTTTAAGGTTAGTAGATTCTGTTTAAGCCAATTATTTACTACGTTAAACCCTTGTTGTGCATACTTCTGAGCTTCCGTAATGGTGTTAGGTGAGAAAAGAAGCGCAGTGTCGTCAGCATACGTAACAATTGTGCCACGGTGTAGGTCGAGGTTACAGAGATAATTTATATACACTCGAAAGAGGGTTCCTCCGAGCACACTTCCTTGTGGAATGCCGAATTGGGGTAATAGCAATTCGGAACCGATAACGTTGTCTATTTTGACACATCGATACCTATCCCGTAGGTAGTCTCTGAATAGTTTTAACTGTGTGCCTCTTATTCCTAAGGTCTTCAATTTGTTGAGAAGCAGTGGGATTGATACAGTGTCAAATGCTTTTGCCAGATCAAGAAAGATGCCAATTACTTGTTGACTTTTCCCAAGTTCCTCGGAAATATAATTAGTCAAGGGGTGCACTGCATCTGCTGCAGATAACTTTGATCTTAAGCTGAATTGCTTGTGGGAGAAGAGGGAGTTATTTTTAAGGTATGAAACTAATCTATAGTTTATAATTTTCTCGAGTGCTTTAGATATCGAAGGTAGTTGTGAGATTGGCCTGTAGTTAGTTACCAGATGCTTTTGCCCTGATTTGTGTATAGGAATTATTACTATTGCCTTTTTGAGGCATTTGGGAAAGATTCCTTCGGACAAGCAAATTCGAAAAATGTGAGTTAATGGAGGTATCAGTATGTGCCTAAAGGTTTTCAGTATTTCAGTGCCAATACGGTCCCACCCTGCTGCTGAGCTATGTCTTAGTGATAGAATAATTCGTTCTACTTCACATTCATCCGGTTCTAGTAAAACAAACGACTTGCCACTACTATTATATGTCGGCACGGTAGAAATAGCATTTTTTGGATTATTGTTACATGTGCTTTGAATTTGTTCAGCCAAATTTACACCAATGTTAGCAAAAAAGCTATTGACTTTATCAGCGGAAGATAGTGGGGTACGATCTGTATATAATAAACTTGTATCGCACTTATTTTGCTTCGACATATATGTAACAGACTTAACGTACTTCCATAATCGCTTAGTGTTATTTCCGGCTTCTGATATTTGAGATTTGTCATACTCGATTTTTGTTCTTCTTAGGATACTATTGCAGAAGTTTCTATATAGTTTATAGACTGTTTGTAGCGTTAAATTACTTAGGTTTTGCTTAGCTCTTTTATGTAGTTTATCGCGGTGCCGAATGCACTTAATAAGGCCAGGTGTTATCCACGGTTTAATATTATAATTTTTGTTACTCAAATAAATTAAATTGGTGTTTCTTAAAATAGCTGTTTGTATGTTGCTAGTAACATAAGACATAGAAGTGGTAGCATCAGCAGAATTGTAAACTGGGCCAAAGTCAATATTGCATAAATCACGTTCTGGGTTAGTCATATTAAGTTTTGACCTTTGCCACGGACGCGAATGATGCTTAGAATGCATTAATTCAAGCGTAAACAAAATCGCGCAATGGTCTGTTATTGTTGAGTTAGTAACAAGTTTTAAACACGGAAGCCTAGTTTTGAGCATGACGTGATCTAAACATGACCCACTTTGATGTGTTGGAAATGTGTGAGTAGGCAAAATCCCATGACAAAGGTTTCAATCATCTTGGGATCCAGCATCACAATTTTCAGATTTAATATTAATATTTAAGTCGCCAATTATAATAATATTAGGAATGGAAGATAGGCTCTGTAAAATATTATCTAATGCGTTATTAAATACTTCTAAATTTCTAAAGGAAGCAGACCTATAAATAGCTATTATTGCGATCTCCGAGCCGATTTTAATAATAAGACAATTGCATTCTTGGACAGGTGGCTCTTCGACAGTAAGGAGCAAACCTTTTTTTGTGTATACCACTATGCCATCGTTCTGGTTTAAAGATAATTTTGTGTCGTAAGCATTATAGCCTGGTAATGTCGGTATGTTCTTATTACTGTTTGAAAGCCAGCTTTCCGTGAGGATTATTATATCACACTCGGTATTAAGCCTTTGTAAGAAAACGCCTAGACTATCTTTGTTTTTATATTTACTGCAGATTTTTTGAGTTAGTATGGTTAGTGGGTTGTTGAAATCGGCAAGATAATGTCTGCAATTTTCAGTATCGCATACTTTAGACATGTAAACTAAACTGTCATCTATATCTTTAATTAATTGATTAGCCATATGTTATAATAAAAGTAAATATGAATTACAACTTATAGACTCTTAGTGTTTGGCCATAGTAGCGTGGGCAGCACGCGCGCGGGCCGCGCGCGTCGCCGCGCGCTTCTTCATGTCTCCGTCCGTCCGTCCGTTCACACTTTCGCATTTATAATATTAGTAGAGTATTTCTGAAGGTAGACTGATATATTATGTACCTAAGTTACCTATCTTTAGGGTTCCCTAGCCAAAGGCTAGGAGGCTTAAAACTGAACCCCTGACAGATTCGCCATGTCTGTCTATGTATCCGTTTCTATGTCACAGCCACTTTATGCCGAAACTATTAAGACTACAAATTTCAAAATTGGTAAATAAATGTATTCTGTGAACCGCTTTATGATATATATACAAAAAAAAATATCTGTCCTATACTACCGGGGTGCCTATGGTGATTTTTAAATTTTAATTTTGCTTTCCAAAACCCTTGGTGCTCAATATCAATAAACAATATCGATACACAAACACTACGGAAAACAAAGTTATTTTTGCGGTTATTTATAAATTGATAGTGATATTTGGCTAGGGGGCTACGTTATGCTTATGTTAAGTGAATCTCTCTACTACGTTAACCTTGATGAGCGAGTTCGACTCGCACTTGATTTCATAATTACTCATAATATCATTGCTCATAAAAGTTTGAGATCCGCACGCTCCGCATTGTTTCCCGCTTGCCGCCCGCGCATTCACTACGGACACTTGTATGAAAGTTCTATAGTTTGAGTTGCCCGCGTGCTCCCCGCGCTGCACCGCTCGCCGCCCCGCTCGCCAACTACGGACACTTCTATGGAGTTCCTTATGTTTGAGTTTCCCGCGTCGCGCCCGCCCCCCGCCCGCCTTTCACTGTGGCCGAGCACTAACAAGCTAGCTTAAGACTAATATGGTAATAGACGTCGCTCTTAGGCGCCCTCATTATAATCTATGGAATTGATATACCTCAATTCTGCAATTTTCTTCGCTGGGCATTCGAGGTCACCAGTTTTGTGGTTACTTGGTTTTTTAAAACGCAAGCATGTCGCACATTTTGGCGTTTCGTCTTTCGTGTTGCAATCCTTGGTCTCATGTCCTACTTCACCACACTGTCCACACGTCTGTTTGGTGTCGCAGCAAGTCTTCGCCGCATGTCCATATTGTTGGCATTTGAAACACCTGGTCACAAGGGTAAAGTCGCGAACGGGGCAGGACGTCCAGTTGATAAAGACTCTAGCCTGGTTTATGAGGACTATCCTAATGTTGGCAGGTACTTCTATAACAAAGTTACATGTAGATGCGTCTTTTTTACCTGATTTGTGGCTCAACTTAGTGCTAGATAAGAAGGGCTCACGTGACAAATTAGGTATTTTATCGGTCAGGTTCTGTTAAAAAATGCAGTCATAGACATCTTGGACACAGAGGGCCGTCGGTACACCAACAACTACTATCCTAGGTCTTCTTTTGTGGGGGTCTTCTACCTTCAATCCCGAACTACTCAGTTGAGTTGAACGCCGGAGTTTTTCGATGTCATCCTTTGACTCGGTGCTGATAATAATGCCTCCGTTTCTGGTCTTCCGCAATCCCCTCACGTGCAGTTTCATTTGCTCCGGACATATTATCCTTGGGACGAATGTTTTGGTGTCGTCGCTAGATTTCTCCTTGTCATTAGGATAAATTGCAATCGAACTTAGATTTGAAGGTCGCAGGTGACTGGATTTATTGGTCTTAACAACATCGGCAAAGGAAATATTTTGGGCTGCAGGTTTTGAGCAAGATTCTTGTATTGTCTCCGTAATAGACTTTTTAAAGTCATCAAGACGTACGGCAAGGTCTTCTCTCTCTTTTCTAGCGTCTAGAGATGTTTTAATAATGATGGCCTTTTCTTTTAATGACTGATAGTGCACAGCCATCTGGGAAACACCCTTTCCAATCTTTCGCACCAGAGCATTGATGTTTAATTTTTGCTCTGTGTTCAGCTTACCGTCAGCGGCAATCTGGCACACTTCATTTAGGGCTACTTCGATGGTCGACATCCAATAATTGATGTCGTTAGAGGTGAGGACCTGTAACTTCTCCTCGGCGGCATGTTCTTGTGGCTGAGGAGTGCTTGGAGGACTGTGGCACGTCTTTGTGCTTCGGTTGAAAGGGCTATTTTCAATGTTAGCCATATTTGATGTCGCTCACTTGTGAATCATAATTTTTTTGCACACTTCACTTAAAGTTATAACGGTACTAGGTCACGTAATTAATAAATGTATTTAAACATGTAAACATAAATATTGCAACTTAGACACGTTTACTCTGTCTGAACTGCGATATAAACGGGAATGAAATGATTTCTTAAGGGCTCTGCAGTTATATGAAACCAATTTAACATTTGTAATGGTACTATCCATAGAAAGTATAATTGTTTATATGATTGTATTACTTCGTAATTCCCAGTCTTTTTGTTTTCATGGCTTATGTACGATTTGGCTTCCAGTATCTTCTGAATAAAATATCAGCTGGCCATAACTTATCACCGTTATCATTCAAAAAATATTTATACTTTGTGACGGTACTATTACTTTGAAGGCGTTAAATTCATTGTCAAATTTATTTATCTTGTAGGCTTTGACATCAATATCTGTTTTGTGTTTTTTGTGAACCCTTTGTGAACCCTTCAATATCGTTTGGGGTGGTGTCAACATGTACACGAGAAACATACGAGGAGAGTGCGCAGAGGAACTACACAATCTGATTCCTCCTTCCCCTTTCTTCCATCGGACGACCAGACTAACGAGTCAGCGTCACCGTTACATGGTGGATATCCCGCTCATCCGCACGAAGCGCTTTGCTGCTTCCTTTCTTATGCGTACCGCCAAGGTGTGGAACTCTTTACCCGAGTCTGTGTTTCCTGACGAGTACAACCTGGGTGTTTTCAAGTCGCGAGTGAATAGGTACCTTCTAGGTAAGCGTGCTCCATCTTAGACCATATCATCGCTTAACATCAGGTGAGATCATGGTCAAACGCTAGCCTATCAGTAATAAAAAAAAAAGATACAGAGACACGGTCCGATCCGCCGCCCTGAAGTTGAATTGCTCAAGGGGTTGAGCCGCACCTCTTCTGTTTTTAATTTTTTGACGCTTATATTGAACCTTTGTCCAACCCTCGTCAGTGCTTTTAGGTTTTCTCCGTACTATTTCAGCCATAGATATTACACCAGCACCCATCTCTTCAGCCCATTCAGCCAATGCCCCATCATAGCTTACAAGTTGTAGACATGTTACTATACTCGCAACTGTTGTCTGTGCCGACTTATAATCAGTACACTCATCCTTTCTTTCGCTTCCAGGGCGCTCTTCCATTTCACTTGCTCTGTTCCGCATACCCTGTGAAACATTAGCCGTGTTTGGAGATAGTGCAATATTTACGTCTACCTGCTTCTTAGAATTGTTATTCTTATTATTATAGCAAGAAGACGAAGTATGCGGTAAATTTTGTTCTTGTACTGTGTTTGCACTTTCTCCTGCAGGTCTTTGTTTGGGACCCATATTTTGCACCATCATTTTTAATACCTGTATTTCCTTCTGCAACGTCTTGATATCTATTGATGCCACACATACCGATGATAGGTGTGCTACTTCTTTCTTAAGAATACTCATTTCTTTAAGGAAGGTAGTCACATCAATGTGATCGAATGTTACTGGTGGCAGCTTATTCAAATCCATTGCGACAATTTTCGGAAGGCAGTTCGCCTCTGTCTCTTTAATGATTTTAATGATCTCTTGAATACTTTTTTGTTGATAGCCCTCCTTCCTCCTCATGATCTTCTTGTTCGGCGCCACCAACACAACTTAAATGCAAGTTGTCTTGCATTCTCGATTTCGCCATCTGCAAAAGCACTTGTACATATTTGCACAATCGCGGTTACTGCAAGCGTGTCCACTTTGTTACTCACAAAAGCAAGCAATTCGCTAATTACTACATTGTAACTATCACATTTAACGCTAGTGTTGTTATTACAATTCGTCGACATAATCGGAGCGCGTAACATCGACCGTTCGCGATGACGTCGCGAAGAGGAAAAAAAAAAGAATTAATGTAACTGGACTTTTAACATTCAACTTGTCGACGAATGAACTCAAAGTGCTAAATTAACCAGCAGTTGAAAAAAAAAGGCAGATCCTACCACGACTTACATTAATGAACATGTTACTGTCCAAGCATTTGAATGTTAAAAAAACCTTAAAACAAGAATGTAAGCTAAAAATGAATGCACATGGAAAATGTAGCATGTATGTAGCAGAGTGGTAATTAGCGCCATATTTCAAAGTAAAGCGAGACACTAACCTGAATATATGAGCGTACGTCACTACTTCGTCTTCACTTTTATAATGGAGTGCATACTTTATACTGCGCATAAATAATGAAGTCTTACACCTTCATTTGACTAGCAATGAGAACTTAATATAATTCCCTTTTCAGACAACTACTCGCTTTATTATTAAAGGGACAGTCAGAAACGATATTGGTGTGTTACTTTTTTAAGTAATACCTATAGGCGGTACATACGAGCAGCCTGGTCACCCAAGCAATTACCGCCACCCATGTATAGAAATTAGAACAGGGGAGTCACAAGTACGTTGCCGCCCTTTGGGATTGGAAAAAGGAATAGAAGAAGTAGCGGAATGAGGGAGAAGGAAAAGAGGATGAAGCCTCCGGCACTTTCACTCACCGAACGAAACGCAACAGTATAGATGGTCCCTGGTCTAGTCAGGGCATAGGGTATATTCTGAAATCAGCAAGGCTCTACTACTAATAAAAATTGCATATTTGTATTTCACCGAGCCAAAAAACAGCCATGTTGATATTTAAATAAATACCACTGTTAAGTAGACCTTAATAAAATATTCGTTCTATATTTGGACTTTCCAATTATTTTTATACTTTACCTGACTATCAGATAGCTTAATTTCAAATTTACAGGCGCAATAATTACACGTACAATATAATATGCAAATGTATCTTAAGTAATCCAAATACTTTAACGTGTTTTCAAGATTTATATAGGAATAAATCTTCAAAATAATAATTCCAAGTTTTCCACATAAAGGGCCAATTCATTTTATTACTCAAAATTATTCAAGCTAGGTAATTCTCAGCCTGGACATAACCGCACGACAAAATGTCAAGGGATCTTTACGATAATAAGGTTTCGTGTAATGTTCGGGGAAGCTTTATTAACATGCTGAAGCTATAAAATTCAAACAAGCATTATATTTTTTCACATTTCACAATCATGCGCAAAATTTCGTCATAAGCTTTAGGAATTTTGTGAACGTTTCCATTGGTCAACGCATTTCTTTTATATTTTATACATAATTTCGATAGCTTTAACTTCTTCTACTATAATTATGTGTACAACATAATGAGTGATTAGGCGCCTACTATCGCATCGTACCGGAAGAAACAGGCTGTTCACCATGGCTATATAAAAATATACTAGAATCTTATAAAACATTAAACCATGTTAATTTAACTCTTTAAAGACAAGCTTACAAATTAAATTTCAGGAAAACTTAATTTTATAAGAGTGCTTTCAAAATTTGCATAGCCGAGATATGTTTTAATAGTGAAAAAAAATATTTTTTACATACATACATAACGTCACGCCTTTTATCCCTGAAGGGGTAGGCATAGGTGTATTTCTACACCCACTTTTCGCCAGATATACTTTAGTCCCACGTAATAAGGGGCGAGCCTATTGCCGTACCGGGCACATTTCCAGACTCCGTGCTGCTACTGAGAATTTCGTGACAGTAAAACCCAATAACACTGCCCGACCCAGGAATCGAACCCGGGACCCGATCCCACGCGCACATTTATGCCGCGAGACCAACGAGGCAGTCGTATAGGGTTTGATGTCGAGTTTACCGTCTCTACGCAAGGATGGTATTTGCATCGTGTTATCCCTTAGTCGTCTCTTACGAAACCCACGGGAAGATAGGGGGTGGTGACACTTGTATTCTATGCCGTCAACCACACGGCCCCAATATTTTTTAATAAATTAAAATAGGTCACTTGCTTTCTTTTCAGTACGATCTTCCGGCGAGCAGTGGGAGCAATATCTCATAAATGCGGTGGTCCGTAGAGTAATTAGACTGTTCATATTTACAAAGTTAGTGAAGGATCCTAAACTATAATAATTAACTAACTAAAAAATACGCTGCGATGTCCCATCCCTCCCTGCGGTGCACTTATATAAAATTAACACTAAGCGCTAGTTTAATGAAGCCTTTTCCTCATATGAAGCTGTGTCAAGTTTACAGAGGTTTAATTTTATTGTTATGTACACTGTATGGAATCAGCTTTTTATTTTCTTGCTGTCTATCTACTTCTTCTTTTTTTCAAAACTACGCACGTACATTAATCGCCGAGTACTTGTTACTTATGATCGGCAGTCGCATGAATATAAACATTGTGCTCGGTAATATTCTAAATTGGTAAAAACATGGAGGGTAGAATTTAGTATTAGGACTCAGGGTCTCTAGAGATTAAAATACTCTCATTCACTGTATGATTACATGTATATGACCTACGTGATTATTAATCTGTGAAGCCAACCATACTGTTTCAGTTTTATATGTACGTACAAACTGTCCCTTCACTTCTTTTTACGAAAATGGTGCAGTTTTCACTGCATAGTTTACCAAAATTTACAGATAATAGACCAGAAAGAAAACAGCACTGTAAGAGAAGAAAAACTTGATACAAACCCTATACCAACCCGTTTGGCCAGCGTGGTATAGTAGACCAATTCCTCCTTTCAAGGGAGAGGCCAATTCCAGCAGTGGACTATTAAAGGCTGATGATGAGACCAAATCTAGTATAATATTTTGCTACAGCAAACAGGGTTTTAGCGCAACTGGATGAAACTTGTACGGTCCCTTCTAACTTCTCATGGACAAAAAAGGTAGACATGCTGCTTACCTACGGTTAACTATGGTTTAATTTATTCAGTCGTGTTTTATTAACGGAGGTGCTAGAACTTAGACTTGAATATACATTTATTCGCATTTAAATAATTAATCATATCATTATATTGCTAGTACCTTATGTATCAACAGTCTGAGATAATTTTAAATGTATGTTCTTGTTATTACTTTAGTGATATTTGCATAACCATGTAGTCGTTCCAGACGAGAGTAACGAACCATATAATTTCTATTGACCTAGACTATTGTGGGTGGAATAAAAGCAGAACTACTGTTTAACCGATACAACGAAGTTAAACAATTTATCGCTCGAATTCGTGCGGCACCGGCAGCGTGCTTCTGTTCCTACAAACAAATATATAGCCAGCGAAACGTAGAGATAAGGAATTCCTAGATAGAATTTCGACGGTACGTTAGTAACCCACTTTGCTGACAGCACAATAAACTGAGTTTTGTAAAGCAAAACAAAATTATTGCTCGTCGGAATAGCTCGGCCAAAAGCAATTTGGTGCTAAATACGAATCATGGGTGGATCTGTTTTTCCACTGTTCACGCTCCCATAACTGCAGAATTTTGAAAAGTAGCTATTAGTTGAAAAGGTGATTACTAAAACTCATGGTATATTTTTTGATGCATAGGTCATTAGCAAGAAGCAATTCGCTCTTTGAGTGACTTCGAGCCTTCTGATAAGGCCCAGTGAGCAACCACATCAGTGTCTCGCGTCAAATATTTGCTGAATGTTTAAATATAATTTAAAAATTATTATGTTTTTTAAATATAAAATGTTTTTTAATTATAATTATTATCAAATCGGCTAGCAGTAGATTAATTAAATCATAATATTATTACGTTTGTTTCTGTTGCCATTCAAGATTTTTCAATAACTTAACCGAAATGAAACTTAAAGGAATTGGCCCAAGGCCTAAAATAAAAATAAACACAGCCTGGGATATATTTTATTAGGACATAAAAATATAATGAAAACTAAATATCTACCTTTATTGCCGAAGCTTTTTTATTGTGAACCTTGACAAATTTTCTAAACTGCTTTCTGTTTATTATATCTTTACTTTTTCCCCACGGAGAGCTTTCTCCTTTATACGATTTCATCTGACTAAATTGAATTGACCTGACTTCTATAACATTAATATTTATAGTAATTCAATAGCTGTTTTGAATTACAATAGCTGCGTAATCGGATAAATATCATCATTCGCTTTCAACTATGAATACAAAGTGTGATTTTCTCAATTAATTTTTTATATGTTTAAGAGGCGATTACGGCAAATATATGATACTTGCGGATGAGACAGAAAACTGGACATCAAACCATATGCCAATTAGTCTGGCCAGCATGATACGTTATTGTATACCGTCACGCCTATATCCTCAAAGGGGTAGGCAGAGATGTTATATTACACCCACATTTCGCCATATGATTTTTATTGGTCCTCCGAAATTGGGAGCGAGCCTATTGCCTCTATCGGTCTCATAGCTAGACTCCGTGCTGCTACTGAGAATTCGGAAAATATAAGTAAAACTTTTGCCCGACACTGGAATCGAGCCCGAGGACTCCCGAGCAGCAGACGCAAACGCTATCCACTGGAATACTGGGGCATTTTACAGTATGTTATTGAAACATATATATTAAAAACAAACCTTTTAACAGTAAGAACCACAGCATGAAACTTAACATATAAATATTTAAAGTAATCGAAATAGCCTGAGCAATTTGAGTCAAACCCATCAGATTGTCATATAGGATAAATTCCCAAGTACCGGCAGCAACATCTTGTGCAAATAGCCGACCATACGTCGCAATCACCGGATCACTGATCTGCAATAACATCTTGCCACTACCTTCACCGCAATGCACCGACTTTGCTACTTGCAGGTATTAATCTGCAAATGTGGTATCTATTATTATTTAGAACTTCTACATAAAAATGGTAGCGTATTTACGACTAATAGCAGTCAAAGCCAATAGCAGTGATAGCCTGGTGGAGAGACCGAATGACTGCCACGTAGAGGGGTCTCGGGTTCGAATCCACGGCGCGCACCAATTACTTTTCGAAGTTAAGTGCGTATTAAATTGTTAATTATCGCTTGCTAAACGGTGAATGAAAACAACGCAAAGAAACCTGCATGTCTGAGAATTCTCCACAATGTTCACAAAAGACATGTGAAGTCTGCCAAGCCACATTTGGCCGACGTGGTTGACTATGGTCTTACCTTTCTCATAGTGAGAAGAGGCCCATGTCCAGCAGTGGAATAGTTCATATACAGGGCTGATGATGACGACTTTACGTTTTGTGGGCTTCAGGACATTTTGAGAAATCACCACACATTTACTCTCGTTAATCTAGACTTACACAATCCATCTGGTTTCAATGCTTGTGCAATATCAACTGGAGCTCAAACATGGATTGCGGCATATCCATTTTCTATCGTTGCACGTTAGCTACCTTTGTCAGGTAATTGCATCTGCAGTCGATACACAACATTCCTTAAACAGGCTAGTCGCAATAACTGCCACACTGCACCGAAGCCGAACTATTTGTGTCACTTACTCCCTGTTTACTGAAACCTTACATCGGTGAATTGCGCTACAATAATAAACATTTCCGAACCCGCTTCGTATACATTACTGTGTTTTGTTCATTCCTTCGTTTTTAGGGTTCCGTACCTAAAAGGTAAAAAACGGGAACCTATTGCTAAGCCTCCGCTGTCTGTCTGTCTGTCTGTCTATCTGTCTGTCTGTCACCAGGCTGTATCTCATAAACCGTGATAGCTAGAAAGAAATTTTCACAAATTATGTATTTCGGTTGCCGCTATAACAATAAATACTAAAAATAAAAAATGAAAATATTAAGGCGGGGCCCCATACAGTAAACGTGTTCTTTTTCGTACATTTTGCTCAAAATTACTAACGGTAAAAGATAGACATTAAAATATTTTCACAGAATATGTAGTTTTACGGTCTCCACTAGACAGCGATAGCCTACTACCAAACTTACAGACTGCCATGCAGAGGGTATCGGGTTCGAATCCACGGCGCGCACCAATGACTTTTTGGAGTTATGTGCGTATTGAATTGTTAATTATCGCTTGTCTCGTTCCTTGTTGCCTATTAAGCCGTCGGTCCCGGTTGTTATGAAGATCTTTGACAGTCGGTACAGTTCGTCAGTACCTTCTAAATAAACTGACACTAGTCTAAACCATGGAATATCGCCAGCCCTTTGGGTTGCAGAGGTCAGACAGGCAGTCGCTCTGTGGAAAAGCTAATATTCAGGCAAATCCGGTTAGACTAGGAAGCGGACCCCAGATTGAAACTGGGATAGCGCTAAGAGAATGATGATGTAGTTTTACTTTTCTTTTCAAAATAAACCCATACAACAAACGTATTTTTTTAGCAATTTGTTACTCGATCTTAATAAACAGGTAGAAACTTAAAAAAATATTTAAGTTATTATACATATACAACACACGTGATTTTCTTTTATAGATGGTCCGGAATCCTTCGTGCGCAAGTCCGACTCGCACTTGCCCAATTTTTATTCTTGGCGTCTGCATAATGCGGGCTATTATTATTTGCCGTAAATCCAGACCATTTGGGAACACACACAAAGTTGCCCTGTGCACTGAACAACAATAAATTTCTAGATATGATAAACTTTTCACTTTGTGGAGTAGTGAATGGAACGTCGAACAATATGCGTCGTATTTCAGCGGCTCCTGCGTCGTAGAGGCAACTATCCTGAAGAATTACAGGACATGTTTCTGATGCTTAAATGCAAATTATTATTAAATTGTAAGTCTGATAAGTGGAAAATGAATAAGCACGACGACTAGCAAGGATAATTCAAATATTATTATTTGCTTATTATTTTCTATTTATTTATTTAATTTAGGTACACAAAACAGAACATAGTACAAGTTGGTTAAAATATAAAAGTTACAGTTAAGTTCTAAAGTAAGTTCTAACTACATATGTACACTGCATGATCACAATGGACTGTATTGCTCATTTAGTGAAATAAAAATAAAAATTTGGAAACAAAACCTGGTAAAATCAGAGTAAATGAGGTAAACAAAGAAAAACAAAACAGCAAATGGTACCTACCTACTCAAGACGAATTAAATAGAATTATTTCAACAGTACTCCAACATTATATTTATATAGCTATATTAGACTGATTAGACATTAATACGCCTAACGTTTAGTTTAAACTTCGCAAATCGGTTATTGAAAATGTCTAAAGACTATCCGTACTATTGGGTTGTAATACGACGTGTTGTTAATATGCACATCTAAAATAAAACTTTTAAGGTCGTGATCTAAAAGTATTTACATTAATTCGAGCTAACAAATCAGGACAATCCAATGCGGCATGGATAATTTTATGGAGACACAATAGGTCAGTGCTTGCACGCCGAGATTCCAAAGACAACATCATGAAATTATTAAGCCTGTCGTTGTATGTTTGTAGTTCGTGATTAAGATTAAATCTATAACAAACTATTCTTAAACATTTTCTTTGTATCTGTTCGATGCTGTTTATGTGAACATCGTAAAAAGGTGACCAAATAGGCGAGTTAAATTCTAACACACTACGAATTAAAGATTGGTATAAATAGAGTAGGCTTTGTGGTTTTTTTTAATCTTTGGTTATTCTGAGAATGAAACCAAGAAGACTGGTGTTTTACTAATTATGTGATCATAATGGGGGTGAAATGATACTTTCTCATCAAATATTATACCCAGATCCGTGACAACATGCTTTCTATCGTGGCTCTGGCCATTCAGATTATAGTTGAAGAGGATTTTATGTGTTTTATGAGTGTAAGATATAACACAGCAACACCAATCACTTTTGTTATGTTCACTTCTATAAATCAATCTTTGGTTATTCTGAGAATGAAACCAAGAAGACTGATGTTTTACTAATTATGTGATCATAATGGGGGTGAAATGATACTTTCTCATCAAATATTATACCCAGATCCGTGACAACATGCTTTCTATCGTGGCTCTGGCCATTCAGATTATAGTTGAAGAGGATTTTATGTGTTTTATGAGTGTAAGATATAACACAGCAACACCAATCACTTTTGTTATGTTCACTATTTACGTTATTGACTAGTTTAGACTAGCCTACAAAGCTACGTTTTACTATTACTCCCAGTGCTACACACTAAAGCTTACCTAGCAGGATTCATGTAGTAAATCGCAATAAGTTTTATATATCACAGATAAGTGTATGGCAGCCACGTTGTTTAGACCATTAGTCAATCACACCACAGTTTCGAATTAGTTTTCGCTGAAGATGCATTCAATCGGTGTGCCTTTCTTCTACCCGTTGTTTACTGTAACGTTTATTACAGATTTGCGGCACAACGTTTATTTCAAATTTTATAGATAGATCACTGCTCGTTAAGACGTAATAATCTAGTGAAGAAATAATATAAGTTGAAACGTTACAATAAAAAAATCGCTTATACTCTTATATTGTTTTATTTCTCGAACAAAAGTAAGTAGGTATGTATATATGAAGATCTATACCTGCATTTCATCCTCCAGCGATATCGAGCCCCTTCAGGCGGATCTCACACGCTTAGACGACTACTGTGAACGAAATAAACTAGATCTTAATCCGCTTAAGTGTTCTGTAGTTTCTTTTAGCCGAAAGCGTGAAACAGTTAAAGCTTCATATAAGCTTAAAGGTCAAATTCTATCACGATCTGACGTTATACGTGATCTAGGTGTCCATCATGATAGCAAACTTCTATTCGATGTCCATATTGAGAAAATAGTTGCTAAAGCCAATAAGTCTCTTGGTTTTGTTATGAGGCTCTCTAGATGCTTTAAGAATCTTAAGACACTAAAAATACTGTACTGCACATACGTTAGAAGCCACCTTGAGTACGCATCACAAATATGGAATCCTTGTTACGATAAATATATCAACCAAATTGAAGGTGTGCAAAAACGTTTTATTAAACATCTATGTTTTCGCCTTAAAATACCCTATTACTCCGAAAACTATATTATCTTATGTAAAAAATTTCATATTCAACCACTAGTTTATCGTCGTCGATTAGCAGATTGTTCATTTTTTTCAAAAATTATTTCAAATGAAGTAGATTGTAGTCACCTCCTCAATACAATTAAATTTAATGTCTCTGCGAGATCTATTAGGCATAACCCTCCAATTTATATACCTCCTTCCTTTTCAAATTATAGAATGAATTCGTTTATGGTGCGAGCAAGCAAAGACTTTAATAAACTGTGTAAAGATTACGCTTTTGATCCATATACCATCAGCGGCAACACGGCAAGAAGGCTTCTTAACCTTGAGTTTTACGGGGCATAAAATGTGATTAACTTTAAGCAACTTTTCTATTTATCATTGTAGTGAGTACCTTTGAATTGTTTACAATGTAGTGTACGTAAAAGTTGATATTAAGTATTATTTTTAAAATTCTTATTCGTGAAAACCTGTAATTGGCGCACTGTAACCTATTTATATTAACTATTTTTATGTATGACGCTGTTGGTTTTCCTGTCTTAAATAAATAAATAAATAAATAAATAAAACAATTTATTGTCTATCTTGAGCTTTAAATAAAAGTGGTTACTTTAGTCCATAAAGAATAATTACGACACTTTAATAGAATTCATTTGCTTTCCACTCGATTAACGCGATCAATGATCAAAGTTCTGCTGAAAAAATGTTTGCTATTTCGTCGACATTTTGTCAAGCTCTGTCTTTGATAAAACAAAACTTTTTCAATGTTATCTGTTCACTGTCACACTCGATCGCCCAATATAACTTATAAAAAGTTTGATATATTCTTATCTTTAACTTTGAAATAATACTTATAATAAACTCTACCAAAAATATAAAAGGCTGCCATTTTGACAAGTTAATTTAAATATTTTCAAGACGAGACGTCAGCGGTATTTGTTTTAGCTGGTGTATCGGTGATTAATTAAATAAGAAAATTAATTATTTCTTGTTAATACTGCGTCTCAGTATAACCTTCGATAGAGTAAATAAAAGATTTTGACGCCGCAAATTTACAGCTGCTTTCAAAAATACTACAGCTGTAATACACCGATTTTTTATGACGAACATGAACATAATTTTAACCACGTAAAATATGCCACTTATCTGCATGATACAGTTACTTACCTATACGTCCAATATAACTAAGCAATTGAAGATATTTATGTTAAATCTAGCCTACACAAATGACAACTTAGTGTCTTCAATCCACCCAATTTCATTAGGAACTCTGTAACCGCAGAACACAGTAGAACAGGGCAGGACAGTTCGTAATCAGTTGGTAATACATCCCACATTAATCCACCTTGTAGTAAGCGAACCTCACAGAGTAGCCACAACACACTCGTTAGGTACATAACTTGGGTGCCCCCTCCCCAAGTTGTGAATAATTTCCAACACGCTGCTATTTTCACCGTCCACCAAGTTTTGTTTACATAAAGGAAACCAATATGCGAATACTTCGGCCTTCCACATGCTACTAAATATTTTGTGAGACCCAAGTGAAGAATGTTTATTATGAAGTACTGACACAAGTTTCCATTATTCATAAGAGGAAGTTATTATCTTCAGTTATGAGATTTTCACGAATACAAATGTACCTACTTTTGGATCCATATGCGTGAGTATAAATATATCGCTGGTATTGATTTTAAGATTGTTATTTGTTACTAAGATACTGTTGTTTTGTATCTAAATGTCATTTTTAAACGGGCTTGACAGTTTACGCGCTACACAAATTGTTATTTTAGGTATCGATGTACATTATGAACGCGATTTTCATGTATATTAAGTCATCACGAGTAGATGACGATATAAAATTAAATCCACATTTTATCTTCATTACCTTCTACATGGTAACAAGGTCTAAATAAACATGAAACAACGAACGGAAAGAACATTCACAATAGAAAAACTCTTTATCAAGGAAAAGATTGTGTTGTAGGCATCAGGGTTTGCATAGGTTCATACCGAGTAAATTATTGCGCTGGAGGTCAATAGCACAGGAGACACTTGCGCGCCGACTGGACATATTAGGTCAATATTGCAATCATATTAAAACATGAATAACAGATACCATGCATTTTCTAATCTAAGAGCCACATTTTTCTGATAGGGAAGCGATCAATTTATATTAAAATTTCTCTGGACAAGAGCGCGGCTCCACCCGTATTGCTTTCGGTTGTCGCGACAAAAGATAGTTGGACGTGTAAACTACATTACTACAAAGTTTCATCAAAATCCTTTTAGTAGCTGTTGTGCACAAGAATAACAAACATCCCTACATCCACCCATCCTCAGAAACTTTCGTTATGTAGTGAATTTTAAAAATAAATAAGCTTTGAGAATCGAACTACAAGTACCTACGTGAGAAATTTTGATGGTAATGAAGATACCCTCTTATCTAAGCTAAAGTTTATCTCTTATATACAGAGTGCATGCAATGCAAAAGTAGATACGTAATATCCTGTTATCTACAAAGCAGTATTAAAACCTAGTTCAATACAAAATAGAGTCGTCCTAATATATTTTTATTATGATTTACAGCAAATAAAAGTTTTATGGTGCAATCATTTTAAAAGGTTTTACTTTTATGCGTCATAAAATATAATGTGTTTCAATTAAGTGTACGTTTATAGCCGTATTTATGACAATCATTGTAGCACTTGTAGAACTTCATTTCCGACATCAGTTTTGTTCCGATAAAAACGTAAAGGTGCTAATAGACTTTCTTTAAACTCCGACACCGAAGTGGGTCACAAACTATAGCTATTTTCTTATACTTTTATGGATAAATTCAATAAATAATTATAACCGAAACTTGAATAACAAACCTAAACTCAAAAAGTCAACATTATCTCATCAATTACGAATTTACAGGGATGCAGTACAAAAACACAATAAAAACTTATACACCATTATAGTCGCTATACAAATTAGAATACATACATACTCTTTACATTACTCACTTTTTTTTTTAAGTAGGTATTTTAACCTCCCCCTCGGTGGGATCTCCACCTTGCCGTGGTGGGAGGGCTCAGTAACCGTGGATTAGAGGTACACCCACGGTGAAGCTAAGCGGGATCCCGGGAGGGGACGCTCCGCGTGGGCTTGGGTGAGGCCTGCGTAGAATGCATCCCAAGGTGCGGGTGCAGGGGACAGTTCCGTCTGTCCCTCGCAGTCGGGTGCGGTCGCGGGAGGAGAGGCGTGTCGGTGTTGCGTTGCCGCGCGCCCTATCTCCCGCGACTAAATGGGGGCGCACCATCGTTGCGTCGCGGTGGGCCGTAGAGAAAGAGGAGATGCGGTGTTGCGTTGCCATCCTCCCTATCCTCTGCGGCCGCTGGGTGTGTTGGCGGGGCCCAACGCCTTCATCCGCCGCCAAGGGGGTTTCGTTCGGGGACCATCTGGCGGGCCAATATCCGTCGCGGTCGCGGGGTAGCGAGGAATGCTTCGGTGAAACCCTACCCTCCGACACATAGGGTACATGAGGAGCACGGGTTGGTTTTTAGTCAGTAAGAGTCTGACAGACCCCTTCGTCCTGCCCCCCCAGGGTGGAGAGACTCCACTGTCATGCTCCACAAAGCTGCTATACAAGGAACCTAAAATTCTATCCATCTATCGTCACGCCTCTAGTCTCTGCCTACCCCAATGGGAATTGGGGTAGGCAGAGACTATGGAACGCCAAATGCTCCGGTTCAAACACACCTCTTTCGCTTCCTCGACATTCATTAACCTCATCATACATGCTCGCCGGTTATGGGTACTTTTAATTTGGCCTAAAATTCGTATGATATTTATAAGATTTTTCTAAGTTTAGCCTTCGTGTACTTATGAAGAAAATATATTGCTCCACCAGCCTTTGAACGTAGTACGTATTATTAATTTTATACAAGTAACGTTTTCGAGAATTCCGTGTAAGTGGAAGAAAGTTATTAATACTAGCAAAGTTGGTTACAATTGGCGGCATGTTTTAGTATTTTATAATTTTGTGACTTGGATACGCAAAATATTCTGTGTTAGTTACTTGTATTCGTAAAATCATATAAAGGTAAACATGAAAAGAAAACTGCGTTACGTAAGTTGGAGATAAATCAGCATCGATAACTTGTAGATCTTAAAAATCTGTTAAATTTATAAACGATCTCTGGATATTCGTATCTTGCAGATAAATTCAAAATCTAAACATTTGTATAAATTTAATAATGCCAATGCATTCAAAGTAAGTTCTTCTATATAATTTTATCTACGACTTGAAAATTACCAGCTATCTGTGGTGAAACACGCCCATAATCATGTAAGATTGTAGATAAGTGACCAATCAGAAAATTGGTATTACATCCAAGTGTTTTAGGTTATCCAAAGAGCATCTGGTAACATTGAATGGTATTGTTTCTCGATTTCGAATACATTAGGGAAAACCGGTGATCACAAAGACAACTTACTATTGCAGAACTTCTAAACCAATTTTGACGAAACTTGGACTGTTCCCCAGGTTAAAATTTACATAACATATTATATATGGAGGTCATCATTTCTCATTTATGTAGATATGTACTAGCTTTTGCCCGAGGCTTCGCTCGCGCTAAGAAGTGTTATTATCAATTACCTAATTCTGGCGACGCTAAACAAAAGTAAAGCCGCAAAAAATATAGGTATATTTTTTGCGGCTTTACTTTTGTTTAGCGTCGCCAGAATTAGGTAATTGATAATAACACTTCTTAGCAAAAAATTAGGGTCTACAAAACTTCTTTGTACACAATATTCTTAACTAATCTGTCATTAGGCGCTAAAACTATCAAGCTATTGGATGAACTTACTCGTGAGCAAGCAACATAATACAGACCATGAGAGAAGCAATGTTCTCTCAAGTCAATACCCGCAAATTTGAAAGTTTGCCCCTGAGACTTATTTATTGTCATGGCAAAGCAGACTTTTAGGGGAAACTGTAATCGTTTAAATTCGAATGGGATATCATTCGGTATTAATGGGATTCGTGATATAAATACACTTTCCCCTTTCGCACACCCAGTTAATATAGTGGCTTTCACTATATTGCGATGTAACGCTTTCACGTGCAGTCTCGTACCGTAACAAAGTTTTGGTGGTTTTAAATTTTGCAACAACATAATTGGACTGCCCACATACAGAATAAGCTTATGATAAGGCAAACCTGGCGGTTTTCATGAATTTAAAAATTCTACAGGGTCATTAGTAGCGTCCTCTGTATTAACCACAGTATCAATCGAAGTATAGACCTTTTCTTCGCCCTCAAACGACATCAGCAGGATATCGTTGATAGCTGCTGCTTGATCGTTCTTTGGAGTAAGTATAGCACGCTAATTTAACCATTCAATAGGCTTGTCATGTATATGAATAATGTCTGGATAAACTTTAGACAGTAATTCTTATTCGTTCCATTAGGTACTGATAGTTCAAACTAATACATTTACACCCTCCATCATCCCTTATTTTATCCCCATCGGGGTTGAATTTATCAAAATCCTATTTAAGCGGACGTCTTCATCATAATAATCTTTAATTTAAGTTCAATCAGTTGAAAATCTAAGAAGATTTATACAAACTTTCATCCCCTATTTCTTAGCGGATGCCTACGTCATAGTAGCTATATGCATGCAAAGTCTCAGCTCGATCGGTTTAAAATTGACAAAGTTTCATACAAACTTTCATCCCCTATTTTATCCCCTTATGGGTAGAATTTATCAAAATCCTTTCATAGCGGATGCCTACGTAATAACATCTACTTGCATGCCAAATTTCAGCCCGATCCCTCCAGTGGATTGGGCTGTGCGTTGATAGATCACTATGTCTAAATATATATGTCGAAAAGTGGGTGTAGAAATACACCTTTGCCTACCTCTTCAGGGTTATAGGCGTGAGACTATGTATGTATGTATGTATATAGGTATGTCGGTCAGTCAGTCACCTTTGAGTTTTATATATATTTAGATTTGTTTTTAAATTACAGAAGGCAGAAAATCATGCAGTCTTAACAATCCGTGCTTCATTTTGACTTGTTAAGTTAAGCTTCCCTAAATCTACCTGATTAAATGATTACAGAGATATAGTTATTGTTGATTTTTTTTTTAAAGACGGCACCCGCACTAGGAATAAATCCTAAGTCACGGAGGGCTTTACAAACATACAACCAACGGACACAATGAGCAGATTCGAAACAATAGTATATGGATCGCACAAAGTGTTGTCTCGTGTGGGAATCGAACCCACAACACACGGCGCAGTACAAAGCGGCGCGGTGGACTCATCCGGACCGAAATCTCATTTATTTGATACATTTATGACAAATATAAAACTAATTCTTTTAAAAGAATATTAATACCGCTATATAAGTTAACATTTATGTTTGTAAGACTACATAAACTCTAAATTGATAGCCGCAAAAGCCTTCTCGTGAGGAATTCGAATGAGATCTGTTTTTTGAAAACGAGAAATCCCGTTGCAACGCGAGGCACAAAGGATTGGCCGGATCTTTATAGAGACAGTTTGTAGACGAGTAGAATGGCTCTCAACACCTTTTTATGTTTAGATCTGTGTAATTTCAGTTTTATATGCGGGACGAAGTCGCTTTGGGAGCTTGTTAACACTGTTAGATCTTCTGCTGAACTGAAATCCAGTTTTGGAATCAATTTACGAATTCAAAATTACGGCGGATCTAAAAAAGGACTAGTTAGTAAGTTTGTGAATAACTAGAACTCTTATTCTTCATTTCATAAAAATAATTTTATCTGACGTTCTGGCCACACCAAAATAATATTTAATTCAAAAGGGAGAAAAACAAACTATAAGAATTACGTTCGCAGGAGTGCAATTCTACAATCACGTTTAATATAAATCATCTAAAACGAATGAATGAATTAATTAATATTGACGATTTTTTTTTATAGTAATTGGCGGTAAACGAGCAGACGGATCGCCTGATGGTCAGCAATTACCGCCGCCCATGGAAACAAGCAACACCAAAGGAGTACCAAGTGCGTTGCCGCCCCTTGGGGTTGGGAAAAGAGATGGGATGAGGGAGAAGGAATAGGGAATAGGGCCTCCGGCACTCTCACTCACCGAACGAAACGCAACAGTTTAAGCACTGTTACTTTACGTCGATTTTCTGTGAGAGGGTAGTACTTCGAGCCGGCCCATTCATGCTGAAATCAGCAAGGCTCTACTATCTGCGAAAACGATACATTGCTGCCCCAATTGCAAAGCCTTGACTACGACGCATTGTATGTTTTTCCTCGCAAGGAATGAATGCCAATAAAGACAGCAATGTTTATAGCATTAAACCATTTATCAAGAAACGTTGGTATATATTTTTACACATACTTCTGAACTATTGAATTGTTCAGCTTTTTTTCTGTTTGTTTTAATTTTTAAAAATCCATTTACACGCCACGCAACGAGTACGGCACTTCGTCGGCTCAACATGCACAGCCGTTGTATTGTTAGTGTAATGAATGAGCCGCGTCGTCGACGCACGCGGTTTCTGCCTCATGACGAACGAATAACCAACAATGCTTCTGTATTATTGCACCATAATACCAACTGGAACTAGGCACATTATTTTCAAAATAAAAATATACTTATGAGCCAATCCTTAATTACAATATTATTACAAAATAAAATGGAGATAAACTAAACTGTACCGCTGTCCCAAGGGCGAGTACTCAGAGTCAGATAGTATGAATATCATCTCCACGCGTTACTTTGTCTAATCAGCCCGTTGCTGCATAATGTGTTAGAACTAATAATTGCTTATGCAAGTTGGTCGAGGCTCGTGGTTGACGAGCTCACTACGTCTAATATTAACTTTAATGAACAGCGTGTACAGAAATCCACTGTTTTATTAGTTTCACACAAAGTTTGTTCACTTGGCAAGTTATGGCAGTTAAACGCATCTTAGATACCGACACTGCACGTTATACCTCGCGCTACGTTGTTTGTTAACTTAGCATATTCGTATATAACGAGTCACGACTAGACTCGATGCTTTATTTTGAATGAAAGCTATAACAACGCTGATGCGTTGTTTTGTACATAGTAATAATAATATTTATTTACGGAAAATTACAGATTTTACATGAAACCCGGCTTTGCTACAACTAATAAGTGCAATATTTCCATTTAACAATATTGTAGCTTGCACAATCTGTACATACATTTATCCTGCCTCGTAGGGCGTCTGCGCACTATGCTGGTAGCCGGACAGCTCGAAAATTGGTCCCACAACCCAAAATCTCAGATTTTATCCGCAGATAAATGCGTGTATTGACTATTAATAAAATGTTGTTGCACCTTAAACTATACTTGTCTTGGTCATCACCATAATCGTTCTAGCATTAATTTGACTGCACTATGATAATAAATAAAATTATACATACATACATACATATCGTCACGCCTTCTATCCCCGAAGGGGTAGGCAGAGGTGTATTTCTACACCCACTTTTCGCCAGATATACTTTAGTCCCACGTAATAAGGGGCGAGCCTATTGACGTACCGGGCACATTTCCAGACTCCGTGCTGCTACTGAAAATTTCGTGACAGAAAAACCCAATAACACTGCCCGACCCAGGAATCGAACCCGGGACCTCCCGATCCCACGCGCACATTTATGCCGCGAGACCAACGAGGCAATTTTATTATAACTGATATGAAAGATTTTATTTGATGTTTTGTGAAACATTTCAAGCTTCATTCGTTATCTTGTTTTGATTGACGATTAGTTAATATTATACAAAAGTTTTCACTTTTGGTTGAAAAGTAAACCTGTATTATTAAATTTGTTACTGACGAATATTAATTTTAATTCCAAGAATCAGAACCCTATAATTATATTATATTTGCTTCACTTAGGTTGAAAAGTTATTCTATAAGGGCTTAACGTCATATAACCAGTTACCGTAACTTCTGGGCATTCCTGCTACTGAAAACACATCTCATCAAGACTCATCTTGATTGGAATACAAAACAAAGATAAAATTACCGGATTCCATTAGTATCCATATTCCTAAATTACCTGCTCCCGGTACAAAACAGCTTGCTGCTGAAAACGATATCATAAATCACTGGTTATAGAAAATAAATATTAGTTTAGGACAACTAGTCCATTATATTGGTAGTTGCGTTCGGAGGGTCTCCCGATTATTGCGCAGTGCGGTACAGCTCTGTGTGTATTGTGCTTCGTAATTATACTGTCATGACACTATTTATTACTTACAACTATTACAATACGGAACCAGAACGTAATAAAATGTAAATAGCAATATTTCTGTGGTGTGCACAGAAAAGTGTTAGAGATATAGTAAAAACGAATGGTGGTCAGTTAATTGCTAATCACTTGAATATTTATTATCTCTGGTGGCTTAATGAAAAGCCTCTTTTCTCACGAGTTCTGTGCGTATCAAGTTTCGAGTCGAGTTTGCCATTAATTGCTTCGCGTACCTACTAAAAGCAGCTACTGTTTTTCTTATTGGCTGATACTTTTCACTAAACAATGGCAATGATCAGAAGTTTGAAAAATATGACGTACCGGACCGAAGCCAATAGTTTCGGCTTCTATGATTGAGGGCTACTTTATACCATACTAGAGGATGCCCGCGGTTACACCCGCGTTATTTAAAGCTACTGCTCCGCTTTATAGCCTATAGCCTTCTTCAATAAATGGGCTATCTAACACTAAAATAATTTTTCAAATCGGACCAGTAGTTCCTGAGATAAGCTCGTTCAATCAAACAAACAAACAAACTCTTCAGCTTTATATTTTAGTATAAGATAAGATGAAAATAATCGTGACACGTACATTTTCTTTCCTTGCGTTATCATTTGAGTTCGATATAACTCTTTTTGATAGCGCCTTATTCGTAGTATTATTGTTCTTTGCAATTATGCGTCTTCAGATCTAAAGGATTACATAGCGCTGCCGAGAAAATTGTTATGATATTAAGGATCGCAAAGTTGTAAAGGCCTGCAGTATTTCTAACAATGCGTGCTGTAAGTGTGTTGGCTTTCAGTTGAACAAACTTGACTTATCATCAAGAGTTGTAGGGAAATTTCGACGACCGCATAGTAAAGTTCTGTGTTACAGTTAACTAAGGAAATACTTTATTTAAGAACCTACCGAAATTTATGTACCATTCATGTCGACATTAAGATGTAAAATTTAGCATTTAGGAAACGTGGTCAAATTTATACCACGTAACAATTTGTGCCAAAATAAATGAAATACAAAAAAACTTGGTTGATTATTTATATGTAAAATATATTCGCAGTTCTATTAAATAATATTATATGAATGCCATTGTTTTATATTGAGCATTTTGCTTCGATTTTCGATATCGGATGGTGTTTGGCGCTTCGCCAAGTGGCGACATATTTACTTGTACTACCACTGCCGATCTTGTACATTTAAAAAATTATGACCAGTTTACCTTTGTGGTCCTTCTCATAATAAACGATTCTTTTCACAACTGATACTGCTAATTAGGTTATATATTTAAATATCTGGGTGAGTGTGTGGTGCCACTGAGGCAAATATTTTGAGTATTATTATTCTGATTCTAAGTGTGCTTTATAAAGACATAAAGACATATTGATTTCTACATTTTGGTTGTTTACAACACTTATATAAGTTAAAACCGTACTCTAGATGATGCCGGTTTTTCCTAGCTAAATGACTTCTTGAGAAGAAAGGCCTAAAAAAACTAGTTTAGTGGTTAGCATAACAGAGTCACTGCTTTTTTTGTCACTTCAATTTCTTTAATGTTTTCTTAATCTTTTGAAGTCCAGACAAAATGGGTTTAGTATGCGAGTACAATCCAGGATATAGTCTGACGCTTTTGCCTGACCCAGCCCACTAATGGCCCGCATTCAACAGTAATCGTACGGCTCAACCTTGATTAAGGGAGCCAGCGCGATCTGTATCACTATGCCTTCATGCCATCAGAAGGTGTATGCATAAGCATGGCAGCCTAGGCCATCAGAAAGGTTGCCACAACTATTTGTTTAAATGTTTAATAATGCCCACATCGTACTCACAACTTCAAATAATTATCTCATCTTTATAAAAAAGTAATGACGAATTTAGTAATATTGTTTGAGCGTGTATTCACCTAAATAATAAGGTTGAAGTAGAGTGACGGCTTACAAATACAAAATGTCACTACCCTATTTGATCCCGTGGGTGTCGCAAGAGGCGACTAAGGAAATACACGAAGAAAATAGTGTCCTTTTAAAAATACGGAAATCTAACACCAAAAGCCTGTATCAAACCTCTAGACTGTCAGTCTAATAAGCGTGATATAGTAGACCAAATAAATCTTACTACCGATTCACGGTACTACTGTAAAGCAAATTAGGAGAGGCTTAAGTCCAGCACTGTACTGCGAAAGGCTGTATAGAAATCTAAATCACGCCTTTCACTTGTGATTATCGTAATTTATAGGATTACTTACACATAGTTATCTGATCCTAAACTAAACAAAGCTGGTTATACAGCAACTAGACACTGAAAAAAAACCAGCCAAGTGCGAGTCGGACTTGCGTACCGAGGGTTCCGTACAAACTTGTAGGTATATATGTATAATTATTTAGAAAAATATGTGATGTATATGAATACTATTTAGGGTTTTCAAAATTTTTCCTATGGGCTATAAAACGTTGCTTTATGCCAAATTTCAAGATTCTAGATCGACTGGAAATACCCTTTAGTTTTGACTTGAGCATTTGATATGAATTTAAATTTTATACCACTACGGGTTCATTAAGAAAGAGGTAGCTAGCACCTTTAAAATTATTAAATATATTTTAATTATATGATGCAACTAAAATTTATAGTTTTCGCAATTTTTCCTTTATCTGTGATATAATAGTTTGCTTCGTGCCAAATTTCAAGATTCTGAGTTCACGGGAAGAACCCTGTAGGTTTTGATTCCCTTGCGAGTAGTTGCGATTTTGAAAATATGTTTAAATTGCTGTTTCTGTTGATTGCGTCGACATAGAAATTTGATTTTATTACAGCTTATCGGTGTTATAGACCTGAGTATTTGATATGAATTTCAATTTAATAACCCTACGCGTTCATGAGGAAAGAGGTAGTAACTTTAAAATTTAAATAATATTTTTATTTTATGATGTCACAAAAAATTTACATTTATGGAAAATTTTCATTAATTTGTGCTCAAAGAAGTGGCCTTGTACTAAATTTCAAGATTCTAAGTTTAAGGGAAGTAACATGTAGGTTTTGATTCCCTTGTGAATTTCGAAAATTTGCGAGAATTTGCGGCATATATGTATCTTTTGATTGCGTTTTAGAAGTTTGATTCTGTTACAACTTATAGATATGAGTATTTGATATGAATTTCAAGTAACAGGTTAAAGATATTATAGATTTGAGTATTTGATATGAATTTCAATTAAATACCTCTATGCGTTCATAAGGAAAGGGTTAGTAACTTATTTTTTTATTATTATATGATGTAACTAAAAATTTTTCCTTTATCTGTGCTATAAGACGTTGGTTAGTACCTATTTACAAGAATCTAAGTTTACGGGAAGTACCCTGCAGCTTTTGATTCCCTTGCCAGTAGTTGCGAGTTTGAAAATATAGTAAAATTGCTGTTTCTTTTGATTGCGTTGAGATAGAATTTTGATTTTGTAACAGCTTAAAGGTATAATAGACTCGAGTATTCGGTATGAATTCAATTTAAGAACTTTACGCGTTCATGAGGAAAGGGGTAGTAACTTTAAAATTAATACAACTATTTTTATATGATGTAACTAAACATTTATGGTTTTCGCAATTTTCCTTTTATTTGTGCTATAAGACATTGCTTCGTACCAAATTTCAAGATTCTGAGTTCACGGGAAGTACCCTGTAGGTTTTGATTCCCTTGCGAGTAGTTGCGAGAAAATATGCGGCTTAAATTGCTGTTTCTTTTTATTGCGCTGACGTAGAAGTTTGATTTTGTTACAGCTTTAAGGTATTATAGACTTAAGTATTTGATATGAATTTCAATTTAATACCTTTGCGCGTTCATGAGAAAATGGTAATAACGTTATAATTATTAAAAATATTTTTATGATATGATGTAACTAAAAATGTACGGTTTTCGCAATTTTTCCTTTATAAATGCTATAAGACATTGCTACGAACCAAATTTCAAGATTCTGAGTTCACGATAAGTACCCTGCATGTTTTGAGTTTCGAATATTTGCGGAAATTTGCAGCATAAACGGCTGTATCTTTTGATTGCGTTGGCTTAGAAGTTTGATTTTTTCACAGCTTCAAGGGACAGTGGATTTGACTATTTGATTTTTGATACCTCCACGCATTTCTGAGAAAAAGGGTCTTGACAGACGGACGGACAACAAAGTGATCCTATAAGGGTTCCGTTTTTTCATTTCGAGGTACGGAACCCTAAAAAACGATATTATCCATGAACCAGCTAGTAATCTCATTACATATAGATGTTTCCTTTGTGGGTGTCGAACCTACAACAGCCGGCTCAATAGTCAAATTCACTAACAATCAGATAAAATGGATCAAATATTAGTAATTCTGACAAGTGATGAACCAAGAGATTTTACTTCCGACATAATTTTAACTCGGCCGTGAGTGCCCAACTAAACCATTAAACAATATGAAAATCCAGTAAGAGATTATTAAACGGTCCGTTGTCAGCAGTTAATATGCAGGATTAAAAAAAAATATTCTGAAGTAAAATGGTAGGCACTTTATAATCTATTTCATTAAAACTTTTGGTTTGTATATCTGGCGTTGGAATAAATAGCTTTGCCTACATAAATTAATTCTAATATCTAAGAGCCGTTCAGTAAACCGAGACAGCCGGTTATTTGCTACAAAATTATTTTATTTTCATGAAATACGAAAATAAGTTTCTTAAATATTTATCTGTATTTTTGTTAAACATGTTCTGTTCTCAGAAACTCTGTCTATTTGTCATGAAATTCGATTGAGAGTTAGTCGTTTTAGAATCGATTCCTGTTTTATTTACTTACTATCTTGTATGATATATATAGTGGTCTCATGATAGAGATATTAAGCATCATATTCCTTTACATTAAAACATTCAAAGAGAACCATCTCTATCACTTACATTGGAATTTTCCTAAGATCTGCTCCATATTGCAAATAGTACCAGCAAATTTGACCAAGGAAAAATTTCTGTAACAAGCCTGGCATTGAAAGTTCTCAATGCAAAATAATAGGAATATCTGATTCTCACATCATCATTCACAACGAAATATTCAACATAAATAAAATGTATTTTATAGGTAAGTCTTCTTTACTGTACAAGGCAGGCTTATCTCTTTTGCCTTTGTCACCATCCACATATAAAATATAAAAATTCATGTAATTTTAAGCCTTTTCCGTTGCAAATGCTAAAATACATTTTCTCACTTTGTTACTTTGCCTAATTAAAGCGAAGAATTTCTGAAGTCATAATTAACATTTTTTGCTCATAACGTAATTGAAACTAATTATCTTTATTAGACAAGCCGATTTTGTCCGTAATTATGAAGGCAATAAGGCTATTTGCTTAAAATATTAGCAAAGTAATATTGTTTAATTTGCAGAGGAAAAAAAAGACGCCTGTTTCTAATTTAGAAGCAGGCTGTGAGGCCAACTTTGTGTTGGACCTGAATTATAACATTAAATTGAAACAGTTTTATTCATGAACCAGATTAAGATAATAATTTCGTATTTGTAAAATACTTGTGTTGTAGTAGTACCTCGATTTATTTTATTTAATCACACGATCTTGATTGAATTTATTGAATAAAACTGGTAAGGTTATTCATTTTTTGGCAAATGAGAGAGAGGTACTTAGGTGGTGAGGTTTTATTAAAATTATATAGTTTTAAATTAGATGTTCCTATAAATAGTTATTATTAATAGCTAAAACTTGATTGGGTGTCTGTATCGAGGAAGACCTTGAGGCAATGTAAAGATGTAAAAATAAGAGAAGAAAAACCAAGGACCGTCGGAATGGAAAATCATCGTTGAAGAGGCCAACACCCACAGAGGGTTGAAGCGACGAAAAAAAAAAATTAAGTATATTTGATTAGCTGATTGACAAACAACTTTAACTTTAGCAGGAACTTATCAGATAGTAGTGAAACAGGCGATAAAATTATATATACTTTTACCTCACCTGAGTAAACTAAATCCAACGTACCTGCAACAAAAAAGATAAAATAAAATTAGAAACATGTTTTAATGACATATTTAACATTCATACAGTGTAAAAAAAGCTAAAGTGACTCATGTAGTTATACAAAGCGGTTGCTTCAGTATAATTATTTATTTACAGCATCTATGCGGTTTCAAGGCAACGTCTTTAATCTGCATCTTTACATAATAATATTATATAATGAAGTCTACTGTCCGTCCTGTCTGTCTGTATGAAAGCGATAAAATTTAAAACTACCAAAAAGATTGTTATTCGGTTTTCACCAATATATAATTTATTTACTGGGGAAAGCTTAGGTGGATTATAAACACGCGGACGGAGCCGCGGGCAAAGTGCAGTTCATGTATTAATATAGAGCGAGTTACTTAAAGCGTGGTCTCAGCGGACCACATAGTGTTTCGTTTATTTATTTGTTAGAAACTTTTATTTATCTTTTCTCGCTAATTAGGATGTGTGAGTCCTATGTTGTTGAATTAAAATCTCTTCTTGCCACTAGTTTTTTGCCTGAATATGACAGCCCAATGGTAAAGTATTTTTATAATAAGCATGCCTTGTTATTCGACACATATTAGCCTCCAGAACAGGGCACTATAAAACAGCTTACAGCACACATTGCTTTACTTTATTTTCACAATATTTTTGATAAGTTTATTTTCATTTTCACCAGTTCCTGAGTATGTGCTTCGTGAAATGAAAATGAAATGAAATGAAATACTTCTTTATTTCGTGTAAACTTTGCAAGTACTAACGAAACGTCATTAAAAAAATCATTTTATACAATTATTTTTGTGTGTTGAATTAGAACAGCTCAGTCCCAAGCGTTTGGTCCTCTTTATATTCAGATATTTTATAATATGCTTTTGAACACAATTTCGCTTTTACAATAATTTTGAACTTATTTATAGATAGGTCTCTTATATTATAAGGGAGCTTATTATAAAAGCGTATACATTGCCCCATAAAACAGCTTCTTATTTTGTGGAGACGAGTGCTATAAACTACGAGATTATTCCTGTGTCTTGTATTTACAGAATGTATATTTACAGAATGCATTTTTTACAAAATTTGACAATATTTTTATGTACATATAGCAGATTTTTATAAATATATTGTGATACAAAAGTTATAATGTTTATTTCTTTGAACTTTTCTCTTAGAGAATCTCTTGGACCGAAGTTATAAATTCCCCTTACAGCTCTTTTCTGCAGTACGAATATTGTATTTAGGTCTGCAGCATTCCCCTAGTGAAGAATCCCATACGACATTAAGCTTTGAAAGTAACTGAAATAAACCATTCTTGCTGTTTCTAAATCTGTGAGGCGTCTAATTGTCTTAACTGCATAAGCTGCAGAACTGAGTTTGCCCGATAGCCTTTCTATATGTGGACTCCATTTTAGTTTGGTGTCCAGCATAATACCTAAAAAACATGGTTGTCTTGACGGGCTCAATCCTAGATTCATTAAGTTGTACATTGGTTGTCATATGTTTAAGATTGGGCATTGAAAATTTTAAAAGTTTAGTTTTCTTATTATTAAGTAATAGATTATTTACATTAAACCAATTAACAAGTTTAGACAGTGCATTGTTTACTTCGTCAAAGTTACTCTGTCATCGTTTAATATTAAAAATCAAAGAGGTATCATCCGCGAACAATACAATCTAATGATTATTCTTTACGTAATAAGGTGTAACGGGTTCTAGAATTAAGACGAAGAAGCGGTTCTATGCGTTTATTGCTTAGTATTGTCTAGTGAGACAATAGGAAGTGTCCTATGCACGAGTATGACCGACCAACAACACGACACTGGCCTGAACACTAAGGGCTGCAGTCTCCCACGTTGTTCCCTCCGGTTGTGTGCAGGGCAGGCTGCTCGAAGGGCTGCGCGTAGAGGGGCAGATCCTCGCAGACTGTTGGCTTTAGCTGGCAGGCGCCGGCGGTGTGTGTGCGATGAGCAGGGCAGGGCCAGACTCGTCGGCAGAGGTGTCTTCAAAGACGGTGCAGGTTGAAGTGAAGAGAAGAATAGAGCTAGGGTAGGGTAGCCGGAGCCTCAAGGTGGACCTGGAACCTGAAGGAAAGCAGCATTAGGAGAGTCACAACCAATAGAGTCAGGCAGGCGGCGCCAGTCGGTCTCAGCTAGCAGGTAGAGAGATGGGCAGTACGCTAACGCAGTAAATGTAGTAACTTACCCACAGCTGTGCCCAGGATACACGTACGGCGTAGACGTAGCACGTAGATCAGACAGGGCGACTATACGGTAGCGGTGCCGGCCTCTCTGTCAGCCCCTTTATATACCAGAGCTCTCCATCAGAGTTAGTGTCGGTGTATTACCATATACGGCAATCTGCACGAGCACAGACGATGGCCTTCTCTGATTGGCTGAGCGTATGGACAGTATTATGACGCATATTCGATAGGTACTGGACACACGTTACGTATTGTAAAGCGCCTGCCTTAGGAGAGGATTTTACGTGGCTAATAAGAAAAATCCGACTAGCTGCGTTAGGTCTATGAGTCCGCTACTGTCCAAGCTAAGACGGCATATAGAAAGAAAGAAGGAAAGAAGGGAAAGTCCTATACGGTTTGTAACAAATAGTTAGGTGCCATGGTGTATAAGTTTTAAGTTGTTTATGTGCCAAAACCAAATAGAATTTCCAGACGATTAAACCACCGTAATCTTGACATTCTTCCAATAATTGACACGGGCTAAAGAACATTTAAATACTAAGATTTACGAAATATTTTGACGAATATTGCATAAACTAAATGCATCTTTATTTAATTTTTTATAATGGCAACATTTTCTTGGTGAAGTATGCAATATGGCTGACTGAAGAAATAGCATCGTTTCGTGAGAGGTAATTTTGTTTGATAAACTGTGGTTTTTGTTTCTTTTTCATAATAGTCTCGTACTTTTTGATTCGCGTATTTTAGTTTATTTGTGGAGTTGACGAACGTTTCCTAATTGTTTCCAAAATAAAGCTTAATTGAATTTTTAGAAAAATATCCTTAAAATTGCCACATGCCCCGTTTTTCATTGTTTTTTAGTAGTGTCCACATTTGGATCAAATTATGCGTCGATGGTCTATTATTGACACTCGGTGTCAATAATTGAAATTCAATTTTATTTTTTACCACCAAGTTTTGGAATTTTTTCACTCCATTGTATAGAGTTTAAATTTTATCACCAAGAAAAAATCCATTGACTTTATCCAAATTTTGACACGGTGTCAAAATAAGTTTTCCTAATAATTGACTCTATGTCAAATTATTGGTTTCCTGGGTGTCAATAATAGGAGAGGGGTTTCTTTCTTCTTTCAAATACAACTAATATTAATTATAATTGGGAGTGTTTTTGTGTATGTTTGTAAAATCTGTGAAATGCCGGTTTTAGGTATTTTTATTTACATTTATAGCAATTTGGTACTCGGTATTTTTAAAGGTACAAACATGGCAAATTCCCAGAAAAAAGAAAACCAAATAGACGCAAAAAAATATAGCCAAGAAACATTGAGGAAAGCATTAGACGAAATTAAAAAAGGTAGGAGTAAAAAATCCGTTGCTGAAACATTTGGCATTCCAAGAAGTACATTAAAATTTAATATACAACGCCCAGACAAAAATGAACGACCAGACCCCCCACAGTACCATCTTCAGTAGAAGAGGAAGAATTGGTTCATTGGGTTAAAGTAAACAGCATGAAAGGATTTCCGAAGCGCGAAGAAGATATCATTGCTAGCGTGGGAGAATTCATAAAAAAGCAATAAACCAACACCTTTCAAAGAGGGGTTACTTGGAAAAAAATGGTACCAACTATTTTTAATAAAACGCCAGAAAGTGTAATAGCCGCAAGCTCTTGTGTGTCTGAAAGTGACAACCGTCACTGGTTTGAAGGTATTAAAGATTACTTGAAGTCACAATCATATGACAGCATTCTTGATGATCCAAACAGAATCTCAAATGGTGATGAGACAAATTTTTTACTGTGCCCAAAAAGTGGGAAAGTACTGTCTTCTAAAGGAGCCAAAAATTTATATGAAATTGATCAGGGCCAGGCGAAATCATCTCTAACGGTGATGTTTACTTTTAAAGCTAACGGCGACAAAAACACCGCCTATGATAATAATTTATCCCAACGAAAGACTCCCAAAAGATATCATTGCTCGCGTTCCTAATAACTGAGGTATTGGATTATCTGAAAACGGCTGGATGAAAACTGAACTTTTCATTGACTAGATACAAAATGTACTGTATCCTCACTTGATAAAAACAAAGACGCAGTTTCCTATTATTCTATTTGTCGACGGGCATAAAACTCATGTAACCCTGGGAGTAAGCGAACTATGTACAAAGTTGCAGATAATCTTGATTGCCCTATATCCCAATGCTACACGAATCCTCCAACCTGCTGATGTGGCAGCATTAAGGCCATTAAAAAAATGCGTGGAGAAAAAGTGTCCTAGAATGGCGAAGATTACATCCCACGAAAGCTCTTACAAAGGTTGATTTTGCACGTATACTTAAAACTGCCATTGAGAAGTCTTTACATCCTGAAACGCTAAGAAATGTTTTTAAAGCCTCGGAGCTTTACCCGTGGCAACCAGATAACATAGATTTCAGCAAATGCTTGGGTGGAAACCAGACTAAGACTCACCAAAAAAAAAATGCAAACTTGAATAAAGAAATAAAAATGGACAGAAAATGTTTTGTGAATATAATTAAAGAACACCAATCAAAGACAAATGATAAAAAGACTCCCAAAGGAAACATTTTAAAGATAGTTTTTGACTATTTTCAAGTTTTTTTCGATTTCAACCTGCAGAGTTCGTCTTCTACACCCAAGTCTGATAATACGGTCGCTGATATTCAACTTGAAATTACTGACAGCAATGAACAAAATTTAATTTTTCAAAAACTAGATTTCCCTTATAAAACAAACGATCAAGACACTGGTACTCATCCAAACAGTGCAACGTTGTTGAGTCCTCTAATAACTGATTCACACCAAAAAATGGATGATCAAATCAGTAGTCTCAACATTGAAGGACTGTTACCAGATCAACTAGATATCAGCAATCTGCCAGTTATTCTAGTGCCAGATATCTGTAATTCACCTGATGTAGAGTTACAACAGTCACAAGGGTCATCATTTCTTGAGATTGCTGCTACTGTAGAAATTCATAATAAACCTGCAGAAGTAAATTTAGAAAAAACGATGCCTGCACACTCAGCTCAAACTGAAGTTCTATCAAGTACAGCTAAAAAGACAATCAACTCATCAAATCTTGATGAAATTGAGGTGTTTCCTGAAAATGTTTCTGAATTTGATTTAAAAGACACAGATTATTTGTATTTTACATCTCTAAAACAAAGAAAAACTTCCATTGATACAAATTTAAGTGAAGCAATACGAAAGTCCATGAAAAAAAATACAGTTAACCGACGTCTTAGTTGTTGCCAAAACGTCTTTAAGAAAAGGAGTTAAAAAGACTGAAAAACCTCATTCGTGCTGAAGTGCGAAGAAAGACAAAAAAATTAAAGAGAAAAGACAAGAATATAAACTCAGAAGGAAGAGGAAGCAAAAAAAGGAAAGCAGAAAGGACCAAAAAGAGAGCAGTGCAAAATAAATTCAAAAATCTAATGAAGCAAACTAAAAAAGCTAACACTGTTGCTAAAAAAGCACCGCATACAAATTCGAAAAATAAAGACTTGAATACGAACATTAAAAATTAAACAAAAAAAGTGCAGATAAAAAGACTTTGTTCTCAAAATGTGCCTACGTGTGTACACGAGAAAGTGAATACGGTTAAAACAACAATTAGGAGCTCCAGTAATGCAATAGAAGAAAATAGTATTGATAAAAATATAGATAAAAATAAGGAAAATAGGTCAGCAAGTTTAAAGAAAAATACTAACAATGTAGAAGCATTTGTAACCGAAACAGTTGAAAGAGTAAAACAACAATTGAATTTTGACGATCTCTCGATCCAAAATAGTTTTAAAAATAAGAATGGAAAGCCGATACGTGATAACGATATAGAGAACATTTTTATCCGCCATACGGTTCCACGCTTCATTAACCTGAAATATAAAATAGGTAGCTTACTATTAAAACTAGGAATTTTGGTTAAATAACCTACCCCAACTACCAAGTCTAGAATATAACAATGTGGTACCTAATAAAAATATGTTTTTCAACTTACTTCATTTTTAATTTTATAAAAATAAAAATTTATAACAAAGCAACATAATATAAATTAGTAAAATCTTAATATAAAAAACCCTTGCGTTACTTACTGACTGACAGACACGCTACAGCCAAAACAATTGGGCACAGAAAGCTGAAATTTGGCAAGTATGTTCCTTGGGGGCCGTAGGGGTGCACTAAGAAGGAATTTCCCGAAAATTCCACGGGATCGGCCAAAACGGGTAAATAAAAAAAAAATGCAGGCTTAACTGTTGGCGTCCTCTAGTTATATATATTATTGTTCAATTTCGGCACAATTTCTATAAATTGTAAAACTCATCACTGCCCTACGCCGCCGCCATCGTTATAGCAACTTGGAAACGTAAATATCATTCACGCGCAACAGTACTGTCTCCACTGAAGAGCGAGAACGAAGTGAAAAAGGCGCCAACGTGTGAACGCTGTTGGCGGAGCGCGCCAAGATCCTTTGATGTGTGCACAAAAACCCGACACTATTCGGTTGGCCGGCCAAAGTCGGCGCCAACTACACCAATTTAAGGCGAGGACATATGTAAATTGGGCGTCATAAGGGGTAAATAAAAACCGTCCAAAAAAATATGTCTTAATCTACATCATATAAAGCATTTTCTCTTCGGTACCAAATCCTAAAAAAAAGTATTTTAAATATCTGAATAAAATATGCAAAATAACCTCTGTTTTTGTAGTTATTACCTTTTTTCTCCTAATCTATCAATCATAAGATTTTTAAATTTAATCGGGCTGTTATATATTAGTACACCAAGGGAACCTTCAGCTTATTTTTGCGTATGTACTTTATTTATAACGGTAATACATTATTATATTATTAATTGATTCTTACTTGCTTGAGTTTCTTACACAAATCCAGTGAGTGGAAAAGTAGAATGACCTTTTACTTCAGCGAAGTATACCAAATTATAAAACCATGAATTTGAATCATCTTTTGTGCCTACTTAAACATTTACTGAAATAATTTAAAAGTAAAATTAAAATTCTGTTTACGAATTTATGAATAAACTTTAAGCCGCCAGGACTGCCATTGTTATCTTAAATTTTAGTTAATATTTTAGAATCAATTGAGTGCGGAAATTATTTTGTCTAAGTCTATACAGCTTTGCGTTTTAAATAGGAATAACATAATTTAATTTATTGTAACTCAAAATTCTTTGAATTCAGAACTGTGTAGTCATAGGCAAATACCAAATATTACAATCTTTAAACCATGTACAAGATGGTAGTATTTGGTACACAGTTAATCAAATATTTAGTTTCAACTCAATAAAAAGCTGTGATTAGTCTTCTAGGTAATATCTATTTCTAAAATGTCTACCATTGATCAAATTCTGTTGTTATTATTGTTTGTCGACAAAATAGTATATTATTAATATCTGATAGCACACTCAGTGTTATTCCACATACTTTCAAACTTGTTAAGAGCTTCTGTCTATTATATACCTACTGATCATTGAAAAAGACAAAATGAAGTAGAGCTGTGTAAAATAAATATGGGTTTCATAATTAACCTGACTTCATTAATACCTTGTGCTGTCATCATCATTATATTCTTTATCTCTCCAGATTAAAAAAAATCTGTAAAGCAAAACAGAATCAGCCTATACAGAAAAAAATACAGTATTCTGAGGAAAACGTGCTAATGTTTCCATTTGTTATTTTACAAAACATTGAAACAAAAAAAAAAACACCACAGGAGGACTTTTTATTCGTCCTGTGCCGTATCGTATCTAAAGTTTTACCATAGCCCGAAATGTATATCAAGTAAATCACACTAACAAATCATCCTAGCTTAACTACAGTAATGCCAAACTGTAAACGCAAAATCGCCACTGCTATCAACATTTCCCGCATTTTCGTAATCCCAGTACTGTCACGCACACAAAGCGTTCCTAGTTGAATTAGCCATTCAATTACAGTTCTTGCCTGTGACTCCATTTACAAATCCATTTCAGTTTGAAAAGCGTCGCGATAAGCTAGCTCGCTCTGTGTCGATCGTGGTCGAGTGCATTTATCGCTATTGTTGGGACATCTAGGCGAATCGTCGCGACACTAATACTGCGTTTGTTTGTGCTTTGGTAACACTGAACAGATCTGATTGTGATTCAGTGATACTCATAATAGTAAAGCTTTGATATAAACTTTTAGATGGCAGCTTGAGATTAAAATGCAAAGCAAAGTGCTGGAATATTAACACAACATTTCTAAATAGCACAGTTTTTATTATAATACGACAAAATAAAAAAGTGATGACTGCTTTTATTGCTAAGGCGTATGAAGCTGTAGTATTATTTGAAACAAAGATAATCTACGCAGTTTTTACTACAAAAGGTTCTTTGTTTTGGTCACTTTTAGCAAGACTTACATCCATTGTTGTAATCCAGCTATACAAAAACAATGAATTCATAAAAAAATGTAGCACAGGTTAGAAAGAGAGGCAGATGTGTGTGGTATGAGACACGTTATATTACACTTAAGTATATTTCTCCGTGTCATGTCTAAGTAAGGAGTTTACGGGAGAGACTGACCAACAGACTGCTTCGCAGAACCACCACTGACTTTTCGAAGTTATAGTGTAGTATAAGCGAAGAGAAGCCCTTACTCAGCAATGGGTCATTTTATGCAGGGCTGATAATGATGATGTGTGTTTCCATTGATTTAAGAACCGTTTCTTGCTACTTTGCAGGCACGTTGCTCGATTCTGTCCTTGAGTAATTTCAGTAAGTTTATAGGAAAAAGCGATTTTATTTTTCTTTGCATAAAATAGCTTACGGCTATTAAATTTCTACACTTTATTATCAAAGCAAAACTGATAAAAGTTCTGTTATATACAGTCACGATTATTAGACGTCTAAATATCTGTTCGTCTGTGTATGGGTCTGCGAAACAAAGGCAGCTGTCTGATCGGCGCAGTGAACGCAATCGCTGCCCGTGACGTAATTGTTTCAGTTTTCGACCTACTTTCTATTGTTCAATGGCTCTCGTATCCTCTCTAAGGTCTGGCTAGAGGCGTTTTATACGCATTCCATTAAGTATGTAGATACGTATTAAAAAGGCGATTGGTTTTGCCAACCAATTTGTTTAGGTAGTACTTAGTGCCTTGCTGATTTTAACATGCTGAAATCAGTAAGGCTCTACTACCTGTAAAAGGCCACATAGCGTTTCGTTTGTTCATTTGTTAGGAACTATTACTTATTTATCTTGCCCTGTTAATTAGAATGTATGGTTCCAATGTTTCAAGATGAATTTGAATCACTTCTTGCCACTAGCATTTTGCATGAATATCTCCACAATGATAATGCATTTTCGTAATAAGTATTTCTTTTAATTAATTCATAGAGTTGCCACTAAAGCACTCCTAAATGGAAAACAGTACAGACATTACTTAATTTTCTCTTCGTTTACTTCGATTACAAACACTTTTTAAAAGATTTTGTTTCTTTACATTTTCTCCATTACCTCCGTTTTTTTGAGTCGTGTGTCGGCTAATCTTATTTTTCATAGTTATCGTACACGCGTACTAATGTTACAATGACGTATCCAATTTACCTTAAATGCAAAATCTTTTTGTAAATTAATTTCGGTCTTTAAGACCTGTTACCTTTACTTTTTTCTTAGACAATGGCATATATTAGCTTTATATATTATCTTAAATCAATACTTCTTAACCCTTTCAGACCGAAGATATTTTTTTTGCCTTTTTATGTGTTTTTCAGTTTCAGTCGACTAAATAGACGCTAGAAGACCAAAGAAAAATGAAATAAAAAATCTAGGTATTCTAGGTTTTTCGCAGTTCTACCCGCACGTCCGTGCTCTCTCGGCATAAGTACACTATACGCACGCTCGTGCATCCTGAAATAAACAGGACAAAAATGAAAGTAAAATACATATTTTCTCATAAAATTTAATCACATAAACATAAAAAAAAAATCATTCTTAGCCTGTCTTTAACCGACTTCAAAAAAAAGGAGGTTCTCAGTTTGACCTGTATGTATGTATGTATGTATGTATGTTTGTCCGCGATTATCTCGCGTTTGGCTGAACCGATTTTGATGCGGTTTTCAGAAAAGTATTTGTTACACTTAGGAGAAGGTTTTAGGCCCTTAACCAACTTCAAAAAAAGAAGGTTCTGAGTTTGACACGTCTATATGTAAGTTTGCCCACGATTAACTCGAGTTTGGCTGAACCGAATTTTATGCGGTTTTCAGAAAAAGAGTATTTGTTACACTTAGGAGAAAGTTTTAGTATTTTAACCGACTTCAAAAAAAGAAGGTTCTCAGTTTGACCCGTATACATATATTGGTTCTTAGTATGTTTATATGTATTATGTTTGTACGTGTGTATGTGTTTGCGCGCGTGCGCGCTTGTGTGTATTTGCATGTGTACGTGTGTGTGTGTACCAGTGTGTGTATGTGTGTGTACGTGTGTACGTGTCTATGTCTCTGTGATTTACAAAAAACAAAGAAAGTCGGTGGAAGAATCGAATGCGAGAGCATATTTCTCATTCTTGTCATTTCGGATAAGGCTCTTGAGTCGTGGGGATGGTTGAGTAATTTGTTCGAGTCAATATCACTTAAAGCCATACCTTTTAGGGATTTGACCCGCCTCAAGGCAACATTGGCACAGCAGCATTGGCCTATAGCAAAAATTTTAGGCCCTAGGTCCGCGGAACTAAGTGTACATCCTTGCAACTTGTGTACCGTCACAGCCCAACTCAATATGACTGGCAACATCCGCCTCTCGATATCACCATAACCGCGATTGCCTTGATAGGTCGCTGGCACTGGAGTTATGGAAATGTATCCATAATCATCTTTAAGACACAATGCTATTGAAGGATCATCAAATAATATCAAAATGGCATCAGGCAGTTCACATGGCTCAAGTTAATCTCTTCTTAGTGCCGGCCATTTAAATCCTTTAGGAACACCCATTGCGCCGTTCGCTAAGCCATCCGTTATTAGCATATTTCTCCGGAGCATAATACGAGAGCTCACAGCCAATTGAATAGTATGTACAAGTCCACCGCATTTGTTTGGATCGTACTTCCGTATGTGGCTGATTCCCTAGACTCATCTCTCTCTTCCAGCATGAAGCCTTAGCCCATAGGCACACAGAATTAAAGTAGGTACCTATGTCAAAGTCATGATAACAAACTGATACTAGGAGAAAACTTATCACTAAAATAATTGAATCTAACTATAAACAAACTATTAATTAGCTCAAAACTTAAAGTAAATGGAGAACCTATCACTAAAAAGTATGAAATTAATAAAAGAGTAGTTAACACAAAACCTGAAGTAAACGAACGAAGTACCTAACACTAAAAAGTATGAAATAAAAATAATAATAAAAAAAAACCGCACCGACTTCAAGAACTAAGTATTTTGTATAAGTTATATACTATGTATTAGCGTATGTAAAAGTTATTTCGTACTTTTCATTGGGTCGATTTTTTGAAGGCGGTTCTCATTTTTTTAAAAAAGAAACTAAATACCTAGTGTTCAAACATGAACATGACATTCTTGGCATTCCAACACACATCCAACTTATCACCGAGAAAGATGCGTGATATTTTAAGATCATGTAATTTATCACGTACGGCGGTCGGCTCAGACATGCTGCATCGGCACAATACACCGACGGCACACAACTAAATACGTGTATATGTGTACATAGAATAAGTTTAGTATATAAGATTATAGTTTTAAGAAATAAACCAGTCATCAGCTCACTCCCGGCTTTGACTCATACCCTACCCCTCACCTCTCACTGCGGCCAAGACACCCTTAGCCGTCACCATGATCGGTCTTGTGAGTCTGCTCGACCGGCAGTGAGAAAACCCACTTCACTACACCCTAATCCTACCCACTTTCCGTCTGTCGCCTTAGGTCTCCCGGCGACAGATATCCCGGCCTAGGGATCCCAGGGACTGCTAGGGAACTAGGGATTAGGGTTGTATACGCGACAGTCTGTGTGACCACAGTGTACACGGCCTCGCTATACACTATACCTAACAGGGCTAGGGTAGACTAGGGAGTTAGGTTAGAGTTAGATCTAAAATAGGGATAGGTATATCATAAGATAGGTTAGGCTAGATATAGGAACCAGTAGGCTTAAATTAGGATAAGTTTAGGTTTAGGTACGTGCAAGCTTAGGGCTATACTTAAGAGCTATCGAAGGTTAGGCCCTAACTTGTACACCTAGTAAACCTTTTTGGTGCGATTTTTAAGTTTTCATTTTTGTTTTTTTTTATTATTTCACAATTTTTATTAATTAGTAATTAAAACGTTAATGAGATCGACTTGCTTCTGGTTTTAATCAAATTAATAATAATCTTAGGTACCTACATATACCATAACAGGAACAATGATCTTTTTTGACTCACACTGTGATAATCAGCAAAACAGTTTTTGCTTCTGGAAAGGCATAAGTATACATTGCACTTGGTGCACTTTATCTCCAACCTACTAGAGCAGGTATCCAGTTTACATACTCTTAGAGATCGAGAGTCAACCGGAGCGAGGTACGAGCGACCCTTGAGCAACTTAGGAAGAACAAAGCACCTGGTAATGACGGTATCACTGCAGAACTCCTCAGAGCAGGTGGAGACACAATCTTGAGAGAGCTAGCAAGTCTTTTCAATACCGTCATCCACGAAGGCTCAACACCACGGGCATGGAGCGGAGGTATGGTGGCGCTTTTCTTCAAAAAAGACGACAAAACCTTATTGAAGAAATACAGATCTATTTCACTCCTGAGCCATATCTACAAGTTGTGAACTTGAAGCAGACTTGACGACTTCCAGCCACCAGAGCAAGCCGGGTTTTGAAAAGGCTTCAGCACCGTGGACCACATCCATAATGTTCGGCAGATTGCAAAGAAGACCCACGAGTACAACCGGCCGCTGTGTATGGCATTCGTAGACTACGAGAAAGCCTTCGACTCTATCGAAACGTGGGCAGTTCTTGACAGCTTGCAACGATGTCGCATCGACTGGCGATATATCGAGGTGTTGAGATATTTGTATGAAACCGCGACCATGACCAATCAGATCCAAGACAGAAGGACAAACACCATAGAGTTGCGTAGGGAACTCCGGCAAGGGGATGTAACATCTCCCAACCTGTTCACCAACTCACTTGAGGATTTCTTCAAGACCAGTGTCTTGAACGGAACTGACTTTGACTGAATTGAACAGTGTATTAATATCAACGGCGAGTACTTAAAGCGAAGTCTAGTTATAACTAATACAGACAAATTAAGGACTCCTACACTGGTTTCATTGTCTCACAATATAAATAGTTAATAATTAATTCATACTTGCGTGAGATTCTAAAACAAATCGAGTGAGATGATAAGTATAATGACCTTTTACTTCAGCGAAGTATACCAAATTATAAAACCATGAACTTGAATCATCTTTCAATAACTTGAACATTTTCTGAAATAATTTAAAATGAAAATTACAATTTTGTTTACAAATTTATGAATAAACTTAAGGATGAGGATAACCTGCTAGGATTTCCATTGCTGTTTTAAATTGTTCATTATATTTTAGTATCAATTGAGTACGGAAATGATTTTGTCTAAGTTTATAAGGCTTTATGTTTCAAGTATAAATTAATTTAATTAATTGTAACTCAAAATGTTCAGAATTCAGAAAGTATGTAATGAATACCAAGATGTTATTATTTGGTATAAATTTTACATTAATTAGCTTTCATAAACTAATAGTAATAACTATTTATGAAATGTCTACCATGTATCTGTTGTTATTACTGTTTCCCGATTACATAGTATATTTATTTATTTTGATTAGTAGTTATTGACTGCACGGTTGGCGTAGTGGTTTCAGCAGCCGCCTCACCGCTTGACACTGTGCCGAAGTGTTGTGGGTTCGATCCCCACACGAGACAACACTTTGTGTGATTCATAAATTATCGTTTCGAGTCTGGTGGTTCATTGTGTCCGTTAGTTGTATGTTTGTAAAGTTCCCCGCGACACAGGATTTAGTCCTAATGCGGGAGTTGTCTTTTTAAATTAAAAAAAAATATAAAAATAAAATATTAATATCTGATTACCAACTCAGTATTATTCCACATACTTCCAAACTTGAGCTTCCGTCTATTATATACCTACTGATCATTGAAATAGACAAACTGAAGTAGAGTAGTGGTAGATAAATATGGACTTCATATTTTTCATCAACTTCATTAATACTAGATGTACATACCTCGTGCTTTCGTCAACGTGTAATTATCGTCCACCCAAAATTTTTAAATTCCTTAAAACAAAATATAATCAACTATATAGGAAAAAATAAAAGGTCTTTTTACGGTAATCTGAAGAAAACGTGTTAAGGTTTTTTTTTTTCAGGCGATGACTTTACTCTGCCCGTGCCGTTGTATATCTAAAGTCTTACCATACCTCAAAATATATATCATAGATTTTATAAAGTCAATCACACTAACAAATTATTCTAGCTAAGCTGCAGTCATGCCAAATTGATTGGTAAGCGTAAATTGCCACAGCTATGCCACAGCTAACCAGTACTGTCAAGCAACACAAAGCGTTCCTGGCTGAATTAACCATTCAGTTACAGTTCTTGCTTGTGACTCCAATTACAAATCCATTTCAATTTGCGTTGCAAAAAGCGTCGTGATAAGCTCGCTCGCTCTGTGTCGATCGTGACCGAGTGCACTTGTCGCTATTGTTGGGACATTGAGGCGAGTCATCGCGGCACTACTGTGTTTGGTTGTGATTTGTTTCGATCAGATCTGATTGTGAATCCGTGATACTAATAATAGTAAAGTTTTGATGTAAAGTTTTAGATGATAGCTTGAGATTAAAATGCATAGCAATGTGCTAAAATGTTTCCACAAGATATCTTAATAGCACAGTTTTTATAATATGACGAAATAAAAAAGTTATGACCGCTTTTACATACTACTTTTACATTACTAAAGCGTATGAAGTTGTAGTATTATTTGGGACAAAGATAATCTAAGCAGTTTTTACTACGAAAGGTTCATTGTTTTGGTCTCTATTAGCAAGACTTACATCCATTGTTGTAATTTTATTATATTATATACGCAAATGAAAATCAAATAGGACAAATGGAACGAAAGGAAAGCTTACGTATAACAAAACAATGAACTCATAAAAAATATAAAAAGTTCATGAAAATTTTCAGCACAGGTTAGAAAGAAAGGCAAATGTGTGAGGTATAGATATAAGACACGTTACATTACACTTGAGTATATTTCTCCGTCGTATCTCAGTAAGCAATTTACGGGAGAAACTGTGGGCGAGACCAACAGACTGATACGCAGAAGCACCACTGACTGTTCGAAGTTAAGTATAATTGTAATCGTACGTAAGCGTGATGAGGGGCGGAAGCCCGTGCAGGTCAACTCATATTTAACACCACTGATCTGCACTGACTTCTACTCCCTTCACCTGAGTCCGGTGTAGGGAGTGGCGAATGGTCTCAGGGGTAGCGCAGGTCGCGATGATCCCTTAGGCAAGGCTGGTGGACTATCCTTCTCGAGGTTGCCGCCCGTTCTTGGTCCAGTTCCTTCAGAAATGGATGCAACCAAAACCTCCAGCCGAAATACAAACAACAGGCACATTACACAAACACATACACACACGTACACACATGCGCGCACACATCCACATACAGGAACACATCTCTTCGTCACGCCCCTTCGTGGTCGGGTGGGTGTGGGCTCGTAGTAAAAAGTCACGGGTAAGAGAAGCTGACCACCTGCGCTAGGACCTGCGCAGTCGAGCGCCGTACGCGGGGATGACGGAGTCCTGGGGGGTTGAGCCGAGCGGCGCTGGCGGTAATGTGACCGTGAGGCAACACGCCCTCTTTGGTCCTGATTTCACGCTAAACGGTAGCCCCCGCTGTGAGCCGCAGCGGGGGAAATGGCCATCGTGTCCCGTCAGAGGGCCACAGGCTAGGGACGTAGGGTCCACATCAGCAGTTGGAATTTATTTCGGCTGTTGATGTGGTTGGTGAAGGCTATACGGAGGGCGCAAGCGAGGGATGACGGCTAGAGTTGGTAACTCGGCTCAGGCCGTTGACCCAAGCGGGCGCCCGAAGTCGTGCTGTAAACCAGCCCCGCGTTCCTATATCCCTCTGGTAATCCTAACGTCCGGATGACGTTCCCAGTTGCGGGCTCCATGGAGGGTGGGAAGCCAGAGGGATGAAGTCTTAGTAAACTTGTATGGATACCGAAATCCCTTTAATTACCCCAACTGCGACGGTGGCAGCGAAAGCTGTTCCCGCCGCATCAACTAAACAGATGGTTGACGCCGTGGCCTCGGCTGCAGGTGTTAAACCATCCCCCAAGGACGAGACTTCAGCGCTGGCTAACGCTAGTACTGGTCCCGTCCTTACAATCGACAGCCCGTTTGAAATCAAGCGGGAAGACGACTCCTCCTTCGCAGGCTGGCAAGTGGTAAGTCACCACAAGGGCAAGGGTAAGGGCAAGACCACCAATCCTGCCCAACACCCGCCCACCACACAACCGAGTGGCCCCGCTGGTACCAGCTCTGCGAAGAAGAAGAGGGCAAACAAAAACAAGAGACAGCGCCTGGCAATTAGGCGGAAGGCGGCACAAACCGCTGCCGCAGCCGGTGCTGCCTCTACAAAAACAGCGGTGCAGGTCGCTGTCGCAGGTCCCAGTAATGTGACCAGCGCGCAGCCTGCGCTGAGCAGTAGGGGGTGCACAAAGGCCGGAGGCAGTACGGGGAAGCCGCCTGCCGCCAAGCGGCAGGCTGGTCACCCTGGACGGCATCTAGCCCCAGCACCACCAGGAAACACGGCAGGTAAAACTGCCGAAAACAAGGAAAGAGGTGAGGCCAAACGCGCTCTCAACGAGACCAGCTCGCCTCGAGGGGAGCACAAGAAGCCCCGCCTCGACTCCTCCACTATACAGGGTAAGTCCTATGCACAGGTCTCCAAGGCATCTCTGGGCGTTGCAGTAACATGCAAGCGCACAGGGAACTTGCCGAAGGAGTTCGTGGACCGGATACTCACGGAGATTCAAAGGAAGATCCTGAGTGACGCCTGGTCGACTAAAACTCCAAAACGCCCCGCCCCTGCGTTCACCGGGAAACCCATGTACGCGGACGGGGTCCTCAAACTCTGGTGCACCGACGAGGCAACGCGTACCTGGCTGACGGAGGCGGTCTCTCTCCTGGTCCCACCACCGGGCTTCGAACTGGAGGTCAGGGGCCAGGAAGAGGCCCCGAAGAGAGTGCGGTGCGGCGTTGTCGTTCCCAACGAACAGGGGGCCCGGGACGACGTGCGCGACGTGGGTCGGGCTCTGGAGTTCCAGAACCCCTGGTTGGCGGTCAACAAATGGTCTCTGCTGCACTCGGAGAAACAGTCAGGTGGGTGGTTCCTGGTCGTGGGCGTCCCGGAGGAACAAGTCCCGGTCCTGGTGCAGAACGAGCGCCGCCTCGCGTTGGGGCTGGGTGCAGTCTACGTCCGGTTCCGGGACTCTACAGGAAAGTATGTCGACCATCCTCCGGGATGCGACAACTCCACACAACAAGCCTCAAACACCCAGTCAGGGTGCTCCGCGAAATCCGGCCTGTCAGAGCCGGCCGCGTCTGGCTCGGGGGCTGGCCCGTCAGCCGAGGGTAACTCGGAAGATGAGAGCTTGCTCCTGAGTCCGGTGCGGCGGGACGACGGGGTGGAGGCTGGCGACATCCTGGCTGGCCTAACGCAGCTGAAGGTCGGGGAGGAGGGGACATCACCCACAGATGAACCCTCTGCCTAGTGACGTCAGCTGCCTACAAATCAACCTCCATCATAGCCAAACGGCCACTGCGCAACTGCGCAAATGGATGGAGGTCCAACATTCAGCCATCGTGCTCATCCAGGAACCTTGGATAAGGGGTGGCCTCATTAGAGGCCTCTCCAGCCTGGGAGGTAAGATTTACTATTCTACTGACCACACACATCCAAGAACCTGCATACTTACAACTAAAAACATCAGAGCCCAAGCTTTAACGGAGTTCTGTTCCAGAGACATCACAGCAATACAAATTGAAATAATACAGCAGCCAAGGAGTATAGCGGTCGTTTTCGCATCGGTCTACATGCCCGAGGCCGAAGACCCGCCTCCGTTCGACCTCACGCGTCTGGTTAACCAGTGCGAGAGAACCAATACGGAGGTCGTAATAGGAACGGACTCCAATGCCCACCACCAAATGTGGGGCATGGACTGCAACAATAACAGAGGTACGTCATTGGTTGAATACTTATTCACCACTAATCTTACCCTATTAAACACAGGTACGGAGCCCACCTTCGTCACTAAACGTAGTCAGACAATTATCGACTTAACTCTCGCAACAGAAGGAGCGGCTGAACGCATCAAGGGATGGCACGTCTCGAAAGAGGCATCATGCTCAGACCACAGATGGATCAGCTTCTCCATGAAAGTCGATATACAGCCCACACAGCCCCGCAGGAAACCACACAACACTGACAAAGCAAAGTATGTCTTACTACTTAATGAGAAACTTACCCTTACGGCCACGCCGCCGGTACTGGGTGACACTGAACAGATCGACGATCAGGTATGTATACTGACGCAGTCGATGCTAGACAGCTATTATGCAGCTTGCCCGGAAACCACTCCACCTTCAACCCCGGGGAAACAACCCTGGTGGGGCGCTGAACTTGAACATAAGCGCAAGAAGGTAAGAAAGTCTCTAAATAGGGCAATGAACACAAGCGCGGACGCAGATTGGGACGCTTATAAAGCGGCCAAATCAGATTACAGAAAATGCCTCAGATTCAGACGCACCATGGGATGGAGAAAATTCTGTGGGAGCATTGAATCCTGCCAACAAGCAAACCGGGTAAGGAAACTACTGGCCCAGCAACCGACCGTTGCACCAGGTACTCTCCGTAAACCGGATAACACATACACTACATCGGAGGAGGAGACAAGACGCGTCCTACTCGAAACACACTTCCCAGGCTGCGTCCTCACCCCGGTAGTAACGTGGCACGATACACCAACAGTGGCGACCGAACACGAATGGAGACACGCAAACAACGTGGTCACAGAAGAAAAACTCCGATGGGCCATCGATAGCTTCCACCCCTTCAAAGCAGCCGGACTGGATGGCATCTTCCCAGGGTTATTACAATGGGGAGGGGAACCTGTCCTTAAAAGACTGCTGGCAATCATGAGGTCTAGCCTGGCCCTCAGATATGTACCGAAGAGGTGGAGGGAAGTCAAACTAATCTTCATACCAAACCCAGGCAAGACAGACTATACCCATGCAAAGTCCTTTAGACCAATAAGCCTTACCTCCTTCATGCTTAAAGCCTTGGAAAGGCTTTGCGAGAGGGAACTAAGAAGTGGGGCTCTTAAGCACCTACCCTTACATGCCAACCAACATGCATACAGCTCAGGGAAATCGACGGAATCGGCCTTACATCAGGTCGTGGCCCAGATAGAAGCTGCTATACAACAAAAAAGCATCTGCTTGGGCACCTTCATCGACATAGAAGGAGCCTTCGACAAGACAAACTTTTCCAGCATAAGCAACGCCCTAGCCAGGCATGGTGTGGATCAGATGCTCATACAGTGGATCCATAACATGCTCAGCAAAAGGGTAGTGCGCCTGCAAGGCGACAATCAGACAGCCTTGATAACTAAAGGGTGCCCGCAGGGAGGTGTACTCTCCCCGCTATTGTGGAACTTAGTCATCAATGAACTCATAGACAAACTCAACGCGAGATACTTCTATACAATAGGTTATGCAGATGATCTAACCATACTCACATCAGGTAAGGTAACCAGTACAGTGTACGACCTAACCCAACAAGCCCTACGCATAGTAGAGTGGTGGTGTAATGAGTACGAATTATCTGTAAACCCGACCAAGACCGAACTAGTTATGTTCACACACAAACGCGCGCTGGGTACTTACCGATTGCCCAGGTTATTCGATACAGAGCTTAAGCTGTCTACCGAGGTCAAGTACCTAGGTGTCACTCTCGACAGCAAATTGACATGGAACAGCCACATGGAAAATAAGCTCAATAAAGCCAGCATCATTTTCTGGCAGTGCAAGAAGATGATAGGAAAACGCTGGGGCCTATCCCCCAAAATTGTCTTATGGCTCTATAAGACAATAATACGTCCGATGGTAAGCTACGGCGCAGTAGTGTGGTGGCCTAGGACCAACCTAATAACGGCCGCCAACAAGCTTCAGAAGCTTCAAAGACTTGCATGCCTAGCGGCCACGGGCTGTATGAAAACAACGCCAACAGCGGCACTTGAAGTGTTGCTGGATCTGCCTCCATTGCACCTGTTCATACAACAGGAAGCAACGATGTCGGCAGTCCGGCTGAGAGCCCTGAAGCTCTGGAAAGACACGAATATACCGCACACTAACAACTTAAATACACTCTTTAAAGAAGTTCCTATCACACAAGCAATAAGCGACCGCATACCGAAACAATTTGTTTTCGACAAGAAATACAAAATCCAACTGTACGAAGATCTACACGGAGGAGCAGTTAACCACAACGAGCTCACGATCTTCACAGATGGGTCCAAAACGGATACAGGTACGGGTTCAGGAGTATTCTCCGAGGACCTAAACATCAACATCGCAGCACCGCTGGGAGCCTACAACACGGTCTACCAGGCCGAATGTTTTGGCATAATCCTAGCTGCCACAGCAATCATGGCACGTGAGGTAAGGGAACGATCCATTAGGATCCTCTCAGATAGTAAGGCTGTCCTCTCAGCCCTCAAAAGCCATACTATCACCTCGGCACTCACGCTTGAATGCCACCAGAAACTAACAGAGATAGGTAAAGTAAACAAATTAACACTGCAATGGATCAAGGGCCACAGTGGCTCAAGAGGGAATGACGCAGCCAACGTACTCGCCAGAAGAGGGGCCACTTTAGAGGTGGTGGGACCCGAGCCCAAAATTCCCCTCCCTTCTGGTTTTTATCGCAACCTGGTAAGAAATAGGACCAGGACCAAACACAACCAGTACTGGATTGGTATTGAAACATGTAGGCAGGCCAAGGAGGCTCTTCCCGCAGTAGACGGTAAGATAGCCAAACAAATCCTCCGGCTGTCCAAACAACAACTACGGACAGTCACGGCCGCCTACACAGGACACGGATTCTTTAATAAACACCTATTTACTATAGGTATCACCGACAGCCCGCTGTGCAGGGCCTGTATGGTAGCAGACGAGACGGCAGCCCACCTGCTCATCGACTGCCCTGAGGTCGCACAGTACAGGCAGCAGTACCTGACCAGATACAGCACCCTGAGGGAGGCCGTGGGCCACATCAAGAGTCTGCTGGCCTTCCTTGAAGAGCTGGGGTGGCTCGAATGAAGACACCATTCCCACCCGCACGCAAAATACACGCCAAGACGTGGAGTTGCGGAAACAGCCCGTGCCATCAAGTATCAAGTATCAAGTAAGCGTGATGAGAGGCCCGTACTCAGCAGTGGATCTGTGCATAGAGGGCTAATAATGACAATGTATGTATGTCTACACTGATTTAAGAAACAACAACATAAGAAATATTTTGGAAGTCGTTTCTTGCTACCTTGCAGGCACATTACTCGTTTTTGTCCTTAAGCTATTTTATTTCCCTTTCTTTGCATTAAATAGCCCTACTGCCTACAGTATTTTAAGGAAGCAAAAGTCATGCAAAGTTTTGTTACATACTCGTATACATTCACGATCATTAGACGACTAATCATTAGATCATTGATACGTATCAATGTCTGTTCTTCTGTGTATTGCTCTCCGAAACAAAGGCAGCTGTCTGATGGCCGCAGTGAACGCAATCGCTGCCCGTGACGTAATTGTTTCAGTTTTCGACCTACTTTCTATTGTTCAATGACTCTCGCATGCTCTTCAATGCACACTCTACAATACGCCTCTGGCCAGATGGGCCAGAGAGGCGTATTGTACCCATTTCATTAACTTAGTTTGCAGATACGTATTATTGAGACGATTTTTTTATCCGACCAGTTTGTTAAGGTAGTAGAGCGTTACTGATTTGATCATGAATGGGCCGGCTCGACTATTGTATATATCACAGAATAAAGACGTTAAATAACAGTAATTATAATGTTGTGTATTTTACGGTGAGTGAGAGCGCCGAAGGCACATCCACTTTTACTTATTCCTTCTTCTTATTTTTTCCTATCTCTAAGATCAGCTCTGCACTTGAGTCTCTTCTGGTGTCCATAGACGGCAGAAATCACTTACAATGAGGCAATTCGTATACACGAATGCTTCCTTCCATGCTTCTCCCGATAAATAATGCTTTCTAATAGTCAATATTGCTTTGCTTAACTTGGTTGTTGAACTCACAGCATAAAGTAAATATAAACACGAACCAATGGCACAGATCCCACGATGCTGTGAAAATTCGATTTTGATTATCGGTCTCATTAGCATTCAGCAACTCGCTTAGCAATAAATGTGACATGATGCTTATTTATGATGCATTTCCTTTTAGAGAACATAAATAACATTAGATAGTACCATACGCCCGTGACCCTAAAGTTTAAATACTGGCCGAGGCAATGTCCCTCGTTGATACCACACGTAAAGTTCCACCACAAATTACACGCTCGTTTTATTAATGCCAGCAGATTACTTTTTGATCATATGGTCTTAGTACAAATTTGCTTAATATTGAAGTCTTATGATACTTCTCAATCGAAATATTGAAAGTAATGTACACCAAAGTGTACTGCGTAGCTGTTTCGTAGCCCTTCATAGATGATTTATTTCGACGTAGTACCGTAGCGGCTTACTGCATAGTTGTACGTAGCGTTTTCAGTAACAACGCTGAAACGAACGAAAAACTATATACACAATTACATTCATGTATTCAATAGTAACTTTATATTATTTCACAACTGATACAACATCATAAAAAATACGTCCCGAATAAAAGCGCTTTTTCGATTAAAACTGATCAGCTTGCCTTTATTTATATTTTAGTCGGGTATTTTACACTTTATCTTTATTTTGTTTTTATCTTTATTTTTGTATATTTTGGTAGTTCTCGGTACTTCCTCTATTAATAGAACCTTATATCATGAGTGTGTCCGTTGCCTAACTTCGGCGAAGCGAGACGTGTGTTGAATAATATTATGAAGCCGTGCTTTATTGGTTTGGATGTGATGTAACATATTTATATACATATATACATTACTCGGTTACGTGATCATGATTGTCTTTAGGTACGTTGCGAGGGAAAATATACTTATGTTTATAACACAATGAGTACTCAACCTATTGATTATTATATTGCTAGTACTATAAATACCACATATAGAAATGTTTCATGTAATTTTTAGTACCAACAGTTGTTTCGTAAAATATACATTTCGTATTTTCTCCTGGGTATACAAATAAATAAAATTCTAATAAGTATGTAAGGAACCAGAGAAATAACTTTTACTAAATGTGTATTTTTATAAGGTTATATGAATTTTTAAAATGTCTGTCTGTCTCGCATGTTTATTTGGTTTCTTGCCTTGTGCCAACTAAACCCAAAACGCCTGGTTACTTTACTACTACTACACTTACTCTAATTACTTAACATTCGAAATTTATTTGACTAGCACAAATCTAATATATATTGTACAAATAAACATAGATTACTAAAACAAATATTACAACAAATTTGAAAACTTCAAAAACGCATGAAATTGTTACACAAAATCGTTTCAAATAAGAGTATATCTTTATTTAACACTTACGTTCGTGCGTTCATAGTATGGTAATGCAACAAATTTATTATTCCCTCTTAGATAGACCGGCCTCACACAAGGTAAGACATGAAACTATCAACACTCGACGTTTCCCGGAAAATATGTATAAGATAATTTTATAAATAGGTAACCGAGCACGCAGGGTAAGTTAAAAAGTTTATATTTTCTCAGCCAAATCTTCGGGGAAATGTGGCCTTCGCATATATAAGGTTCACGTTAACTTCACTATAATGAAGAGTACAGTCCTTGAAACATAAGATGTCATTGACTAACTATCAAGCTACACGTCTTAGAAATTGTACCATCGTATTACTTATGGCTTCCTTTACTTGTAATACAGGAGCAGAGAGTTTTTGTGGTCTTACCAACTACGTACTGAACCTTATTACATGTCATTATAATATATGAATTGTAACAAAGTCCCAAGTTAATGTCTATCTGACTGTATGATCGCGATAAACTCACAAAGTGACGAACGAATTTTCATGCGGGCTTTACCAATAAACAAAATCAAATCACGAAAAAGATTTAGATGCATAATTAGTTATATACGAGTATTTATGTATTATCCTTATTCACGTTGGAAACCGGGACTTATCAATATGGTATAATATTTGAGTAGAGTTGTCGGATGATATATGGCACCAAGAAAGCTCCGAGAAATAAACAGGGTTACAAACGTTGAAGGCCGCTCAATCGATGACACAGAAGCTTGAATTGGTCTCGTGCAAGCGTAACATAATATTTATTTGAATGCACCGATGGCGTAGTGCTTTAAGCGGTTCACGCCATCCGAATTTTCTGAGTTCGATTCCCATACGATACAACACTTACTTAATCATCATCATCCTCTTAGCATTATCCCAGATTCAATCTGGGGTCCGCTTGCTAGTCTTACCGGATTTGGCTGAATATTAGCTTTTCCACGGAGCGACTGCCTGTCTGACCTCCGTAACCCAAAGGGATAGCGATATTCCATGGTTTAGACTAGTGTCAGTTTATTAGACGGTACTGACGCCCTGTAACGATTGTCAAAGATCTACATGACAACCGGGACCGACGGCTTTACGTGCTCTCCGAGGCACGGGACAAGCGATAATTAACAATTCAATAAGCACTTAACTCCGAAAAGTCATTGGTGCGCGCCGTGGATTCGAACCTGATACCCTCTGCATGGCAGTCTGTTGGTATCTCCACTAGGCTATCGCTGCCTTACAACACTTACTTAATGTGATCTACAAATTATTGTTCTTTCACAAAGAACAATACTTTGTGTACTATGGTCCACTACTGAATATAAGCCCCTTATATCGCGTGTCTTTTTAGTCCTCTCCTCTTTGTACCCATTGATTTAATGTTTGTAAAGTGTCCCGCGATTCAGGAAAATGCGGAAGTTGTATTTTAAAAAGACAAGCAATTAGCTAAATCGAGAACGTTACATGTAGGCTATCCTGTAACTACACGCTCCGGAAATAGACGTGGATCTTATAAAATATGTATTTATGCAAACTACTACTTAAGATGGTTTACTTACCAATCAACACAGGTGTTATATAGACAGGGATGTGTAGCGTAGCCGTGGCTGTTTAACCTGTTCATGGACAGTTGTTTGCAAGATCTTAAACATAGTGATTGTGGATTAAGGATGAATGAGTTACCTGTCAAATGCCTCCTTTATGCTGATGATCAGGTAATATTTGCGTCTTCAGAGGAGGAGTTGCAGGAGATGGTAACAATCATGCATGGTGCGTTAGAGAGGAAAGGAATGAAAGTGATTGTAAGTAAAACGAAAGTTATTGTTTTTGAAAAGGAGGAATGTTATGACTTGCAATGTTGTGATTAATGGGCAACGAGTGAAACAAGTGAATGAGTTTGTATATTTAGGTACGCTGTATTGCAAGAGATGGTAAGAATGAAGAAGATATTGAAAGAAGAGTCAATGCAGGTAATAGAGTGAATGGAGCTCTGAATGCGTTTATGAATAGCCAAAACGTGTCCAAAAAGGCACGTTTGGCTGTGCATAGAGGGGTGCTAGTACCTACTCTTATGTATGGTAGTGATAGTTGGGTATGGCAGAAGAGTCTTGTAAGTAGAATAAATGCTGTAGAAATGAGAGCACTGAGAAGTATGTGTGGTGTCTCTCTGACTGACAGAGTAAAGAATTGTGTGATAAGAGAGTTTTGTGGGGTAAAAGAAGATGTAGTGACATGAGTCATGACACAAGTATCGAGAAAGGAATGCTAACGTGGTTTGGGCACACGGAGAGGATGGATGACGAAAGACTGACCAAACAGATATACATATAAGGCATGTGTGAATGGGACAGCACGACGGGGAAGAACAAGACGGACGTTCTCTGTTCAGATCGGAGACATCCTTAAACCAGGAAAGGTTAGAAGTACCCTAAACAGAAGAGCATGCATGAGGAATCTGATGAGAGTAAATGAAGCAAGAGAGATTATGTCAGGATCTTTGCAAATGGCGTTCCGTAGTCTCTACCTACCCCTCCGCGAAACAGGCGTGAGTCTATGTATGTATGTATGTATTACTTAAGATAAACACTCTCGGCTTGCTAAGTATATGCCACTTAAAGTTTAACTACAAGTGCATATATCTACATTATGAGGCTCGAAATATGGATATATTTCGAGCCTCATTGGGTGGCAAGGTCAAGTCCCTAAGGTTGCAACAACGCGGATGTGTTGTTGCGACTTTAGGGAACACGCTAAAGTCTTCTTTACGACACAAAAATGTAAAATTATGTACCAGATACTTTAAACCTACATCAATATAGCAGGCATATAAACTGACTGACTGACTGAAAGACAACGCACAGCTGAAACTACCGGGCGCAAGAAGCTGAAATTTGGCATGCTTTATAAGTATAGTGGAGCAATAAGAGTGTTCTTTTGGTAATTCCCCATACCATAACGGGTGGTGAGAGTATGCAGTGCATAAAACTTTTTATCTTAGTGATATTCACACATGAGGCAAACTAACATGAGGCCGTGGGAAAGAGAAAGGCCTATGATCAGCAGAAGACACAATCAGGCTGTGAATGATAATAATGATATTCACGCAGACTAAATCTAAAATGTTTCAAATATAGTCATTTTTTATTAAAACGTAGGAATTCATATACGCTCTCGTGAGCAACTAACATGCTTTTCCTATAAAATACATGTAACCGATACACGACCCAATCAAAAACATAAGTAGCCAATCACAGTACATAATTTCATAGTACACACTACGCAATCATACCCTCCATAGGTTTATGAAGCAAAATTGGACCCTTGTCAAGGTGCGCCTGTTTGATGTCAAATCTAATTGACAAACGAGCGGATTACGTACTATAGCCGGATCGCAACGTGAGCTGTCAATTGTACGGAACTGCATTATGAATGGCCAACGACAGCGACTGTTTGATTGAGTGTCATGTAGGATAATGCAAAGCGATGTGGGTTGTGACAATATTATTTACTCGTTGTGTTTGACACGAATTATAGCAGATGTATAGATAGCAACATTTGAATGGCCACTTGGTCTAGTTGTTAGTTTGTCTGGTGGCTAAGCTGGAGGTCATGTGTTCGATTCCCACTCAGCAAATATCAATTTTTATTTATATAAGTATAAGTATAAATACAGACTCAATATAATACAAGCAACACCATCTAGTCCCAAACTAAGCAGAGCTTGTACTATGGGTACTAGACAATGGATTGACATACATATTTTTAATTATGATATATATCTTACAGAATAAACGTACATACAATATACAATTTTTGTTAGTAAGTATACTTATGAACTATGTTAAAAAAACTTGCACGATGATGCTGTGCGTTCGTGTGGCACTTGTCCGCGGAAGCGACGGAACACCACACCGTTCGGCCAAAAGTCCTCCTTCATGACGACATGTAGATAGCAGGTCGGAATCCGCACCACAGACGCCTTGAAGTTGACATTACGGCGCGACTCCAGCAACTGCACTCTCGGCATGTACTTGGCCTTTTGACGTACGTACTCCGCGATGTCCCCCGCCGTCGTGGTGTAGTGCAGGCGAGAGATGTACACGGGTGTGTTCGGTGCCGCGGCGCGCAGGTTCGCACCAGGCTCCACAGGAGCCGTGCCGCAGCAGTTCTTAACGGTTTTCTGACGACGCTTCTTTTTCTGCACCGTCACAAAACCATCATCAGCTACCACGTTCCTCGATGCCTTTTCTGGCATAAACTTCTTAGTAGCAGCATATGTGTTGTGGTTGCCAGTTCAGACCCATACATTTAACCCTAAGCGACGTGGGTCATGACAATATTATTTACTCGTTCTGTCTGACACGAATTATAACAGATGTATAGATAGGAACATTTGAATGGCCACATAGACTAGTGATCTGCTTTTTTCACAATTCGATGAGGCTTACACCGTCGTGCGTGGTACGAAAATGAGGTAGCACAATATTTCGCAACTAAATTCGTTTAGTGGTTCGACGCGGTGAGAGGTGAGCTAAAGGTGTAAAAGACAAGTTCTACGAAATCTAAATAACTAAACGACGGTCTAATTAGTCACGCAAACGGTTCTGCTTACGTAAGTACGCTTAAACGTAAATGAAAAAGGCAAATAATGGGTAAAGGTAACCAGATTATTCATTCCAGCGATTATTTACACTTGCCGACCATGAACGATTGAACGTAGCTTATTCGACAATAAAAGCATCTAAATTACATCACTGACGATTTATCAGCTGCTGGTAATTTGTTTGGTGTGAGAAATTAAATAAATTTACATTAATAAATGTGTGTCATCATATCAGCCGAAAGACGTCCACGGCTGGACATAGGCCTCCCCCGAGGACCTCCACATAGACCGATCCAGAGCCACCCGCATCCATCCGCTGCCAGCGATCCCAAGACAAGATCGTTAGTCCAGCTTGAGAGATGCCTACCTCTGCTACGACGGCCTATCTATAATGTGTGTAGTTTCAGAATAATAGCTTTCAACTTTATGTATGAAAATACAATTGGTTTTCTCTTTGCACTTTTGCTTTGGGACCGTTTGCAAAAGCGTTGTCACAAAGATAAAGTTAATAAAATATTCTAGTTTACATTTCAATTTCATTTTATGAATCCTTTGTCACTAATTAAATATTATAAATTATAACATAAACTTTCATTTACATCTGTTGGTATGAACAGCTTTTTCAAAGAGCGAATGTATTTATTTAACAAGCGTGACATTTTACCAGCATATTTTATATATTCTGCTTATAAATATTTAACTAAATTAATTTAAATGTAAATTTTTAATTTTGATTCATTTTGTGTATTCTACGTTATGTTGCTTGCGTTCAGTATAGAAAAGTCTGAAAGTTTATATACTTGCTAACTGTCATTCTCTGTTTCACCAGCGTTATGTTTTTAATTGAACAACAGCATTATGTGTGTTTTGCCGCAAAGACGATGTAACCAGAAATTACACAAATGCCGATTTTTCTTGAACCACTAATTTTTTATCACTTCATATTTTCATCACTAGTTGCAATTAATTAACCAAAAATACATACGTGTTTTAAGACCACAAAAATACCGCCATTACAGAGCTAGAGAAATTAAAGTAGGTACTAAGATTCTGCCTCTTCAAAGAACACCCATGCTCTTAGAAGATTTTTAATCAAGACAGTGGCTTAGTAAACTCTCTGTAGCAGAAAATCTCTTTGACCACCTTTTTTTTCTTATTACTTTCGAGATGAGTCCTCGTGTTTCGTGTGTCTGAGAGTTAGTTACAAATAAGAACAATGGCAATGTTATTTCAAACACGGGATGCTAAGTAAAGGGGTAGGTATGATGAAAAGCTAAAGAGACAAGTATGAAAACATACATACATACATAGTCTCACGCCTATAACCCCGAAGAGGTAGGCAGAAGTGTTTTTCTACACCCACTTTTCGCCAGATATACTTTAGTGCCACGTAATAGGGGCGAGCCTATTGCCGTACCGGGCACATTTCCAGACTCCGTGCTGATACTGAGAATTTCGTGACAGAAAAACCCAATAACACTGCCCGACCCAGGAATCGAACCCGGGACCTCCCGATCCCACGCGCACATTTATGACGCGAGACCAACGAGGCAGTCGTATAAGGTTTGATGTCGAGTTTTCCGTCTCTACGCAAAGATGGTATGTGCATCGTGTTATCCCTTAGTTGCCTCTTACGACACCCACGGGAAGATAGGGGGTGGTGACACTTGTATTCTATGCCGTCAACCGCACGGTGTATGAAAGTATGAAAACAAATCAAATAAAATTCAATCGTATGCAATATCAAAATAATTTTAAAAGGGGCTTTATTTCACGTACGACTAGTATTTTAAATACAATACTGAGTAATATTAACAAACCAAACTGCCTTTACATATTAATTTTGCAGGTATTCAAAATTCTATTCAAAAGTTATTTCCAATATTCAGAATTTAATATGTCATGCATAGAACATGGCAGATTAATTTTGAGTATTGGAAGGAAGTTTGATTGAAATTGCAGGTGACTGAACTACATAAATATGTATGTACTTGCAATTTAATGCAGTAGCATGAGAAATATTGTTCTGTGTTCAGAGGGCCAATTCTCGTAATTTTTATTGTTCAAAATGCAGTTTCGATCTGTCAGTGTCATAAATAGTATTCAACTAAATTAACTGATATTTGATTGCTATCGCGACTAGATCATAAACTGAACAATGTGTCAAACTGCTGAACACAATTCTCCTAAATAAATTCAGTTTCGATATAGGTAATGTCAGTGTCATACTTACGTCACAAAAAGCTTATTCTTCTAAATTATCTGATATTTGAATGAAATAGTAACGAGATCGTAATTGAAAAGAGTGTCAAAATATATGTCAACGACGAAATGTTTATTTCAAATTATACGATATTGACATTAGGTTATCAGAATACCACTTCTGAGTACAAAATATAATTTCAATGTCATATAAAATACGAGAATTAGGCCTCGTTAACGACGAACTTTATACATATATCAAATTAGACGATAATGATATTAAGTTAGCAGAATACCCATTGTGAGTCAATTCAAAATCTAATCGCATTTCGTTCAAAATACAGTGTCAATGTCAGATAAAATACGAGAATTGGCTTTCTATTTACGATACGCATTGTAATAGAGAAGCGTGTCAGTGCTATTTCTATTTCTGGTTTAGCTATTTACCAATAACATACATATTGGAATTCGCAGCGTTTCCTGCTTAGCGTGGATCAAAGATCTGTTGAACGCCAAAGTTAATTCAGCAATCGATCGACTATAAATACTGCTTACTCCTTACCGACTTGAAATAAATCGAGAAAACTGAGATTGACTGATTCTCAGAAGCCCAAACTCGAGGTTTGCCAACGAGCTATTGAACGTAGCGTATTGGGATCAAAGCCACGGACCGAATCTATAACATGGACATTCGCACTGAAACTGGCATCACTAATCTTGGTAAGAAGACCCCTAAATAAAATGGGATTGGGCAGGTCATCTCTTTAGAATGCATCCTCAGAAAGTGGGTACATGTAGGGACGTCGTGGTCGGGATAGACCTAGGAATCGTAAGCGAGATGCGCTTGATGCCTCCTCACAAAATTAGACTCGATTAGCTGGTGAAAGAGACCTCTCTCCTCTCTTGAGGTGTAGAGGGGACATTTTCCCGACAAGGCGACAGCATAGGTTAAAATTAACTGAGATTGACCGAAATTGTTCTAGAAATGTAATGTGAATTGTACTCGTGTATTCACGCACTACTACTTCTTTATACGGTTCTTACGGTTTGCAATTACTAAGTTGAATTTATTTATAAGTTTGTTGTTCAGTTAGTGATTTCATTCGCAAAGTTCGATGGAATTGCCATTCATTGCGAATGTGGTATAACTTTGGACTTTGTAGTTAAGGGACACAGCTTAATGAAGGTCTCAGTATGATTTCCAAGTACATTTGTTTAACAAACTTGAATATGTTTCAAACTCAAAGCAATTTACTGCATCGACGTCGTCTGGTAATTAAGCAAATGTAATCATTTATTTTGTCTGGCGTCGCGATTACTTCGTAGTCGCAATATCACATCGACTATATTTTATAATACGGTTTAGTTAAATTCACTATAAAATGTTTATTACAATGAGCGTTATCTGTAATTGTTACGCTTCTTAGTCATCAAAAAAGAAAATATTGTTTTATTTGATCGCTGGTCCTCATCCTATTTTGCAAAACGTAGCAAGTATATTAAAGTAAGTAGCAAGTAGTCCAACAATATGTGCATTTCGTCAATAATAACATTGATTCCACTGTGAATGAATTATCTTTATCCAAACATTGAGCTCAAAATGATGTGAATATAAATCAATTCGAGAAATCACATTAATTATTTAAATAAAACATTACGTATTCCTTAAAATTTGTGAAATATGTACATCGGTTTGCGTACAATTTGGTAATATAATTTTTGAATTGCTCCGAAACACCTGCGTTTTTTTTAAACTCGTTGTAGGCAGCACGGAAAAACTAACACACAACGTAGGAATATATCAAACTAATCTGTGTGCTAAGCCGTTCTTGTCGCCGAATAAACACAAACATTGTGAAGCGTATAGACAAATATACATCGACAGTAAATCCCAGCACTACACACGCTTGGATTTGTTCAAAAGTCATTCGGAAAAATGAATTTTTCGTTACTTTTGATATGATACATAATTTTGCAATTTAATTTTATTTTGATGTACTAGGCAAGCGATCAGACTGATCGCTTGATATCAAGCGATTACCTCCGCTTGTGGATAAAAACAACACCAAAGGAGTCAAAAGAGCGTTGCCATGGGATAGAAAAAGGAATAGCAGAGGCGGAGTGGCATGTGGAACTCCAGCTGCTTTTTCGCGACAAAACCGCAACTACTTTTTGTTGGACAACATTTAGAAACACCGCAAAATTCTATAACTTTTAGCATTAGCATTCTGAAATCATGCTAAAAAAATCCTTGCTGTGTGGATTCACCAATAAAAACCCGTCATCTGGTCAGCAAACGAGATTTAAGTTTAAAACTAAGTTTAAAACAAAATTGATCGTGAATTCAATTTCAACTTTTTGGCAACATGAACCTAAGGATATTATTTTTATAAAACTTTTCACGAAAAAAAACAACTAAGGCAAATTAAAACTCAAAGTTGGTAATTTCTGTTTATTGATAAAAATTAAGTTTAAAAACTATAACCCGACTACGTAAAAAAGGTGGTCTAAAAATGACGAAACAAGAAAAGTATAAGTACAGATATGCTCAATCTAGAGCCGTGTCGCACCTATTGTCTTATTTAAATACCTTCAAGTCTCTTAAGCCTAAAAAGACAGGTGACTTATGGGGCATCTCTGTAACAGTTTTGCAAACAATTATTGACCTAGTAGCTCCGTATTTAACTGTAGTATTCAACCACTGCCTTAATTCAGGAACTTTCCCAGATCTTATGAAATACAGCAAAATTATTCCACTTTTTAAATCTGGCAGCAAAGCTGATATTGGTAACTACAGACCCATTTCAGTGTTACCAGCGTTCAGTAAAATTTTTGAAAAACTCCTACTTAAGCAATTACTACAATATTTTAATCTTAACAGCCTCCTACATACTGAACAGTACGGATTTACTAAGGGTCGATCTACGACTGATGCAGGAGTAGCTTTACTTAAGCATGTGTACAATGCTTGGAAACAGTCGCAAAATGCTATAGGTATCTTCTGTGACCTTTCTAAGGCTTTTGATTGCGTAAATCATGATACACTTTTACGCAAACTGAAACATTACGGTATCAGAGATTTGGCACTTAGAGTCATTAATTCTTATTTGAAAGGTAGGGTACAACATGTAGATGTAAATGGAGCTCATTCTTCCGGGTTACCAGTGCAATTAGGTGTTCCCCAGGGTTCCATTCTGGGACCATTTTTATTCTTAATTTATATAAATGATTTGCCTTATTACATGAATAACTTGTGTGACGTTGTTCTTTTTGCAGATGATACGTCTTTAATTTTCAAGGTTGATAGAAATAAGGAAAACTTTGACGAAGTAAATCGAGCGCTAACTAAAGTCACACACTGGTTTACAGCTAATAACTTAGTTTTAAATTCTAAGAAAACTAAATGTGTTAAATTTGTATTGCCAAACGTAAAGAATCTGGGACCTAACTTAGCACTTAACGAGGAGATTATAGAACCAGTAAATAACACTGTTTTCTTAGGTATAACAGTAGATAATAAATTGCAATGGGGAGCACACATATTGGCTCTTACTGGGAAACTTAGCTCGGCTGCATACGCTATTAGAAAAATTAGACAGTTAACCGACGTCGATACGGCTCGTCTAGTTTATTTTAGTTACTTTCATAGTATTATGTCCTATGGTATTCTTCTATGGGGAAAAGCTGCAGATATTGACAGTGTATTTATTTTGCAAAAAAGGGCAGTCCGTGCTATTTATCAGTTAGGGCCGAGGGTGTCACTTAGGGATCGATTTAAAGAAATTGAAATCCTGACTGTACCTTCCCAATATATATTTGCCAATTTAATGTACATTAAACAAAATATTGAGTCGTATAGTAAAAATAGTGACGTCCATAATATAAACACTAGAAATAAACATAAATTGTGCGTGCCTCATCTTCGGTTACATAAAGTTCATAATACATTCATGGGGCTAGGTGTACGTATGTATAATAAATTACCAACTCATTTTTGTCAGTTACCTTTAAATTCCTTTAAAACTGAAGTTAAAACTTGTTTGTTAAAAAAAGCATATTACTCAATAGATGATTATTTCAAGGACAAGAATGCTTGGTAGACAAGTTCAATACTTACTGTTCCAGTTGTTGTGTACAGCTTTATATTTAATTGTTTTTGTATACATACTGTTTGACATATGTTTGAATTTTGATTAACTTTATTTTTGACATAAGATTCTCTGTTTGACATGTATATTTGTTTGCGTCATTATTTTATTTGACATTTAATTTTTATATACACTTTGACATTTTTTAAATTCAATTATGCGTTTATTTGTTGACGTTCTGCTCTTTTAGATATGTTATAGTGCGTTAATAATGTCGGATAGATTTATTTTAGTCTAATGTAAGTTCGAATGGCTTGTCTTGGAAAGTAGGTTCGTCATGCTCACTATACTGTCACTGCAGGCGGTAGCGTCGGTGGTCGGGTCACCCACTTCCCTCTAATATGGTTGAGGAGGGTGATGGCTGATCATTGCGTTATACTCGTGAACGGGTGCTGCCTGTGGTGACTGGTCGATCTGCTGGACAGGATACAGCTTTTGACTTGCTGATTTATGAGTTTATTTGTAATTTGTTCCAATTGTTTTGGTACCTACCTAATTAATGCATTGTAACGTGATTTGACTGAGCAGTGATTACATAACAACATGATATTTAACATGTGTGCGGTTACACCCTACTTGTCATTTTGTTTTGGAGGCTAAGTGTTAGTCATTATTCTCAATTTTCAAGTCTTAAGTAGGTACGTAACTAAATAAATGGCAATAGGTTGTGTGATAGCTATCATGTTAACTGAAATGTGATATTATTATTTTTTGATTATAATGTATAACTTCTTATTTAAATACGCAGACAGTACTGTGTTGCTAGGGAGTTTGTTGCGCTGCTTCTTCTTCCTAGCGAAAACACATAGGAAGCAGTGAAGGGTTGGGCTTTTTGGGGGACTGTCTATTGTAAAATTTAACGTTCAGAAAGAGCTGTTTACCAGCCAATTTTGAATAAAAGATTTTGATTTTGATTTTGATTTTGATTGTGCGTAACACCTAATGTGGGTGCCAAAAAAACTTACCTGCATTAAACAGACATGGCTGGGAACTACATGTACACTAGTATACAATAGTTGCGACCACGGCTCTAGCTTGAGCATTTCTGTACTTATACTTTTCTTGTTTCGTCATTTTTAGACCACCTTTTTTACGTAGTCGGGTTATAGTTCTTAAACTTATTTTTTATTTAATCCTTTTCCATATCCCGGGCAGGGGCATGTAAACTAACCGTGCAATATTTACATTGTCACATTTAAAGGAAGAAAGAAAAATAGGTAATTCAGTGCGTCTAAGCCGAGCGAATTGTAAGTACAACAGTGTTTAAAAATTATATTTTGACACAAACAGTATAATATATGTACATATTTGTGATGTACTCACCAATACCTTTCGTTTGATACCAAACACGTAATGATTATCTAAGTTTTATTTTTTTTGAGGTTGGAATCTGAGGTATTAATTCCGTAACATACATTTTCGATAAAATTTATAGCCTATGTCACCCGCGCCATTAGTGCGAATCTTTTGACACCCAATTTATTAAAATCGGTTCCGTAGTTTAGGCGCTACGGTGGTAACATACAAACATACATACATAGACTGCCAACAACATAACTCTTCCTTTTGACTTCGCCGTAGTCGGGTAAAAAGAGGTGTTGGCTTCATTCCAATTTTTTTATTAAAATATTGTCAAAGTACCTACGAAAACATATAAACATACCCTCCATTTTATAAATCAAACAGAAAATATATTTCAAACTTTGACCATATCTGTATACTGGGTGTAAGGAACGGCGTACCGAAAACTGATACCAGTGATTCGGTACATGATACTGAGGCCCTTGGCGGTCGAATTTTCCGAGAAAATCTAAGAATTAACAATTTTTCATTAATTTTACAATGGTAGTTTTACATTCGTCGCATACAGACAAATAGGACGATAAGGTGACTTCATTTTATAATAATTATGTATAGATTTTACATTCATTTTTAAGTAATTCAGCGTTTGAGAAAATATTAGTTGTTAGACATCAATAAACATTCAACCGTATAACTGGTAACGATATAAACAGTAAAGGAATAACTACATGTATTAGGTATATTTTGTCAATAATAACATATTAGGCCGACATATATATTTTGGCTTAGAATAACAGCTACAAAAACAAACACAAGAAATTGCCAGACTACGATGAAAAAGTTTTTTCGATTTGAGATTATTCATATTCAACCCACGTTCTGTGTTTAGAACAATAAAATATAATATAGGTTCTTGTAATATGATAAGAATTGTGACCATGAATAAATAACTGTGTTACTGAATTCCTAGTTCAGTGATCTCTGAATGCCATGTAAACTCAGTGTGAATAAAGTACCTACATTTTGCGAGACAACTGTTATATTTATCGTGTGCCAAAATTTTTTGAAAGATTTTTGTCTACTTTAGGCACAAGGTACAAGGACCAAGTGATCAAATTACACTTCAGACCTCGAATGACAATAATTTTCCATAAATGATAAATCAACCTTATCAGAACTACTGTAGTAATATTCCTTGGTCAAAAAATCGATAACGTTATAAATACATATGGATTGTAACGGAAATATACGATACATACCTTATTGAAGTTTCTTTTTGGAAAAAAATCACGATATCCTACTTTGCCACAAGTAAATGTAGTTGTCTTTACTGAGGCTTTTGGGTAAAAACATTATATAAACTACAGAGCTAGTAGAATGATGCGCGCCTGGCTGAAAAAGGAGGCCAAAATTCGTTTAAAGCCTCAGCGGTCTAGTGACGAAGGTCGCACGCAACCCCTGTCACAGACGGGAGATAAAAACTGTAACTACTAACTTATACGTAAGAAAAATCATATCCGTAACAAAATACGAAAGAAATATTTCATCGAGTTTCATATTAAATTGGCAAGATTTTAGTAAACAGTTTTTGTTTGAAGATCCCAAGTTATAAATCAAAATATATCTTCAAGGCTATTTACTATGCTTTACTTACTACAAAAAGAACCACTTATATCTTCAGACTTCCATGTCACTTACTTTCTTTATGAAATTACTACAATAGGATTTTAAACTATGCAGGTATTATTTTATATGTCATATCGAAAGGCGTGGTCAAAATACTAAATTATTTCATGTAAAGCGCTTTTTTCTTCTACATATATTATATCCTTTACTGACGGTGCTTATGATTTTGGTCCAGATCTCAAGATGTTTATGTATAAATCACCAATGTAATACCTGTATTATGGTTAATCATCACGAAGAGATCTCGCAAACCGATTTGCCAATTGTGACCATCACACCAGTATAATAGTACGCTCAAATGAATATGACTCATTTTGAAATTAAACTCCAGTTTACAGATTTTATCGCGATATATTGGTTTCACCAAGTTATTACATTTAAACCGAATGATCTAGAAACTACATTTTTAATTTATTACTAGCCATCGTTTCAAATCCTTTACAGGGTTCATGGTCATGGCAGACTGAGGTGATATTTGTCTTATCCTTGAATGTATAAGTTATCTAAAAAGACTCAAACATTTTTTAACTATTAATGTTAGTATTTACGCAGAATGAGCTCACAGTTTCCTTATGTTTTCACACTGTGAGCTAATTCTGCGTAAATACCAATAGGTATATCGCGATAAAATCCTTAAACTGTAGTTTAATTTCAATGTGTAACATTCGCGTAAACCTAAGAAAATAAATATTATGATAACTCATTTTTACAGAATCTGACTAAGCGAGAATAGTTATATAAACATATAAAGGAAAAGCAATACGAAAATACACAGAACATCACAACACGCAATATTGCGAGCTGCGGGGAAATGTGCATATTTGTTCTTTGCTCTGGGAGAAAATAGAATAATCTCTGCGCTTATTTCGACTAATGCGATTAAAGAGAAGCCAATTATTGTTCCACGTTCTACAGCTTTACTTACATGTAGACATGTAACAATTTTTGGACCTAATTGTATTTTGAACTTTAAGATTCTTGACTACATCTCTATTGAATTGCTAAATTGAGCCTTAGTATAAAGAGACTTTAAACACAAAGCAAGCTGGTCTGAAAGTGCTATTTGATCATCAGTAAAAATTCTTAGATCGACCGGTATTGCTACCTAATGCCAAATTAAGTCGCTAGCTAAATCAATCACAAATAGAAAGTTTATAGAAATGAAATTTGGAATCGATCTCATACATAGTGTTACTTTAATCAAAAATAATACCTACTTTTTTATAATATGGCATATTCCCGGTTTTCATAACTAACATAACTTCACGCCTTTTATCCCCGAATGGCCTACCCATTCGGGGATAAAAGGCGTATTATACACTCACTTTTCACCGGTTATGTTTCGGTCCCAATGTAATAGGGGCCACAATTGTATGCAAACAGTACAAGACAAGTATGCCTTTTTTATATATACATATATTTACTTTAAAGCTTAACTACAAAGGCTAAACTATTTACATTAGTAAAGCTAATGTAAAGCCTTTGTCGCATATATTAAATTGCATTCATGATACCTAGTTAAAAAATGGTGGCTACGTACACTCGACCCTATTACGTACAGAATGAACAAAAAGTGGAACCTTTACAGATAACTGACAAAAACCATGGCCTTACTTAAAAAGACGGAACGAAAATGTCACATAGGATTTCACATTCCATTTTATTTCCAAGACTTTACAAGTTTGTGTTCCACGGGCCCTTGTTGGGAATCAAAGGAAAACGCTCTAGGGTAAGTGTAATTGGGTTTACCAGACTTTGATTTTTTATAAAAGCAAGATATATTTTCTTTTTATCTTATTTTTCGGGGCATGTATGAATTGGCAGATTTTTAATAACTTACTAAGTATGACTCCAAAAAATTGTTCATAGCAAACTCATTCATTAACACGCCTATAAAATTCACCTCGACGTTTTCTAAAGAATAGTGTATGTTATAATAGCTCTTTATCAAAATAACCAATTATAATTTGCTAGCGGGTTTATTTGCAAACATAAAGGTGCCGATAGATTGAATATCAGATGTAAGAGAACATCGAGCATTCGCCGTTTTTAAATTTGTCGAACTGGATAGCGAGCAGAGCCAATCACAGATCCGAACATTTGTATGATCTTTTAGCGAATGTCACCAAAAAGCTCAAGGCAAGATTACTGTCCTTACGCTGGAATGTTCGCTAGATCTTCAATAGAATGCTTGCTAAAACGCTCATGTGTATTTTTCTCTCCCATTACAAGTGAATGCTCAAGTTTATTAGCACCTTACGGGGCTTTCATACTCCAGGACCAATGTGGTCATTAATATCAAAATGAAAGAAGAAATACGAAAGCCTAAATAATGCCAGAGATTATCTTGTGTAATACATCAAACAGCAATTCCAATTCCCGGTACCATGCTTCGGCAAATAGAAATCTAATTACAGAAATTATTCCAGCGCCTTGATATAGTAACAGCGAACGTAATATTTACTTGTGTATTTGTATTTCCAATTTTTGTTTATTGTCTGATTACACAATGTTTTCTTTGTCTTCACTTTAGGAACCCAAATTATAATGATAAAATCTTTATTTACGTATTCATTATATATCAACAGCTTGTCGAATCATCTCTTCTCAAGTCATTGATTATATTAACTTTACAATGATACAAAGTGTCACTACCCAATTTCATTCAAGAAAATATATAAATGCAAAAGACATTTTGGCAAAGAGGCGAAAAACTCAACATCAAACCGTATACCACTGCCTGGCCAGGGTGGCATGGTCCTTGATTCACAATGTTATTGTGACTTAAATTAAGAGAGGCCTACCTCCGTCTGTGGACTGCGAAAGGCTGCATGATTATCTCACAAAGACATGTCAAAAAGTTACAAAGTCAAAAATTGACATATTTATCTTTAGATAAAACAATATGTTAGCGTGCAAAACCCAAGGAATCAAACCAACGAAACAAAACCATTACGTTGGTACTTGTACTAAAGTTAAAAATTCATCACAGTACCAAGGCAATTACCGACTAATCAAATACAAATACAAATAATTTATTTGCCTGAATATGGGTTCACATGAGATGTTTCATATTTATTTTAAAGTTCTTATTCCATATTCTACCTTACAAGGCATGCAAATGTTTAGTTATTATATTTTCTACAATATAATTAATCCATATAAACTAATATTTAAATTTATCCTCAACATAATTATTCAATGTATATTAAAATTTCAAATTCATTCATTCATTAAATAATTACAATATTACAAATTATTAATAATAATTATTTTGATCCTAGCCGATGGGCGAAAATCGTCACGCAATGGGTGCCGCAAGACGGGCGGCGGAAAAGAGGCAGACCCCGAAAACGATGGCGTGACGATCTAGACAATTTTGACAGAGACTGGCCCAATTTGGCAGAAGATAGGGACGCTTGGAGGAGTGTAAGGGAGACCTTTGCCCAGCAGTGGGACAATATAGGTTAAATAAAAAAAAAAAAAAAAAAAATTTTGATTCTACCTAGGATTCAAATAAATTTAATTATAAACATCATTGAAATAATCTTTAATCTTAAATTTCTTACATAAATACATACATACATAGTCTCACGCCTATAACCCCGAAGAGGTAGGCAGAGGTGTATTTCTAGACCCACTTTTCGCCAGATATACTTTAGTCCCACGTAATAGGGGGCGAGCCTATTGCCATATCGGGCACGTTTCCAGACTCCATGCTGCCACTGAGAATTTCGTGACAGAAAAACTCAATAACACTGCCCGTTATTGAACTCGGGACCTCCCGATCCCACGCGCACATTTATGCCACGAGACCAACGAGGCAGTCGTATAGGGTTTGATATCGAGTTTTCCGTCTCTACGCAAAGATGGTATTTGCATCGTGTAATCCCTTAGTCGCCTCTTACGACACCCACGGGAAGATAGTGGGTGGTGACACTTGTATTCTATGCCGTCAACCACACGGCTGAATTTCTTAAATCTATAAAATGTTGTTGTCACACATGGCCCGGATATATCTCTTTTGTGCTTTGAAGACTCTTTTTTTATCAGTGACCCAACATAAGCATGATAGGCTGAGAGGAGCACATTCTGATTAACTACCTTGCGAAGCATATACAGAGCAAGTGTCACTTTGTGATCTAAATGAATAAAGGATTTTGACTTTTGACTTTTACATACGAATATCGGCTTAGTTTTGTACATACATGTTCAATGTGTGTCTTCCAGGTCATATTTGAATCAATGTACAGCCCTAGAAATTTTGTTGAATTTACTTTTTCTATGTCATAGTATCTTCTTTTGTTTAATTTCAATTTTCTATGTCAGTCTGTTAATATTTAATATTTAGTGTATTTAATTTAGAATGTTTATTTGTAAATGTCATTATATGTGTTTTAGTTAAATTAATTTTAAGATCATTTGCAGATAGCCAGCCAACTATGCATACTAAAGTAAAATTTATTTCATCTTCGTTAGTGTTAAGGTCTAGTTTTAAAAATCGCAGTACTATCGTCAGGGTATAGAATCATAGGACATTTGACAGATTTAGGGAGATCGTTAATATACATATTAAACAGCAGGGGGCCAGGGGGTACTTCTCTGTGGTACACCTCTACATATTTTGATTGGGTCTGAGAGTTGTTTGTGTTCGAGTTTTGACGATTGCGAAATAGTTGATACTTCGTTTGTTGTTCCCTATCACTCAAGTACGATTTTATCATATTCAAGTTTATGTATTATATATTCGTATTCCATACGCTTCAAGTTTATTTGTCAGGATTTTATGACTAACGCAATCAAAGGCTTTTGTCATATCCATGTAAAGAGCTGTGACTAACTTTTTCTTATCTATATTTCTCACCACCGTTTCTAAGAAACGGTGGTGAGCAATATAGATAAGAAAAAGTTTGCCTGAAGTCATTATCTCCGTCTTTATTGCATGCAGAGGGGGAGTTTATGCCTTACAAGATACCTTTCACATAGATAAGTTCTAGATCGAATCAGAAATGAGGAAATCCGCAGGCAAATCAAAGTCAACGACATAGCTCTCCGAATAGTCAGGCTGAAGTGGCAGTGGGCAGGGCACATGGTCAGAAGAACCGATGGCCGTTGGAGCAGAAAGTTTCTGGAGTGGCGGCCACGCACAGGATGTTGTAGCAGAGGTAGGCCTCCCACAAGGTGGACCGACGATCTTGTTGTGGTCGCGGATAGCAGATGGATGCGGGTGGCTCAGGATTGGTCTATGTGGAGAGCCTTGGAGGAGGCCTATGTCCAGCAGTGGACGTCTTTCGGCTGATATGATGAGATAAGTCCTGGGGTAGACCAACTTACACCACCACGGTGTTCATCGATGGCCCGTATTGGCTGGCCCCGCAAATCGTGATTAGCATACTTTTCTATGATCTCAGCGGTAAGATTACAAATCTTGGTTATAATAAACTATAGAATGCTAAATCGCTTTTACAACGAAATATAAGATCAGCTAAGAACTTAGAAATTTGAACATTCTAAGTAAAAGTCTATTTCAGGACCACGTCTAGTCATAATATAAAAAATATCACATTACTTGCTCAATAAGAACTTCAGCCGATCAAGTCACCTTAAGCTTGGCTGAAGATCAAGGACGGTTACTTAGATCTTCAACCTTTTTACAGCTTTGCGGTCGTCAGACGGCTTTATTTTTCTTAAAATTATTTGTAGCGGGGTCATTATACGCTCATTAAAGATAGAATAAATCTTTTTCATCCCGAGGTGATACTGTTATGTCTGAGATTAGATATAATGAAAAAACGCGATCAATAACCCAACTAACTAAACTATTTTTTGTCAATAGCGTAATTACGAATCTCTGTTACATTTAATAAATAGTTATAGTAATGTGATTCATAGAAATATTTACATAAAAAAGTATTTAAGCCATTGACGGCTTTGAAAAAGCATATATTTGCTTTACGTTGTTTTGCTCGAGACTTCGCTGCAGGTCAAAACTAACAATGCGTAAAAAATACCGCTTGTATTTTTTTTCACTTCACCTCATCTAAAAGTAACTACTAATTAAAGATCAATATGCTTCACTGAATGTTTAATCATTTCTGACATTGAATCATCAAATAATTTCAAACAATATTCTGTATGTATAAATACCCAGAAATTTCTAACATAGCAAAATGTTAGCTTTTGTGTAAAGAGTTTATTAATCTGAATCTAGCTACTATAGGCTTAATTTGTAAGCCTGAGTTTGCGGTCACTACCACAAACCAGTGTAGGCTTTAGGGAGCTTACAAACTTGCTGAGTATGCTGTTCACATTTGGTCGCTTAACGGCATATAAAACCATGAAACTTATCTAACCGCCACCGGGGACCATTGGACGTAATCTGATGGTAAATTCTACACCGATTGTAGAAAGCACCTACGTTGAGTCTTGGAGACATCCATAATGTATACTATTGATAAAACGTATGTAGGTATTTACAAAAAAATAAGTATAATATGTATGTTTATTCATTGTTTCGCACACATAGTACAAGCTCCGCTTAGTTTGGGACTAGGTAGTATTATGTGTATGTGGTAGAATATACCATATTTAGTATTGTTATAGGGCCAAGTTAACTTTAAACAAATCTGTGGGTAATATAAGTTCATTAGTCGAAACGTGAAAATTTAAAATGGAGTTTTACAATACATGCATTGATTAACGATCAGCTGAAAATTGAGACTTCTGCCGTGAAAACAACTCGTTAACCAAAAATAACATGCCCCCAATCGGTCGCTCAAAGTGAATTCAGAAGGGCTATTGAGTGAAAGACGTTTTAAAACCAATGCGTGAAGTCATGCAGTGATAAATTAAAAGCCTTATCTCGCGTTGTCCGTGTTGTGAACACGCCACACGCCGCCGCGGCGTAGCTCCGCATTCACGTGCTGAATATTTGATTTAGCCTTCAACCGAGCGTGTTACGCGTTGAGGGTTTTTCTATGGACGACTGATCTCCGCTTGTTTCAGTTCAGTCAAATTGTCCTTTTGCTATATAACAGTAGTAGGTGCGATACAATAACGATTTTATGGATATGTTACTGCAATAGCTTGTGCTATGGGAAATCATAATATTTGCTGTAATGATCTCAGCATTGCAACCCGATTTCGTATGTCAGGTTAGGTTTACTAAATATCAAGTGTTCCGTAAACCAAATTATAGGTCGCGTTTTACCGGAGTTTGTTGGCACATAAGAACACAGATAATCTTTACGGCGAATGCTCTTGAATCAATCTTAGGGTTCATTGCTCTTAAAATCTTAACAGATATATATAATATATACTTAACAGATATAGATATATGTGCATAATTCATTATATTATCACTGAACATACAGATAATTCCTTATTCAATAATACATAATTATCAGTTAAAGTTCATCATTTGGCCTAGTTCTCTATCATTTGCCATACTTTCCTTCCATTTAATACCAGACGACCTAGTCTGGCTATCAAATGGGAAGCGACTTCCTGCAAGAAAGCTATTCTTACTAAATCCATAGATTGAGATAACTTTATATGAAAACATTCACTTAGGTAACTTAGAATAATCGCCATTAGAGCACATTTATTATCATTTATAGTATACGTACAAAACAATAGCATGACAACGATAAAATATGCCCAAATTATTTCGACATATATCGTCATTTAACAACAGCAAACATTTTGTGCACAAATTGTTCTTCCTAATTTGGGCCTAGCTTGCGTCACGTTTCTTGAATGTTTGTAGAGTCCTCTGTGAAATACAATAACTAATAGTGCGGCAGGGGTCTAAACTAGGTATCTAAACTTTTACAATAACTACAACAGAAGTCTCTGATAATTTACTCGGGCTAGCTCTGCCATATTTCTTCTAAAACTACTTTACTACGGTTAAGTGACAAAACTAAGAAGAACATTTTTACTAAAAAAGAAAGTCAGTTTTATAAAGAGTTTACATTAAGTTTTCAAGAATATTATAAAATATTTTCAAAGACATGTCCACAAATACGGTGGCAGTTGCATCATCACTACGATGCAGATGCTACAGTTTGAGTAACACAAACTGGAATATTAATTTATATTTTTTCTTTGTAATAAGTCGACTAGTCTAAGTCAAAATAAAATTAGATGAAAGTTTCAATTGTCTTTTAAGCTCGATCAACTTTTACCACGTTTTCACAATTGTCTTCAAGAACGATGAACTCATCAAGAACGAATACTATAATATTGCAATATAATTTTATAGTATTTTTTATTTTAAATTCAGATAATTATCTAAATTTCATTTCATTTAATTTAGCAGCACACATGTAAAGAAGGCAGGCAGGTTTAATAAAAATACAACTTTATTTTGCCTTTCAGCTTTATGTCGTATTATAATAAGTATTTAAACTCAGTAATCCTGTTAGCTTAGTGGAATATACAACCAAGTATAAAACAACCACAACGTGGAAAGAAAATTTCATAAAAGTAGAGAAAAGAAATTTTTTCCCCGTTGGCCCGCAGTATGTAGAGAGCTGAATTAAAATCCAACGTTCAACTTTGCGGTGTAAGCCGAAATTTTTTCCTTTGTTCCGCCGCTGCTCGCGTTTTACAGGCAAAAATAATAATAATATTCTACCATATACACATCACCATCTAGTCCCAAACTAAGCAGAGCTTGTACTATAGGTACTAGATAATGGATAAACATACATATTATTATATAACTTTTTTTTGTAAATACATACATATTATACATAGAAACACCCAGACAAAGACAAACATCCATGGAAATGGCCGGTCTGTACGCTTCTCTCAATTATATCGTGTAATAGCTACGTTTTCCTGAAATGCCGACGGAACTTGTTATGCTTATCAGGCACTTTACGCTATATCTTATAGTGTACACACTTTTTTGTACAGATATAAAAACACAACCAGTTGCTTATGATATGGTCTACAACAACTCACAGTCACCCATTCAAGTGGTGGCCTGTGCAGCGTTACTTAACTTGGCCGATCTGTTACGGATGGCAAGTCAAGTGTCGCTATGAGCGTGAGAGATATGGTATTTTATTTAGGCCGTAGGCTTAAATTACTGATATCCAAGTATGTATACATAATAATAATATGTAAGAGGATAGTGATTGGGAGTCAGTGAAGCAAGTGAGGTATGTCAGGATCGTTGGCAATGGCGTTCCGTATTCTCTGCCTACCCCTCCGGGAAACAGGCGTGAGTCTATGTATGTATGTATGTATGTATGTAAGAGGATAGTGGCAGTTAAATATACGTGCAATTTATAAGTTAGGTGCTAGAGATTCTTTACATGATAAATTTAAAGAAGTAGATATATTGACAGTTGCATCGCAATATATATATGCTAACTTAATTTACATTAAGAAAAACTTAATTCTATACCGCAAAAATAGTGATTTGCACAAAGTGAACACAAGCAATAAGCATAAACTGGTGGGAACTAACTACCGTCTACATAAAGTTCAGAACTCATTTGCGGGGTATACGATTTTTCAACAAATTGCCTCTTGAAATAATGAATTTACGCATGCACAAATACAAACGGACAATTAGGAACTTTCTTTTACAAAGGGGTTATTACACTATAAAGGAATTTTTAAATGATAAGACACCGTGGGGATAGGCTTAGGCTTGTTTAACTCACGATTATTTTATTTACATGTTAAGTGGAGGTGCCTTGTGAACACATGATTTTTGCAGGATTTGGATATTTTTATGATTTGTTGAATGTAGTTTAACATTATTTATCCCTGATCATATCATTGTTCACTTGTCACCTTCACAAAATTCTTTCTACATTTGCATTTCTTCACGCGTTCCACTAATTTATGTTAATAATAACGATGTGGAAAATGGAGGTAATTGGCGGTCACGGTCAGTATACCAATAGATTGTTTCTTACTGCTGGTTCGTATACCGTTGTCGTCATGCTCACTAAAATGCCATTTCTTGTGATGGCGTCGTGTGTCGGGTCATCCCTGTCCCTCTAATATGGCGAGAGGGATGATGGCTGGCACATGCGTCATACTCGTGAACCGGTGCTACTTGCGATGACTGGTCGATGACGGTCTTGCGGGCTGGTATTAGATTTTAATATGTAACTGCATCATTTCCATCACGGTTCTGATCACTTTCGCGGATTGCCTGCATTATTAGGTATATATAATGTAAGTGGATGCTCCTGTTTCACCATGTCTATTCTGAGGAGGCTAACTAAAAGTATTATGCTTGAGTATTATGATGTACAGTAAATATATACAAGTGATATAAAAGGTGTAACAGTTGCAGCACCTTACAAAATGTAAATTGGGTATTATGCAAAACTGGGCGATGAAAAAGAGTGACCGTGAGTTTAATTGCCCGTTCTTTCTCATGGCTCTACCTATTGCATAAGGCAAGTGTGGGAGGGACAAGACAAAGGGGAAGACCTAGGCGGACATTCTCTGACCAGATTGGAGACATCCTAAAAACAGGACAGGTGAGAAGTACCCTGAACAGAAGAGCATGCATGAGGAATCTGATGGGAGTGAATGAAGCAAGAGAGATATGTCAGGATCGTTGCAAATGGCGTTCTGTAGTCTCTGCCTACCCCTCCGGGAAACAGGCGTGAGTCTATGTATGTATGTACATAGACCTATAAAATTACATAATTTTATAGGCCTGCTCCGGAACATCACAAGAAGATCTCAGGTAAATTTACATATTAATTTTAACCGCTGTGAAAATACAGTACATATATGTCAGATCTTTGCCTTGGCTAGGCCAGACTGGATGAATTAATCACGCTTCCATTGCCCTCTGCAAACCTTTCCCGGCTTTTCTAGCCAAACTCTGAACATAAATTTGTGGTAAGCAGAGCTTGGTTGAAATCAAGCCGCTGTAGCCGCTGAGTTACCAAACTCAGATTAATATTGTAATCTTGTATCTCATCACATTGTAAACAGTGTTGTAGTGTTGTTAGGTCATTTTCGCTTAAAATACATGATATTTATTTGTATTAGTTGACCTACTTAATTTGAAACATATTGTCATACATAAACTCGATTCAGTAATTTTGTGACTTGTATTGTTGAAATCTAACTTGAATCAGTTGTTGTGGCATTAATAAGTCAGCTTTGATTGGATATATAATAGTTATATGTATCAATTGATTTAGTTAATTGCATATATTGAGTTTGAAGGATATGAATGAAAGGCAGCGATAGCCTAATGGAGATACCAACGGACTGCCATGCAGAGGGTATCTGGTTCGAATGCACGGCGCGCACCACTGACTTTTCGGAGTTATGTGCGTATTGAATTGTTAATCATCGCTTGTCTCGTGCCTCGGAGAGCACGTTAAGCCGTCGGTCCCGGCTGTCATGCAGATCTTTGACAGTCGTTATAGGGCGCGGGCCTCTAAAATAAACTGACACTAGTCTAAACCGAAGTTGCGGAGGTCAGACAGGCAGTCGCTCCGTGGAAAAGCCAGTGAAATTACCAAATCCGGTTAGACTAGAAAGCGGACCCCAGTTTGAGACTGGGATAACGCTAGGAGGATGATGATATATTGAGTTTGAAACATTATAATAACCAAATTTGACCTTGCATAGATAAACCTTTGTTTTGTTGTAATATATTGATAATATTGTTAGGTAACACATATCTGTGTTACTTAGGGTTGTATAATATCTCAAATAACACACTTAACCTGTCTGTTGCAAGTAATTAATTAATTAATTTGAAGTTTCAACTTTATTAATTTGTTGTAAGTTATAACTTTGATAACTTGTTTTGTGTCAATATATTGAAACGATTAATTTTGTTGGGCAGTAAATACCTGTCACTTGCTTGCACCAGCAGTAAACAGGTTAATACTTTGTTGGTTTCAAAGAATTTACAAATATTAAGTTTTTGTTAAGTTTTAATTGATAATATTATTTAACGCTTGTCCGAGCTCTTTTGAGAACTTAATTATGTCAGCTATCAATGACTTGCGTGCGGCTGCTGGTGCCATTGCATCAGATTTGCACTGGTTTGCCTCAACCAGTGCTCTGGTAAACCGGCCTGATCGCCAGCAGGCCTAATTACAAAGATTTGAGCGGATCGATGATCGACTGGCAAGTGTGGAACAGCAATTTCGTACTTTCAGCGCTTGCTGTCTCGAAGTGTCAGTTGTTGACTTCACCGCTGACCAGCGAAATAGAGTCAGTGAGGATTATGCCCAGATTTTGGATCTCTATGATGGTGTCTCTAACTGTGCAAGACAGTTAATTGCCGAGATGGACGGGCAACCCGCCTTGAAGCAGGAGCTTCCTAGGCCAGCACCGGGACTGGAGAGTAGGCTTCCGACATTGGACCTCACACATTTTGATGGCTGCCTAGGAAGTTACCTGGGCTTTGTTAACCTATTCGACAGCCTGGTCAATGACAGGGCTGACCTTCGGCCGGCACAAAAATTGGCCTACTTGATGTCGGTTCTGGATGGGGAGGCCAAAGGCCTCATCCAGCATCTGCCCGTGTCTAACGAGGCGTACCAGACGGCTCGGGACTTAATTACCCGTAGGTACCACAACAAGCGTGGCCTCGCAGACTCCCACATTGAGCAGATTTTGAGTTTCAAACCAGCACTCTAGTATCTTTCTTTCTTCATTCATGACTTCACCTCTTTCGTTCCTAATCACTTTCATCGATGTATTCATACTTTTACCCCGCGCTTCCTTCACGAGTTTCCAAAAGAGTTTTATATTCTCTCGGAAACTTGCGCCAAATTGTTCCTCATATTTCTCCTTTTTCTCATTTTTTTTTCTCTCTATACATGCTTTTACTTTAGCTTTCACACATCTATATTTCATTTTCATTTCTTTGACATTATCTTCATTCATACCACCGCTCACTCTATTCGTTGCTTCTATTGCTAGAATATCCAGCCATGCTTTTTTCTTTTCATCAACCATTCTTCTAGTTTCATCATCCCACTAGTCAGCTTTCTCGCAATTCTTCCTTCTTCTTTTACTCATACCGCATACATCTTCAGCACATTGCACAATATTGGTTTTAAAAACCGACCATACTTCAATCACACTTTCCTCATTTACAAGACTCCAGCTTTTGTCCATCCGTTCGCCCAATTGCTTTTTGTACATCTCTTTCACACGCTTTTCTTTCAATCTTTCCACTTTTATACGTTCTAATTCTGTAGTTGAACCTTTATCTCTGTGCCGCCAGCGTTTGAAAAGGTCACTAATTCTACTTATTACCAGATAGTGGTCCGTGCCGACATCAGATCCGCGATAAGCTCTGGTGTCCACTACTTTCATTCTCATTCTTTCATCGACTATCACAAAGTCTAACATGCTCCTTAACACAACATTTCCTTCCTTCTTTTGCCACGTGTACATATGTACCATTTTATGCTGAAACCATGTATTCATCACTGACAGACCCATCTCGACACATAAATCTAATAAGTACACGCCGTTGTCATTTACACTCTTATCTCCAAACGTCCCAAGTACATTTCCATACCCATCACGCTTCACTCCAACCCTTGCATTAAAATCTCCAAGCATGACAATACGTTCATTCCACTTACGCAATAACATAACTCCTCTCATTTGTTCCCAAAATTCCTCTCTTACCGCCTTACTATAGGAAGAGTCCGGAGCGTATACACCTATCAAAAATATAGGTGTCAGGCCTACTTTCATCCGGACCCAGATAAGTCGCGGACTTACGCACTCATACTCTCGCATGCATTCTGCCATTCGCTCTGAAAGAATTATACCGACGCCTTTACTGCCATGTTCTTCATCGGTAACACCTGACCATATCTCGGTGAACGGGCCGCGCGTCAGCATATCTTTCCCCTTGCGCTTTGTCTCATTTACACACAAAACATCTAGTTTTCTTTCATTCATTAGTTCGTATACATCATCCAGCTTCTCATTCATTCCTCCTCTAACATTCAACCTTGCAAATCGGCATTCCGCTGCCCACTTTCCGCCCCGACGTGAACAATTTCGCCACAGGTTTTGTTGGTTTTGGCGTGACGTATGGCGAATATCGTCGCCGCCTCTTGCTGCAAGTTTGCTCCCCCCAGAATACGAGGAGCAGCCTCGTCCTGTAGATACAGGACGAGGGGGGGATTCTCCGGCTCCGCCGGTACCCCCCTGGGGTACACTTACAGTAATTTTACCTACAGCCATGAACACGTCGGTTATTTGTTGGACTGTATGTTTACTTTGGTATTGACAGTCGGTCCCTAACGGCGGGACAGACTGCCGGGTTTATCTCAAGTTTTCCTTCTCTAGGTTTCAAGGACGTCAATGTTCATTGTAAATAATTTCGATGATAATACGTACGTCTAAATACCTTAGTCGCCTTTTACGACACCTCGGTAAGAGTGAGGGAGGACTATTCTATTCCGCCGGACACCACACGGCAAACGGCTTTTTGTTTGTTTAACTTTTAAATGACGCGGAATGTTGCTTATTCGAAAACTCCGTCAGAATTATTCTCCAAATGAAGTAACACTGCGAGAACAACAATCTAAGTCAAAAACACGTATCATAAGGAAAGTTGATGCAAAACTTGGTCCAATAACCAAATAAGGGAATAAAACGAAGTGAATTTAAAATTTGTTTATAACCTCGGCGTCATTTTCATAAAATCCTTTTAACCTTTTTTTGCATTGTCACCATAACAATAACTGGGTTGGTAAGCGTGAGGTAAATAGGCAAATGCCACGAGATATCCGCCAAGAGGCGAGAAAGGTTTGCCTTTTGTCACATGATGCTATTGTATACATTTAAGTATTAATGACACACGTCCCATATTTTTATAACACGGACAAAAGGCAAAGGATGGATCTTTTACTGAATTATACTGGTTTATTCACTTCATGTCGAATCACTTGGCGTTTAGGTAAAGTATTGCAATTACTGATTGATAAATTGCAATATTATACCTTGTTTATTCGTTATGATATCTTTTCATAACGAAAACAAGCAACTACTCGACCTGTAAAAAATAAGGAGTAGGTATGGTTGCTAATGTGTTATAATAATCTTCCTATATATTTACATAATAATAACTACCTATTTATTAATAAATCGGACCTTTGTATGGATGTACATAATCATATAGCTGGTTTGCTTTACCAATAGTTAGGCTTCGAAAACAAGTAAGCAACTATGTTCAATACATTATTAAGTTGTTCAACTAATAGCCATTTACATCAATATTAGTGGTACATCTCAATCATTGTTTGTTGAACTTGTAGTCCTAAATTCCCAATTAAATAAATAGCTCTACGCTTGTAAAATTGGTCTATATTAAATCAATATAAATTTTTTATTGGATATGGCGCCTCTGAAATTCCGTAAAAGCTTTTGTATAATAATTATGTAAGAGGTTTCGAACTACCGTTTGCGAGCCTATGGCCAAAATTTCATACCACTCATCATTACAAATCAATCACATACCTACATTCGTAAGACCTACCAATCGTTTTTTGAGAACAGATTGAAAGATGATAAAAATCTAAAATTACTGCACGGATGGCGTTTTGGTTAATGTCGTCGTCAATCAATTTATCAGTGTAGGTTCGATTCCTACCTGGAAGAGCATCTTGTACGATACACAAATAGATGTCTTCTGTGAATAAGCTATACGTGTAGACGTATTTTAAATATTTTGGGTTTTCTTTGACATTTTCTTGCTAGGACAAGCCTGCAGCACTAAATATTGAGGAGAAAATAAACACAACTGCAATACATAAAAATGTGTATTTATTGCAGCTCTACGATGCACTATTAAGTATTGCACATAACAATATACTAAAGAATAGAGATTCTTTAGTATTTGTTCAGGATGAACTGAGTAGTAACTTGCATATCGAATAAGCTTGCTTAAAACGATACCGCAAATGAGCCGGCGGAAATTCCTTCAGTCTGAAAATTATTCGATAGATGCACTGAAAACATCTAAGACTCATTTCCTATTCCAGATGAGGGTAACTTGTTAATCGCTTGAATGTAATTTGCATGGCATTGCGATTTCACACAGATTCTCATTCGCAAACATCACGTAGCGCTGTCGAGCTGGTGACGTCATAAAAGGGCACTGTTTGCCCACGGCTTCTGTCGCTTTTGTCATGTTAATCTTTCTCACAGAGCTTCTTAAATAGGTTTTCAGTTTGAGCCTGAACCTAAACTGGAAAAGATTACTGAACTACGGAGAAGGATAAGTACCTATCTAATTTGCAAACTGTAGTAGGTACAACCATCTTTAGCGACTTACTTGACACGAGGGTTATCCTTGTGGTCTCAAATATTTACTTCACTAATAATTAATTAACTAAGTTGCAAAAAACTTTAAATTAATCTGGCAAACGCTATTTCCTAGATAAATGTAAAATACATGTAGGAGTTATTAAAAAATACAGATGTATCTTTGGTTATTCACCACAAACTTGACAAAGTCGAACCATTACATACTTAGATGATATTGTTGTTTCGAAGGAATCGGTGCATTAATTTTCACAAATGAAACATTGGCTAAGCGTCATCAAACTTAAATATAATTCTAAAGTTTGTAACGATACGGCCACTAGAAACTTGTTGAAATCTCCTTCAAACTTTTATGAAATCCTTTCAATAAAAATGTGCCTTGAGAGCAGGCTAGTGTATATTGGCAGCAACACCGGCGATAGTTCGACAAAGTTTACTAGGTTATATCGATAGCTTCCGCAGTTTGCGTCGATATTTCCACTAACTTTACTTTTGAGATGTGCTAAGTTTCTATAAAATAATCTAAAATTATCTAACATTTTAAAACAATTTTTGAGACTTAGCTGAGCAAGAAATATGACGTTTCTCAGCTTTTAAACATAATCACATATGTATTTTAATCTTTTTGCTCAGCTTACAGGCGAGACACGCACGTAAGCGTAAACCCGCGTAACAAGGTAAAGACCCGTATGATAAGTATTACCTGCATTTACATATTATGGTATCATTATATGTACGTAGTGCAGGACGTCCTCCGGCTAGGTGGAGTAACGATATACGCAAAGTGCCTAGCAGCAGCTGGACACGAAGTGCCGAAAATCGGGGACAGTGGCGTGCCATTGGAGAGGCATATATCCAGCTGTGGACTATAGCAGGCTGATGATGATGATATGTATCTGTATAGCTCCAATATTTTCAGAATACATCTTATGAGCTACTCTACGCTCTTCACTCTATCTTTGTATGTAAACCTAGCAAATAGTGACACGTGCTCATGTAAACCTAGCAAGTAGTGACACGTGCGCATGTAAACCTAGCAAGTTGTGACACGTGCGCATCTAAACTTAGCAAGTAGTGACGCGTGCAATATTTTAATAGCTATAAACGTTAAATTTAGTGTAATTACGTCACTCATGTGGAACACGATTATGTAAAACTGAGCACCGTAACATGTGCCTAATGTGCCATTGTTTACGGATAAATACAACGAATATAAGTACATTACTGATACGAATAGTTACATATAAACTTAGATGATACTGCCGAACTTAAGCAGATCTTAATGCGAGCATTATAATTATCTCCAACAGTTGCCATCACCAACGTACTACTGAATTGGGCTTATATACTTATGAATGCCATACGGTGGAACTACAGAATACTTACTATTGATTCGTTAAACCGATTTTAGTACAATTTGTATAGAGCCTATATAGGTAACAGAAGAAGCAAGTTTATTTTAAAAGAAATGTTTAAAATGTTGCCAGCCACATATAAAATTGTTGCGTTACTGACAGACAATATGCAATGCACAGCCGAAACTACAGGGCGCAAGAAGCGTGTATTATCCGAGGGGACTGTAGTGAATTGGTTCAAATAATAACACACGGGCAGAGTCGGGGACGAAATCTAGTTAATAGATGAGACTAAAGTGTTTATTAGGAAAAAGAAAAATATTATAGTTGATAAAAATGTGGTTATGTCAAGCAAGAAATATACTATGAAACTTTACATATGTAGTTATTATTAACATAATATAAATTCACGCCTTTATCCCCGAAGGGGTAGGCAGAGGTGTATTACACACCCGCACTTCGCACGTTATGTTTCAGTCCCAATGTAATAGCAGGGCGAGCCTTTTGCCATCATTGCACATTATCACACAAAGCACATTATTAAGCAGGCAATAATTAACGAGCGATTATATTATTATTTCTCATATATTGTCATAGAATGAATTAATAGTAACAAATTCACGTAGATTTGTTACTCGCTATCAGTGATTGCTGTCTGCTACGCGGAACATTATTCTCGAGTACATGTCTAACAAAGAAACAAAACACCTCCGAAGTTGTCAACAAACTTCCACCCTTGAGCAACACTGAAGGAAGTACTCGACGCGTAAGTACTGTTACGAGCTGGGGTTTGGTGATAAATTAAGCTCCTATGCCACTAAAACTACACTTTATTTAATACACAAAAACACTTAATTACGCACTAATAAAAACTTTATTTCACACCACTAAACACTTCCGACTCTTCCAACCCTTCGCTGATCTTGATCTCTCCGTTATTTCTCCGTTATTGGAACTGAACTGTCTCCATTCGCCTGTCCGCGCGTTATTTATACCGGTCGGATAACAAAATAGTTCATTCTAGCCGCTTTTGGAATGTTCTAGTAACAGTCGAAACATAATCGATACTTTAAGTAAACAGACAGTAATGCCATCTAGTAGAAAGTAGATGAAATACCTTTAAACTACCGATACATCCATTCTCTTCTAGTTCTCTCATTTACCGATAGATGGCGTTATGTTCAATTATTGCCATTCGTAACACGGCCTCCCTCTTAAACGTGTCCGTCTCGACTTAAACCGGTCCACATGAACTATCTTCGGTGCACCTCGTGACCCCTTCTGGATTCGATAGGTAACGTCGTTCATCCTGGTAATTATGCGATATGGCCCGTCCCATCTGGCTTGTAACTTAGGCAATTTACCTTTGCTTCGTACTGGGTTATGAAGCCACACCAATGACTCCTCATCGAAGCCTTTGTTGTTCGCCTTCCGGTCGTAGCGAGTCTTCATCTTTTCAGACATCTGTTGTCCAGATTCCCTGATGTGCTCGTATACCTCGTTCATCTTGTTGCGTAGCTCGGTCGCGTAATCCGTTATATTGCGTGGAGATTCTGGTGGAATATGTGATTAAGTCTGCAGGTAAACGTAGTTCTCTTCCGAAATTGGCAAAAGCTGGTTTTACTCCTGTAGTTTCGTGGACCGCAATGCGATATGACAGGAGAAATGGTTGGATGTGCTTGTCCCAATCTCTTTGATTGCTCTCCATGACCTTCGCCAGGTACCTTTCCAGGGATTGGTTAAATCATTCGACCATGCCATCTGATTGCGGATGATAAGCAGTGGTCCTGGTTTTATGTGCACCCATCACGCGACAAGTCTCCTTGAACACCTCAGATTCGAAGTTCCGGCCTTGATCGCAGTGGATTTCCAAGGGCACACCGAACCGACAAAAGACTTCATGCACCAGCTTATCGGCCACTGTGGTAGCTTCTTGATTTGGGATTGAAACAACACTTCAGGCCACTTCGTGAAGTAATCCATTACAACCAAGACGTATTTGTTTCCGTCCTGGCTCTCATAAAACGGCCCAGCGACATCCAACGCTATATACTCCCATGGGGCTCCCATTTTATACACCTTCACGTCTGCTACGATTGTGTGGCCCCTTAACAGCCGCACAACTTGTGCATTTGCGGCACCAATTCTCGACGCCATCCCGACAGTGGAGCCAATAAAACCACTCTCGGATCTTAGTAACGGTCTTCTTAACTCCCATGTAACCTCCCGAAGCACCATTGTAATAGCACTGCAAGACTTCCAGCACCTTAGTTTTGGGCACTACCATTTTCTCGAGCGTCATCTTTACGTCCCATTTGCGGCACAGAACTCCATCCTGGACAACCAAGCTTTCCCACTGTGCCCAACCTTTGGTGACAGGGCTCATTGCTGCAATATCACTCCATTTGAGCGTAGGAGCGCCTGATTTCTTTCACTCGAGAATCGGCTGTACATCCTTTTCTGGTTGCTAAGCATTCTGCAAAGCTTCTTTCCATTCGTCACTCAATTCCGTCTTCAATGTCCTCACTAACGCTGCCTGCTTCATTTCCTGTCGGGCACTGTATTCGCGTTGGTCGGGGTAAGGCCTACGCGTCAGAGCATCAGCGCTACGTTGCTCTTGCCGCCAGACAGGTACGTCAGGTGACCCCTTTGGTGGAGACAGGGTACCACCGTGCTGCTTACGCTTTGGACAGCTCAAGTGGATATGGCCTCTCTCCCCGCAGTTGTAGCACCGAGGTGACGACACAACTTCCCTGATGCGGTGAGCTCGATCCAGTTTCCACCTCCAGAGCGTAGGCTAAGGCGTCCTTGAGGGCCTTGAAGTGCCCAAGTCTTACCGCTGCTCTAACCTCCAGGTCGTGGATTCCACCAGTAAATGCCTGTACAAGGTTCCCATCTATCAGCGCAGGCGACGACTGGTATGCCTTCCTGACCAGCTTTTCCACCTCCAGAGCCCACTGCTGCAAAGTTTCTCCGGTGTGTTTTGTCCTGTCCTTCAGCTGGGCACGATACACGTGTTCCAGGTGTGCGTCACCGTATCTCGCCTCTAGTGCCTCCATCAGTTTATCATTGGAGACCTCTCGCCCGAGCGCCTCCAACACCGTCAAGGCCCGATCACGAAGGCCCAAGGTTAGGGCGGTAAAGGCCTGTTCTTTGTTCCACCCATATGATCGCATCACAGCCTCGAACTGGATCTTGTATGCTGACCATGATGACGAGCCATCAAATGGTGGAACCTTAAACCCACGAGGCGAGGGCGCTACAGCCGCTGATGTCACTTCCAGCCCACGTAATTTCTTCTCCACTTCAGCAACACAGGTCTTGTGGTGGTCATGTACACGCTTCTCTATAGAGGCGTCTCGAGTCTCAAGCTTGTCGTGTACGAGCATCTTTACGTCGCTGATATAGGCCTCGTGCTGCTGAAGTTCCTCCTTGACCGCCTTCAAGTCCTTCCCCACTGCGGCACTGAGGTCTTCATGAGCACCAGCTGCTCTTCTAGGCGGCGCGCGTGCTCCTCCTTGTCGCACTGGAGCTGTTCCTCTAGGCGGCGAGCGTGCTCCTCTTGACGGCGAGCCTGCTTTATCAAGAGATGGCGAGTCTGCTCCTCCTGAAGGCGGGCCTTCTCCTCCTTGTCACGCTGGAGCTGTTCTTTAAGACGGCGCGCGTGCTCCTCTTGACGGCGAGCCTGCTCCTCTTTGTCGCACTGAAGCTGTTCCTCCAGGCGGCGCGCGTGCTCCTGCATGAACGCCATCAGAGACGCAATGTCGGGTACCGTCACGGAGTGTGTTGCGCTTGCAGGCTCCACTGTAGCCGCGGAGTCGCCTGGTCCACACATGGAGAAGGAACGTCTCCGAAGCGCCTCTGGTCCAGGTCTTGCTGGCGCTGGTTCCTGATACGCACTCCTTCAGTTTCTTCCTCCGGCATAACCGGCATAATTTATTCCTTTCTTCTGACACCAATTTGTTACGAGCTAGTTCGGTGATAAATTAACCTCCTATGCCTACTAAAACTACACTTTATTTAACACACAAAAACACTTAATTACGCACTAAATAAAAACTTTATTTCACACCACTAAACACTTCCGACTCTTCCAACCCTTCGCTGATTTTCATCGCTCCGTTATTAGAACTGAACTATCCCGATTCGCATGTCCGCGCGGTATTTATACCGGCCGGATAACAAACTAGTTCATTCTAGCCGCTTTTGGAATGTTCTCGTAACAGTCGAAACATAATCGATTCTTCGAGTAAACAGACAGTAACGCCATCTAGTAGAGAGTAGATGAAATACCTAGATGAAATACCTTTAAACTACCGACATATCCATTCTCTTGTAGTTCTCTCATTCACCGATAGATGGCGTTATTTTCAAATATCACCATTCGTAACACTACCTAAGTATTTACCCGCCTGGCCAATCCTTCGTAATTAGACAGAGAAGTTTTCACTCAACAGCTCTTCACAAACTAACACAATCGAGAACTGTCCAATGCATATTATTAAACAAGTTACAAGAAAAAGAAAATGTGAAAACTCAATTTTATGCTATTTCAATGCGGATTTTCGAGCAAATAAGGATGAATTGTTAAAAAAAAGAGTCTTAATTATAATAACAAATTATATTTAACAGAATATGATACACTATTATAATAGGAATTAATGTTTTTATTTTTTTATCTATGGTCGTACATAGGTACATCAAATAACTCTCTGTGTTATGATTAGTGGTCGGAATAGGTAGTGCCATTCCCCGGGATTAGGGAATGGGTGAGATCACGCCCTTTTTTTAGCGAGATTGATCTCGTTCGAAAAAAGGGCGTGATCTCGCGAGATTAACGCGGTTGCACTCGGGCATAAAAACGTCTTATTCGGAGCGCAGACTGACCCGGACGGAGTTACAATCTGTCGGTATCGGCGTTAATCAAAAATCCAATTAATTTATGCGAGTCCGGGGGGTCAAAAGGCAAACTTTTACTGTTCGTGGATGTGTCTTCCTGAGATCTGCGGTTGCAACTAGCGTTGAATCCAAAAAGGCCTTCCAACGGCCGGTTATCTGGTCAACAAAAAAGGAAGCCGTTTAGCAGACGATTTTGTGCTTCTGAAGGAGCTACTTTCCAAATAATTCGTAATAATGGCATGTGATTTGAAAGGAGCAAATCTTTCATTTGATTGGTATATTCTTTTAATTAATCTGTAATATCTAATGGATCTAGTGAGTAGATAGGTTTAGTTTTATTTAATTGATAATAATATCTCAGTTTAATACACAAAATTAAATTGGAGATCCCACAATGTAGAGATCCCGGGAGTGGACGCTCCGCGTGGGCTTGGAGGGGCCTGCGCAGGATGCGTCCAGGGGTGCGGGTGCGTGGGACAGTTCTTTCTGTGCCTCGCAGTCGGGCGCGGTCGCGGGAGGAGAGGCGTGTCGGTGTTGCGTTGCCGCGCGCCCTATCCCCCGCGACCAAATGGGGCGCACCATTGTTGCGTCGCGGTGGGGCCGCAGAGGAAGAGGAGATGCGGTGTTGCCAGGATGCCGTCCTGCCTATCCTCTGCGGCCGTTGGGTGTTTTGGCGGCGGAGCGCAACACCTTCATCCGCCGCCAGGGGGGTTTTGTTCGGGGCCGGCCTGACCATCTGGCGGGCCAATAGCCATCGCAGGGTAGCGACAAATGTTTCGGCGATACCCGACCCTCCAACACACGGGTACATGAGGAATACGGGTTGGTTTTTTGTCAGTAAGAGCCTGACAGTCCCCTTCGCCCTTCCCCCAGGGCGAAGGGACTACATGAGGATTTTCCAACCCGACACCAAAAAAGAAAAAAAAGTTGAAATAGGAGTTTGTTTGTACCTCCTCGAGAATTTATCCCATTCTCATTTTCGTGCGGTGACGACTTTGCAATCAATTCAATTTAATAGTTGATATCCTTAACCGCCGTTAAGGATTATTTAATTTTTTCAGATTTACAAAAGCGTTATTGTGTAAACTTAATTAAAATAAAGCCATTGACATCGCGGTCATTTATTAGATGGGTGACCATGGGATCAGCTTACAGAGTGTTCATTACCGATATCAAGCTTCTTGTAGGTTCATCTTCGTGCAAACTAATTTAAGGTAAAGCAATTGACAAAGCTGTAATTTTATAGATGCGAGCATTTCTGTACTTACCTTTCTGGATTTATATCTGAATGAGCTATTTTTTGTTTCGTCCTTTTCAGACCCCTTTTTATATCTTTATAACACAAGTTAAGAAGTAAATGTCAGGAAAAGAGTAGCTAATACACATTGTCGTAATAGTAGCTAGTTTCTATATTAAGATTATGGATTACCATTTCTATTTTCGTGTGTGTCCGAAAATTTTGCGAATTTGGGTGTTCGTTGCAACAAATAGAAGTTACGGAAGCCGTATTCACAGAACAGAACATGGTTTATGTTCTGTTCTGGCAATACAGCAATTTCAAGGAAATGCCCACAAAAGACGCATCCACCCGTGTTTTCGTCTCAAGCTTCGCTGATCTAATTCAACACGCGTCCTACGTAATGGAATGTGGTCAAAGGCCGAGACTTAAGCTAAAGTTACTTCGTACTTGATTCTCGTGGGTACGACGTTGTTACCGAAACAGATAAGGCATAAAATTGACATACACAGCTATATATACATATATGTTTGGATTTCTACAGTTTGATTAAACGTTCGCTCTTAAAGCTCGACTGAATCTTCTTGAGAGTTCGGTTTCCGCATGTTGTATAATTTCCTCTGAGAGATGAGATGCTGAAAGGTATGTAAATTATTGGGTAAGAAGTTAAATATTTTTTGTACGTGTTCGTTTATTACTTGAAGATTGGAATATAGCTGTGATAGTCTACATGAATTAGTTTAGTCCTTTGAATATGTGATTAAAACTAATTAAACAATCAAAACAAACTTCTACTTATATTTCGGTACATACAGATTGTATGACATAAAATGTTAAAATCATGCAAGGACTGAATGTTACATAACGTGGACGTTCTATATAACACAAGTTAAACAAATCTTACATAATTTGTATGCAATTTAGGAACTTAATATATGTCAGGTCTTTTGTTCAAGCCTTAACAAGTACCTAAACTTTGGTTACAGGTTTGTGCGACGCGGCGTGGACTTCAAGTCAACTCGACCCTTAAAACATACCTAAAGGCTTTGTCACTAGCGACAAATTCAGCGCTTAGGTACGCCTATGAATGTTGCAGAGACATTGTGATGTAATAATTTAATAACTTTGTTCAAAAAGAAATATAAATAACTATCTCATTAAAACATCTAAAAATGTATGCAAAACAACATGGGATATCGTCAAAAACAAGGAATACAATAACAGAACTAACACAAATATAGACTGGATAAATTCAAATGGTCTTAAAATCACTAACCCATCTGACATAGCTCATCACTTTAACACTTTTTTATTTATATATCAGAAAGAAACTTACATGACAAACCAAATTATGGGTCATATAAGAGCACTATAAAGCATACAGTATCTAGTATATTTTTGGCTCCTTGTACTGTAAATGAAACCGAGCGCATTATTAAATCCCTAAATACACAAAATCAGTAGGGTATGATGGTATCTGCACAAATATCATAATAAACTGTGCAGACATTCTTGCGCCCATATAAACCGATCTCATAAACCTATCTTTCGAGCAGGGTACATTTCCAGAAAAATTAAAAACATCTGTAGCTAAGTACCTATTTAAAAAAGATAATTGTCACGAAGTGACATACTTTACGCCAATCACTTTGATACCAGTATTTTCCAAGATTTTTGAAAAAGCAATGTATTCGCGTCAATATAGCTTTCTGTGTAACTTTAATATTCTTCGGCAAGAGCAAAACGGTTTTCAGAATGATAAATCTACTTCTCTTAACGCCTTCTCTTTACTAAAAACAATCACTGAACATATTAACAGGAGAACACCAGTAGTTGCTGTGTTTTTTTATATGTCCAGGGCATTTGACTGCGTGGATCATGATATCCTGCTGGAAAAATGCGAGATGTACGGAATTCGAGGTCCGACTCTAAAATGGCTAGAAAGCTATTTAAAGAAACGCCAACAATGTGTGGAAGTATCTCGCATCAATGAAAGCTCAACTGTGACCGGATATCGATCACAATTTTTAATAAATAAGTACGGTATCCCTCAAGGGAGCATACCAGGGCCACTCCTATTTTTAATCTGTGTTAATGATCTTCCAGCTACAACCCCATTTCAATCAATAATGTTTGCAGATGATATTTCAATAATAGTTCCTAAAATGACAAAAAAATTAACTTCAACTCTTTATTAAATACTGCTGTAGAATCAATAATGACATGGCTTGAAGCAAATAATCTTTGTGATAATATTACAAAAACAAAGTATATTCAATTCTCTAATTATAAAGTTACACATGAATCATTAAATATTGCATAAAAAGGCGTAAATCTAACCAAAATAGCAGATACAACATACAAGAACAACATATCGTCACGCCTTTTATCCCCGAAGGGGTAGGCAGAGGTGTATTTCTACACCCACATTTCGCCAGAGATACTTTAGTCCCACGTAATAAGGGGCGAGCCTATTGCCGTACCGGGCACATTTCCAGACTCCGTGCTGCTACTGAGAATCGAACCCGGGACCTCCCGATCCCACGCGCACATCTATGCCGCGAGACCAACGAGGCAGTCGTATAGGGTTTGATGTCGAGTTTTCCGTCTCTACGTAAAGATGGTATTTGCATCGTGTTATCCCTTAGTCGCCTCTTACGACACCCACGGGAAGATAGGGGGTGGTGACACTTGTATTCTATGCCGTCAACCACACGGCAATGCAGCAAGGTTCTTGGGATTACATTTGGATCAGCAATGCAAGTAGAAAATTCATGTTAATAATGTCTGTGTTGGCGACAAAATGAAAGGCTGACGTAGTTTGAACTTAAAATATGTGTATTACTTTAAATATTATAGAGGTGGACATAATTACTTGTATATAGTAACCCGGCGCGTGGCGCGTGCGCCGCTAGGCGAGATTGAAGTGCAAGTGCGTGAGTGGGGCCCGCTCTCGGCTCGCTGCGTCCCTGCTCGCTCCTCGCGTTCCACGCCCCAAATAGCGCGATGTGACGTAGGATATAACTTTGAACACGCAGGATGGCGCGATGTGATGTAGGATATAACTTTAAATACGCCGGTGGCGTGTACAGTCTGCATAAAGCTGAATAAGTTTGTATATGCACTCCGTAATTTACAACGTATTGCAGGTAAGCCCGCCGCCGTAATTGCATACTACGGCTACGTAGAATCAATTTTACGTTACGGGATTTTAGTGTGGGGAAATTCGGTAGATATAAATAGGGTATTCGTCTGTCAAAAAATATGTATACGTGCGTTATGCGCTGTGAGCCCATTAGAATCATGCAGGCTCTTATTTAAGAATAATAATATACTTACGCTTGCGGGTGTATATATTTTAGAAGTTAGCCTGCATGTAAAGAAGTACTCACATCAATTTGTTAGTGCGCGTAATAACTCAATTATCGGTAAAAGGGACCCAACAAGATTATTAATGCCAGCTTGCAAATCAACTTTATTTAAAAAAAATTGTTATGACTGTGATGAGTATACGTGTATTCAATAGAGTGCCTAAATCTATACGTGAGTTGTCAACGGAGAAAATGAAAAGGGAAATAAAAAAATAATTCAACACACATTTTATTCATTGCAAGAATTTTTTCATTTTAAATAATATATTCTAATTTTATTTTTTTGACATTTGATTTAATTCGGTCAATTAATTCGGTCAATAATATTTATGAATTGATTATTAATTTATGTCGAATCTTATGTTTTTATATTTTGTTTTTCCTAATGTATTCCAATATGTGATTATTAGATATGTGACGATTGTTAACGTAATTTATTGTATATTTGCATGCCAACGCTGGTGAAATGGGAGAACCAACTTTTTTTTTTAACACCAATCTTGTACCACGTTTCGTGCAAATAAAATATTTGGTTTGATTTTGATTTTAACGTGACATGTACGAATTTAGTTGAGACATAACTTTACTATTTCACCCAAGCTCATTTACTTATTTTTTGTAATATGATTTTCAAGACAGTCTATTCATAATATGCTCTACTTTTAACTCTTTGTACACTTTAAGCACACCTATATTTATCAGTAAACTTACAAAAAAAATAAAGTCAATAATGAATTAAAATAATCATTAAAAGTAAAAAGAAATAAGACTAGAACTAGAGCAAAATAAATCTCTGATACAATACGAAACAAGCTTGTAAAACCTATAATTTTAAGGATAATTTCAAATATATATTTAGTCTGCCTTTTATAAACTAAAAATTGAAACATAATGCACATGTAACAAACTTTGGCAGTTTTTCGTTCTGTTTTAATTAATTTGCCACGGTGGTATGTTTTTGATTCGGTGAAATATTAAATTAAATTGTCTATTCATGTACAGTCAGCTTCATAAATATATATATACATTTAAGTTATGTTATATGATGATATTGTCCAAAATTGTTATATTTTTTATAATTTTTTAGGCTTTTTACACAAGAAAATCTAGCTTAAATCATAATTTTTAAATTAAGTATTATAAACGAGGAGTTTTAATTCATAAAAGTCTCAGCAAAGATGTTGAGGTGTGTAGCAACTTTTGGAGTTGACTGTATAGGAGCCACTTAGAAAGAAAATGTATTATTACCATTTATCGGCAATTAAAGCGGAGAGGTACGTAATCTTTACTATAAATTGATTCAAATTTATCTTCGAGGGTTTACTTGAAGCTATTCGTAGTTCAATTACGCGAAAGAACGACTTCACCTACTCCATTATAATCGCAGTCATATTCGAACAATTAAAAGGATAGGATTTGAATCCAGAACCTCTCAATTTTAAGTTCAATCACCGACAATCGGGCTATTAGCCTAGCCTATATCTATCAATGCCACTTCCATATTACATATTATTATTTATAATAGGTACACGAACAGACTACTTTTTATATAGTTATAGGCGACAAACGAGCAGACGGTTCGCCTGATGGTAAGCAATTACCGCCGCCCATGGACACAAGCAACACCACAGGAGTCACAAGTGCGTTGCCGCTCCTTGAAGTTGGGAACAGAGATAGGATGAGGAGTGGGACGAGGGAGAAGGAATAAAGAAGAGGAAAAAGAAATAAGAACGAACAAAACGCAACAATTTAAGTACTGTTACTTTACGTCGATTTTTTGTGAGAGTGTAGTACTTCCCCGATCGATCCGGACCATTCATGCTGAAATCAGCAAGGCTCTACTATGTATCTTAGTATGCGTCTCAAATGATCTGCCAGGAAGTTCCAATTTTAACAAGAATAAAACACTTAATACAATCGAAGTAACCGGTACGCCACTGCACTAGTTCGACTAAACTTCAACTTCAGTTGAATGTAGAACACACTGCGAATATAGAACATTGATCAATTTAGTAAGTCTTCTCCCCGTTATAGCAATGTCACTGGTGCGCGGGCTCTTTTGACAGTTTAATGGATTGAATTCCGAAATGTTCTTTCGTAGTTAGCACCAGGAACTCAGGTGGAACGTGCGCAGAACTATAAATAGGTGATGATGTATAAATGTTCTTGTTCACGGCACGGTTTTAACACAATTTTACCACAGTATTTGTACCCATTTATGACGTCAATTTTACCAAAATAAGCGTTCAAAAGACAGTACGTTAACAAACTCTCGAAGATGTTGCATTTAAGTGCATAAAGTGGGCATCTACTATTCTATATAATTATCTACCTTTTATCAGCACACTAACTACGGAATTCAATATTCGAACTATAGATAGATCTGTAGATTTAAGATTCGTTTTTGACATAAACTCCATACAAAATATGTCAAACACGAATCTCGAATCACAAAATCTATGTATGGATCGAATATTGAAACAGGCCGCTAGACACATCGTGCAATGGCAAAAATACAGCGGTGGCGTAGCGTTAAAAATCGGAGCAAAACTATGTCCGAAAAAGATGCTAGAAACCCCTCGATCGACCGAAAATTTTCACAATGGGACCAAAGTTTTTCACGTGATGAGGATAAAACCTAGTCACCACAGAGTGAGATAGTTGCCACAGGGATATGTACCTAATTGGTAGGTTACTTAAATGCCTATCCCTAATTCGATGTAGTACTGATTACTTATGTAAATAGTCAACACAATAATTGTATAAAAGTTCAACACCGCGATACATCCCAGTATTTAAGTTCAAGATGCCTGTATACAAATAATAAAGCGTCCGTCATAATTCAAGGCACAATTCCAAGAGTTTTGTCGCACGACAATAAAGCTCTGCCATCAAGTCTGAACAAAGAGTGGTCTGCAATAAATGGCAGCGTCGTCGCATTTTGGTACCTCCTAGTACCACTCGCTCCAATGAACAGGACGTCGACAGATGACACTTCAACACACAGACCACATGGTTTATTACACAGAACTTCTGTGAAAGACAAAGCAATTTTAAAATTTTTGGCGTATCGGAGGCGGAGTGACGTCACGGATGTCAAACTAGTGCTGATTGACCTTTGATAGTTGTTTTTGTTTTAACAATAAAATAAGTTGTTTAAGTGAACTATTTTATTACAGAAAAAAATTGACAATCAGTGTGACTCTATTAGTAAAACGATATACAGTGCTAAAGTTGCGTATAAAAGGAGAATAAAGAAAAATAAAACTTGTATGACTAAAATGAACTAAAAACTACCTTAAACTATAAAAAATTCGGGCAAGTGCGAGGCTGACTCGCGCACCGAGGGTTCCGTACGCATTGCATCGTGTATCAAGACGAATTTTGCCCGTTTTTTATGTCGAGTGCCGTTATAGAATATTGCTAAAAATAAGTACCTATAAGTTTTTCTACTGTTAACATGAACCTTTTCTATCTACAAAACCGTTCTAGGAGTTATTCTTGTCTTCATACTGTAAGACCTTGCTTCTTGCAAAATTACAGTACTCTAAGTCCACAAAAAGCACCCTTTAGGTTTTATTTACAAAATTCATAACAATTGGTAAGAAATTATGTATAAATGGCCATATTTTTTTATTGCACTGTGAAAGATCCTTGGTTTTTTCACGAAAGTATGGCACCGTAAATTTAAGTAACTAATAACTCTCGAGCAGCTTTTAAAATTACAGATGAATTCGTTTTTCGACGTGACATCTTCAGTCTATCGCGAACAAATCGTAACGCGCATGCGTGACTTGACTTGTCCGTTTAAGCGACAATTATACACATTATTATTAATGACAGACATTTTGTTTACCATCTCAACTGTATTTTATTCATCTCGCTGATTGCAAATAAATATTTTCTTTCACACACAGCACAATTTTATTTATTTACCTTATTTGAGGTTGATGCTAATTACGCTAGTCCTCTAAATCTGTATGAACGCCCATACAACTAAGAGGACTATCTTACATGGAGTCTTCTATGTATGTATGGGGACACCCTTAAATTTTTCACATACATACATACACACATATCGTCACGCCTTTTATCCCCGAAGGGGTAGGCTGTGGTGTATTTCTACACCCACTTTTCGCCAGATATACTTTAGTCCCACGTAATAAGGGGCAAGCCTATTGCCGTACCGGGCACATTTCCAGACTCCGTGCTGCTACTGAGAATTTCGTGACAGAAAAACCCAAAAACACTGCCCGGCCCAGGAATCGAACCCGGGATCTCCAGATCCCACGCGCACATTTATGCCGCAAGACCAACGAGGCAGTCGTATAGGGTTTGATGTCGAGTTTTCCGTCTCTACGCAAAGATGGTATTTGCATCGTGTTATCCCTAAGTCGCCTCTTACGACACCCACGGGAAGATAGGGGGTGGTGACACGTGTATTCTATGCCGTCAACCACAAGGCTTAAAAAAAAATTCCACTTTTTTATTTTTTTTTTAATTTTTCCTTTATTTGTGCTGTAAGACCTTGCTTTTGGCCAAATTTCGTGATTTTAGTTCAACGGGAACTACCATAAAGGTTTGGGTTAGGCGACAACTCGCCCGGTCGAAAACTCGCCTGCGGGCGAGTTGTCCCGTTTGATCAGATGTTAGGGCCGTACTCGCCCGAATGTATTTTTATGACTGGGCCAGTTATACCCCTGAAAAATAACTAGGTGTCAAGTGGCCCACAGATGTACATTCTTATACGGATCTGGTAGATGCATAATTTATTGTTGTTCCAAAATGTCGGGAGTAAAAAAGAACCAGTTTCTTTTTCAAAAATTCTATACTATAGGAACCATAGACCTCAGTATCTGGTATGAGTTTCAATTTACTAAGTCCACCCGTTCCTGAGAAAATCGGTGGTGACACACGGACAGACAGACGGACAGACGGACAAGAAAGTGATCTTATAATGGTTCCTTTTTTTTCTGGTGAGGTACGGAACCCTAAAAAGTGTAATTCAGCAGCATTCTACATAAAAAATGGCATGGCTATCCGTGTAAAATTACACCCGCAGCACGCTCTAGTTGAGGAAATGTGGATGTCGATTAAGACCAATTCAAAAACATTATTAATTGGCACTGCATACCAGCCACCATGGTTAGACGTCAACATATTTGTCGACGCTATTTTGGAGAGTATTTGTGTATTATCGCCGCTCGACAACATGATATTACTGGGAGATTTCAATGTTAACCTACCTGATACAAATAACTATAAAACAAAGCAACTCACCGCATTCTTAAACTATAGTAATTTGAATCAAATAATAACAACTGCTACAAGTAGTATAACAACAAGTGCTACACACTTTGTTGGTGACAGTGCAGCGTTAATTGATGTGGTCTGCTCGGTCACACAGTGCCGGGGTGTCTCTGTAGATCATATAACAGAGCTCGGTCAACATTCTTTCGTCTTATCTTTGTGACGTCACATCGCGCTCCTGCGCCGCGAGCCTCGCTACGAGTGACGCACAGCAATGGGCCGTTCCCTCGCGCCCCTCCGCGCCGGCCCTATAAATACAGCGGTCACGAGGCTTCGGCCCTTTTGCTCCGGCCAGCACCACCGAGTTGAGTACAAGATCATCTGAAGACCTGTGAAGTGCCAACGCCGCCCACGCCCTGGATAATTGTCTCTTCTGTTAGCCTTAATCGTCAGTTCTTTTTTGTATCGAATAACTGGAATTATAACGCGAGTTTAAACTTTCCTGGTGATATTTTTTATTTATTTCCCGTAAGTCAACCTAATTATCTCTCTTTAATTGCTCGGCGAGTGATCGATCCCGGCTACCCCGTGGAAATCAATCACTCGTGCGACATTGGCGCCCAATAGAATTATTAATTATATTATATATATAATTTTTAAAACGTAAGTTGGCACTTTACAGGTGAGTGAAATAATTTCTTTTTCTCTTGTATATTTTTCTCCTGTGTGAGCATATATTCTAGTGTGGTGAATTGCGTACAGGTACAGTTTCTATCTATTATTGTTATAAATAACATAACGGTGATTTAATTAACGTCTGTCTAAAATCACGTTTCCACCGCGGGCAGCGTGTTGAGCCGCCAACCGGTTCTAACCGCTTAGCCGTTGAACTAACGAGCCACGGGTTCGCGAAAGAATATTGTGAATCAACCTTTGAGTGACCTTTAAGAATTTTTTTCTTCCTTGACCAATCATCACACCATTGTATAATTTAGTGTACTTCAGCTTTTTTTAGCACGGTATTCGATTTTCTGGCGATATTTAATTTTTTTTCTAGTGCCGGCGTAAATAATTAGATTTTTTATTATTGTTTTGTAATAATGGCTTACATTATAAATTTCTCATTATTAACTAAAGCGGAATTAGAATATGAGACCACAATACGCGGCGTTTCAAAGCCTGACGATCTCCGCAAACAAATCGCTAAATTTTCAGTTAAAACTCTCTCAGAGGATATATTATCTTCACCCTTCCCACCAGAGGAGGATGTGGCAGAAGTGGAAAAGTCGCTATTAAGATCAACTAAACACTTATCTATGTTGGAAGCAAACTATACTTCCGAGCTTCAACAGAAGGTCGAAACCGTGCTGCACCATTGTTTTCATCGACTGAATAGGGTGGATACCGGCAGTCTTGATATTAAAAAAATTGAGTCTGTGTGGAATAAATTTAATGACTTATATGCGAAATTACAATTAATCACGAGACGTAATTCGCGGTCGGATTGCTCAGTGGCAGAGGGAAACACTTCCTATAATTACGACCGTAAGCTTTTTTCGGAATTAGGTAAATTCATATTTAACGGTAAATCATATGTAAGATCCTTTATTGAAAAAATTGATGAATTTATGTCCTGTAGATCTATTCCTCACGACAAGATGTTGTCTTTCGCTTTTGGAATATTTTCGGGTGACGCATTAGTTTGGTATCGTTCTGTTAAAAATAATGTAAAGACTTGGTTAGAACTTTGCGAACTTTTGAAACGAGATTTTAGTCCGGCTAACTACGATTATCGGCTTATGACGGAGATTCGTCAGCGCTCACAGGGCGAAAACGAATCAATAACTATTTACGTGGCAAAAATGCACGGACTGTTTTCGCGACTTAGTTCTCCTATCGCTGATTCGGAGAAGCTAGAAATTTTGCTAAATAATATTACACCTTGTTACACTAATTGTCTGCTCACTGCAAAGGTTGTTGATGTTGATAGTCTGGTCGAAGTTTGTCGTCTTTTCGAAAATTACCAAAGTCGGAGTAAGCAATTTTCTGAACCCCCTAAAGTTTCAAAGAATACTGTAGCACCCGATCTAGCGTATAATTATCCGTTTTCTAATTTTTCTTCAAACAAAAATGTTTACAATCATAATCACTTCAATAAATATAACTCTGTCGCTGATACATCGAGATACAAGTCTGTACCACAAGTTAACGCCGTATCGAGTACTTCTAATATAAATAAAAATTTTTGCGTGCGTTTTAGATGCAATTCGCACTCATTACGTAATTGCCATCAACCACACTACCTAATCTGTTTTAAGTGCGGTACAAAGGGTTTCAAGGTGTCAGACTGCCCCAATTGTAAATCTAAGTCGACCCCTATAGTTTCAAAAAACTAGTTAACAAGGATTGTGGAAAATCAAATTATACAACTAATTGTAATAAAACAGAGTGGAATAATTGGTTGGACTTTTAAAAAAAATTCTTTAGTAGCTATCATATTTCCTCAATCCGTAATTCTAAAGTAGAATATTTACCTTACGTTACTCTAAAATTAAACGGAATACCTACCACTGGTCTTTTAGATTCTGGATCTTGCGTTACAATTTTAGGTAATAATTTGCATAACTTATTTTTGAAAGACGATGTTTTGGATAAATCGAAACCTTTAAGGTTAATAACAGCTGGCGGCGAAAGATTTGAGTCTTTGGGATCGGTTTTTCTACCCTTTGAGTTTCAGGATAAATTGATTAACTTAGCAGTTCATGTTGTACCTGGGATTCAAAACTCCCTTATCCTTGGCATGGATTTTTGGCGAAGCTTTGGCCTATTTCCTAACAAATTAGAGTCTGTTTTGATTGTGAACAAGTCTGACGCTCAAGTAATGGAGTTGCAGGCAGTTCCCCCTACACATCTGGTTTCTTATGATCATCTTACAGTCGACCAGAGAGCTACCGCTGACAACATTATTTCTAAATTTACCGATATTTCATACGAGAAGCGGGGTCTCGGTTGCACAAATATTATTTCTCATTCAATTGATACAGGTGATTGCCCCCCTATTCAGCAAAGATTTTATCGCATGTCTCCCGATAAACAAAGAATTTTAATAAAGCATCTTGACGACATGCTCTCAGAGGATGTTGTTGAACGATCTGAAAGCCCGTGGTCAAACCCTGTCATTTTGACCCCTAAGAAGAATGGTGAACTGCGTTTCTGTTTGGACAGTCGTAAATTAAATTCCTTTACAAAAAAAGATGCTTATAGCTTGCCTTATATTTCGGAAATTTTAGATAACCTGAGAGATGCTAAATACTTGTCTAGTTTAGATTTGTCTAAATCTTTTTGGCAAACATTAATTAAAGAAGAGGACCGTTGCAAAACAGCCTTTTATATTCCTACGCGTGGCACATTTCAATTCAAAAGAATGCCCTTCGGTCTTACGAATGCGCCAGCTACTCAACAACGATTAGTTGATATTTTATTTTATGGTCCAGAATTTGAAAATAAGGTTTTCTGTTTTATCGATGACATAATCGGTATCACGTCCAGTTTCAACGAGCATATTACTCTTTTATTACGCATTCTTGATAAACTAAAAAGCGCTAATTTAACAATTAATCTCGAAAAATGTCAATTTTTTAGAGATAAACTAAAATATTTAGGCTATGTTGTCGACTCTAGTGGATTGCATCCCGATCCGGATAAAGTAAATTCAATGAAAAATTATCCCACTCCTTCTAATAGAAAAGAAGTACGTCGTTTTTTAGGCGCAGCCTCGTGGTACAGGCGTTTTATACCGAATTTTAGCTCTATTGCTGCACCCTTAAATAAGTTAACATCTCAAAGTAAAAACGCACCTCCATTCTGTTGGACGACAGAGGCTAATGAGGCGTTTAATAACCTAAAGAATTGTTTGATTTCCTCCTCGGTGTTGGCTTGTCCTGAATACTCGCAACCTTTTGAAATACACTCAGATGCTAGCGATTTTGGACTTGGCGCGATCCTCTGTCAAAGTTTAAATGGTGAGGAAAGAGTCATAGCGTACTATAGCAAATCACTCACTAAGCAAGAAAAAAATTACAGTGCCACAGAGCGCGAAGCCCTGGCTGTTCTATCTGCTATAGAACACTGGCGTTGTTATGTTGAAAATGGTAAAAAGTTTATTGTTTACACAGATCACGCTGCTTTGAAATGGTTCTTGACCTTAAATAACCCTACTGGCCGGTTAGCCTGATGGGGAGTTCGCTTATCTTCCTATAATTTCGAAATACGTCATCGTCGGGGTTCCGATAACGTTTTACCTGATTTTCTGTCTCGCTCTTTACCCGTTTCTGCTATTGCTAATGATATAAATATAGATATTAATTCTAATCAGAATTTACCAGTTTCTACTAATGATCCTTGGTATTTAAATATCTATAAAGGCTGTTTAAGTTCTCCGACTTCCTTTGTTAACTATCAAGTAATAAACAATAAATTGTATTGTTTTAAAAAAACATTAAACCCTCTCACTAGAGAATTTCAATGGAAAGAGGTTATTCCGTCTGACCAAAGAAATGACATTCTAAGGAAGAATCATTCTTCGCCCACTGCTGGACATATGGGTATTTTTAAGACATACAAACGTCTCGCACTTAATTACTTTTGGCCTGGTATGTACACTGATGTTGTCAAGTTCGTCAGTTCATGTGAACCTTGTATCACCCATAAACACCAAAATCACCCAAATTTAGGTCTAATGGGAAAACCCAAATCATGTCAAAAGCCCTTTCAGACGATTAGTATTGATTTGATTGGTCCATTGCCTCCCAGCAGGAAACAAAACACTTTTATATTTGTGGTCAGTTGTTGTTTCTCTAAATATTGTTTACTTTTCCCCATTAAACGGGCAACTGCAGAAGTGATAACAAAAATTCTTGAGGAAAATGTATTTTTGGTGCATGGAATTCCATCTACTATTGTTTTAGATAACGGCAAACAATTTATTAGCGCAACCTTTAAAAGTGTGTTGTCAAAATATAAAATTCCAAATTTTCATTTTACACCGTTGTATACTCCCCACGTTAACTCAGTTGAACGTTACAACAAAACCATTATGACAGCTATTTCAACTTTCATAGAATCTGATCATCGAATCTGGGACACTCTAATCACTAAAGTTCAATTCGCCCTTAACTGCGCAGTTAGTGAGGTTACTGGTTATTCTCCTAATTTCCTTGTTTTTGGTAGGGAGGTCATAACATGTGGTTCTCAGTATATTGATAAGGAATTTAATTCCGATATGGTGCTTGAACCACGGGACGGCTATGCCGAAACTTTAGGCTATTTATCTTCTATTTTCGAGAAGGTACATTCAGCTCTGTTGTCGGCCCACCAACGAAATTGTTCATCTTATAATCTTCGCCGTAAACAGGCAGAATTCAATGTCGGTGATATAGTTTGGCGCAGAACATTTCATCTTAGTGATAAGGATAAATACTTTAGCAAGAAATTGACGCCTAAATTTATTAAATGTAAGATTGCCTCAAAAAAATCACCTCTAGTATACAAACTTAACGACATGGCTGGAAAACCTTTAGGCGATTGGCACATCAAGGATTTAAAGTTGATTAATTACAAAGAATAATATAAGTATAAAAACAACAATAAGAATACCTTCTACCTATTCATTGTTTAATTTTTTCAAACGAACGTTTTTAATTTATATTACCGTTTGTAGTAGTGCCTACTATAAATTGATATTTTCTGTGGTGGGTAGCAAATGTTTTTTTCTCGTAAACAATACTATTTTTCAAATTGCTGCGCAATTGTGTACTCAAATGTTATGTTGAACATTGTTTTAAAAAATACTAACCATAAACTAAATATATTGTTTTTTTTTACCCTGTTGATCAGTGGTTAAAAGGTCGCTATTAGCTGAGCATACAAGTTCGATTCTCGCATGTGTATTTTCTTTGCGCAAATCTATTTGTTGAAATGCATCTTGATTGGCGTATTGTTTTTCGCCGTGCCTTGTTCTGAAGTTCTGTTGTTATTCTTAATTCTGTATAAATTCCATAATCAAATTGTTATTATAGGTACTTTACAAACGATCATGGTGATTAACCGTGCGTCGCGAGCTCGGAACAGTCGAATAGTACCTACCATTTAGATCGTACCTAGTTGTCGTTATGACGCACGCGCGTTCACTCAGCGACGCGCCGATAAATAAATGCCTAACTAATGACTCACCATTGTTTACATTCAAAAGGTGGCTACTGGTCGTGTTCTAGTTATTAATTAGAGCAACATATTTATTAATTTCTTTCCTTTGACATTGAGCGGTCCGGTCGTGTCTGCGGCTTGTATTATTTTTGTTCATCTTTACGAAAAATCTGCTGTTATACTTAACTATATTCAAAAAGTTTACTTATCTAGTGGCAAAGGCCAAACCCAAGATTTATAAGTCGTAGGGCTAGATCAAGTTTCTTATATCTACAAATCATTATTACCTAATAATTACCCTAAGCGATTCTCCATAGATTGTTATCTTTAATATTAGGCTATTACACTGGCCTCGGCATTTACATGTAGGTATGTGTGATGAATTATGAATGATAAATGTTTATGTTCAAATTCAGACTGCCGTTGTACGCGTGAAGAATGCAAGCGTGGGTCATTATTATTTAGGTATCCTAATTAGCGTATAGGGTTGTCACTTGTTCAAGGTACTCAGGCCCTTGTTTTCTCTAATTTCAGGGAGTATCTTCAGGGCTGCTACGCCCGTTGGGCTAGGGAATTTTCCTTAGGGAAAATCCCGGCCTAACGGGGGGGGGGTGTGACGTCACATCGCGCTCCTGCGCCGCGAGCCTCGCTACGAGTGACGCACAGCAATGGGCCGTTCCCTCGCGCCCCTCCGCGCCGGCCCTATAAATACAGCGGTCACGAGGCTTCGGCCCTTTTGCTCCAGCCAGCACCACCGAGTTGAGTACAAGATCATCTGAAGACCTGTGAAGTGCCAACGCCGCCCACGCCCTGGATAATTGTCTCTTCTGTTAGCCTTAATCGTTAGTTCTTTTTTGTATCGAATAACTGGAATTATAACGCGAGTTTAAACTTTCCTGGTGATATTTTTTATTTATTTCCCGTAAGTCAACCTAATTATCTCTCCTTAATTGCTCGGCGAGTGATCGATCCCGGCTACCCCGTGGAAATCAATCACTCGTGCGACATCTTCTTCTTCTGTCTGCCCTGTTCCCATATTACTTGGGGTCGGCGCAGAATGTCTTTCTCTTCCATTCTCTCCTATCAGACGTCATTTCATCATTCACTCCCTTTTCATTCATGTCACCCTTCACACAATCCATCCATCTTTTCTTTGGTCTTCCTCTTGCCTTATATCCCTCAACTCTCATCTTCATCACCTTTCTAGTCACATGATTTTCATCCCTCCTCATCACATGCCCATACCACGATAGACGATTTCCTTTCAGCTTTTCTTGCACCGGTGCAACTTTCAGACTTCCCCTAATAAACTCATTTCTAATTTTATCCATCCTTGTCCACACATCCATCTCAACATCCTCATCTCTGCTACATGCAATCTTCTTTCATCCGTCTTCTTCAAGGCCCAGCATTCCGATCCATACAGTGCAACAGGCCTTATTACGGATTTGTAGATTTTTCCCTTTAACCTAAGGGGCATCCGTGGGTCACAAGTTGTTCCTGTGACCTGTCGCCATTTCATCCAACCTGAGTTCATCCGGTTCGTGACGTCGCGGTCTATTTTCCAGTCCCCTTGAATAAGTGACCCGAGGTACTGGAAGTCGGAGCAGACCGATATGGGCTCTCCACCAAAGGATATGGGCGCGGGACTGGAGAGACCGCCGAAGTCGCAAAACATGTACTCAGTTTTGCGTATACTGACTTTCAGGCCAACACTCTCCAGACTTTGCCACCACTTTGTCAGTCTGCCCTGGACCTCAGGAGCACTCTCGGCAATCAACACAATGTCGTCGGCGAACAGCATACACCAGGGAGCCTCTTCCTGTATGACCGCCGCGAGAGTGTCCATTATAAGCAGGAAAAGGTAAGGGCTAAGAGCCGACCCTTGGTGCAAGCCTACAGCCACATTGAAGTTGCCGGTATTGCCCGCTGTCGACCGGACGTAGGTTGTACATCTACTGTACATTGCTCGGATCAACTGTACATACTTCCCAAGCACACCTTTCTTCTTAAGGGCCCACCACAAAACTTCACGAGGTACCCGATCATATGCCTTTTCGAGATTCACAAAAACCATGTGCAAGTTTTTGTGAGCACCTCGGTATTTTTCACAGAGTTGGCGGATCGCAAAAATGGCATCTGTTGTTCCTCGACCAGACATAAAACCGAATTGGTTTTGTGAAATGACACTCTCTTCTCTCAATCTTCGTTCAACCACTTTCTCCCAAACTTTCATACTATGTTAAATTAGCTTTATTCCTCTAAAGTTGTTACACTCCAGCACATCACCTTTGTTTTTATAGATGGGAACCAGCGAGCTGTTACACTATTCATCAGGTATGGCCTCTTCCACCAACATCTTATCGAAGAATAAAGTTAACCACTTCAATCCATCTACCTGGAGTGTCTTCCATACTTCAACTGGTATTTCATCCGGCCCCGCAGCTTTTCCATTCTTCATTTCATTTACTGCTACTATCACTTCCTCCTCACTTACCTTTCTTATCAGCCCCTCATTCACAGGTACATTCTCAAGCAAACCACTCCATTCATTCTCTTCATTCATCAGTCTCGCAAAGTAATTTCTCCATCTATCCTTAATTTTGTCATCCGCGGAAAGTACCGCTCCAGTCTCATCTTTTATACACTTTATCTGACATACATCCCTTGCTTTCCTAGCTCTAGCTTTAGCGAGGCGGTACACTTGTTTTTGACCCGCCGGACTCTCTAGGTTATTGTATAAGCCCTCCTGAGCTGCCGCTTTTGCCAGAGCAACGACTTTCTTAGCATTATTTCTTAACTCATCATACTCTACCTTCTTTTCTTGTTTCAAATTAATATCTTCCACACCCTCTCATTCTTTCGTCTCATGTGAGCTTTTATTTAAAAAATAAAACCTTAAAAGAGATATGCTACTTTCAGACCCTTTAAGGACATAATACCAGAGGACTTTAATAAGGATCTGAATGGGATCCCGTAGGAGGAAATAGGTCAATTAAGTGACGAAATGGTTGATTATTTTAACTATTATATAAATACCCTACTTAACCTCCATGCACCTTATAAAACCATATTATTTAAGGGTCCACCTTTCGAATGCATAAATATTTCTCTGTTGCTAAGCTTTTGTATTACGGTTTCGAGTCACATACAATCAAATGGTTTGAAAGCTATTTAACAGGCAGGTTACAACAAGCCGAAATACGCAGAAGTGACGGATCAGTGATGATGTCGACTCCGAGGTCGGTACCTCGGGGTGTTCCCCAGGGATCGCTTTTGGGACCACTCCTGTTTGTTTTATACACTGCCGACATAACAAACAATTTCAGAGACTGCTTGTACCACATGTACGCCGATGATACGCAATTATATCTATCATTTAACACGCAAAATACCGCGACCGCTGTAGCCACCACGGAACTCAACAGAATAGCGGCATGGTCCAAGCATAACTCATTAGTTCTAAACGTGCATAAATCAAAATTTTTGGTTATGGGCAGCAAATACCAAATCAATTTGATATCTTCTTTTAAACCAAAGATCGAAATAATGGGTAGTGAAATACAACAAGTGCAAACTGTGCGTGACCTTGGTTTATTGATCGACCCTGAGCTGCGTTTTGAGGACCACATCAATAGCATTGTGAGAAACTGTTTTTATAGACTCAAAATTCTCTATAGAGTAAGAAACTATCTCAGCCTTTAATTATTGTGATACTGTGTATGGTCCCTGTATCTTGACCAGGACGCAATACCTAATACAGCGTGTACAGAATGCGTGTGCTCGATATTGCTTAGATATACCCCGAAAAAATCATGTCACACCTTACTTAAATAATAATGAAATACTCAAAATGTCAGCGCGGCGTAAACTTCATATAGCAACATTGTTATTTGGAGTTTTGAGTACGGGAGAACATAAATACCTGTACAATAAACTAAATTGGCGACAGGATCACTACAGCTACTCCACTCGCTCCACCGCCAGACCCTGTTTATCCCTCGGTACAAAACCGCAGCCTTCAGAGGGTGACATAAGTATGCAGCTACTCATATTTGGAATGATCTGCCTCCGCCAATAAAGTCCCTGAGAACAAAAATAACGTTTAAACTCATCTAAAAAACATCTCTTGCAAGAGCAAAAATGCGACCAGGAAAATCAGTATAAACAAATTAAACACAAAAATTTGTACGAAATACCTACCTTTTGTTTACGACCACTGGGTAGTATGCCTGATGTTCTTGACAGGTATACTCGAGCTATATATTGCGCGTATCTCTGTTCGATTGCGAACGTAACTTGCTTGCGGAGCAAGGTGGCGAAGCTTTTGTAAGTTGTAACTTTACCATGGGGCTTGGGGGATGGGCTGTGGTGGAGCTAGTAAAGGTTTCAACCGATATGCAGTAACAAGAAGATAAGATCGAAGACCAAAAATAACTATTGTAGCAAAATATACATTTAACAAAAGAACAACCAATAATTCTACGATAATATTCGTATTTTTATACAAAATAGACAAAGATTAAATTCGTTAATTTTGTCAGTGAGCAACCAGCGTGTGACACGTGTTCGTTTGATTGACACATGACCGCGGAAATCTAGCTAAATACCTAGTATCTAACACGCTAGCATCTTTAGCTACGTTCAATTACAGTCAGACCAACTATGGTAGGTACACGTGGTATAACAAAGATGCTACTTTCTTAGTAAGAAAGAAAATAATATTTAATTTTAAAAGATAATCGCCGTAGTAGGCGGTATAAAATATTTAATAATACCGACTATAAGCATATATATCGACCGTACAAAATGACAAGCAGAAGGTTATAGTAGAAAGATGAAAAAAAAATACAGAGAAGGGTATGAATTCGTTCCTTAAGCCAGACAAAGCGATAATTATTAGCAATAATTACCAGTAGCAATTAATTACTTAAAGAATAAAATAAATAAAAAAGCTATCGCAAAACATGCGATCCACGAATGTGACCTTAGCGCGTCGTTAGAGGACACGAGGCCTTAAATCGTAAGACAAAGCAAGCGATCGACGAATGTGACCTTAGCGCGTCTTTAGAGGACACGAGACCGTAATTCGAAAGATTATAACTTGTTATTTAAACGGTTGATAAACAATTAATTATCACACGCGGCAACAGAAAATAGTTATAATATGCAAAAAGGGCTTACAAGCGTAGTAAGAAAAAATAAACACCACTAAAACAATATAACACTGCTTTGGAACGAATTGACACATACACAGTAAAAAAAAACTTACCGAGAACGCATTTCCAAAAGACCCTACTTATTAAACCACGTCACAGTGGCGACCCAACGTTACAGTGGCGCTGTAACGTTGGGTCGCCACTGTGACGTGGTTAAATGAAAATCGTAATTTCTGTTACGAACAAAATTTGTTTAATTCAGTAAAAGAATTTAAACAGCCTTTAGCAAGATATTTAATGGAAAATTATTAACAAAATAATTTGACCAGTCACTAGGATAGAACCAGGGTCGCGTGATTCGGCGTATCTCTTTGGGAATCCTGGGAATACGTTTTCGGTGTCGCTCAAGGAAGCCGGAGAAGTACTTAGCTTGCTCGCCGCACAGCCGAAGAAAAGGGGCGAGCGCTCCAACGCCACGATATTTATAGGAGCCCGAAGTGGAGTGCCTGAGGTGAGGGGGCGTAGCAGCCTGCCAATTGGAGTGAGCGGACGGTGTCAGAGCGACGTCACATTTGTTATTATTAAAATGGATTTTTTGATCGCGCGGCTGCCATTCTCAGGCAGCGCGAAGGCTGAATGATGGCCGAGTGATTCGCTCGCAAGTCGCTGTTGCGTAATCAAACAAGCGAGACGCTGTTGTGTGCATAAGTGAGATGCAGATTGCGAGACAAGCGCTTGAAAACCGGTTCGCCAAGCCGTTTCAATTTAATTATGTTTTTTTTTCTGTCTATATAATAATATTATGGTGTATGTATGATATCTGTAATCGTCACCTGGGGTTACCACCTAAGATCGGGGTTGGTTTGTGGTCTTCGCCATAATCAACATAAGCCTGAGTGATAACATCGTTTTTATAACATACAAGGGGGCTTACTCACTATGACCACTGAAATACCATGTTCAAGACGTGTGTCGTCGTGACGTGCACTAGACGTAAACGTGATTCAGTAACGTGACGTACCACGACAATCAAAATATTGTATTCAGTATGCCATACGACAGCTTGTTTATGCCTAGTTATCAATTTCACAACATTAGTTCATAAATCTTAATGCCGGTTTTGCCGGCTCAATTTCGATTTTATAAATACATTTTACTAACTTGTAATTTTCACTATAAGCTACAGTACGAATAAAAAAGGTTAATAAAACTTAAATTATATTATTTTAGTTCAATTTCGCCAGGAACAATCTCAAAATAAAAAAAATATCATACATACATACACACATACATAGACTCACGCCTGTTTCCCCGAAGGGGTAGGTAGAGGCATATTAAACGCCCGCTTTTCCCCAGTGTTTTGATCCCACGTAATAGGTGGCGAGCCTATCGCCGCTTATCGGGATATTTTGTATGCCAGAGCCTCGTCCGTTGATCGGCAGGTGCACCACTTGCAGGTGAGGTTGGCTTGGGACCCTAAGATCTTGGTGGGACCCCTATGTGTAATGTATAAGTTTATTTCATCTTTTGTACTTAAGTAAATTTTTGAACGATAACATATATGATGACATTGATGACAGACATGACAGTTGCAGTCGCGTTACAATATAAAAAAATATAGGTAAGTGTGGTTAATGCAGCAAATAGCCCAATTCTAACAGAATATAATAAATCATAATGGATTTATTATTTATCCGAAGACGAGTGAGACGCTGGCGCCAGCAACAGGCGTCAATTTTCATTAAACATTTTATTTAATTAAACAACTTTGACACGGACACTGGTAAATAAAAAAGCAAATAAACCTAGCATTTAACCACTAACGGACACTGAAAATAATATAAAACAATTAAACTTAGTACTTATTTATCCTCTATCGTTTTACAGTAAACGCGTTACGTGACCTCTTAGCTCACGGAATTTTGACAACTTAAACCGCGTCCGAAACGTGCGCTACCGTGCTTGTCAAACTTGAAGTTGGCATAGTGAATACCGTTTAAGCCAATAACGTGCCGACGTGGATAACTAGCATGTTAAAACACGTTAAGACTTCAAAATGGTCATAGTGAATAAGCCCCCTGCTTGTGTTATTTTGTAGTTATCTCATGTTTATGTAATATTTAACTGTTGTGTATGTTGTAATAAAAATTTGTTTTGGAGCCAAAATTTTTGGAGTCGGTGCCAAGCCAAGTATTTCTGATCTGACTATAAAACCTCTACATATTTTTATATAACTTTCGTTGTTGATAGAATAGGTAGTTTGTAATTTAGTAACTTTTTGCGTAAAGGCTTGGCACCGACTCCAAAAATTTTTTAGTTCCTTTGTGTTTTTTGAAGTCTCTTTTTATTTGCTTTTTAGTGGTATACTAATAAAAATAGTAATAGGTGGTAAGTAGGAACATAGGGCTTTTTAGTGGTATACTAATAAAAATAGTAATATGTGGTAATTAGGTACATAGAATAGTGTAGGTGGTACATGATGGGGAAGCCTTCCTTACGTGCCTCAATTCTGAAATGTAGACCTGTACCTTTCTGGCAATTTAAAGTATTTTTGTTGTTTTCAACTAATTAGCCTAAACTTGTTCGTTTCAGTTCCATCATCAGATCCCGGAAATCATCCTGCCTATACACGATGAGATTGCGTTATTGTATTACAAAGATCCCATGGCCACCTTCCTGCTCTATCATCAGAGTTTGGTAAACATTTAGCACTAAAGTCCATGTAAAGAAGAATCAAACGAGCCCAAACTCAATGGGATTACGTCTTTGTATTACAAAGATCCCATGGCCACCTTCCTGCTCCATCATCAGACCCTGGAAAACATCCAGTACCAAAGTCCATGTAAAGACTAATCAAACAACCCTAAACTCGATGAGTTTGGGTTACCTTCCAGCTCTATCATCAGACCATGGAAATCATCTAGCATCAAAGTCTATGTAAAGACGACTCAAACTAGCCCAAACTCTATGGGATTGCATCTTTATATTACAAAGATCCCATGGTCACCTTCCTGCTCCATCATCAGACCCTGCAAAACATCCAGTACCAAAGTTCATGTAAAAATGAATCAAACGACCCTAAACTCGATGAGATTGGGTTATTCTATCACAAAGATCTCATGGTTACCTTCCAACTCTATCATCAAACCATGGAAATCATCCAGCATCAAAGTCTATGTAAAGACGACTCAAACGAGCCCAAACTCGACGGCATTGGGTTGTTATCGTCAAATCGCTTCAAGTGTGCTTATAAAATTTGAGAGTTCCTTTGATATTTTCAGGATTCCATGATCAGATCCTGGCCTGATGATCATGGGCGCAACTAGGAGGTATACTCTTTCAATCAAAACAAGAATTTTCGAAATGTTCCAGGCGTCTTAGAGAAATCGGGGAACATACATAAAAAAAATATTCCGACGAATTGAGAACCTCCTCCTTTTTTTGAAGTCAGTTAAAAATAAATGCATTTTCTTCTTCTTCTTCTTTCTTTTTCTTCTGTCTAGTAAAATTTTATAAGCAATAATTTTGAACTATGCTTCTTTTATACCAAACATTCTGGAAATCCGTAAAGATGGAAAATATATTTACTTTGCGATAAACACTGATTTTATAGATAGTTGCTACTCTAGATAAAGCTGACTCACCTGTCTCAGTGTATGTCTCGATAAACTACTTATTGTCTACGACATGAGCACAAAGCAGAATGGCCAGAACACCATAAATAACTTATAGTCCTCCTAAGTTTTTATATTACTTGCTTTAACATTAAAACTTAACGGTCGGTGCAAATATCTGATCTGTCCTTGGATTAGGCTACTAGAGATACATAGTTGACATATTTTGTATGCAGCTTACGTCAAATATGTATATCTAGTAGCCAAATTCATGGATAGATCAATTGGAGCTGGCCGTAAATGTATACGTCGTAAGATTGAGATCTTATAACTTCCTCTTTTTCAAACGCACACTTTGGACTATGTCAGCATAATTATAACATCCTCTTATTTGATTTAAAATTGTTTCTTCAGTCCTCCCAACTCTTTTAAACGACTACAGCGTCAAACAGAATATTTGTATTCTGCTTAACGTAGTATTTTTGTGAAATAATCAATACAGAATAATGTTCCAGTAAGAGTTGAGTGGATACTTTGTTTGTTTGTTCGATTGACAACCTTGGAACAAGTGGAGTGAGGGCCCAAAGTTTGCAAGATTCATGACTCCTCTAGATACGGCAGAATATTGATAAGGGTTACAATCCCAGGGTTTATGTGCCTCCCTCCCGTAGGATCGTCGTGATGGGGGGATTCAGTAACCGTGGATTGGACACCCGCGGTAAAGCTAAGCGAGATCCCAGGAGTGGACGCTCCGCGTGGGCTTAGAGGGGCCTGCGCAGGATGCGTCCAACGGTGCGGGTGCGGGGGACAGTTCTGTTTGTCCCTCGCAGTCGGGCGCGGTCGCGGGAGGAGAGGCGTGTCGGTGTTGCGTTGCCGCGGCCCTATCTCCCGCGACCAAATGGGGCGCACCATTCGATGCGTCGCGGTGGGGCTGCAGAGGAAGAGGAGATGCGGTGTTGCGTTGCCGTCCTCCCTATCCTCTGCGGCTGCTGGGTGTTTTGGCGGCGGAGCCCAACACCTTATTCCGCCGCCAAGGGGGTTTTGTACGGGCCTGCTTGCCCATCTGGCGGGCCAATACCCGTCGGGGGGTAGCGAGGAATGCTTATGCGATTCCCTACCCTCCGACACACGGGTACATGAGAAAGTCGAAGTGGTTTAAGTGGTTACACCACATACTCCGGTTCTCATTTCCCCAAGAGTCGGAGATCCGAAGGGATTTTCCACCTCGTAAAACAAAAAAAAACTGCTGCTTGCCACCTTTTTATATCGATCTGTCATTAATGGAAATTCGGAGTACTGGCTCGCAAAAAGTTTTATTTAGAACCTAAAGCGGCAATGCCAGCATACTGACAAAATAAAGATTTTAAGCCAAAATTGTCGTAGAAGATAAACAGGCTCAATACATAGAAAAAAATACTTAGTATAACTGCCCATAAAATATGTTTATAATCATTTAGTTTAAGATTTTAAACTTTCGTGGTCATTTAAACTTATTTTAAATTGTCTTTCGGGATATATACCACGTACCTTTTTTTGCGCCATGTTCACGGATGTACTGAGGGTCTTGCGGGTGGATGAATGTTACGAGCAAGTATGACGGTTTACCCGCTTTCTTATTTGCAACAGTGCCGAAATATCGGTTACTCCAAACAAAGGTACGTGGTAGATATCCCAAAATATAATTTAAAATAGTTTAAGATTGTTTTTTTTTTTAACAAAACCCTACAATCAAGATATATCGTCCGTTAATAAATAATCAGAAATGAACATATCTAAACGTACAAGGACTTCATTTGTAACGGTAGAGCTTTAAAGCCTGACACATTGCTCGCATTCTAGAATACTGGACGAATGTCGATCTAAAAGCCTCGCTATCGAAAGACATACGTACTAAGTCATAGTGATTTTTACGAGGTAACACTTTAATGTAAAGATATCGTACAAATACACGAGAACCATGGACTAGGTAGTTTCGTAAGGACAAAATAAGCTTAATCTAGTCAAGGTTAAGCTTATTACTTTTATTAAAACTTTTATTCCTCTTTAGCAATAAACTTAACCAATATAGATAATACATGACTTTAAAAATTCTGGTCTTTATTATTCAATTAGCTTTTGCCCGCGGCTTCGCGCGCGTTAAATTCGGGGTAACCCAAATCTACTTTAAGTCTCAAGTTGTGTGAATTCCTAATTATTCTAAAGACTTCCGAAACTCTATATGGTACAAAGTAGCTCGGTCTGTATTCATAACACTATATACCTACCATTATATCGACCGAAAGGTACATAATAACATCGCCTTGAATACAGTCAAATGCCAAAGCCATGTTCAAATACATGTCCAATATATGTATATCTATAAACACTTTCGCACTTATAATATTAGCAGAGAAAATCGTTTCAGCCGTTTAAGCGTAGTATACAGAGTGTCACAAGACCCATCACCAAGCCGAAGTCTACTTGTTGTGGACATCATGTCAAGTCATATTAACCAAAAATAATACCTGGAAAACGATATATTTTTAAGTTTTCACATTTTATAAATCGCAATTAAAAGCGCGCGCGTGCAATGCTCGAAATACCTACTTATCCATGGGGTCATAGGGCATCTAAAGAACATATTTGCGTGTAAATGCATCGATATTGTACCTAATAAAAAAACCATACTAACTTTGAGCCTCAATATCTCTTGAACCAGTAATTTCCCAGGTATGGTGCCGAAGTAAAAAATGTTCGTAGTGATTGGTACAACATGGCATTTCAGTTTTCGTTAAGGGTCTTTTTACACCCTGTATAATGATTAGTTTATATCATAGAATTAGGATTTTTATCGATGGTTTATATACGCGAACAATGTAATCACCGTGCTCAATATGACATTATGTATGATGTGTCAGTACTGACAGATATACGCACATGTGCACTCAATTATTATAGCGCATGCGTTCTTACTTCCAAGAGGTAACGCCGAACAAACTTCTAGCCTCCCTACAATCCCTCCCAGTTTAATTTTTGCATCTTATGGTAGTGTGGGGTCTTGCATAGGTGTGCAAAAACTGACGTGTGCGAGATGCATTTGTGTGTGTGTGACGTATGAGCGAGATAAATTAGTTTGTAAGTTTAATAATTCAATAAACCAGTGGGCATCTAAAATCTGAGCGTTTTACTTGTCTCCAAACTCCCTACACATTACACGTACACAGTACAGTGACACATTACAGTGGTGACCCCGACTCTAACGCGTTACCATGTACTCGGAAGCACCACCAAAGCCGCCCGCGCCAGTTCCCGTGAAGATGGAAGAGTGCGAGACCAGTATAGCCACACTTTCGGGTGCAAACAAAATACCAACCTTTTGGCCAGATCCATGGCCATCCTATGTCCGTCTCCATGGTCCAGTATATCTCTATATCAAATTTCAACAAAATCGGTTCAGCCGTTTTAGCGTGAAAATGGAACATACATACATAGATACATACACACTTTCGAATTTATAATATTAGTAGGGATTTACATTGTGTTTCGGGTATATACCACGTACCTACTACCTACTATCAGAAATTGTTCCACAATACCGAACGACATTATTTTAGTCGTTATGATCCGTCGAAGTTATTTTTGTACATACATACATAGACTCACGCCTGTTTCCTCGAAGGGGTAGGCAGAGGCATATTAAACGCCCACTTTTCGCCAGTGTTTTGATCCCACGTAATAGGTGGCGAGCCTATTGCCGCTTATTGGAACATTTTGTTTGCCAGAGCCTCGTCCGTTGATCGGCAGGTGCACCACTTGCAGGTGAGGTTGGCTTGGGACCCTAAGTTCTTGGTGGGAACCCTATGCATCCATTATTTTTGTGATATAAGAAAATTTTCCTTTTTAAACATGTTATGAATTGACAAGAATCCTCCCACTCCTAAAGAAACTTCAAGAACAAATATAACTAAGGCGCTATAATTTTCAACTCAAATGAAATGCTTGCCCGCACATATTGTATGAAGAATAAGTACAATCATTTAATGTTGTGTACGCTTATAGCCGTGCGTCATATTTTCACAGTAATCCTTTGTGCAAAGCAACGTAATGAAATACACCTAACCCGTGCTCTTGTATAGTATCTGTGGACCTCATTTTAATCTGTACGGTTCATTTAATTAAATCCTAAATGAATATATTTTTTTCATATTCTAAGCTTTTGTATCCACAGTAAACATAAAATGTAGCGAATGTGGAACATTTAGTTAATAACTGTTTAATATTTTGGTTTAATATTACCTACCTTATACATATACATTTCATGCTTTATTTTTATAATTCTGTAACTTAAAGTAATCATTAAAACAGCGAACAAAATATACGTTTCCTTTCAAAATATAGGCTGTCCTTTTCTACCGGTCAATTATAAACATATTAACAGCCTGTTTCCTTGGAAAACATAGATTCGACTAAGATCTATATGAAAGGCTTTCCACGAAAAGCACAAGAAAGACGGCGAGCGAGTTACGACTTGCCTATTAGTAAGCTGTAAAGTGTAACCCTCAGGCGCCAGTTATTTCAACTGGTTATCACGAGCGCTTTAACAATCCTAAAGAAAATGCAAATAAGGCAACGCTCTTGCCGTTCAGATGAAAGGCAAAGAGACTCGGCTGAGAGACCTGGGCCACCGGCACTGCCGGTTACTGAAGAATCTTTTTACAGAAATCTCTTTTAATATATTTGCCTAAATGACAATGCTGATCTGTTTTGTGGTATAAGGCTGTAGGTAGTGGTATTGGCGCTATCTAAGATCAACAGACGGACTCGCATATTTCACATGTTTCATATGAAACACTGTAATTGATGTCTGCACGTCTCAAATTTGTGAATGAGTGTCCTACTCTGGTATTGATCGCACAAAGTACAACAAAACTAAGCTGTAAAGTTGAGTCTCCAGTACGAACTCAATAAAAATACAACTCAACACATTCCAAAACTGATTGCGATAATTCGGAAGCAATTAAAAGTCAGCGTAAGGTACAGTTACTTTGTAACTTTGACAAGAAGCACTCTATTTTACAAGTTTGTCACTTCAATTAAGTTTGTTTTCATCGAGTTTGTACCGACGATAATTAATGACTTTAACATACGTTTTAGGTAGTCATGGCGTAATGTTGATAGCAAGTTTTAGAAGAAACTTGTACGTAAGTTGTTAGTTCGTTTTGTTTACGGATTAGGGATGGAAATCATTGTTTATTCTTGTTCCACCCCGTTGACTTACGGATACAAATAACAGAACAAGTAAAGAAACTGGAAAATAACTGAGAATTATTTTTCGTGTTATTTTATACTGATGAAAATATCTAGTTGCTTGTTTGTTTTTAGTATTGCACCAGCAAGGTCAGGCACTACAGAATCCAGCCAAAATAGAGCTAGACCATTAGGTATCGCAGATTACACTAAAATAAAAGTTAATTAAACTAAGTAAGTTATAGTTATAGACTTGTAATGTTGTTACTGAATTGATGAAAATGGTAAAAACTAACATTATTTCCTTCTTCTATGAATATTATCCTTAAATCTATTATATATATATATATGTATACGAAGAGCCACACGTATACCCGTGACAGACATTTAAAGCCAACGGATTTCCATTTGTAATAAGCGTGTCATATATACATACATACCCTTATTTTATATTCCTCGCGCACATTATCATATACCCTTAAACAATATTCCACTTGAAAATTATTGGCTGCAGCTTTCGGAGATAATAAACTTCATCAAATTAGTTTCATTAAAACACATAAAATCGACAAAAATAATAACATGTACCTAATGTGCAAACTATTAATTTAAAAAAAGCAAATTTCAAGCTTCACACTGGTATCTTTGATTTGTTTCAAAATTGCTTCAATTAAACACAAGTTTATTTAGTACCTACATGTTATTGAGCAGTTTTTTCAAAATCCATCTTGATAAGAAGTCAATTTGTTGGCTTACAGTGGTGGTATTATAAAGATTTGGAGCACGAGCCAGATAGTGGCTGGTTGACCGCAACTATATTTTATCTTTCGACGTCTAGAGTGCTCTTGAGCATTCATTTACAGCTCATTAGCTAGAAATCATAAAAAAATTGTATAAGTGTTTTATATAAGTATTTTTATTTAAGTAACTTTTATAGAAAAGCTGCGTACTAACAAAACAAAATGTCATATTTTTTACAACATTTCATATTATACAACGGATACAATTTTGCACTGAAATATAAAAAGACAAAACTGTTATTCCCGTAACATTTTTAGATGGTAAATAAAAATTGAAATTGTATGAAATACGCCGAAATTCTATGCAAAGGAAACCACAAACGAATTCACATCTCCCAGATGGAATAAATGTCGGCAATGGCACAACGTGAATAGCACTCACTTTTGCGTTCCCCAAATAAGGTCACTCGTCTACAACATTTTCTAGTTTTCATTTAAATTGGGTGCTTATTTTATGTAATACGGGCAACATATGCTGTGACATAAACAAAATACGTGTAGTTTACAAATGGCAACAAGTCACTCCAGTATGTTTTTAGGCACTAGCTAGTAATTACGATACTGAGCAGTTAAAACATTTGATATTAGATTCCCTACATAAAACCCAGGTACCTTTTACTTAATCTCGACACCGCGGTGGCGTAGCGAAAGTGTAAACGACTGCCACATCGAAGGTGGCGGGATCAATTCCCGATCAAGTCCAACATTTGTGTGCGTAAACATGCATCTTATTCTTGGTCTGGGTGTTTCTATGTATAATATGTACGTTTTTACAAAAAAATACATTATGTACGTTTATTCATTATTTAAGTAAGTAAAGTACAATCTCTGCTTCGTTAGGAACTAGATGGTGTTGTGTATATGTTTTAGAATATTATACAAGAAAAATCTTTAAATGATTTCGTACCAACAATGTCCTGTCGTCATACTTTCTTTTTGTTTTTGATGTTTACAGATCACTTGCATATACACGGGTAGTATTAAATTAGTGTCGACATTTCAGCGGTACTTTTATGATTTCCCTCGTCCTGGACGTCTCAAACTTTTATGTGTCCTCTGAGAGACAATTAGAACGTACTAAGCAAATTAGAAAGAAACATTTTTCTTAGAAAATAATATGCCAAGCTACAAACATCTTTTGTGCTTCGTCTTCAAAAAAGTAACTGAGTGGGGTTCTATTTATACTATAAAGATAAGTAAACGACGATTTTATTTTTATTTATCCCAACAATGTATTATTTTATGCCTTTTCATGTTAAGTATAAACGACGCTTATTCCCGTGGTGAAATTCAAAGGAAGCTGAAGAAATAACAATTAAATAATTATGTTGCGTCGGCGCCCCCGCGTGTTTCCTGTTTAGATCCCCATCACTTTTTACTGCCACGACGCGACAGTTATTTTATAAGAATTGCTTTTGGTGGCCTCAGTTTTATCGTTTATACATCCTTGCGATAACTGAATTTACCAGCAATAATGTCAGGAATAGAGGCATACGAGTGATTATTTTTGATAGTAAAACCTAGTCTTTACATAACTCCAAATACGAACTACATTCCAACATCGCTTTATTACTTTGTTACTAACTGGCACTCGCCTCTATCTAAATATCATGTCGCTAGGGCAAAAGAAAATATTTCTGTAAGCATATCTTTATGTATTTATAAGATTCACCAACAGTTATTACAATATTTACAACGCTAAAACTATACATAATTACAGTCTTTAAAACAAAAATTGCATAACTAATTAAAGGTGAATACCGCATGCATCAGACATTTAAATTGTAATTAATTGTAATGAAAAGCAACAATGTAAGTAAGTAACATACATACATAGTCTCACGCCTATATCCCCGAAAAGGTAGGAAGAGGTGTATTGCTACACCCACTTTTCGCCAGATTTATTTTAGTCCCACGTAGTAGGGGACGAGCCTATTGCCGTACCGGGCTCATTACCAGACTCCAAGCTGCTACTGAGAATTTCCTAACGGAAAATCCCAATAACATTTTGCCCGACCCGGGGATCGAACCCAAGACCACCTAATCCCACGCGCATATTTATGCCGCGAGACCAACGAGGCAGTCAAAGTAGTAACGGTAAAGTAAGTAACTAACTAAAAATATTAATATAAAATAAATTTAATATTGTGTATTAGAGGTCTTTAACTATTTACATGTCTATCATATTGTTGCAATATTCAACTTTAATCTTAACAGTAGGTAGGTATTAAAATTTAACAATGTGTTCTATTTCTATACATATCATAATTATTATTATTGTAACATAAAATTATTAGAAAGTAGGCACAACAAAAAGAAAAAAATACAAATATTATAATGCCAATAAACTTAAATTAATTTTAATTGATAATTTTAAAAATAAATTAATAGGAAATCTAAATAAGAAATAAATATAAATTCCATAATCCATTAAATTCGTTCTAATCAAGCACTTTCATAAAAATGTGCCTCTGAAACTCATTCCTTGACATGTAAAAAATGTCAACATCGATTGTGCAATATTTGTTTACAGCTCTATATAATCTAGGAATGGGTGAATTGTTACCCAAAACTGTGGATCGAATCGGAGGGACCGTAAGGTGTTTTGTACCACGGGGTATTCGACTTGGAGCTTTGAACTTTAATTTACCAACAAGTGCTGAGCAATCCACTTCATCGTGCAGAAGTTTATACACAAAGTTTAAGTCCAGAAGCGTTCTTGTTTCAAGTGATGGTAATTTGAAAACAATTAGCCTGTTTTCATATTTTCTCGAAGTTTTAGCTAAAACGGTCGAAAATGCCAAGTGCTACAAGAATCGCTTCTGGATTCTTTCAAGTCTAAGTATATGAGTAGAGTAATGAGGTCTCCAGGCAATAGGGCAATATTCGAAGATACTACGCACTAAGGTATTATATAATAATATTTTCGTATGTTGTTTACGAAATATTTTTCCGTTTCTTATGACAAATCCTAACATTGTTGATGCCCTTTTGATAGTATTCTCTCTTTGAAGTTCAAATGTTAGTTTGTCATCCAAGATGACACCGAGGTCCTTAATTGAAACTACCTGACGTATGGGGTGGTTCCCTATTGAATAAGAAGATCTAGCAGGATTATGTTTACGAGAGAATTTTACATGACAGCATTTATCAATGTTTAAGTGCATTTTGTTGTTATTTCACCAGCGGTAAACGTGATCCAAGTCATATTGTAACATGTTTATGTCCTCGGTGGTGTGAATAATGCGCGAAATTTTAAAAACTTTTTTTTTAAACATTCGATTTTAAAATGGTAGTTGGTAAATCATTTATAAATATGTTGAACAAAATGGGTCCCAAATGGGACCCCTGCGACACACCGGAGGAGTTAGAAAACAGATGATATCTGAAACCATTTATCACTACGTACGAGGACCGATCAGACAGGTAGGAATGTAACCAATTAAGAAAATTGCCACAAAAGCCATAAAGTGATAATTTGTTAACTATATGGAATGAGAAACTTTGTCGATGACTTTACTGAAATCAGTATAAATAACATCCACCTCTTGATGGCGGTATATGGCTTCAGCCAAGTCTTCTACAAACCAAATCAGATTCGTAGAAGTAGACCTTCGCCTTACGAATCCGTGTTGATTTACATACATACATACATACATAGACTCACGCCTGTTTCCCCGAAGGGGTAGGCAGAGGCATATTAAACGCCCACTTTTCGCCATGTACTGATCCCACGTAATAGGTGGCGAGCCTATTGCCGCTTATCGGGATATTTGGTTTGCCAGAGCCTCGTCCGTTGATCGGCAGGTGTACCACTTGCAGGTGAGGTTGGCTTGGGACCCTAAGTTGTTGATGGGATCCCTATGCACCGTGTTGATTTACCGACAAATATTTCGAAAAATAATTTTGAATGTAGGGACAAATTACGGACTCGAACACCTTCGCCATTGTGGAGAGGATGGAAATTGGCCTGTAATTGGTGACGTCGTCTTTACCTTCACCTGACTTATACTGGATAGGTACCAATTAAGCAAATTTCTATTCATCGGGAAAGATACGACTGGCGATAGACGATTCAAAGATAATTTGCAGTGGTGTTACCAGGTTAGAGGCGCAGTTTTTAACAAAAAGTGGTGGAATTTCATCAGGCCATTCCATCTTTAAAATTTATTATCAGAAACTTGATATTAGAGACATCAAAGTCGTTGTCTAAATATGTGTTTAATAGTCAACTATCATAGGAATCGTTGCACACACGCATAGACACGCACTTACATTGGAGATGCACACATTCAAATACAGTCCATTATGATACACTTAGGAAATGAGAATAATTTTTTAGTACAAATAAAATATTGTTGAGAACGGACGTACATTGAGTATTTTTTCACCCAACCATACGAAAACAACCTTATTACGTTGAACATATGTTCCTTCGAGCCGAATATTGTGAGTTACATCGAGCGAGTGGCTTACGGCGAGAAAACAAAAGAATTCCAGAGGGGATTATATCGAGCCTAACGAGCGTTATTACTTCAAAATCACACAAATCAAGATTGTTTTCGTCATTTTTTGGGATATCTGAGCTTCAACGTCTACACATATCTGTACAAAATGAATACGAAACTGGCTTACCAAAAGGAAATTTTGGAAAAACTGAAGAAAACCGAGGAAAACTATAAGAAGATACCCAAAGATCGCATCAAGAAACCATACTTGGAATCCAGGTTGGAAAATTTGGAGCAGTTATGGAATCAGTTCAAAGTCGGCTACAAAAATATTATTGTCAAGGTGACCCTTCAAGAGAAGCAAGATGCCTAGTTCACGGAAGACATGTATGAGGAGTTCGAGGAGTTGTATATTTCGTACAAGACTTCACTCAAGGAAGCCCTGCAGCCCTTTCTGATATCATCAAACACTGGAAAATCAGCCACGGAGCTAGGATCGAGTGCCGAATAGGAGGACCGCCTGCTTCGTGAGTGCGAGGTTAAGTTACCGCCCATACAGCTGCCCACATTCAGAGGTAAGTATTTCGAATGGCAAAGTTTCTATGATATGTTTCTTTCGCTAATTCATAATAATAAAAAATGGTCTTGTGTACAAAATTACTTTATTTGAAAAGTAATCTCTCAGGCAAACCGCTAAATTTGTTACGTAACTTTTCTACAACTGAATCGAATTATGATGAGGCTTGGAAGCTATTAGTAAAACGTTACGATAATAAGCGTTTTAATTGTAATGCGATATTAAAATCATTGTTTTCTCAAAAACAAATTACGTGTGAGTCGGCTAGTGTAAAGTATAAAACATTTATTAGATACAACGACAACGTATTTACATAATTTGCGTAATATGGGTATTAATACTGACAACTGGGACGCATTAATTATTTATTTAGATATTTCTAAGTTATATACGGAATCCACTAAGCCGTGGGAATATCAAATTAGCATGATTAATGATGACCTACCGACGTAGTCACAATTATATAACTTTCTAGAATCGAGATTTAGATCGTTGGAGATTATAAATATCAGTTAGGTAGGTACGTACTCAGGCCAAGCCGAACAGTACGAAATCTACATCTTGCCACGGGTCTATTGAAAACACTGATAATTCTAATCTATTTTATATTAAATGTAATATGTGTAAAGGTTAACATTATTTATACCAATGCAAGGAATTTAGTATACTTAACATAAAAGATAGACAAGATTATGTTCAGAAAAATAATTTATGCTTTAATTGTTTCTCCCCATCGCATCAAGTTTTAAAATATAGGAAGTCTGTGAGCTGCATAAGATGTGGACGAAGGCATCATTTACTATTGCACTACGATAAAGGGGTAAGCAGTATGGCTGAGAGCGAGGACAATCCTTCACCGGGCCAGTTAAATAATAATGTAAGTATTTCAACACATTTCTCCAGTAAATTGGATACGAGCCGAGTGTTATTAGCTACTGTATCAGTTTGGGCGTACAACGAGCACGGGCACAGGCAACAATTGAGGGGTCTATTAGACCAAGGATCGCAGGCATCATTCATTAGTGAGTCTGTTGTACAATTACTTGGACTTTCACGTAAACGTGTTAGTGGTACTGTCTCGGGTATAGCTGATGGTGGCTGTACTAATAATAAGCACATGGTTTATCTTCAAGTACAATCGCGTCATAACCCAGCTTTTTCAATCCAGGTAAATACTTACGCGTTGCTAACTGTTACATCATTTCTTCCTTCAACCGAGTTACAAACACCTGATTGGCCTTACTTAAATGAAATATCACTAGCTGATCTAGGATCATTATCAATATATTCAAAACCTGGTAAAATAGATATCCTTTTTGGGGTTGAAGTTTATAGCTAAGTTTTATTGAATGATGTCATACGCCACAAGAAGATATTGGCACAAAACACTACCCGAGGTTGGATATTATCGGGGACGGTTACAGATTCAAGTTCAGTCGATAGAAAGGTTATTAGTATGCATATACACTTAAGTGGAGATGAGCTGCTTAAGAAGTTTTGGGAGATTGAAAATGAACCCAACTGTTTACAGAAAAGAATGTCTACAACAGAAATGACGTGCGAGGAATTGTACGAAAGAACAACGACACGAGATGAAGACGGAAGGTTTGTTGTCAAATTACCTTTTGACAAAGAAGATCCAGAGTGTCAATATGGTCAGTCAGTAGTTATAGCAACAAGAAGATGGAACCTGTCAGAGAAGAGACTACAAAAAAAATCACACCTTAAAAGAAGAATACAATAATGTTTTACGGGAATATATATACCCGTGAGAGACACGGACATAGATAATCCCAAGGCGGTATATCTCCCACATCATGCGGTGGTGAGAGCGGATACCACAAAGGTGCGTGTCGTCTTTGACGGGTCTTGCAAATGAGTTAACAACTATTCGCTTACTGATAATCTCTTAGTTGGCCCCAAGTTGCAACAGGATCTGCAACATTATCTTAATGAGATGGCGAAATCACAGGATCTATAATTATAGTTGCAGATATAGTAAAAATGTATAGAATGGTAAGAGTGAGAGACGAGGATACAGACTACCAAAGAATTGTATGGAGAACTACTGTGAACGAGCCATTGAAACACTTCAAACTATTACGATTGACTTTTGGTACAGCTTGCGCACCATAATTAGCAGTAAAGTCACTTAAAAAATTATCAGATGTAGAACGCTATCAATTTCCAGTAGCCGCTGAGATAACAAACAGAGACTATTATTGTGATGACCTGATGACCGGTTGTGAGACTACTGAGCGGGCTATACATATTTATGAGGAAATGATACGATTGATGAGTAGTGGTGGCTTTGAACTACAAAAATGGAGCAGCAATTGTCAGCAGTTATTGACACACATTGAAAAGGACAAACAAAGAAGCAATGATTCGTTTCGGTTAAAAACATCTTCTGTTATTAAAGTACTAGGTTTAGTATGGCATAGAGAGATAGATTCGTTTTAGTACACATTGGACTTACCAGATTTAAAGGAATCTGTGACTAAGCGACAGGTTTTAGCAGACGTGGCCCGTCTTTATGACCCTTTAGGATGGATTACCCCGTAATAATAATAGCAAAAATATGTATGCAAAAGCTGTGAAAGTTGAACCTTGATTAGGATGATGTACTTACCATGGAGTTATATGAAGAATGGATACAGTTTAGAGCTAATTTGGAACATTAAAATAAGGTAAACATACCTCGTTAGCCACACTTTAGTCCAGATTCAAAGGTCGAACTGCATGCATTTGCTGATGGTTCAAAATCGGCGTATGGTGCAGCAGTATAATTATATTCGTATAATTGGTGGTGAAGATAAGGTTTGGGTCCGTTTGATTACGGCTAAAAGTAAGGTCGCGCCTATAGAAAAGGAGTTGACTATTCCGAGGCTGGAGCTCTGTGGTGCAGTATTAGCAGCGAAATTGATATATGAAGTATCACAAATAATGAATGTGCCTAAAGAGAATATTCAACAATAGTTTTAGCATGGTTGCGAGGGGGCTCCAGCCGCTGGAATACATTTGTGAGCAATCGAGTGTCTGAGATACTTTATCTTTTAGACTGCAAGCAATGGAGGCACGTTGCTACACACATGAATCCAGCTGCCTATACATCAAGAGGGATAACTGTACTTAGTTTATTGAAACAGTCACTGTGGTGGTCAGGTCCTATTTGGCTGCCACAACCATCTATAGAGATGGACAATACTATCAGCATAGAGGATACACATGAAGAAGAAAGAAGAGCATGTTTAACTGTTACATCTAAGTCAAGTAATACATTCATATGGACTTATGTTTTCTTCTTGAACTAAAACATTAAAGGCTATATCTTATTGGAGAAGAGTATTAAGTAATTTAAAGTTACCAAAGGAAAAGCGAAAGCTGTATAGTAATTTAGAAACACAGGAAGAAATCAATCAAAGTTTAGAGATATGCATTAGACAAGTGCAAGAAGAGAATTTTAGTAATGAGATAAAGCAGTTAAAATGCAGAAATTCGTGTGCCGACACAAGCTTCACACTCTTTGTCCTATTTTAGATGAAAAGGGAATTTTAAGATAAGGAGAACGCGTTAAACAGTCTCAAGTCCATTATGACATGAAGCACTCAATAATTTTAGCTGGTAAAAGCCATTTTACCAAGCTGATAATTAGTGAAGCTCATATCAGAACACTTCATGGTGGACCACAAGCTATGTTGTATTATATTAGAACCAACTATTGGATATTACGAGGCAAGGATGAAGTCAAACGACATTACAAATCTTGTGTCAAATGTGTGAGATATTCTAAGTTAAAAGGTTAAGTTAAAAGTTAAAAGGGGCAACTTCTTAAGGTAAGATTAAAACCTTCAAGACCTTTTAAAATTTCTGGTTGTGATTACATGGAGCTAAGTCATATAAAGGATATGTATGTTTATATATTTGTATGGTCACTAGAGCAATTCATTTAGAGGTAGGAACAGATCTCACCGCGAAAATTTATATTTATTGCAGCGTTCAAAAGATTTACAGCAAGAAGTGGTCACTGTCAGCATTTATATAGTGACAATGGCACTGACTTTGTTGGTGCCAATAAGCAGCTTCGTGAAATGTTTGATGGTGCTAAATCTACCATTCCACAGGAAATAGAGGCGTTATTATGTTTAGAACAAACTACAAGGCATTTTATACCTCCACATGCACCTAACTTTGGTGGTTTATGGGAGGCAGGCGTTCGCAGCGTTAAAACACATCTGTACAAGGTAATAAGAGCTAATACTCTCACATACGAAGAGTTAGCCACTGTTTTAGCACAGGTTGAGGCGTGCCTTAATTCTCGTCCCATACCTGCTGAGTGACGACCCTAACGACCCTCAGGCTTTAACGCCTGGACATTTTCTCGTGGGAGAACCACTAGTAAGTATACGTGATAAAGATTATTCTGATTGTAGTGTTATAGGTCTTAATAGATGGAGATTAACACAAAAACCTGTCAATAGCTGCTGGAAACGATGGTATAAAGAATATTTAGTCACCCCAAACCAACGTTATAAGTGGAATACCAAAAGGTCTGAGCCAGAAGTAGGTGATGTAGTAATTTTAAAAGATGATAATATTCCACCGGCCAAATGGATTATAGGTAAGATAACAAATAAGTATTTAGGCCCGGATAACATAACGCGTGTTGTATCTATTAAATGATAAAAATGGTGAGTTTAGACGCCCTATTAGTAAAATATGTATGTTACCTAAATGAGTTTAATAAGTTCTCCTATAGTGCATGTATTTATCCACTTCTGAGTGTTACTTACACTCAGTTTTATTGTTACTTATATTGATTTAAAATAAGTGTATGAACATGTAATAGAAACGACAAAGTACATTTATAAACAAAATTCTTTATTTTGTTGATATTTGTATATTGAAATCGAGACTTATTTTTGATATTGTAAATACACATGTGTAAAACCAACTAGCTAATATGTATATGAGTTGTAAATCATAAGAGAGTAATTCATTGTAAGTTACAAAATATGTAAAAGTGATATTTCAACTAAGTGCGTCTCCATAAAGGGCTGCCTAGATTTTAGTTTTATTTATTAAAGTACTGCGTACTTTGGGGGGCAGTATGTCTTAATATGTATTTAATAGTCAACTATCATAGGAATCGTTGCACACACGCATAGTCACGCACTTACATTGGAGATGCACACATTCAAATACAGTCCATTAAGATATACATAGGAAATGTGAATTATTTTTTAGTACAAATAAATTTAAATATTGTTGAGAACGGACGTACATTGAGTATTTTTTCACCCAACCATACGAAAACAACCTTATTGCGTTAAACAGTCGTTATTACTGTTACTAAGACAGCGAATACTGTTGGTCCGATCGATGCACAAGACAAATAATAAAATTAGACCCTCAAATATTAGTCTTGGCCGGTATGGATATATCTATTCATTTACTAGCTTGTGTTTTCATGTTTGCAAGAATATTTGCCTATTCGACTGCATAAATATTTATTTATGTCTGGAGGATGCCCGCAGCTCGGTCCATACATTTTTAAATTATTTCGGGGGGTATTTCGGGAAACCCATTTTTTTTGCATCTCTACGCTCCTCAATAAATATACATGCCAAAATTTCAGCTTCTTGAGCCCCGTCGTTTTGGCTGTGGCTAGTCAGTCAGTAACGCAAGGGTTATATATCATCAGATAAATATACTGTTTATCAAAACTTTCGGGGCTCACACCTCGTGCCAAGGCATGCGTAGGTTGCTGTCTCGAAAAAAAATATTTGGTGTTATACGACTTGATTAGTAGAAAATTGTGCCAGTAAAATTATTTTATTGGGATTGATTCCACGGCGCGTACCACTAAATTTTCGGAGTTATGTGCGTATTGAATTGTAAATTGTCGCTTGCCCCGTGTCTCGGAGAGCACGTTAAGCCGTCGGTCCCGGTTGTCATGAAGATCTTTGACAGTCGTTATAGTGCCATCGGTACCTTCTAAATAAACTGAGACTAGTCTAAACCATGGAATATCGCTATCCCTTCGGGTTGCGGAGGTCAGACAGGCAGTGGCTCCGTGGAAAAGCCAGCTATTCAGCCAAATCCGGTTAGACTAGTAAGCGAACCCCAGGCTGAAACTGGGATAACGCTAGGAGGATGATGATAATGCTTGTATTCCCGAAGGGATATGATATATAATATTACACCCACATTTTGCTTTATGTGTTTTAGGTCCGACGTAATAGTGGGTGAGCCTATTGCCGTTACTTGACACATTGCCAGACACTGTGCTGCTACTGAGAATCCGGGAAAACTTCGAGATATTTTTGCCCCGCCCGGTAATCGAACCCGGCACCTACCAACTAGCAGACACATATAATATTCACTGAACCACGGAGGCAGTCTACGTATATAATTGGATATTAGTTGAAAAATATCCCTTCTCTGTTGTTACTGTGAGTAAAGCCTTGTCCCCAGTGCCTTCACCCGCATAATTTTCCGTGTTTTAAAACAGTGCCACTTACATTTCTAATTGTGAATTTAAACCACTCAAAATATAATTGCACCATAGTTCAGATAGCTTGGACGAGCATTATTTTTACCCTTACAGAAGAATTTTGATGTGCTCGTGAAGATTATTTACCGCCTATCCTCTTCCTCTAGCATTGCATTCTGTATTTTTTTCTTTTCACTTATGTTTTTAGTGGTAGCGTTATGTTATATAGGCCATAATATGCCCAAGTAATTAATTGGCTTAACGAATGTAATTTTCGATTTAAATTTTTCTTTAGCTCTATTGGTTTAAATGCGTAAATCCACCTTATAGCGAGAAATAAAATTAGAACCACCAATTTCGCAACCTTTCTAAAAATTCAGAACTTATTCTATAACATTTTATTTAATCAGGTTTCGTCTGCGGCATACTCCACTTAACAAATTAATACAATGGTTAATCATGATTTTCCTTTAATTTTGAAAATATTCCTTGATTAGCCTACGTTACGTGGTTTAGCATCTATAATACGAGCAACAAAATAACCAAAACTTTAAGTACATTGAGCACAATTTATTAGTTATTTTTTTACAAAATATCTGTCAAACTTCAGTATGGGACTAAAACGGGAAAGATTGACTACCTTTCTACTTAAAAAAAATGTATTCAAAATATACTTATTTTGAATACCAGGCTATAGGTTTTTATACGTGTAACACTGCAATAGAACTACTGTTCTAAAAACCTATTCGGAATAAGTAATATATAGACCTATAATTTTTGTTGTTGTGTATGTCCAGTTAGCTGGACAGCGTCAATTTAAGGATTGAACCACGTAGTTAACATACATCAAAAATACAATCGGATTGAGCACCTCCTCCGTTTTTGAAGTTGGTTGGAAATAAATTCTCAGCTTCGTAAGTGCCAGCAGATATATAACGAGCGCGCCTATTTATTTGTTCTAATTCATTATTTACGAGGTTCCTATTTTTTGTGAACATCTCTTGTGGAGGAAGGCACAAACACTGCTACAGATTTATTACTAGGAACCGTTGAACATAAATCAACTACGTAGAATCCGTTTATTTTTGTTTACGGTACTGCAGTCTAGTTAACTACAAATCTAGGCTCGACAGTCGCAAATAAGTCGGCAAATACGAAGACTTTGTGACAAATTATTTTCACAGAACCAGAAAATTAGCGTCTCCAGAAAATAAATAATATCCCAAAAACTTACTTCTAATAACAAAAATTTGTCATCGATCTATATATCGATTTAACAAGGAATGTTGATGCCGTATCATAAATTTGTACTTGTCTTAATACTCGATGATGTGTACATGAAACAACCCTAAACACGCATATAGCACCATTAATGGCTTTTAACTGTAAATCTAACAAATTAAATGCCATCGAAAGTGTTGTGTTTAATATTGTAAACATATACGTCATTAGCGGGGCCGTAGCCCCACAATTTGCAGCTACAATACAGTAATTAGCATTTACATCAAATATGCATTCATAACGATAAATTACGGACATTATTTTGACATACGGCTGTACCAATTAGGCATAAAAAACGCTATTTAATTTTACAGTAAGCTCAACACGATATTGCACGTATATCGCACAAAGCGATGTAAGACTGTACATTGATAATTCATTAATTATTATGCAGATGGGCCGCCATTTTTAATTATATACAAGCTTAGCAAGTATTTATGACGCTTGTGTATTGCCAATTAAAAAACTGTAGGTGATTTGCCTGCATATATGTGTTTCAATTTGTGACTCTATGGAAATCGAAGCGGTTTAAATGCCATTTGGCGTGGCTATTATAACCGTTATGCAGGTTCAGTTATTTCTTTCGAGACGAAGAGTTCGAATATAATCTTAATTTAATATTACGTTATTTATTAGGCTTGTATTTATTGTGGTTATATTAAAAACAGTAACCTTTTTATTGTTGAAGTTTGCACGCGGTTAAAGGATTGAAAACAAACGACAAAACATCACTTTGCCGAACATCACAAACAACGTGCAAAAACGGCGACAAGCTGTCAGCGTGGCTTATCGACTATGCGAACTGCCTTCGTCTTTTTTGGTATCGCATTTTATCTTATAATACCTACAAATTATAAAAGAAAGTCCCTCGTCGCATTGGTCTGTTCGCGATGAACTCAAAATTCACGGCCTTTTTATACGGTTTTTGCCAGTGTGGAGAGTAATTTATGAAGAAGATTTGGGTGTATAATTTATCGCAACCTAACATACAATTGGGGCGACGAATCCACCAGCAGAGAAATTTCATTCTCAAAGAAAAGTTATTCGCCAGAGGATGGTACACAGTAAAGTGTTGTGCCTGAGAATAGCAAAAAATAATATTTATTTATAGACTCATGCCTGTATCCCTCAAGAGGTAGACAGAGGTGTAATATTACACCCACATTTCGGCATGAATTTTCAGGTCCTACGTAAAAGAGGGCGAGCCTATTGCCCAAAAATAATATAACTTGTTAAAACAAGTCAGAACTTATTTTGAACGAAACTAATCGCCTTAATATTTATTGAAGAAGTCAATTAGCAGCTAAAAAGCTAACTCATATTATCATAGTAAAACAGATTACAAGGTCTCGTTAATACACACATCAAAAAAGTCTAAGCAACACATATTATTTCAAATTATTAATCAACTAGAGGATTCCCGCGGTTACACCCGCGTTATTTAAGGCTACTGCTCTGCTCCCGTCGCTCATAGCGTGATGTTATTATAGCCTATAACCTTTCACGATAAATGGGCTATCTAACACTGAAAGTATTTTTCAAATCGGACCAGTAGTTCCTGAGAATAGCGCGTTCAACCAAACAAACAAACTCTCCAGATTTATATCGTAATATATATATATATTTCTTGTATGCGTGTGTATGTCACTGAACTCCTCCTAAACGACTGGATCGATATTAATGAATTTTTTTGTATGTATTCAAGGGGACTTGAGAATGGTTTAGATTCACAATTTAGTCCACTGGAAAATGTTTTTTTACTTAATTTTTAATTTGTAAGTAGTTGTGGATTTTAGAATGTTTCACATTGGAACCGACGGACTGCGCTGCTATCGCAGTGTCAAATCTTATATTAATAATTTCATCCAGGAGAAACCTTACCTGAATAATAAAACATAAAAAAATAAAGATTTCGAGTCGACAACATATATCCGCAAAATTCGGACTGTCGAGTATTTTGTTAAAGTCTAATGGTTTTGACAGACAAATCACAGTCGCCATATTGGCCACTCTAAACGTCACAGATACCGGATAACATTTTGAGTGTTAGTACTAAGTAGTTTGTATGTGTAAATACTTTTTGCAGCTATATTTCTTAAACAGTTAAAACGACAATTATGGAAGTATCCGCTCAATAAAGGAGATTTGTATCAAATATTGAAAAAAAATATTTAAAAAGATTCTTATTTAATTACAGTCCTTTTCGACAGTTGTTGCTGCGATGGACTTGAGAAAAATATTTTGTTATCCTCTGTATTTATAAAATGCTTGCGTTACCTACTTACTGACTGACAGACATGCTACAGCCGAAACTACTGAGCGCAAGTAGGTGAAATTTATCATGTATGTTCCTTGAGGTGTGCAGGGGCGCACTAAGAGAGGATTGTTGGCAATTCCTCCCCTAAGTGGGTTAAACACGTTATCAGAGTTTGTATGAAACTTTTTATTCCTTCAATGGATTTACTTCAAACTTTGTATGTTGGTTCCTCAAATGATGTTAGTGAACACTTAGGAAATTTTTTTTTGGCAATTCTTACGCTCTGGGGATAAAAAGGGGAGTCAAAATTTGTATGAAACCTTTTGAATACATCAAGGGATTAACTTCATACGTTGCATATATTTGCCTTAAATGACATTAGTGAACACAGATTTATTTATTTTGGAAAATCTTTCCCTAAAAAAGTAGTAAAGGGAGTCACAGTTTGCGTAAAACCCTTTATTTTTCAATGGAATTGTCGGCGAGGATTGATGATGTTGATTAAGGGGGTTGTAACTTAACGCCGATATGTATTGCAATTTGAATAATATGAGTGGACAGATAGAATGTTCAAACTTACATTTCAAGACGTAGACATCACATGGATAGCTCTGTTTGACCTCGATGCCAAGCATTTGTCAGTATGGTTCATCCACAATCCTTTCAGTGCGACCTGTAGGTTAGAAAGTTATATGATTCCACTGTCCGGCAGTCTAGTATTGCAGTTCTATCAATTTCTATTTAAGATTACGAATTATATAACTGTCAATTACAATATATCAGGTCTTTCAATAACACAATACCTGTCGGGTTTCAGGTACCGATATCAGGTCTCTTAGTAACATAATACCTGTCGGGTTTCCGTTACCGATACCAGGTCTCTTAATAATACAATATCTGTCGGGTATTTCACCGCTCTTAGCAGACGTCTCCGCTTTTTTCTCGACTGAGGCGATAAACGCCTTTATCCTCAGCCGAGCCTCTAAAACATCTTTACTATTACAATACAGAATTACCATACAATACATTAACAATCACTAGATACGTAGAAACAATAGGATGCCATATAATTAGCTTTACAATACTAGCTACTCGCAAACAGTAGGAATCACTGAATACTTAGCTCCAGCGCCCATTTGTGATCTAGGAACTCCACACACATATATTTATTATATGATTTTGACACAATATACAATATGTTTTGAATGACAATGTCAATACTATCAGCTTGACCGCGCATAAGTGACTACTTTCCCTTTTTGCAAAAACAGATGAGTGCGTAAACTGTAATTTTTCCCACGCTTTTCCGCTGCGCACTAATCTGTTTGTGGAACTCGGATAACTTAACCGATTGCGGTATGTTGCATATCAATAGACGCGTAATTAAATGAGCTTTCCAATAATATAAATTAAAACCATATAATATGGTTGAAGCCCACGCAAGGGCAGTATAAAGTAAAAATTTGAATTTTTGCCCGCCATTTTTGAGTGCGAATTTATATTTCTGACATATTCCTTTTCTCGTCGTTTTTTTATTATGGGAGGTATATAAGTATTATACACAGTTAGAAAGGTTATTTAATTTACTTTTAGAGGAAGTAAATATAATGAAAAGAAACATTTTAATATTTAACATAAAAAATAAAACAAAGATTTTTTTGGCGCCAATTTTTATATTTTATTTTTTTAAATACCGTTTTATGTTATATATCAGATTCAAACCTAGATTTCTTCCGAGATTCTTTCCAGCTAGATTTCCAAGTATAAAAACCAATTCTGAAAAGTATCTGATAAGAATTATTTTTATTGGAATCTGCACAGTTGTTTACTTTTTTCCGCCAAAAAAACTGAAGCTCCCGCCAAAATTTTCGATAACTAATATCTCATAAAAAATATGAGTATTATATATTTTATCAAAGGTTTATTTATATTGTGGGGGTTATGAGTTGATGTTGTGTCGTGGTAAAAGAAATAATCCATAAAACAGAAATATATATGCTTTACTGGTACCAGTTACTAAATATAAATACAATATGTGTACGACCTAACCGAATGAGTGAAGGGAAACGACTGCTGCGCCGCACTTACACAATATTACACCTTGTATATAATTTGTAGCGTCAGCAGCCGCTACAATATCCCCCCTTTATTAAAAAAAAGGAATTAAAATTTTAAACAATCTAAAAAAAAAATCTGAAACAAATATAACAAACAATCTACATATATAAAATAATACAAGTTAGTACCAGGTGCTAGCGCTCGAATTGCGTCATATAACTAATAACATAAACAACTGTAGGTACGCATCAAGTTACCGGAGCGCTAGTCCCGAGAATGCAAACTAAGCAGACACTAAGTAAACTGATTTTATATGTGGACCTTTATGCAATGTGAGTCTATTTTTAGAACGATGTAATGAATAAAAATTGACTAAACTATTTCAAATACACAATTGCCGCTTGCCGCCGTTTCTATTGAACATCCTTTGCTCTTCGTAAGCCGCTTGTACATAGAGCTAGTCGTACCAAGAAGCAAATACGTTCACCGGTTCTACCAGCGATCTTCACTAAGTTGTCGGGGCCGTTATGAGGGACGACAGGGTGCGCTATCCAACACTGAGCGGTATTCAGCCTCGCTTCCAAGTGTGATCAGCCGCAACGACGCGTGCACTGTGCCATAGAGTTCCACCGCCGGTCCCTTGTCGATCACTGTCCTCAGAGTGTGCTGCCGTGCTGCGTATTGTTCGTCTTGGTGCGGAATGCTGCCTCGCCACCAAGGTCAATACGCCTTACGCCATATGCCTCGACGTACGCACTGTCTTTCAGAGTGCCGCCGCCGTCGTGTGCCGCTCCGGAATACGTCTGCTGCCCATGTTGCCGTGATCGCTATTATCGGCAGATCGTCGTGTTGCTTTGCCACATTTTGATTGCACGTGTATGTAAATCCTCCACACGTTGCACGTGTCCTGACTCAGCTGTTCTGCGCAGTTAGGTCGTCAGCCCTTTCGGTCGTAGTAAAAAGGGCGAGTCGTCTCCCATGAGTCGAGGATGTCTTCGTGTCCAGGCTGCTTGGCTCCTCGCTATTGCCACGCTGCACATGCGCTTGTTTGATTCCGCTGACCATGTGCACGTGCGTCGACGCCGCGTTGCCGAAGCTGAGCCGAAGGTTGCGTGTTCGATGTCAGGGGTCACCAATGTGGGGGTTATGAGTTGATGTTGTGTCGTGGTAAAAGAAATAATACATAAAACAGAAATATATATGCTTCACTGGTACCAGTTACTAAATATAAATACAATATGTGTACGACCTAACCGAATGAGTGAAGGGAGACGACTGCTGCGCCGCGCTTACACAATATTTTGTTTATAATTGTATATAATTTGTAGCGTCAGCAGCCGCTACAATATACTCATAATAAAAAAATAATACAACGCATAAATTTAACCTTATATACATACATATGTATTTATTTTTTTTACATAAAATAAAAAAAATGCCGTTTTTACGATAATTTTTTGTCTATAACTAAAATAATACACCTTATTTATTTATTTTTTTGCTGTAACTTCGTAATTAATCAGTTAATTTACAATAAAAACATAAAAGTATGATATATAATTACATAATTTGTTTACAATGATGTTTTTAATCCATAATTACGCCCCGCGAACGGAATGCAAAGTCAGCGAAATATATATATTTTTTCAAATGCTTACATCTAAATAATTTTCTGCAAGTATTGCTATAACTTTATTTTATTACATAGATAATATCACCAGGTATATAAAAAACGAACAGCAAACAAGTTTCAGCTAATACTTTTACTATGATAAACTAAAGTGTAGAGTAAGTCGTTAAAGACAACATTGTTTACGTTACGGCCGCTCGCCTAAAGTAAACATTTCATTCAAACGTAATTTGTTTTGTACCATTATAATGAGTCATTCATTAGGTTGCAGAAAAATCAAACACCACTCCTCTCACGTTATTAACAATCAAACAAAAACTAATTTACTGAGCGCGCCCGTATTCAAGTGGCGGCGCGCACTTGAAATTTGTCGATGCTGAGTCAGCACTTAAAAAAGGTGCGCGGTCAAGCGGCTATGAAGTAATAAAGTAACTTCGTATTCTTCATATATCAAGTTCAAATCTCAAACGTAAAACCGTCGGTTGTGGCCAGTACTCACAAAGAGGTTAGCTATTATTTACTCTTTCTCTGTGGCTCATTTTAAATTTATTAATGTTGCTGCATACAAACTACGAATACAAGTACACTATATACAAATTGCGAGAAATCGCGACAGGAATCACTTTAATTTATCTATATAAAATTTTTGCGTTACCGACTGACTGATAGACAAGCTACAGCCGAAACTACTAGGCGCATGTATGTTCCTTGAGGAGTGTAGGGGAGTGTAGGGGAGTGTTCAAGACATTTTATCAAAGCGAAATTTACGCATGCGAAGCAGCGGGCAAAAGCTAGTATTACTATAAGATTATTATATTATTTCTTACCAAGTAGCTAATACCTATGTAAACTTTTTTAATCTAGAGGACATACTGGCTGGTTGTAAAAAAATCGAGTACCTATAATGTTGGTTTTTTTTCACAAATTCAAAAGCGAATGCATTTGTTAGAATTTTATTGCGTTTTCGTTGCTTATTAAAATTTAGTATTCTGTATCAATTTTATGATTTAAACAATAATTATTTGAAAAACTTTTGAACAAATTTGGATTTTGAGAAATTTTTACGTCATGGAGTGACGTCATTAGAACGCAGATGAAATGCAAAGAGCTGTAGGTATGTTGCAAGCAGAAAGAAGCCAATCTCAGGTATCTCGGTATTTTGGTATCAACAGAAGCGGCATTTGCTGTCTTCATCAGCGTTACGCTAACACGGGAGATCCTGCTGTGTAGAACCACACGGCAAGATCGATACATACAACTGACTGCAAGACGCCAGCCGATGTTAACCGCCCGAGAGATAAGGTTTAAGGAGGTTTAAGGCTACAAAATTCAAGTGGTGTTGTTGTTAGCTGCCAAACTATGCGAAATCGAATGCATGAGTATGGCCTACGAGCGCGACGGCCAATTAGGTGCCCACCGATACGTCCCGGTAATCGCGCTCGTCGAAATAAATCGTGTAGGGAACACATTATATGGACGTGGGAACAATGGGATAAAATTTCATTTTGCGATGAGTCTCAAGCCTGATACTAGAAGGGTAAGAGTACCGTCGTCCTAGAAATACTGAAAGACTGAGGTGTGTTCAGGAAGTGCATCTATACAACGGCTCAACAGTTATGGTATGGGCGGGTATTATGAAGAACAGACGAACTGAGCTCATTTTTGTAAATGGTAACATGAACGCTGTAAATACGTTGAGGATATTCTAAGGCCTTATGTCTGTCCATTCGCACAAACGCTTGGCTCCGATTTCATGTTGATGCATGACAATGCCCGTTTGCATACAGCTTTGCACACACGGGAGTACTTGGCAAGGGAAAAACATCCTGGTATTGCCTTGGCCTGCACGATCGCCAGACCTCAACCCCATCGAGCATGCATGGGACATGCTTCAGAGACGTGTTTTAAAGGATTTGGATGGAGTGACAACAACCCAACAATGGTGGACTTACTAAAATTTCATTGGGAGCGATTGCCGCAGGATAACATTAACAATCTCATCGATTCTATGAATAATCGGTGCCAGCAAGTTCTCAATAACAGAGGAGGCCACACTTTGTATTAAATTATGCAATTTTTGTACAACCATTTAATTTTAGTTTAAGTTTAGTTGATTAGGTACCTTACTTTGTACTACGTACATACAGTACTTACTCGTAATTATTGTTAATTAAGATTATTAAAAGAGTAAAAAAACTAATTGTTGTTTAATATCAAAAAAAGCATTAAAAAATAATTGTTCGGGATGAACACAGGAAAAGATGGTTTCTTGATAATATTGGTTTAATATTGGAAATAGGTTTACAATTGTAGTAGGGCCGTTTTGTTCGGTGGCTTTTGAATGTCTGTCTAGATGAATGTTGAGTGACGTACGTGGTGCGAATTTATGTATGTGTGCTGTGCGTGTGTTTGGTAGCGGCGCGAACATATTCCCCGGCGTTGAAAGGCTACAGGCCTTTCAAGGAGAGTCTCCATTTGGAAGGAGGCATAGGCGGTTGATGGCTCTTCGCACGAGCCCTTGCGCAGTGGAGACGTCAGCAACACGGGGTAGACCATCAGCTCCAGGAAATAGCTTGGATATTCGTCCAAGGCGCCAACACATGGGGGGTGACGCGTCCTTTATGAGCACTAAATCATTTTATTTTAGTGCAGCACACTATGTACGCCACTTCGTGCGTTGTTGAAGTTCGGCAATGTACTCATTAGACCAGCGCTTCCAGAGGTGCTGCCTGGCTTGCTCTAGACGCTTGTAGCGGTCGAGGTGATTGACGTTGGCTGCAAGAAGATACGGAGATGGAAGCGAGGTTAGTGGTCTGCCGATCAGAAAGTTTCCCGGGAGTCTAGTCATTGGGTGAAGGGCTGAGAGGACAATGGGAGCGGCTGTTCAGGATCGCTTCTATTTGGGCAAATAAACAAGATAGCTCCTCAAAGGTAAGGTGAGTGTTTTTGAGAATTTTGTTTACGTGGAACTTAGCACTCTTGACTCCAGCCTCCCAGAGGCCGCCAAAGTGAGGAGCGTATGCTGGTGAGAAGCGAAATTCAATGCCCTGGACAGCTGCAAAATCAAGGGTAGCATTCCTATTACAACTTAAGAATTTATTGATATCTTTAGCTGCTGCAACAAAATTTCTACCATTGTCACAGTAAACAGTTTTGTAAATTCCCCGGCGAGCAATAAATCTTTTTAGGGTTAATAAAAATGCATCCTTAGATAGGTCGCTTACCGCTTCTAAATGAACGCATTTATAGCGGAAGCAAATAAATATGCAGATGTAGCATTTCGTTATTTTACAACCTCGTCCTTTCCGATCTGTTATTAGAAATGGTCCGGCAAAGTCGATGCCTACGGTGTGGAAAGGAAAGTCTGGCTCTACGCGTTCAGAAGGTAGGCTACCCATCATTTGGTTCATGGTCTTCCCTCTATAGCTACGACATATGAGGTATTCGCGATATACGCGTCTAGCCAGGTTGCGACCACCTATAGGCCAGTAGCGCTCCCTTACTGAAGCCAGTAAAAGTTGAGGGCCGGCATGAAAGAGACGGTGATGCTCGTACTGAAATATTAGTTTCGTTAGATGATTGTTAGCCTTTAAAACAATGGGATGTTTTTATCGTAGGGATAGTTAGAGGTGTCGATACGACCACCGACTCTGAGAATGCCTTTTGAATCTATAAAAGGGTTGAGAGAGGTTAGCGTGGCGTCAGTTCTTAAAGGTTTATTGTTGGTTAAATATTCTATTTCTTTCATGAATGACTCTTTTTGTGACATTTTTATTAGGTGAGACATAGCATGCTCTCTTTCGTCCGTGAATAGGACCTAATAATTTGTTCCTAGGGAATTTTACATTATGAATAAATCTTTGTAATCTAGCTACTACATTTTGTATAAATAAAAGTTTGGAGTATTTTTCAATGTTAATAAATTTGTAACTACATGGTAGTGCAGTCTCCCCAACAAAAGCGGGATGCGCTTTCATCTCAGGTAAGTCAACTGCAAGCGAAGGTTCTGTAGGCCAATGACATTCGGGTTGCGAAAGGAAGTCAGGTCCATACCACCATAAGGGAGAGTTTACCTGGTCCGGATTTACTCCTCGAGACACGAGATCCGCTGGACGCCAGCTAGAAGGTTCGGTTATGTGGTTGATAGCGGCAACTCTATTTGCGACAAAGGTTTTCGCCTTACTGGGTGACCTAAGCCAGCCGAGGACGACAGTTGAGTCAGTCCAGTATACTTGACGACTGATTGGGCATCTTAGAGCTTGCATGACGGTGTTGGCAAGTTGAGCGCCTAACAGAGCAGCGCAAAGTTCCAAGCGCGGAATAGTAGTAGGTTTTATTGGGGCTACTCGCGACTTGGCGCATACTAGAGAGACGTTGCTCTTACCATTAGCGTCAAGGGATTTTAGATAAATTGTAGTCCCAAAAGCTCGTTGAGATGCATCGGTAAAACAATGTAGTTCTATTATGGAGAAATTGTTAATTATAATACATCTAGGTATCTTTAGGGAACAGAGCTCTGAAAGCTGTTCTGTAAAGGAGAATGACCAAATTTGTATGGAAGATGGGCTAAGTTTGCTTCTCGATGATTTGACCAGTAAAATATAGTAAATATACTCCTAATTAAATTAAGAAAAAATGAATTCGATATTCGGCGGCAGTTCTTAGCTATCGGACATTAAAGATTTCAAATATTTTGAGGTTAAGTATTGTGATAGTTACATGATTTAATCATATAAATAGTATTAAATTAGTTAATTATCGCCCGTGCTTCGAAGAGTATTTACGTTAAGCCGTCGGTCCCAGTTCTCATGAAGATCTTTCACCATCGCACGTCGTTACTGGGAGTCAGTACCCTCCAATAAACCGATAGTTACTGGTCTAAACCATACAATATCGTTTTCACTTTGGGTTATGGCGGTCAGACAATGGAAAAGCTAATATTCTGTCATATCTGGTTAGACTAGTAAGCGGACCCAGGGCTCCTAGGCGTTGAAGTCTTGGATGCAACCGACATAACTCTAAGACGGTGATGATATGATTTAATCGTATTACCGGAATTTATTAGAAGCCTCTATGTATATGTCGGCGATAAGCCAGGGTTATGGTGTCCAGACTCCATTATAATAAAAACACTCACGTAATAATTATTACTTGGTTTATTTTCAGACGATTTCTAGCACAGAATTGAATTAAAATGCGAGCTACAGTCCTTTTTATAAACTAACCGTCATCACTTAATGTTTAAGAATTGTCACTTCCTTTTCAACATATAATTGAAATTACTGTACAATTCATTATAAACTAATCAAAAATTGACATTAATATTGTAATGAGTTTTGCACAACACCAAATGATTTAATTTACACGAATAACAAATTTATTTTATTAACCAAACGCTGCTTTACAACATTGTCAACAGATGGCGCTATTAACAGGATGCAAATATAAACGCATGATATTTATTACCGTAAAAATAAGTGTCAGAATAATGTTATTAAATACTAATCGATTTTACTTTGAAAGTTTCTGGAGTTATCTTAATAACTAAGCGATAAATTAAATACCCAATCTTTGTAAAACAGTTAAGCAGCCAATACAGTGTCTAATATTGTAAAGTAGCGAAGTTCTCAGTTCTGTGTTCACAAATTGTTATTTAAATATCAATCTTAAATATTATTAACATTTTCGTAACAACATAATCATTATATATTAATTTGCGCCCATACGGCCATTCTGATCCAGCGCGCTCCTCGCGCTGATTATTTAACGGTTACAGAATAAACAGCATAACAAACAAAAATAAGGAATATAAAAATTACATAAATAAGCGTTTATCATACAGAATGAACTAAAAGTTATTTACAAGGCTTCACCTAGTCATAGGATCTTAGCCTGAGGCATGCGTCACCCATCACGGGATCTAACAAACAATGCTTCACCCATGGCTAAGCCGATTACGGCATCACCGATTACGGGATCTAGCGCACACAGGCATCACCCACATAGGGATCTAGCCCACAAACGGCATCACCCACATAGGGATCTAGCCCACAAACGGCATCACCCACATAGGGTCGATTTAGCCCACGCGGCATCACCCATCACGGGATCTAGCCAACACACGGCATCACCCATCACGGGATCTAGCCAACACACGGCATCACCCATCACGGGATCTAGCCAACACATGGCATCACCCATCACGGGATCTAGCCAACACACGGCATCACCCATCACGGGATCTAGCCAACAAGACCAGGATCAAGGATACGCATGGTGGCCAGTCAGCGTTTTGGGAAGGATGTTGGATAGGAAAAATAAAATTTTACTCAAACACAAATGCAAAATTTGCCTCATAAACACATCAATGCATATACATAAAATAATCATCATCGTTCGTCATGATCAGTTATATCAATACAATGCAATTACATAGTTCCGACAACGATAGTGGAGGAGGTAGAGGACCCCCCACGTAAATCGGTATCTGACGAATCCTCCGCCCATACGGTCAAGCCGCTCATACAGTCGCCAATGTTGATCAACAACAAAGGTTAGCAAACAATGCTTGACTCCAGTTCAGTACAGCACTCATGCGGCATGTGTGCGCGTAGCCCACACACAAAACCACTGACGTCAAAGGGTGGGCCACCGTCATCCATTCATAAAAATCAGTAAAGGACCGCTCGTCCATCCTCTCTTCACACTAAGGTGAGGTCATCTGCCAGGATGTCATCACCAACCTGCAACACTCAAAAGACAGGTGGTGGGCAACATTTCCCACCCAAATATTAGTTCCATGAACCTTCGTAACTGTAGATGAAATAAAATTCTACTCTTACAAAGTGGTCCGGTCTATTAAGCTATATCTATATATATATCAGGCATGTTCAACCTGTGCATTGGTCTATAGTTATCTTAGCTACAACAGTGTTGGAGCCCATATTTTACGCAAAAGGTAAAATACAAAAGACACTGAATTTTCTCAGGTTCTGTCTGACAGTGCCATTTTAGATAATCAAATATAAAGTTATCAGGATACCCATATTTTGCAGTTTTGATAAAACAGTTAAAACGTAATATATTCAAAATAAGTTTTATCATCATCAAACAGGAAAACAAAATGGCAAGAACAAAGAGAGGCCTATCTATGTTCAGCCGTGAACAGTCGGACTGTTGGTGATAAATATGAAATGATTTCAAACCATGCAGATCCAAGGATTTCGAAAATACTAGTGCTATAATTATTATTCATGTAAGAATATGTTTAATCCAATATTGAATATTTTTAGGCATAGTGCAAGCTGTGAAATTGTTGCACTGTTTGCCAACTGAGCCATAAAAGATAAATTTACAAGCTACCAATATTACAAAGCAAGAGTAGTGCAGTCTTATTTCTAAAAATGATTCCACTCAGTTTGTATAGGTAGTTAATATGGTGGTGAGTTTATATCAATAGTTTTATTTGACTTTATGTTTAAGGGAATTTTCTAAATAATGTTAATATTTATTTTAAACTGTTAACATGTGGTGTTAATGTAATTCTTATTAATTCATACACAATAATTGTTTACCTAAATAAATAAATTTAAACTGACCAATCACAACTGACTTAGAAACAAAGCATGAGTAGTCCATACGTTTACTTTTATTTGCCAAGAATAAATACTGCTAAATGGGAAAAGAGATAATATGGATTTTCACATCATGTTCTTTAAACCCACATGTGTCTTGTATCCCACAAGAGCTAAGCAATAAGGTTGGCACTAAATTTTATTGGTTTATCACTGGTTGTCATCTTGAATATAGATGCAACTAACTTAACAAATGAACTCACAACTAAAATAAATTGTATTTACCGAGTATAACACTAAGGCTTGTTATTTATAAAAGATTAGCAGTCACCTGCCTTAAGACTTTCAACCTAAAATGCTTAGAGATGGACTTTTATAAAACCTCAGTGAGTGCATATGTCCATAAAGAAATCTACTGTCCAGATCTCATGTTTCTAGCTTCAGTAGTTTGGGTTAAGCAAGGACGTATCATGGTCGGAATAAATCATTCTATACAGGTATATAATTAAGCGACAAATATTAAGATATGTCGGGTTCCCTTGTCTTATTATATAACCTTTACTTGAGCTGCAAGTTGACAGTAACAATTTCAACATAATGTTAAAATGAAATCATGTAGGCACCTACAGAGTCCACAAATATATAATAAAACCTATTTTGTAACTTTACAAATATTAGCTTTAAAAATATGTAACACAAATTTATTTCTATATCTACCTTCTGAATATGTCTGTACTAATATAATAAAACTGAAGTTTGTTTTGTTGAATGCACTTATGTGTGAAACTACTGGTTTTATGCAAATAATTATTTTTGTGGCGGATAGTCATTTATCAAGAGAGGCTTCATATAATCGCGCCGTGAGCACTAGCCATAAGTAATGCAGTTAGTTAGGCTTATGTAATGTGTAACCAAGGGCTATAAATAATGTTTTGATTCATGTTTTACTATTGAGATAACCTATTGACTACCAATTGAATTCATATTCAGCACATCAATTAGCTTATTTAAACTGAAAGCAAATCAGGTAATTTATACAATAGATCTATATCAGAGCTTCAACTTGAAAAGGGCAGTTATACCGTTCTTTACTAATAATTACATTAGTAGAACCACATAACAACAAAGCTACTTTCTCTTTCTTGTGTAGATAAGTTTTACAGAAAGTTTCCGACATGGCCTAACGATTAATAAACAGACAAGAGCCCCAGCCGACGGCATAACATGACTATAAGCACAGTAGCACTGCTATGTATCAAACATGGATAAACAACAGTTACCTATAAGTTCTATTTGGGGTGTAACGTTCGTAATTTTGACTGTATAATGTTTGTGTGTTAGTGGTAATCCTTACGGAGACAGTAGGTAATCTTGTAAGCACCATAATTTATAAAATTAGGATGTTTCTCAAAAACTAATCAAATCAGCTCTAAATAAATACCTCTGGTCAGTGCATCAACAAGCCGCATCTGCAACCTCTGGTAAAACTCGGAGCAGAACAGCGTTCACGCCACAGCACACCCCGGTGCGTGCACCCCGTCGTAGTCGCTCTGTCGCTCTCGCTCGCACGTGGCCTCACGTGAAGTGTAGACTTGCTCGCCATAACTCCGACACACCGTGTGATCTCCGACCAGGGTTGACTAGCGCCAAACACGGCTTCCAGGCGCTTGTCGCATCAGTCTTCAGGTCATCCTTGGTAATGGCGGCTAAGCCAAGAGACCCATCACTCTCGCGCCAACCGTAGATCCCGAAGTCTCTTAGGGGGCGTTTATCCAACCGCTGCTGTCGGCGATAAGCCAGGGTTATGGTGTTCAGACTCCATTATAATAAAAACACTCACGTAATAATTATTACTTGGTTTATTTTCAGACGATTTCTAGCACAGAATTGAATTAAAATGCGAGCTACAGTCCTTTTTATAAACTAACCGTCATCACTTAATGTTTAAGAATTGTCACTTCCTTTTCAACATATAATTGAAATTACTGTACAATTCATTATAAACTAATCAAAAATTGACATTAATATTGTAATGAGTTTTGCACAACACCAAATGATTTAATTTACACGAATAACAAATTTATTTTATTAACCAAACGCTGCTTTACAACATTGTCAACAGATGGCGCTATTAACAGGATGCAAATATAAACGCATGATATTTATTACCGTAAAAATAAGTGTCAGAATAATGTTATTAAATACTAATCGATTTTACTTTGAAAGTTTCTGGAGTTATCTTAATAACTAAGCGATAAATTAAATACCCAATCTTTGTAAAACAGTTAAGCAGCCAATACAGTGTCTAATATTGTAAAGTAGCGAAGTTCTCAGTTCTGTGTTCACAAATTGTTATTTAAATATCAATCTTAAATATTATTAACATTTTCGTAACAACATAATCATTATATATTAATTTGCGCCCATATATATTATACAATATGGAAAATAGTTGTAAAAAGGAGTGGAGCTACGAAACAAACGCTTGTACATTATATTAGTTTGCGGTTTTTTCAGTCTGATATATTTCTTACTGAGAATTCTCAATACCATGTGGTACAATTAATGAGAATTTCAGTGAGGCTAGTTCGTAAAAGATAAGCTTATTCCATTGGACTTTATTACAAAGTTGGCATTAAAACAACACTGTTTTGTGCTTGACAGGTAAATAAAACTCAGTTTTTATGTTCTTCTTTATTTTATTTGTTATTATACCTAAATCTTCTTCAAATAAATCACCTCAAAATGAAGCAGGAGCTTGTATATCGTATACCATAATGTGGTGCAGGTATGGCCTCAGAAGTTAGAACAGCTTCAATTAATATGTAGCATTCTAAACATAGGACTCCGTTCAATTCCTGAAACAAACAATTAAAGTAGTTTGAATAATCGTTGAGTAGAGCACGAGAGAATTGTAGGAATTGAGAAGAGAAGTAAACAACACTTACACAGACTGGCGCTATCCATGATGTCAAACTATTGAGCTCCGAATCAGATAGCTTGCCCAAAGAACGGACGTGTTGCTGTCGAGGTACCGCAAAGGAAGAGTTAACATAACTGCAATCCTCACCACGGCTAGTTGTTCTAAGTCCCGACGACATACTAATGTTACCAATAAAGACTGTCTCATACTTTAGTCAACCCACGAGTCTTGATAACACGAAATAAACTTGTTTGGTCCACAAAGGATTGTTCAAGTCAATATAAACGACAGTAAATTACTTATTTTCCAATAAAGAGATATGAGCACAGGTGAAAAAGCAATTTGACTGTTTTCATGTTAAAATAACTGACGTAAGACCAGAGAGGTTGGACTAGTAATAAGGTTATATTTCTTTAGCAAAACATTACAGATACCATTATAATAAAAATGTGTTCCCATATTTTCGATAAGTACAAAACATTATTTCGTGGGTAATATGTTGCAAAAGGAATCTGATGGGAGTGAATGAAGCAAGAGAGATATGTCAGGATCGTTGCAAATGGCGTTCCGTAGTCTCTGCCTACCCCTCCGGGAAACAGGCGTGAGTCTATGTATGTATGTATGTTGCAAAAAGGATAAACATTATTTATAGCAAATATTTCACTACAATACATTTTTTAAAATATCATAAGATTTTGGTGTTATTTTGCTTATTAGAACTTTTGTTATGTCACCCTGTTTTCACTATGAATGTAATTTTTCCCTATTAAAAGGGGTTTGCAAGAAACTGTAAACATTTGCCTAAATATGCAAAATGTGTTTTGAATATGAAATGGCGATGTCACGACCGGAACAACGCAGATACTTTTAATTTTGAACTAAAAATCCCCGTTTCGCTTTAAATTAAAATTAATATATATAAAATTATAAAATAAAAGAAGATTTTCTAGATATGAATGGTTTAGAAGCAAACGTGCCACAAAATAGCCCAGTTTTGGTCATTCTCCTTTTAGCCAAGATTTCTTAATTTCTTGGGGTACTGGTTCGTCCCAGTCTACTTTAAGGCTCCATAACTCTTGGAGGATTATTTTAGGCTTGATCGTACATAAAGACAACAGACCATCTAAAGCCAGGGGATCTAACCTATTTGTATCCTGTCCGGCTGCAATATAGGCGACTTCGGGTACGCGCGCCCGGCTTCCTTAGCCATCAATACTGCACTCCTTACTTCGCCCGCGGTATTGCTGCCCTACTCCCCCCTACCCCTCCTATCACTGGTGGAAGAGACCAGTCTTCTAATAGGTAACACCTGTTAGAAGCTGGTTTCGAACGGGTAGGTACCACCACCCTGTCTATTTTGGTCGCGTTCCGGTTGAAGGGCAGAGTAGCCGTTCCCATCTCTCCCATCCTTTCCCTGGGTGTTGTGGAGTCTGCGTGGGGCTTGAGGCCAGCTTGGCAAAAGTCGTGTTGTGTTTGTTGGGCGTGGGGGTCTGACGTGCAGTTCAGGGAGACCTGGTGGAAATGGTTACGCCGGCCACCTGCCGGTCAGTAGGGGACCCGAACCCGAGGCCATCCTACTCGGGAGGCTGTTCCGCCAACCGGCGAAAATCTCGTTCTGCAGACATCGTGCCGGGGTAGGAGACCGGAGTGGATCCCGGTGGCTGCAGACGAGGGGGCACCGGGGGCCCTTCTGTGCTGCATGTCAGCTCCCCACACAACTCGCGGATCCACCCCGCACACGGCTATACTCTTTCTTTGGGCACCACTTAGACTTCACCACACTCATTTCCCCTATCCCTCGCTCTCTCTCAGAAATCATGGCGCGCAAGAAAAATAAGAGCAGAAGTTTTACCACGGCGGACTCCATATCCACAATAAAAATGGATTTCTGTAATGTTAGGGGTCTACACAGCAACCTCGACGCCGTCCATCACCACCATGAGACGGCACGGCCTGCCCTGCTCCTTTTAACGGAGACGCAAATAGGCGCCCCGGACGATATATCGTACTTGAAATACCCCGGTTACGAATTGGAGCATTCCTTCCACCGTAAAGCCAGGGTGCGCGTTTTCATCCGGGGCGATATTTGCTACCGCCGCCTTCGGGGCCTCGAGCATCGAGACCTGTCAATTTTGTGGCTACGAGTAGATCATGGGGGCCAATCCCGAATCTACGCGTGCCTTTACAGGTCTCATGCCAGTGAGTTGGGGCCAACTCAATTAATTGAGAGCGTCCAAGAGGGGACTGATAAAATATTGGAACAGTTCCCTTCCGCGGAGGTGGTGGTCCTTGGTGATTTTAACGCTCACCACAAGGAGTGGTTGGGATCCCGGACCACTGACCTCCCGGGTCGGACCCTGTACAATATGGCGTCGGCCTATGGCTTCTCACAACTGGTGAAACAGCCCACCCGTATCCCAGACGTTGTGAGCCATGTACCTTCCTTGTTGGATTTACTGATGACTACGCACCTATGCGGTTACAGGGTGGTGGTCGATGCACCTCTCGGGTCATCAGATCACTGCTTTGTCCGCACCACAGCCCCCGTTGCGAAACCAGATCGCTCCAATGCGACTGGCTCCCGCAGAGTCTGGCAATATAAGTCAGCAGATTGGGATGGACTGCGGGAATTCTTCGCGTCCGTCCCATGGAAGCGGCACTGTTTCTCCTCTGATGACCCCGACTCTTGTGCTGACTGTGTCACAGAAGTGGTACTCCTTGGGATGGAATTATTCATCCCAAACGTCCACATACCTGTTGGCGGGCGCAGCCGCCCGTGGTTTAATAAAACCTGTAGGGAGGCTGCGCAGCAAAAGCAGTCAGCATATCTGGCCTGGAACGAGGCCAGGAAGAGTCGAAGTCCTTGGGTCGAGGAGAAGAAACGCTTATTCAACGCCGCTTCTAGATCAAGCAAGAAGGCTATTGCTGACGCCAAGGCAGAACACGTTGCCAGAATTGGTGAGCGGCTTGGAAGATATCCCTCAGGGACTCGTGCTTTCTGGTCGCTCGCCAAAGCTGCGCAAGGCAACTTCTGCCAGATCAGTCTCCCGCCACTGAGTTGACCCCCGTATTAACGCGCTTATATCGTCTTTCCTATAATGCTTACAGGGTTCCATCTTCGTGGAAGATAGCCCATGTTCACCCTATTCCTAAAAAGGGTGACAGATCGGACCCGTCAAACTACAGGCCAATAGCGGTAACGTCCTTACTCTCCAAGGTAATGGAGCGAGTCATCAACAACAAACTCCTCCAGTACCTAGAGGATCGCCAGCAGATCAGCGACCGCCAGTACGGTTTCCGGCATGGTCGTTCGGCTGGCGGCCTTCTAGTGTACCTTACACACCGCTGGGCAGAAGCCTTGGAGAGTGGGGGCGAAGCTCTAGCCGTTAGCCTTGACATTGCCAAGGCGTTTGACCGGGTCTGGCACAGGGCACTTCTATCGAAGTTACCATCTTATGGAATCCCCGAGGGACTCTGCAAATGGATTGCCAGCTTTCTGGCTGATCGGAGCATTAAAGTCATCGCAGACGGCAGCTGCTCCGAAATGAAGTCGATCAACGCTGGCGTCCCACAAGGCTCGGTGCTCTCCCCAACGCTGTTCATCTTGCATATCAATGACTTGTTGTCAATTGAGAACATGCATTGCTATGCAGATGACAGTACGGGTGATGCGCGGTACACCAGCCACCAGAATGTCCCTCGGAGCCAGGTACAGGAAAGACGATTACAACTTGTGTCTGAAGTCGAGGACTCTCTAGGGCGCGCCTCCAAATGGGGTGAAAAGAACCTTGTTCAATTTAACCCCACTAAGACACAAGTATGCGCGTTCACTGCGAAGAAAGACCCTTTCGTTATAGCGCCTCGGTTTCAAGGAGTACCCCTGCATATTGCCGAGAATATTGGAATCCTCGGCGTCGAAATAGCGAACAAAGTCCAATTTGGGAGTCATTTGAAGGATAAAGCCAAATTGGCAAGCAAGAAGCTGGGAGTGCTGAACCGGAGTAGTGTAATATTGGAGATTCTGTATCATTTGTTCTCGCTTCGCTCGAACTGCATGATACAGAATCCCCAATCGTTTTCACCGTATCGTATATACTTAACATTCACAAACAATAATATCAAGTTCGAATCGATCAATTTTATTTTTTTCAATTTTCGCTCTTCTGGTTTTTGCTGTCGATCATTATATGCTTTAGCTGCTACAACAATATCCGATCGATTAATATAATGTGTTCAGCATCACCGAGAGTGCCCAGTAATACCATACTGTTATAATTAACATTATGTTTAGCAATTTCATTCCTTCTCTTAGTGATCAATAGTAGCTTTTAGTGAGTTTTATTATGAATGTGTGTACCTAATGAACCTCACTTCATGTAATATCAATGTAATCATGTCAACTATTTAAAAATAATTTATAGTGCCCAGTAATACCATACTGTTATAGTTAACATAATTTTTTAAGTTTAGCAATTATTTAGTGATCAATGGCAGCGTTACTTTTAGTGAGTTTTTATTATGAATGTGTGTACCTAATGAATTCCTCACTCCATGTAATATCAATGTAATCATGTTATCAATTTAAAAAATAAATGGATATGTTAATGAGTCTAGGAAACTATTAAGTAAAATAAAACAATGTATACTTATTATCAATTTAAAAAAAGTTTATTATCAATGCACCATTTTTTTAAACACAAAACATTTTTTAAAGCACATATTGAGTCATGATAAATACAATTGTACAAATCTTCAGAACACTTATAGCGATCATATAAACATAACAAATTAGGACAACATTTATCTTCTAAATTAATTAAATTATTAGTATTTAAAATATCCTTCAACCATAACATTTTTTCAAGACCTTTAACGTAAATACACTTATCTTTTAAAACATCTGCAATTAAATATTGATAATTTGAGTAAGGTATAAATCCTTCACCCCAGTATATTTTTCTGTTACGTTCAATCCAGCAAACCTGCCGTCTTTCTGATTTAGTCAAATCATAAAAAGGAAATGGTGGTTTGATTAAAAACACTTGTAGGTTTTTATTACACCATACAGCTATTTCTTTTAGTATAAATTCATTTGCTTCTGTTTTAAAGCCTTGAACGTCAACAATCGCCGTCATGATAGCCTACGCACGATGTTGCTTAGAGGTTTGTATTCCACAATTCGGTACTGAGCTACTAAATTCAGCCACAACATTTATTTAATTTTTACATTGACTCATAACAATTACACATTTTTAAAAAGATAACATTTATTTATTTTTAGAAATACAACTTAACTTAAATAAAAGCATTATCTTAAGACTACTCAGTATCACACAATTTCTTACTTATTTTTTTTATTAATGTCTCTGTGATATCCATTACATCATCATAAGGCTCCTCAACCACATATTGTGCACTTAAGCAAGCCTCGTTTTTTTTATTTTTGTCTACATAATCTAATTCACGAATATCTATCTTAATTAGAAGACGTCCTTGCTTAGGACGATTTCTTCGAACAATGTACGAATTTGCCGATGACGTTAATAAACTTTGACGCTTTTTAGACGGTGACAATTTTTTTGACTTTGTAGAAAAGTTTGGTTCAATGTATGTTATGCCATCGTCTTGAGTGGAGAAATATGGGCTAGTAACCTGTAAAAAAATAAATCACACATAAATATATAATAATGTGGACGCGCACAATAAATGTTTATAAACATAAATACATTTTATGTAGTGCTTACCTGATCAGAGGATTTGTTCCGATGCTTTTCAAAACATTCATAATTTCCTTGAGAGTAAAAAAATGGCTTGTTTTTTAACTGTCTACCATTCTCTGCCAAAGCATTGTCCTGCAATATAATAACATAAAAAATATAAATGAAAAGTTCATAACTATATGAATTTAACTATGAGGAATAAAATAATATTTACTAACCTCTTGTATTTCTGTCTGGTCAACTTCGTCCAAAGGACTTGGGATTTGAGAATCAACATTATCAAATACAAATCTGTTAAGTCCTCCAATGTTGAGAATGCTGGGGCTGTATGACATGATTCTGAAAATAAAACTAAAGTAAGATATCTAATTATTAATATAATAATATAATATAATATTGTAATAACTAATAACATTAAAAACGTACTTACCAATAAAACTTGATTTCTCTGCTAGCAACAGGTCCTGTTTCGGCTGACTATGACAGCATAATGAAATAAGGAATGCAATTTTAAATCTGTATGATATTCAATACCAAATGAAATCAATTACCTATTAAAAATATAATTTTGTAATACGAGAATACAAAATTCCTAACTTTCTAGACCTGTTCAAACATGTTAAATGCTGTTATTTATACTTTATGATATGTATATCTAATTTAGTGTTAAAGTTATAGCTACCTATAAATATGTGTGTTAGACATTCATTACAGTAATTGTCAAAATGAAGTTGATCAAGCAACCCATATCTTTGAAAATTAATAATATAGATTTAAATGAAACTTCTCACCAGATCAGACATAGTCCTTTATTACCGAATACGATTCGATGTATAATGTGCGGTCCATCGAACTGTGGTAAAACAAACGTTATGATTAGTTTGTTGTTACATGAAAATGGTCTAAAATTTAAAAATCTTTATCTTTATTCCAAAACTTCATTTCAACCAAAGTATCGTTTCTTGAGTGAAGTATTAGGAAGAGTCTCGCAGATTAACTTCTACAAATTTAGCGATGATAAAGAGGTAATTTCTCCGAGTGAAGCTTTAACAAATTCTGTGTTTATTTTTGATGATGTTGCGTGTGAAAATCAAGTTAATATTCGCAATTATTTTTGTATGGGTAGACATAAACAAATAGATTGTTTCTATTTATCTCAAACCTATTCCAAAATTCCAAAACAACTGTTGCGTGACAATGTGAATTTTCTTATTATATTCAAACAAGATGATGTGAATTTAAAACATATTTATGAAGAGCATGTTACTTCTGATTTACAGTGGAAAGAGTTTAGAAATATTTGTCAAACTGTTTGGAGTAAACCTTATAATTTTCTACTTATTAATAAAGAATCGTCATAAAATAATGGAAGGCACAGACAAAACTTTGATATGTTTTTTAAATTTGACTGACTGTTTATATGTATATATATAAGTAATTAACATGGCAAATCAAATTCAGTATAATTTGTTATTTAGCTGAAAACAGTTGTTAATAAGTATAACATGGAGAAACATATTAAAATAGAATTAATGAAGTCTGTAGACTCCATAAAGAATAAAATAAAACAAATGAAAAACCAGGAACACTCTACGAACTTATCACTTGAAAAAATGTTAAAACCTGTCACAGATCCCCTTAAAACTCTAGTTGATTCAAATATACACACTCTAATTTTGAAGACGTGGAATTAGGTGACATTAATACTAGCTCATCTACTAAGTTTGAAGAATGCTATGACCCAGAACTGAATTCTGTACTGAACGTTAAAAAGCCTCCCCAGACGGAATTACCGGATGATTTAGAAATATCATTAGAGGGTCGTGATATCCATGATATTTATGACCTAAACATACCATTTGGAATAAGGAGTGAAAACAAAAAAATATTAATGGGTAATTCAATAGTTTCGTTTTCTAAATAGATAGTGCAAATAATGATAATACCATTTTAATTAAAGTTGGTGACAAGAGCTTCAATTTAACCCCTGGTTTAAAAGAACTTTTACTTCGAAGAAAACCTGATTTGTAACAAATATCGAGCAAAGATAAACTTGTCTATAAAGATATGTTGCATTATACAAATGCACATAAGAGAGATTTCAACCCTAATGGGCAAATTAGAGGCGATAAAGGTATAAAATATCGTGAAATAATCAAACCTTATTTTAAATTGTTTTTCGGGATATATACCACGTACCTTTGTTTGGAGTAACCGATATTTCGGCACTGTTGCAAGCGCCATGTTCACGGATGTACTAAGGGTATTGCGGGGGGGTGAATGTTACGAGCAAGTATAGCGGTCTACCCGCTTTCTTACTCGTTTTTTGCGTTCAACACCACTAGCACTGTTATCACTATCGCACTGTACCCGATCACGACATACTATACTAACTACGTCAGCTCGCGGTTTGACTTTGTTATTTTCACGGGTTTTACATAGACGTACCACTGGATGCCAGATACTCGACAGTTGAAACCCATCCTCTCTATTGAAATTTTTGTACTGTTTAATTTCAATCGCCTCCCTAACCATTCGAGGTATGTAGTGGCGTTCTGTCGAAAGCACCTGAGGGTTATGTAACTCAATCCAGTGGTCGGTACCCGAGTCTAAGAGGTGTTGAGCTATGGCCGACTTGTGTGGTTCATTATTTTTGACTGCCCTGATGTGTTCCTTTATCCGGCAAGAGATGGTGCGTTTAGTTTGCCCTATATAGGAACTCCCACAGCTGCAGTCAATTTTGTATACACCTGGCTTTTCCAAGGGATGACTGTCTTTAGGCGTTCTTATATATTGCGACAGTTTCTTCAAAGGAGTGAAGATAGTTTTAACTGATACCTTCTTGAGGATGTTGGCGACCTTATCTGTCACTCCTTTAACGTACGGTAAGTACGCTGGGTGTCGTTCAACCTTGAAGTCCAGGTGTTTGTGAGTATGTCTGGGTGGTCTAATTCGCCTACTGTACCCGTTCTTGTGTAGAACGTCGCTTAAATGTGAAAGTTCCTTATTCAAATGTTCCTCGTCACACAAGCTGTATGCCCGGTCGGTAAGCGACGTTATGACAAGGTTGAACGACACCCAGCGTACTTACCGTACGTTAAAGGAGTGACAGATAAGGTCGCCAACATCCTCAAGAAGGTATCAGTTAAAACTATCTTCACTCCTTTGAAGAAACTGTCGCAATATATAAGAACGCCTAAAGACAGTCATCCCTTGGAAAAGCCAGGTGTATACAAAATTGACTGCAGCTGTGGGAGTTCCTATATAGGGCAAACTAAACGCACCATCTCTTGCCGGATAAAGGAACACATCAGGGCAGTCAAAAATAATGAACCACACAAGTCGGCCATAGCTCAACACCTCTTAGACTCGGGTACCGACCACTGGATTGAGTTACATAACCCTCAGGTGCTTTCGACAGAACGCCACTACATACCTCGAATGGTTAGGGAGGCGATTGAAATTAAACAGTACAAAAATTTCAATAGAGAGGATGGGTTTCAACTGTCGAGTATCTGGCATCCAGTGGTACGTCTATGTAAAACCCGTGAAAATAACAAAGTCAAACCGCGAGCTGACGTAGTTAGTATAGTATGTCGTGATCGGGTACAGTGCGATAGTGATAACAGTGCTAGTGGTGTTGAACGCAAAAAACGAGTAAGAAAGCGGGTAGACCGCTATACTTGCTCGTAACATTCACCCCCCGCAATACCCTCAGTACATCCGTGAACATGGCGCTTGCAACAGTGCCGAAATATCGGTTACTCCAAACAAAGGTACGTGGTATATATCCCGAAAAACAATTTAAAATAAGTTTGAATGACCACGAAAGTTTAAATTCCAATAATCAAACCATTGTTTTCTGAATCGTCAAACAATAATATTGTCACTAAATTTGGAGGAAGCTTACCAACGTTAAAGAAATACAAAAATAGCACTGACTTGGTATATTGGGACGATCCTAACGAACTGGTTGAAAGATTGAAACTATTAATTGCTTCCCGAGATGCTGGTAATACAAATCATGATAATGAAATTTTATCAATAATCGAAGAGTTAAAAGAAGCTGACATAATTAAATAATAAATAGTCCTAATTATATGCTTTTTATTCAGTATTATAGCAGAATTCGAGACAAACATACCTACTGAGTTGTGAACATGAGCAAAGCTGACGTGGTAAACGAAATTCATAAAAATGCGAGAGTGAACTATCCGCGAAGACATGTTGTAATGAGAGATATAGATGACTTGTGGCAAGCAGACTTAATTGATTTGCAATCAATTTCAAAAGAAAATAAAAATTATAGATATATTCTTACCGTTATTGATTCATTTTCGAAATATGCTTGGGCCTTTCCTATGAGAAGTAAAAGCAAAGAAGATGTGTATAACTCTTTCAAAACTTTGTTGGATAAAGGGCGTGTTCCTAAAAATCTGCAAACCGATAATGGAACAGAATTTTATAATAACAAATTTCAGAAGCTTATGAAATCGTTTCATATTAACCATTATTCAACCTTCTCAACAAAAAAAGCTTCAATAGTGGAACGATTTATCAGAACATTGAAATCTAAAATCTATAAGGAATTTAGTTTAAAAGGCAATTACAATTGGGTAAATAATACCCTCAATGATGTTATTTACAAATACAATCACACTCACCATCGCACTATTAATGAAATCCCTGCTAATGTGAACAATATGAATAAAAAACTGATATTAGAAAGGTATTTAAAGTTGCCAAAAAATGATAATTTAAAAAGCAAGTACAAAGTAGGTGATTATGTGCGTATCAGTAAATACAAAGGTACATTTGAAAAAGGTTATACTCCCAACTGGTCAACAGAAATATTTAAAATTCGTAAAATACAAAATACAACTCCTATAACTTACTTAATTGAAGACACTATCAGAGGTCTGCCTATTTTAGGAGCATTTTATACACAAGAACTTCAAAAAACAAAACATCCCAATATATATCTAGTCGAGAAAGTTCTTAGAAGAAAAGGTAACAGGGTTTTAGTAAAATGGTTAGGTTTGTCTTCAGCTGAAAGCAGTTGGATTGATAAATCGAATGTAATATTATAAATAAAATAATGTTAACAAACTCGAATCACATAACTATTTATTAAAGTATTCAAACCGGAATCATCAGTCTTATAATGTGTTTTGGAGAGAGTAGTCTTCTCAATTGGCTTATTAATAATTCACCATTTGAATTACACTTACCAGGATATAATTACTGCGACCCAGGTACTAAATTAATAAAAAGACTAACGAAAGGAGATAACTGCGTAAATAAGTTGGACGAATACTGCAAAGATCACGATATTGCATATCACAAGTCATCAAACTTAAAGGATCGACATAAGGCTGATTTAATTTTGTTAAAAATGGCGAAAGAGCGAGCGGTTGCTTCCGATGCCAGTATAGCTGGAAAACTTGCGGCACGTTTAGTAAGTAAGGCTATGTCAGCAAAAATTAAAACTGGTTCTGGTTTGGACAAAAAGCATTCTACAAAAATTACACCTGAAAAAGGGTTAAATAGTAAATTAAAATCTGTTATTACAAAAGCAAAAAGGCATATCAAAAAATTAAAACCTAAGAGCAAGAAAATGGCAATAGAATTAGCTATTGCCGCTACTAGAGAATTGGCTGATGATTCATCGATTAAGCTCCCTCGCGTTATTCCTATTCCAAAAACTGGGGGAGTATTACCTTTGATTCCTATTTTTGCGGGATTATCAGCTGCGGGAGCTTTAGCAGGCGGTGCAGCTGGTATTGCTAAAACCATAAATGAATTCAAAATGGCTAAAAATTTGTATGAAGAATCGAGAAGACATAATGAAAAAATGGAAGCTCTATGTATTGGGAAAGGACTACACCTTAAACCACATAAAGGCGGCCTTGGAATTTTCGTATCAAAAGAAAAAAACTAAGATATCGGCTACCCAAACGGGCCTTAACTAACTTTGACATTTTAAAGTACGGGAATAGAATTCCTTATTTTAGAGGTGTCTTTATGAGAGATGAGCTCCCTAAATGTCCTTATAAAAAAGAATGTGGAGTTATTAATTTGGATAGTTAAAAAAATCCTGGTTCTCATTGGGTAGCCTATGCAAAATATAATGATTATGTTGAGTATTTTGACAGTTATGGAAATCTTAAACCTCCGAAGGAATTTATAAAATATGTAGGTTCTAACATCTTCTTAATATATAAAATCCTTGCGTTACTGACTGACTGACAGACACGCTACAGCCGAAACTATTGGGCGTAGGAAGCTGAAATTTGGCATGTATGTTCCTTGGGGACCGTAGGGGTGCACTAAGAAGGGATTTCCCGAAATTCCCACGGGATCGGCCAAAACGGGTAAATTTAAAAAAAATGCAGGCGTAGCTGCTGGCGTCCTCTAGTTCAATATAATTATGAAAATATACAACGTGATCACCCCTTCAATTGTGGACAAATGTCTTAAAGAATTTTTGGTATAATCATGAAATAAAATAAAAAGGATCATCTAAAAGATCAGTATGCAAGCATGTCTACTACGGTTACCATCTCTGGAAATAAATCGGAACTGATTTCGTATTTTCAACCACCTCTTCATTTATCTGATCAGTACGAGTGCGGTTTACTATACTTTTCAGTATTAAAAACAAGACCGAATGTGCCCGTTAATAACAGCAGTTTAACAGCTGTTATCAGAATTGAATGTGATCTTGTACACGGTTCATACTGCAACGGATTACCGACTCATTTTATTCATGAATTTATATCTGATACTGCTCCAAGTCACGGCTACATAGAAATACCTCAGAACGTTATTTACTTTCCAGTTAACAAAAATATAATTTCATCCATATCTGTTAGGATTGTAGATCAGTTTGGTTACCGTATCGATTTGGTGAAGAAAATATTCAATTACGTCTTCATTTAAGAAAAGCAAAATGATAGTATATTATAAAAACCCTTCAGTGAAAATAAAACGTCCTATTCCGTCAACAACCATAAAGGTGCACAGACGTAAGAAAAACGTGAAGAAATTGACTAAATCAAATAAAGATTTTCTTAAAGCTTTAGGGTTTAAAGTATGAGTATACTACAGATTACCGATTTACCACACTTTGATAGTTCGATCGAAAGTTATGAAATTCATTCATACAATCCCTACAATAACAGTTTTAGAGAAAACGATGAAATCAGAATCCCCATACACCAGCAAGATATATACGTGCTACCATCAGCCAGTTCCATCTACATCGAAGGTCAAGCAAAGCTGTTCGGTAAGGATGGGCATCAGATCAAGAAAGCTGTTACGTTTACTAATAACCCTGTTATGTACTTGTTCCAAGACATCAGGTACGAAATGAATGGAATTGAAATAGATCGTATAAAAAATTCTGGAATAACATCAACAATAAAGTCATACATCTCATTTAATGAAGCAGAAAGTAAAGTTTCTGCATTATGGGGTTGGAATTTAAACGGATTCCAAAGTGATGGACATTTTAGCGTTGTGGTGCCCTTAAATAAGATTTTAGGGTTTGCAGAGGATTACAATAAAATTGTGATACATTGTAAAGACGAACTTATATTGAATAGGAGTAATTCTAACTTAAATAGTATTATTCTTACTGATGAAGTCGTTCAGCTTCAAATAGATATACAGAGAATTCAATGGAGAGTACCACATATAAAAGTTTCCGATCGAGAACGTTTAATACTTTTAAAGCACTTAGAAAGAGATAAACCTATTCAGATGGCCTTTAGAAATTGGGATTTATATGAGTATCCTTTACTACCTAAAACCACAAAGCATTCTTGGTCAGTAAAGACTGCTTCTCAATTAGAAAAGCCTCGGTATGTCATTTTTTGCTTGCAAACTAATAGAAAAAATAATAGAACTAAAGACAGTTCGGTATTTGATCATTGTGATGTGACAAATGTTACGCTCTTTTTAAATTCGCAATATTATCCTTATGAGCCTTTATCTTTAAAGTTTTGTGAGAACAAATATAGTATATTATATGAAATGTATGTGAAATTTCGCCAGTCGTATTACAACTCTCCGGTAGAACCGTTGCTTGATCTGCAGGATTTCAAAGAAAAGGCCCCAGTCTTCATCTTAGACTGCTCGAGGCAAAACAATAGTTTAAAAACTGGTCCAGTGGATGTAAGATTGGAATTTGAATGTTCAACACAAATACCAGATAAGACAACTGCATACTGTTTGATTATAAACGACCGACTTGTGGAATACAAACCTCTGAGCAACATCGTGCGTAGATTATCATGACTGCTATTGTAGACATCCAAGGCTTTAAAACAGAAGCAAATGAATTTATAATAAAAGAAATTGCTATATGGTGTAATCAAAGCCTGCAAGTGTTTTTAATCAAACCGCCATTTCCTTTTTACGATTTGACTAAATCGGAAAGACAACAAGTTTGCTGGATTGAGCGTAATAGAAAAATATACTGGAGCGCAGGATTTATACCTTACTCAAATTATCAATATTTAGTTTTAGATATCTTAGAAGATAAGTGTGTTTTCGTTAAAGGTCTTGAAAAAGTGTCATGGTTGAAAAATATTTTAAATTGTGTTAATGTAATTAATTTAGAAGATAAAGGTTGTCCTAATTTGTTAACTCTATATGATCGCTAAAAATATTCCGGAGATTTGTACAATTGTATCTATCATGACTCAATATGCGCATTAAAAAATGTTATGTGCTTAAAAAAATGGTGCTTTGATAATAAACTTTTTTTAAAAGATACAATATGGATTGTTTCATTTTACTAAATCGTTTCCTATACTCACTAACATACCCATTTAGTTTTAATATATACTATGATTGGAATATTACATGAATTGATACACATTCATAAGCACAATAAAAAACTCAGCAAAGAGAACAGTTACATTGGTCACTAAGACAAGGAGTTAAATTCCTAACCTGAAAACCATAGAATAGGTGTTATTATTCTAAGCTGAAAACATAATGTTAATAATCTATATCGTGAATAAAACGGATCGCAGATAACAAAGTAGGTATTATTGGAGGCGTCTGCGTCGCGAAACGAGCGAAGCGAGTTGAGTGACGCAGAAGTCAGAACACATTTATATTAATCGATCGAACACGACACGTGCAGTCAATCTGCTTTATCTCGATACGTCCGCATCACCTGGAATCCGAGTGACCGTGGGTTCAAGTTCCATGTAGACGAAGTCAGAGGCAAAAGCTAGTTGTGGATAAAACAATTATATAATTCATAAGTACATACATTCATAGTTTTATGCCTGTAACCCTGAAGAGGTAGGCAAAGGTGTATTACTACACCCACTTTTCGCCAGATATATTTAAGTCCCACGTAATAGGGAGGCGAGCCTATTGCCGTACCGGGCACATTTCTAGACTTCATGCTGTTACTGAGAATTTCCTAACAGAAAAACCCAATAACACTTTGACCGACCCGGGAATCGAACCCGGGAGCCACCCGATCCTACTTTCAACATTGTTAAGATTTTGCATTCATTCATTAAAATTAACAACGAGCTGTGCAAAGATAACAGTATGTACATATAAATTATTATGAATGCATCGCTGTGCCCGAGCCGCACTGAGCGCGTCGAACGAACTTGAGAATGTTGTTTATATTATGTCATCCCAAGTAAAAACATTGTTACTATGCTACCAGTATTACGATGCATCGATGAATGAAATAATATTATACTTCTAATGCCAACTTTCCGTATCGCAGATCATGTTAGTAGTGTGATTTTTGGTGCGCTCTGCATTGCGAACGGAGAGAAGCGAGGTGAGTGATGCAGTAAGCAAATGAATTTATACTAAAAGAAATAGCTGTATGGTGTAATAAAAACCTACAAGTGTTTTTAATCAAACCACCATTTCCTTTTTACGATTTGACTAAATCAGAAAGACGGCAGGTTTGCTGGATTGAATGCCTGTAGTAGATGAAAATGAAATGCATAATTATTATTATTAAAAGAGTAATTAAATAATCTTATAAGAAATAAGTGATTCCTAATCTAACATTTATTGTATTTTAAAGTGCTATTTGTTTTAACACTAAGATATATAAATCATCCATCAAGAATCCTAATTGTCTACTACTTAAATATATTATATATTAGAAGATTTTATTATCGTAATTATAAAAAAATAAACGTTTGTACTGAGTTATTGATTATCTTGGATAATTCTATACACGTCATGTTAAGACAAAGTGGTCCAATATTTTATCACATCTTTGACGACACGTTTGGCGCATTGGCTAAGAGTATGACTCGCATCACAATGTAAATAGTAGGTTTAATAGACGCAGCAACTAATGCACCAACGTGTTGTGGGTTCGATTCCCGCACGGAACAAATGAGTATTGTTCCGGTTTGGATTTTGTTTTTATGTTTTTTTTTACTTTTTTTTTTTGTATTATAATCAATTATTATGTCTCCATAATACCTACTGTTGGCTACTTACTAAGAAAGAAAGAAAGAGAAAAACTATTTATTTGTCACAGACACAGAAAAAGTATTACATATAAAAGAAAACATTGCAAGACATAAGATTAGTCTGTGACAAATATGTGCACTTGATGTGCACACTCAGCTATATTGTTGCATTGTGGTAGTGTCCACAACTCTATTATTGAGTTATAGTTGCTAGTAAAAGCTAACCTCTCATTATACGGAAGGCCTATGCATTCATTAGTACAAGATGTGCACCAAATCGTTTCGATGCAACGATGTGCCGTGATCGAACATGATATTGTTGTTTATAGTACTTATTTAAGTGCGCGCGATAATTTTTGCTTGGCTATGTCAGTTCGACACCATACCAGATTATGAAACACACAACAACCGATCGGACTGATCGCGTCGACTGAACGCAGCAGTCAAACTTGAGAATGTTGTTACATTAGCATCTCAAACTAGAAACGACAGTAAGTTGTCCCATTGCATTGCTACTACAATGATATGTCGGTGAATGAAATACAATATTATATCGTGAATCAGACGGATCGCAGATAACAACGGTATTATTGGGAGCGTCTGCGTCAGCTCACTTTGTTCTGAGTGATGCAGATCACATTTATAATAATCGATCTCGATTGTAAAATTGGGGCTTCTATATCACGCAGCTCGAGCGGCGACGCGAGAGCAAGTAAAGTAGTAATAATTTACTTATTAGCAGTAGTTTTAGACCACCTTGCTGGTCTAGTGGTACAATTGTGACTGTTGAGCGTGGGGTTCTTGGCTCGATTCCCAGGTCAGGCAAAACGCTATTGGGTTTATCACCATTCATCGTCAGGAATCCTTCAGTAGCATCATTAACTAAGAACATGGGCATAAACCGCAGATGCAGCAATCACTTCTGCCTACCCCTTCGGAGGTATATCTACAGGTGTAATGTTGTGTTATGGTGTATGATATTATTTCATTGAAAATGATTAATATCCCAAACTTTCTCCTGTGTTATATGTTTACAAACATACAATATCACAGATCCTGAACACCTATCTTTAGGTTATATAAATATTTGAACCACGTGGGAATCGAACTAGTGAGAAAAACGTATGAAGCGATTCAGTATTTTGTCACATTTTCGACGACATGTTTGACGCATTGGATAAGAGCTCGGCTCTATGCATCACAATGTAAATATTAGTTTGTAAATGTACTGCTAGTAAATGCGCCAAGTGTCGCGGGTTCGATTCCCGCACGGAACAAATAAGTATTTGTTTCGGTCTGGATTTTGTTTTATTTAGCCATTCTTAATTATAAAATAATAATAGATACCTACTTTGAAAATTGAGCAAGTATGAGGCTAGATCTCGATATCCTGGTATTTATTAATTTATTTACATACTTAATGATAATGTGGTATTATTGGTACAGTGGTTGAATCAATTTCTGCACTACATGTCGTAGGTTCGATCCCTAATACCAAATACCTACCTAAAACTTGCCATCGGAAATCAAACCATGCACGGCTGTTGCCAACTCGCAATCTCTAGACCAAAGCATAAAATGCAAATAAATTCTTGATCAACTAATTGATACACACTGCATTGTTCTACTTATAAATATGACACTCGTCAAGTAATGAAGTATAGATCAATAATGTTGATCGAACGAGTCGAACTTGATATTATTGTTTGTGAATGTTAAGTATATACGATACGGTGAAAACGATTGGGGATTCTGTATCATGCAGTTCGAGCGAAGCGAGAACAAATGATACAGAATCCCCAATATTACACTACTAACCGGGCTAAGTGGTACTTCACACCAAGCCAACGGCTTATGCTTTATAAATCGCAAGTCCGGCCACATGTGGAGTACTGCTCACATCTTTGGGCTGGAGCGCCAAAATATCAGCTTGATCCACTTGACTCCCTACAGAGACGAGCTGTTCGAATCGTCGATGATCCCGATCTCACGGCTAGACTAGAGTCGCTGGAGCAGCGGAGAGACTTTGGTTCTCTCTGCGTATTTTACCGACTCTTTCACGGGGAGTGCTCCGAAGAATTGTTTAATTTGGTACCAGGGTCACCCTTCTACCAACGTACCACTCGCCGACGCAGTAGAGTTCACCCGTACTACCTGGAAGCGTTCTCATCTAGTACGGTGCGCTTCCAGCGATCTTTTCTACCACGTACGTGTAGGCTCTGGAATGAACTACCTGCTGCGGTGTTTCCCGAGCACTATGACTTGTCCTTCTTCAAAAGAGGTTTAAATAGAGCATTACTTTCACGGTAGGCAGCGGCTTAGCTGTGTATACCCTGACATTAGCGAAGTCCATGAGCAGCGGTTACCGTTTACCATCAGATGGGCCGTTCGCTCGTCTGCCACTAGCAGCGATAATAAAAAGAAAAAAAAAAAAAGACCAAGTGGATCAAAGATCTTAAACGTCGACATCGAAATGAAATACATCAAACGATGGAGTCCACCTTGAAAACAGGATGATGTGTTCGTTCGAAGAATAATAGGCATTATTAGATTTATTTGACGTTAGTTTAGTTAGGTGACCGAGAGCCTCATACTCATGTATGAAGTCGGTGTATGCTTGTTTGGTTTCAGGTTGCTTACGGAAACGAGCTTCTAAACTCAGAAGACGCTTCTTGGCTAAGCCATAGGAATCTCCTAAAACACAAAAATGACCATCAGGAGTTCGTGTAGTGTTAGCTAGGAAGTGCTGCTCACAAAGCCTTTCTTCTTTGCTGAGAGCTTTTGTTTGTGGGAAATTCTCAAGTTCCCAGAACTTTGACAGTTCAGCATGTAGGTTTGGAGATGATTGTTCATTAGTTAAAAAATACACATTATCTTTTTACAGCCTTTAATAGGCTTTGAGTTGAATATGGGTCCGGAAATAAGCCAACCAAGCTTAGAGCTTCGTAAAATAGGATTTTTCGGCCCTAGGGAATGTTGTTCTGAACCTATTAAGTCCCAGAAGAGATCCGCTCCGATTAGCATATCTATTGGAGAAGGTTCATAAAAGTTAGGACCGCTAACTCAAAGTCGGATAAGTTGAGGTGCCTTATATCAAGAGCGACCTTAGGTATGTTCCCTGAAGTAGTGGGTAAGATGAGACAAGACATTAAAACGTTAAATGCCTTATCCTTGAATGTTAGTTGTACTGAACAACGTTGGACATTTAATTTTAGAGGTGTGTTGCCAATACCTACTTCTTCGGTATTAGACGACTGGGGAGAGAGCTTTAACTTCTGCCTTACAGCTTCAGTTATAAAGGTAGACTGACTCCCACTGTCTAAGAGGGCACGCACTGTGGCAGTGTCCTTAGTTATAGGATTAGTTAACTGAACCTTGGCAGTACACAATAATACTTCAGGCGGAGATATGGCTGACATAGAAATAGACTCATTGTTTTTATTTTCAGGCTCATCCGATTTATGAAGCAAAGAATTGTGTCGCTTCTTACAGATTCGACAAGTACCTGGTAGCTTGCATTGCTGTAGCTTATGCCCAATACGAAGACAGTTTTGACATAAGTTGTGAGAATTAATAAAATTAATTCTATCTTCTACTGATTGGCCTTTAAAAGCGTTGCATTGGTGCAAATAATGCTTACCATTGCATGCTACGCAATGCAGTGAAGAGCTAGTTTGAGAGGAAGTACGATTCTCCCTTGAAGAAGTAGTTACTAAGGCTTTAGTTTGACCCTTTTGGTTATAATTGTAGTTATATTTAGATTTTTCAGATTTATCTTGCTTAGACCTATTGAATGAGATTTCTAGAACGTCAGCACGGTAGTTCAAAAAGGAGAAAAATGCTTTAAGGTAGGTATGTCAGGTAAGTGATTCCTATTTTCTTCCCACTTAAAGTAAGTGGTATTATCTAATTTACCTGCTACGATATAAATAATAAGAACATCTCATTTATCGGTGGGTAAACCTAGGCTGTTGAGAGCTCGAAGGTTCTTTGTGACGTGGTCAATAATAAACCGAAGTGACTTGTCTGTCTCACGTACAGATTCGATGTTAAATAATGACTTTAAATGGTTGTTTATTAATTGACGTTTGTTGTCACAGCGCTCACATATAATTTTCCAAGCCTCGTTGTAATTACGGTCAGGAATTTCTAAGTTTGAAATCACTCTTGAAGCGTCTCCTGTGAGGTAAGAATTTAGGTATTGGAATTTATGAATATTCTTGATTTTTACATTATCATGAACTAAGGAAGTGAAAATATCTTTAAATTCCAACCACTGGAAGTAGCTACCATCAAAATTTGGTATGCGTAGCTCGGGCAATCGAAACCCGACACCATGAGAACCATCGTTATGATGACAACCAGAATGAGCTGACAAATGTACTGAGCCTGGACTAGAGGTAGGATTTTTCTCAAGTAAAGCTTTAGCCAACGATATGCAATGGTAGAAATCTTGTTCAATCAAATCTCTGATTGCCAACTCGGTATCTTGTTTATCATCATTAAGAATTTCTATTTGACATTGCAACTCGTCAAATTCAGTGAATAACGCTTCAAATTTCGTCAATTTCATCGCAAGTTTGCTTAGTTCGATTTGTGAAATACTTTCCAACGTATCCAATATGTCTAAGTTGTTTTTAAACCTAGTAACGCGTCCTTTAATAGAACTACGTTTAGCAGTTAAGTCTTTAAACGACAAATCTTCACACGACATTATGAACTTGCGATAAAATGCAGTCGAAAAATTAATAGATCGTAGCAAATAGCTAAACAATGATAGGCATACGATAAGCTCCTCGCTCTGACGTCACTCTGCTCAGCTGATCGGCCGTGTTGCTGGGTACCGTTAACCGGTTCACAATACGGCAGCGCAGGCGCGTAGGTACAATGCAATCAGACAGCGCGAGCGACGAACGACGCGCGATGCCACTGGAATAGATTGTTACGACAAGCTTAGAAAGCAGCCTAAATAAATTGTTAAAGGATTGAAGATTGCAAAGCTATGGAAATACTCGTATGAAAATTATTATGGAATGCAGTGTAGTGCAAATGCTTCTAAAGTAAAATATAAGCAGTGCAAAGTGCAATTAAATAGTTCGATTAAATTGCGTAGTAACTTACGAAGTTACTACGTTTACTATTTCGGTTTGTAGGTAGGTATATTTTAGTGAAAATATTTTTACTTGAAGTGTAAAAGAATAGCAAGCGGACTTGGAAATGCGTTTAGCTTACCTAGTTATGAGCTAGGTACACTAGATTATGCTAGATATAGGCACTAGGCTGTATCGATGAATGTTATTGTATAGGCGCGATGCTATGAGGTGAATAGGTATGGTAGGTATATGTAGTCATAGCACAGCTGATAGGCACAATAACTCATCAGACCTTCGAGGAACAAAACTCCCTAAATACCCAAATAGAAGGGGGTTACTAAGGTAGGATAGATGAAGGAACGGGCTCACAGTATAATCAGGTAGGCCTTCGATGTGTCTGGAACTCTGGAGTATCTCTTGCGGTCATTCCTCGTGGATGGATCAATCCGTTCGCGCACGTCGCAACTTGCTGAAGTTCCCGCTGGATAGTAGGCGCGTTCCCGACGAATGGACAGGAGTTCACGTAGTCGCGACGTAGTTTCTATAGCCACGATGAATTATTCCTAGGCGTTTTACTGGAAAACTGGAACTTCTTCTATAGTGTTGTTACGTTGCGTTGACCTCTGGGTGTCCTTGGCTCGGCGGTCGGCGGCGTACAATGATTGTATAATTTCTTCGTAATCCAAATTCTGCAAGTCCTGTCACGGTCGCCACTTATGTTCGGGATGAACACAGGAAAAGATGGTTTCTTGATAATATTGGTTTAATATTGGAAATAGGTTTACAATTGTAGTAGGGCCGTTTTGTTCGGTGGCTTTTGAATGTCTGTCTAGATGAATGTTGAGTGATGTATGTGGTGCGAATGTATGTATGTGTGCTGTGCGTGTGTTTGGTAGCGGCGCGAACAATAATGTAAATAAGAAAATATTAAGGATGTAATGCGAAAACACATTGTAAAATTGAAATTTGTATGTGTTGCTTAGACTTTTTTAATGTGTGTACATAAAACTTTTAATAACAGTATTTTGTTGTTTATTTTGAGTACAATCATGTACTTAGCCAACGCCAACATAATACGACCTTACGCAAGTAGTCTCTAATTCTAACGCTTCTAAGCCATCTTAAAAAAACACAGGCATTTTATATATCTTAATGATGGGATTCTACTGTTTTGCCGAAAAGATTTTGACAAAATTTCATTACCCAAACAAATTTTAGCAACCTTTTTTTATACCATTGCAATATTTCGAATTATTTCAGTACGCATATTTTTATTTGGTAAAATTTTTACTTGGCAGCTTTACCAAGTATAATGTCATTATGGCATTTGGTCTTTAATCAAATGATTTTTTACAGCAAACAATCTTCAGACAATAAACGTTTTTTGGTATTAGTTTATTTATAAAAGTAGTTAGAGTAGGTTAATTATTAAAAAAAATTGTTAGGTTAGGTTAGGTTAGAACTGTGACCCCCTACGCACGAGCCGAGCGACCGAAGCGCGCAGTGCCGCGGTAGCGGCTGGCGAGTGCGAGAAACGACTTGCCTTAATAAAAAAAAGAGATTGTTTTTAGTAGGTTAGCCGGAACTGAACTATTTAAATTAGGATAATTATTGATTTTGTGTAAAAACTGTTATTCCAACTGAAATATTTGACTAAATAAAATATGTCAAAAGTACTAGTTGGTAAACAAGTTATAGTTTAAAAGTTCATTTCCCAAACATTAGGTTTGCGTTACAATTTTTTGTGAATCGATTTTTTGCTAAGTAATAATTTGGCAAATGAAATTATGCGAAACATTTTTTGGTAAGTGAAAATTTGTCAAATTCCTTTCGGTCAAACAAGGGAGACCCCTTAATGATATATATATACATTACAATATTCGTTTGTTTTCAGTAATTTAATAAATAAACTAGTAAGTTTTTGGATTTCGGAATATCAACGTCATCACTGGACTTGTTTGTAAACTGTTCCACTACTGGGCACAGGCTAAGTCTCAATATGAGAGCGGTAAGGTCAAACTCCACCATGGCAGCTAAATGCGTGTTGGCAGACTTTACACGTCTTTCATTATATACGCACCTGTAGGTACTCGAAAAACAATGGTTCACGCCGTGGGATAAAATTGCTGACGCGAAGCGGTGTCATAGATGGTATAAGCATCGTTGAGCTAACAAGTTCATGGGTAGACCTATGTCACATAGTGATAAGTAAACGATGATATGTATTTTCAACGTATAACTAATACACACCTATTCTATTCTCGCATCACTCTAATCTTCAGAGCAGGAAATGATATAATTATTATAGCATTAAGTCCACCATTTAGGAGGTAAATGCGACAGGTATCAAATTGATACGTGCTACGGGGAGCGGCAGAGTGTAAATGAAGTTCTTGTGTGAATATAATTATGTAACGTAAGTCTTAGGCGTTTAGTTTTTAAATTGCGTTACTAATAATCGTAATAAATTTGAATGCGTAACGTATGAGTTTACCTGCTCCTATTTAGGTTGGGAACTCTACTCTCGAAGTTGTCGACAAGTACGTTTATCTGGGTCAAAATATGATCCAAGGGTGGTCCAACTTCGAGAAAGAGGTCATTCGTCGAATCCAATTCGGTTGGGCGGCTTTCAGGAAGTTACGACATATCTTCACGTCCGATATCCTGTAGTGTTTCAAGACGAAAGTCTTTGACCAGTGTGTGTTGCCAGTGATGATCTACGCAGCCGGGACGTGGTCGCTAACTACGAGCCTTATCCGGATGCTCAGGGTCACTCAGAGGGCAATGTAGAGCGCTATGCTCGGAGATTACCTGCGAGATCGAATCAGAAATGAGGAGATCCGCAGGCGAACCAAAGTCACCGACATAGCTCTCCGAATAGTCAGGCTAAAGTGGCAGTGGGCAGGGCACATAGCCAGAAGAACCGATGGCCGTTAGAGCAGAAATGTTCCGGAGTGGCGGCCACGCACAGGACGTCGTAGCAGAGGTAGGCCTCCCACAAGGTGGACCGACGATCTTGTTGGGTTTGCGAGTAGCGGATGGATGCGGGTGGCTCTGGATCGGTCTATGTGGAGAGCCTTGTGGGAGGCCTATGTCCAGCAGTGGAGGTCTTTCGGCTGATATGATGATGATGATGATGTATGAGTTTTTAATTTTAAATATATTGATAATTAAAACATCATCAACTTGCAAATCAAAGCGGACAAATTCAGGGTGTAATTAATAATAATCAATAAACAAATCCTTCGTTGACACGCACAGATCCCGCTCCTCATTAATATTAATTTATATAGATTAAGTCGCCAATAGACAGACGTCGAAATCCTTACCTCTTTAAATTATATTTTACTGCTATTATAATCCATGCTGCAGAATAATTTTCTTTTTAAGTAATCGGAGGCAAATGAGCAGACGGATCGCCTTATGGTAGGCGATTACCGCCACCCATGGATGCTTGTAACACCAGAAGAGTCACAACAACGTTGTTGGCTTTTGTGATCGGAAAAGGAATATGAGCAACAGCGAGATGAGGACATAGAAAGAAGAAGATCGGTATCCAGCTCTCTCATTTATCAAAAGAATCGCAACAGTATAAATACAGTCTGCAATTAAAAGGTAATTAATGATATATATACCGATGCGTGGTAAACGATGACTTCGAATATTACACACAGATTTGATCCAACAGGTAATAAGTAAGTATTCATTAGGAACGAACCTAATGGCGTGTTCGGATCATTACAGACTGTATAGCTCTTAAGTTTCAGATCACTAGATTGCCAATTAGACTATATGAGCAATATATTCTAAGTGAGAGCTGAATAATGTATCTGCAATTATAAACTTTTGTTTCTAGAAACATTATTCAGCTATAATATACTAATATTAGTACATATAAATCTTTACATTTACATAATTTGGAAAACTAGCTATAAGTTAAAACAATATAAATTAGCACTTGTGCAACACCGCAGTTTCTATACTACTATTGCTAGAAATTATAAAGCATCATAAAAAAGATGTTGTTCCCACTAGTGGGGATAAACTGGCACTTTTAAAGAAATAGCATGGGAATAGATTTTATACAGTAAAATATAACTTGAAGTCTACAATCTTTAGGTGCCTGGGTCTGCAATTAAAAGGTAATTAATCGCGTGGTAAACGATGACTTCGAATATTACACAGATTTGATCCAACAGCTCGTTAGTAAGTATTCATTAGGAACGAACCTAATGGCGTGTTCGGATCATTACAGACTGTATAGCTCTTAAATCTCAGATCACTAGATTGCCAATTAGACTATATGAGCAATATATTGTAAGTGAGAGCTCAATAATGTATCTGCAATTATAAACTTTTGTTTCTAGAAACATTATTCAGCTATAATATACTAAAGAAATAGCATGGGAATAGATTTTATACAGAAAAATATAACTTGAAGTCTACAATCCTTAGGTGCCTGGGGAAGGGGTACTACCTACGGAACCCTACATTGTGCGTGGCTCGACATGCACTTGTCCGTCTTTTTTAAATACAACCAGAAGATGCCCGCAGTTTCACGTGCACGTTTTATCTTATTGTAATCGTCTCTGCCCGATCCCTTGCGAATTTTGGGAAATCCCTCCTTAGTGCACCCCTAGAGTCTCCTACGAAGACACAGGCCAAATCTCAGCTTCTTGCATTATAGTTTTAGCTGTGCGTTTTGCTTGCTTTTTATATATAAGTACCGTTTATGTCTATTCAGCTGATATCGTACAGCATAGCAACATCTGGGGGCACGGCAGTGCCCCCACCAAGTCGAGCAAAAAAGCGGCACGGCCGTACCATCCTTTTCTCGAAGTAATTCAGGCCATTTTCGACCCCCTATAACTTCGTTGTGGATAAAACTAGAAGCCTGATTGTTTAGTAACCATGTAGGCATTGTATAAAGATGGTGTATTTCAAATTTCATTCAATTTAAACCAATATTTTAAGAATTATAACGAGTCAAAATTCTTAATTTTGTCACTCACTGACTGATCATCAAAAGTCTAAGGCACTTCTAGCAAACATAGAAGCTTCAAATTTAGGAAACAATTAGTGTTTAGTGTATGAACTAAGGAAAAACTAAAATATATTTCAATTTTGGTCCAGTTTTCGAGATACATCAACTGCATAAATAACTTTGTAATCCTATATGAATATAAAGGATTACAAAATTAAATTTGCATTTATCGCTTTAATTAAGAAAATTCGTTGTCGGTGTACAAAAAGTAGAAGGTACCGGAAAGGACAAAAGTAAGACTATCTACAAAAAGAAATGAGAACCCATAAAAACAATACTTGTCAAAAATACCAAGTCTCGCGACCGTTAAAAGTTGTGAGATCCATGTAATAAATACCAAGTCGGTTAATTAAAAATCTTTAATGTTTTAAGTAGATATATTAACTTGGCAATCGCATTAAACAATCTAATTTATATATGTACTACTTATGAGATATATTGTGTTTCCATGCGATGGCCGAGTTAATATATTTATTTAAAACATTAAAGATTTTTAATTAACCGACTTGGTATTACATGGATCTCACAACTTTTTACGGTCGCGAGACTTGGTATTTTTACAAGTATTGTTTTTATGGGATAAATAGTTCAGATACATTCTGCCCATTGAGCATGCAAATATATTTGTTATTAACACAACTAGAAATAATATTAAACAGAACATTACAGAGATGCTTTTACAATAAGGAGAAAAAAAATTATAGATATAATAATAATTGTGAACAATTTTATTACAGTGGTTTTCACAACATTACAATTCATCATTTAAGTAGTCTGTTATACTCTAGTAACATTTTTCTATCAGTAATTTTTTGATGTCATCGGGTATTTTGTTGTTAATAATGGGGCCCATGCACACAGTGCTCTTTCTTACTAAGGCTGTCATATAGTCTCCTTTATGAAGGAGGTATTTTACTTGTTTCTCAGCAGTGCTAAGCGTTTACTGGTTTCAGAAATATCAGTGAATAAGTTAATATTGGTTTTGAGAAATATAATTACTTCTAATATTATATAAAGACATGGGAAAGTTAGTATTTTCAGGGATTTAAACGCAGGAATGCAACTGTCAGTTATTTTTAGACCTAACATGGATCTTAAACATCTTTTTTGTGCTTTGAAAATTGTTTCTCTCTCGCTACAATTCCCCCAGAATATCACACCAAATCTCAAAATCGACGCAACAAGGCCATGATATGCTATAAGCAAACTTTCAATATTTACTTTTTTTGGCAAGTTGTAGAGAGCATAAGCAGAAGTGCTAAATTTCTTGCATATGACTTCTGATTGTGGCTTCCATGTTAACTGGCTGTCAATTTGTATGCCTAAAAATTTTATTGTGTTCACTTTATTAATTGTTTGGCCATTGTAACTAATATTAAAAATCTTATTTTGCAGTCTTTGATAGAAATGCATAACACTAGTTTTATCAAGGTTTATGAGCAGGTTGTTGTTAGTCATATCTGCAAGAGTATTACTGATGTCAGCTTCATAGGATTTTGGTTCTAGACATTGAATTATGGGAGTACTATTATCGGCGAAGAGTTTCATTTGCTGTTGAGTGTGCCGTGGGAGACCATTGATATACAACAGAAAGAGCAATGGTCTGAGGATACTCCCCTGAGAAACTCCGTGTTTTATTTCTTTATCATCGGATCTGTAATGCATTTCATTTTTAGTTTTGTTACATATTCTTGTTATAACAGTATATCGCTGACGGTTGCTAAGATGCGACTTTATTAATTTTTTAGCAACGCGTATTGTTATCATGATATACGGACAGGGGACGCTTGGTGCGGCGTGTGAATGCGTGGAAGGAGTCGCTTGAGAACGGCAGTCTGAAAATAAACGTGGCGAAGACCAAGTACTTGGCCTGCAACAGTACTGATCCCGCGTCAATTCGTATAGGCGGAGACATTGCCCAGCGAAAGGACCTGGTCAAGTACCTGGGATCAGTACTGCACGCGTCTGGTGACATTGATTGCGACGTCAAGGCACGCATTTCGGCAGCCTGGGCCAAATGGCGTGTGGTGAGCGGTGTCATTTGTGACCACAAAATGCCGGTTAAGCTCAAAGAACAGGTCTATAAATCCATCATTAGACCTGTCCTGTTATATGGCAGTGAGACGTGGCCTGTGCTTGAGCGACACAAGCAGAGTCTGCATGTCACGGAGATGAACATGCTGCGCTGGATGTGTGGTGTCACGCGGAAGGACCACATTAGGAAATCCCACATCCGGGGTAGCCTTCATGTCCGTGACATTGCTGACAAACTGCAAGAGTGTCGTTTACGCTGGTATGGCCACGTCTTACGTCAACCGGCATCTTACGTGGGTAACAAATGTCTTGCCATGCTACCTCCACCGGGCCCCTGTAAACGGGGAAGGCCAAAGAAATGCTGGCTTGACGTCGTAAAGGATGATATGCGTGCCAACCAACTAACCACCAGGGATGCTGAAGACCGTGCGAAGTGGAGGAGACATAGCCGGAAAGCGGACCCCGGGCTCCAAGACGTGGGTTTTGGAGCGCAACCGGGACAGCACTAGGATGATGATGATGATGATTGTTATCATGATATAGACAGATGAGGACATTTTATATAAGCTTATAGAGCAGCTTTAGAATACTCATATGAATTACAAATGTGTGCCTTTTATTAATTATAATGAGTAATTACCCTTTCTTTTGGCTTCGCCGTTGTCGGGTAAAAATAAAAGCATATAATAAATTATGTCAACGTTTATAATATATATAGTAAAATTCAAAAGGAGATAACACACTATTTTCATACTAAATTGTGCGGACTAGAACCTTCATGGTTACATTTTCTGCTGCTTTTGTGTATTTTCAGCATCGGAGGCCTTGTGAAACATTATTTCAGTCACCTCATGTCCATCGCTTGTTAAATATATATAGAGTACGTAGTTTAAACATAGCATCTATCATAGATCTTATAGCCTTTCACAATCTTCTGCTGGGCGTATAAGCCTCTCTAACATCATAATAGCATTGTGAGCCAATATACTGCTGCTTCGCGTATTCGCCTCTTACATCGGAAGGATCAAATGTCTAACATGCAAAGGAATTAAATGGTGTAATGACACTTTGTGTTCATATTCCGTCACAAAGTAGATATGCTCAATATTTGAGCTGAGCCCTTGTCTGTGGAGCCTCTTTCATGTAGTCCTATCTTCAGCCAGCGTTTTGACCTCTTGATACGACGTTACTTTTACGATGCTCAATATACATTTGATAAAATAATATAAGTACATTTTGTGAAGGTATAAGAAAATATATAAGGAGTATTTATTGATTTATTGGTTCTCCAACAAAGAATACACATTAGGTACATGATAAATGCTATTTTTCACAATCTATCGCAAAGATATCGCACAAAAACCCTAGAAGATGTGAATGTCAGCTCCAGAGTTAACAGTTTGTGGCAGATTTGGCAGGGTGTGTTAAAGATCGCTGTATATTCTTCTAAGCTCTTAAACAACTGAGTATTCTTGCTAGTGAAAAAACCGCTATAATTGCATACCACGGATATGTAGCGTCGGTACTGAGATATGGTCTGTTACTTTGGGGTAACTCAATAGAAATAAGCAGGGTCATGATATGTCAAAAAAAATGTATCAGAGCAATTTGTGGTGCAGCTCCTCTAGATTCTTGTAGACCTCTATTCAAAAGATTAAGAATACTCACCATTACTTGTTTATATATTTATGAGATTGGGATTTTTGTTAGAACACACCCAAACCAATATACAAAGGGTATCGAAAATAAGAATTTTATCTCAAGGGATACAACAAAGCTAGCATTACCACAAATATCCACTACTCTATATCAAAGAAACAGTAGCTGCATGACGATTAAGGTTTATAATAAGATACCAAAAGCTGTAAGAGAGCTTCTGCTAAAGCAATTCAAAAGCTCTCTGAAATAATGGTTAATTGAGAAATGTTTTTATAATCTACAAAAATATTTTGCACATAAAGATAAAATAATGTAACTACTATTTTTTTTTCTTTTATTAATGATTGTATCTAACATTTGTAACTGCAACTGAACCAATTTATTATTTATTATGCACAGTAGTATTAAATTCTATGTAAGGTTTGTGACAAATTCTATACCTATCTATTATACTTAATTTTTTATTTTGTGTTGAAATGTAATGGATTTAATTTTAATTATTGATTATTGTCTATTTTTAAATTAATGGTTTTTGTCTATTTTTGATTATTGATTATTGTCTTTTTTATTATTGATTATTATCTATTTTGATTATTGATTATTGTCTATTTTGCTGACATGATTATGTGAAAACATCTCGAAGGGTAATTAATATCATTATTTAATGTGATGAAATTATTATAATCATTTGTGGTATACATATAATGAATGGGTAGTTTAATAAATTATAATTGTTGCTCCTCTCTAATTTTGCATGCCGAATTCAGGTGAAACATGCTGTACGTATTATTAACAACATACCATCCTGTAAAACTTTAACCGTATTTCGAGCAAATAAATTTTCCTATTCTTATTCTTAAGGCTTATGTATCGGCGTAAATTATGATGTTCTCGTTGAGTACATCTTAGTTGATATACCATAATTAAACCGACGGCAAATTTTAACAGGTCAGTTATATCGACAGAAAAAGTAAACAAACAAAACATTATACAGGGTGTCACAAGACCCATCACCAAGCCGAAGTCTACTCGTTGTGGACACCATGCCAAGTCATACTAACCAAAAATAATAGCTGGGAAACAATTTTTTTTTAAGTTTTCACTTTTTTTAAACCGCTATTATAAGCGCGCGCGTGCAATGATCGAAATACCTACTTATCCATGGGGCCATAGGGCATCTAAAGAACATATAGGCGGGGTAAATGCATTGATTTTGTACCTAATTAGAAAAATTCCATACTAACTTTGAGCCTTAATATCTCCTGAACCAGTAATTTCCCAGGTATGGTGCCGAAGTAAAAAATGTTCGTAGTGATTAGTACAACAGGGGATTTTAGTTTTCGTAAAGGGTCTTTTTACACCCTGTATGTAGGTATACTGACAATGTAAGACTTCTAGCCTATATTATCACGGTACCGTGTATCGTTTCTTATAGTTTACGACCGCCCTTGACCTCCAAAAGTTCAAGAATTAGATTTCCTTATCTTTTTTATTACCCCAAACGAACATCATAAACTGTGGAATGACTGTTTTATAACTTTGTACCCAGATTTCATGACATTATTTTGTTAAATTTAAAAACTGATGCGGTAACTACCCTTGAAAAGTGCTGAGAATATTCACAGACGTCCCATGTTGATACTATACTAAAAGACCTTGATTTTGTTGTTTGAGTACAAAGCTTTTGTTACTGGTGAGTTTTATATTACGTCCACTATTGAGAAAGGAAATCTTTCCTGGAAATACGGTGCGCATAAATTTTCAACGTCGAGAATAATGTGCTATATTCACGGTCCTACTTTTCAATGAGTTGTCGATTCTCCTTATTTTTATAAATTGTGTATTTTAAACTTTCTAGATTTTAAAAGCTTCATTATAGCTTTAACTTTAAGTCTTTTAATGATCACATAATTTAAGAAAAATATGTCATAATGGCTTCTCTACTACTACAAAATGGAATCAGTACTTACTCTATCTATTTTATTATTAGCTTAAACACATTTCTAAACACTAAGTTCTCCGCAGATCGAACTACATCACAGTGCATCACATGCCTTAGTGATAACCCGGAATCCTTCAGAAGAATATTAGTAAAGTTATGGACAAATTCTGTTCTCAGCCTTTTTATGACAAGTCTACCTAGTACGATTTTCAGCAATAATTCGTAGCAACTATCTCCAAACTAGACTATTAACTAGCTTTATTTTATTATTTTCTAGTTTAACCATTGTGGTAAAGTTGCTCTAAGCAATTTACAATATTGTACAGTTAAAATGTAAAAGTAAAGCTTTAAGTTTACGCGGCGATCGCTTGTAGTGGGAGTGTGGAAAGCAAAATTTAAGTTTTTTTTATAGATTTAGAAAGAACTATTATAAAAATAATTAAACGTGAGAATAAGTGATTATGTAAAAGAAAAATTAGTTCTACTGTCATCTAGCGCTTATCGTATGTAATAAGACGAGGTTCTATTCAACTGTGTTCTAAGTTATAAAACCATGATGTTCGCTAGTTAGAGAGTAGAGTACTTACTGTGATACTGACTGTACTGAGTAGGTAGCATAGATTACTAGTATATCTGTTTCTTTGATCTGTATAATCTATGGATTAGGTATACAGATACAATACACTGCACTGTAGAATTTCATCGACCTGGGAATAACATGGACTGGTCTTACCTACAAAATAAGTGTGCACACTTACGAAACATTGGGCTAATAAAATGGCTGCCGTTTGGGTTGTACTCTCCAGAATCACAGATCTAGAATATAATCGATATCGACATTGTGCCGATGAGAGGTAAGTACATAATACATAATTGAAGATTTATAGATTTTTTTTCAGATTGAAATTTGTTGTTATTCTAGTTTCCTGGATGGTAGGATAGAAAGGTAGGTACTGGTACTGGGTTACTGGGTACTGGCAGAGTGACGAGGTACTGGTTCAGACTGACGAAGTGACGAGTATAATGAAAATATTCTTGAAGATCGGTAATCGATAATAATTTATTGACAAATAATGGCAAGCTATATTAAAAAAATATACATTCAGAAAGGTTACTTTTGACAATGCGCACAATATAGAGACTTACAACTAACGGTTTTTACATGACTGGACGTAAAATAACAGTACTTAAATTGTTGCGTTTCGTTCGGTGAGTGAGAGTGCCGGAGGCCATATCACCCATTCCTTCTCCCTCATCCCACTCCTCATTCTATCCCTTTTCCCAACCCCAAAGGGCGGCAACGCACTTGTGACTCCTGTGGTGTTGCTTGTGTCCATGGTCGGCGGTAACTGCTTAACATCAGGCGATCCAATTACTCGTTTGCCGCCTATTACCATAAAAAAATCGGATTTGGCTAAATTAGCTTTTTCGCAGGGCGACTGCCTGTGTGACTTCCGCAACTCGAAGGGATAGCGATATTCCAAGGTTTAGACTAGTACCCCCTCCCCCTCCCGTGGGATCTCCACCTTGTCGTGGTAGGAGGCTCAGTGGCTCAGTAACCGTGGCTTGGACACCCGCAGTGAAGCTAAGCTTGATCCCGGGAGTAGACGCTCCACGTGGGCTTGGGTGAGGCCTACGTAGGATGCGTTCAAGGGCGCGGGTGCAAAGGACAGTTCTGCCTGTCCCTCGAGTCGGGCGCGGTCGCGGGAGGAGAGGCGTGTCGGTGTTGCGTTGCCGCGCGCCCTATCTCCTGCGACCAAATGGGAGCGCACCATTTGATGCGTTGCGGTGGGGCCGAGGAAGAGGAGATGCGGTGTTGTCAGGTTGCTGTCCGTATCCTCTGCTGTTTTAGTGCCTGCGGACGGGGAACAGCCCCAGCGCTCGCTGGCTAAAAGGCAACGAGGCGGCGTAGTGTCCGCGCAGCCTCCCAAGTCATAACAGGATGCGGCCCGCCAATACCAACGGCGGGCCAATCCCGGGCGGGGTCACGGAAAAGTATGCTATCCGCGAATCGCGTGACCCCGCCACTACACGGGACCCATAGGGACACCGCGGTGGTTTTAGTGGGTATGCCCCGTTATAGGGGAGAGCCTCCACACACCTCCTCCGCCAGTCCCAAGCCCGGTCGATCACACTAAGGCCGGGTTGGCGTCGAGTTGAGATGGCTCATAAGGAGAGTTTCGACCGTATTCAACAAAAAAAAAAGGTTTAGACTAGTGTCAGTTTATTTAGAAGGTACTGACGCCCTATAACGACTTTCGAAGAACTTCATGACAGCCGGGACCGTAATTAACAACTGAATACGCACATTACTCCGAAAAGCCAGTGGTGCACGCCGTGGATTTGGACCCGATACCCTCTGTTTGGCAGTCTGTTGGTATCTCCAATCGGCTATCGCTGCCTTATCCTTAGTTTGAATTTCACAAAAATGTAAACATTTTTGTGAAATTTTTACATTTTTGTGAAACGCAGACGACAACACTCAATATTGTTGCCAGGAAGGTTAATGCTCGTGAAAACGAAAATATTTAAAGAGGCAAGTATCTGTTAATTTTTTTGAGCCTCCCCGTTAACATATTCAGCTTGTTACGGGGATCAATGCGGCATTTACATTTTAATCCCAAAATATACGTAAAAGTAGATTTATGAAGTCCCTATGAGAATATCCATGGTACATGGATCAATGGATCTTTTCACATTAGTAATAATATTAGTTGGACGGAAAGGAAACCAAATAATGAAGTATTAAATATGGTAAAAGAGCACATTTTAGAAACAACAATAGAAAATAAACGAGTAAAATGATAAGCCTCTTGATACGACATGATACGATCATAAAAAGCACCTTGAAAGTAAAAAATGGAAGATAGAAGAGGGGGGAATAGACCCAGGCATCTTATATAGATAGGAAAAAGTAAAAGTAACGCCGTATCAAAAGGACAAAGCGCTGGCTGAAGATAGGCCTTCATGCAACAGACCACAAAACAGGAGCTCAGCTCTTAAAATGAAAATAAATAATAGCATGATAAACCTAATGCTCGGCTGTTTGGAAAACACAGAAAACATTTGATGACGATAGAACGACGATGATGATAATTTGGGAAGATATTAAAATTCTGAGTGATCTGTGAATTCTGATCTTTATAAGACTTGTAAAGACCCACTGGTCTGAAACTTCAGGATACTTGAGAGTACTATTACTATTCAATAACGATTGTCATAGGCCTACATGTAAACATTTTTACAAAACAAACTGGGACCGACGCTTTTAAGTGCTCTTTAAGGCGTCGAGAGCATTTTGTACTCCACACTGGCCGGACTGGTTGGTATTAGGTTTGATGTTGAGTCTTCCGTCTCTTCACAAAGATATTGCTTCGTGTATTTTCCGTAGTCACCTCTTACGACACCCACGGAATGAAATGAGATAGTGAAATTTTGTATTCTCAATCTGTCATCACACGGACAATTTTTATGGTCAGGCAATTCTGAACCAGGCAATGACAAACATTTAATCAGGCGAACTGGTTGATTTGCCACGGACCCCGCGAATACACCGTATTGAAATGAATAATCGATACTCATATCATATAAAGTGTAAGATGCTATCCGAACAAAACATACTGTATATAACTCTTCTAGATGGCTATGTAAAAGTATCTTATGGTTTTCCTGAATAAAACAAGGCGTAACTAGAATTTTTGTACTTCACGTACAAGGCTCTTCATAACTGTTATGTGACATGCTATAGCACCTTCGAGTCTCGTGTTGTGAAAAGAAACCCTTAAAGTTAGCTTATCGCTGTAGCGAACGGTTTATGACACGTAACAGGCGTTAAACAACGGAGACTACGTACGGATTATATTTTACGATTTTTCTAAAATGCTCCGCTTTTTCTATTCCTCAATTTTTATAACTACAAACACGTACTTGGCCACAAAAATGATGACAATTTATTGTTAACAGAATAAGAGAACTAGTATTAAATTTATAGTTTTAGTGCCGGTATTATTAAAAATAATACATGACGTGTTTATTTACGATATATGCATTGTGAGCAGTGAGGCGCCGTCAAATCATGGGTTCGAAAGTATTATTATGCGAACCCAACCATCTGGCATATTTTCAGCATCCTCTTTGTTCATACGAACTTTCTTTAAACGAATGATAAGAAGATTTTTCAACTGAGATACATCTCTTAAACTCGCTATCTTCATCGAGAAACGTGTAGACAAGAACGGAAATAGTTAAAAGTATGTTTAAAATTAAATTTCTGACTTAGTTTATCCCTATTTGTGTCAACTCATTGTCGCCTATTCAGAACGAGCGGCCTATTTAAGGTACAATCCTAAAATTAAGTCATAAAGCTAAACGTTATAAATCCATCAGCATCATTTATCTCGTCGTTGAAAGGACAAGGATCAATAGAGAGAACACGATAACATATTTTGGCATAACTTTAGCAGATTTTCTACATTTTATTTTTATATCATTTAGCACACTAGGAATACATCCCTTGTACAATTATTTATTATTGCAACGAAAAACTTTAACAACCGTATTATGTGGATAACGCAAAGTGTCGAACGGCGTAATGGCCGCAAGCACTACGCCATCAATGCTTTGTATTTCCACATATTATAAACTATAAACTATACTATAATAAAACTGTAGAGGTGAAAAAGTCTGTACACTAAAGACATTTTGACGAAAATTAGCTAAAAAATCTAGGAAAATGCTAAAAAGCAATATTTTTTTGAATTTATGTCTGTCTATCTGGCTGCCTGTCTATCCGACATCTTTCCCTATATTGCTAAAGATCTCTTAAATGGCGAAATGGATTTCAATAAAACTTACACTCATGTAAATAGGATACTCAAACCTATAAAATAGTATATGTTACATCACAATCGGTTGAGTGGTTTTCGGTGGATCATATAGATGGCGCTAGTCATCGTGTAAACATCGACTCCGTATTTATTGTGAAATTAAAAATAGAAAGTGTTCGATTTAAAGTAAACAAACATATTTTTTAAAGAACTTAATATCTAATAGCGCTGTGAAAGTGTTGGTGAATTAAAATAATCAGTACATTAAAAGTTATAATATGTTAAGCAAATCCAAATACGGCTCCATGTTAACAAATAAACAGTGAATATAAACAGTATAGTTTGTGACTTATTGCTATAACAACATAAACTTACAACAAACATTGGTGCAATTATTGCTACAAAGTGTTTAAAAACGTTTACAAATTAATCAATACAAGTGAATCGTTAATTTTATTTGAACGTGCGAACTGTCATTATCGACCAATCATATTACTCGCCCACCACTTGTTCGTTTTACTAATTAGTAGCACAAACCAAACACCTATTTCGCTTAATTGATCAACTGCAAGCTTAGCCCAGTGGTCTAACGCTCGCCTTCTTATACCTGCTGTCGAGGGATCGAGTCTCAGTGGAACTCACTAAGGACTTTTTGTGATGTTTTCTGACTCGTGAATTGATTATTTGAATATTTGAAGCAAAAAACATTTACAAAATTCACATTTACAATTATACAAAAACAGAAAATAACATCATTCTATAAACATGGATTCCTCAAACATAACATTGAGGAATAAAAACAGAAACGTAAACTACACCAACATTTAACAGGATGAGAGCGGATTGTCACCGATTCTGAATAGAAACTTACCTGATCTCTCAACAGTAGACTATGACGAAATAATATCTCGGCAAAACGAGACAATAAAAACACTTAAATGTCGACTTGAATCCGCGGATAATGAAGTTCAGAATTTACTCTTAGAAAATGCAAATCTTCAACAAATTGTCAAAGAACAGCAAACAAGAATCAGGCAACTCACTACAATTTGTTCATCGAGTAAAAAAGTTGTGAAGAAAATTGTAAGTAAAGGTAGTGTCACTAGACGGAGAATAGATTTTACCGAACACCTGGAGTCCCCAATAGGAAAATCGTTTCCGATGGAGTCCACCCAGCAAAATGAAACAGAAATGAAACATACAAGCAACATTTTGAAAACATCTACAGAAACATGTACGACTTCTGATATGCAAAAACGTTTGCCTAATAGTCATTCAGCAAGTGAAAACCATATTAAGAAAAAACGAATATTGATCTTCGGTAGCCAGCAATGCTCAGGACTAGCAGCACACCTTCTTCGGTCGAGAAAGGATAGCAAATATGAATCCTACGACGTATTCGCGTATATTAACCCCTTGTATGCCGGAACGCAGATCTACGCGAGACACAATAGCTTTTTCATTGTGTCTGGCATTCCGGCATACAAGAGGTTAAACAATTTGCTAACACAAATGAGATATTAAAATGTTGTCAAAATTTGGAACTGAGTAATTTTGATAAAATTATTTTAGCCATAGGTGAAAATGACTCTTCACCATTGTGTGTACAAGTAGAGTTATCAGCGGTTCTAAAGAAGTTGTGCAATAATACGACATTAATCTTGAATGTATGTAATAATAAATATTTAAATGTGAAGCCGCTAAACAACATGATAAAATTAACTGTAAATAATTTTGTAAACTGTCATTCCTTAAATGTTTTCCATACCCGCTATAACAACATATATCATACTTGTAGAAAACTAAACTTATTCATTGATAGCTTGGATTATACTTGTAAATATTTGCCAATGTATAATAATAATAACAAAAGCTCAAAAAATAATACCTACAAGAAATACACCTCATTGAATACCGTTAATACCCAAACACAAAACAAAAATAATAAACTCAGACAGATGACAATCTTGGACTATTTTACGAAATTACCCATCTCAAGCAATAGTAAATTGATTAACATATCAAATGATTTTTTTCGTTCATACAAGTAATATCAATAAAACGTATGACGCAGTAACATTGCTCCATCAAAACATGGCAGGTCTATTAAGTAAAACGGATACGCTTGAAACATACCTTAATGAATTAAAAGAAAAAGGTAAAAAATATCCATTATATGTCTTACTGAAACATTTGTGCGGAAGGGGGAACAGTTAAATATAAAAATTAAGAACTACAAACTAGCGACTGCTTTCTGTCGAGCCGAGATAAGTCGTGGAGGCGTGTGTACTTTAATAGAAAACTCATTGGATTTTAAAGAAATAAAATTATGTCAAGATATGGCATTAGAAAGATCTTTTGAATGTTGCGGAATTGATATTCCTGCCTACAAGTGTATGATTATCTGTATTTACAGAATACCTGATGCCCCAATTTCTATATTTTTTGATAATTTAGATCTTCTTCTCCACAAACTTACGGTTACAAAAGATAGAAAAATTATTGTGTGTGGAGACTTTAACGTTAATACATAAAAAAAAATATCTCAAAGAAATTTATCAATCTAATGTATAATTATAACTTGAAGTTACATATCGATGAGGCTACACGTCAGCAGAGTTGTATAGATCATATAGCGAGTAACATAGAGGGTGCGAGTGGTTCGCTTCATAATTCTTTTATATCAGACCATAATACATGTCAGATGTTGTGCTTTCCCATTCCCAAACAATGGTTTAATAGTTTAATTATTTAAAAAAACAATGGTTTATCACCAAGAGAAATTATAGCATAGATCACGTAATGAAATTCAGAGAATAGTTACGATCACTATCTTGGGGCAGCATTGCTGTAGATGATGTTAACTTAGGATTTAATACCTTCCATGATATGTTTTGCTTACTCTATAACCTTTGTTTCCCAATTCAAAGATGTAGAATTAAAGTAGATACCTATGCGCCAAGATGGTTGACGCGTGGTATTAAAATATCTAGTAAATATAAAAGAAAACTTAGATATACATACTACAAAAATAAAACAGTGAGTAATAAAATAAACTATAACAAATATACAAAATTGCTCAAAGAATGTATAACTTGTTCAAAAAGAAATATAAATAACTATCTCATTAAAACATCTAAAAATGTTTGCAAAACAACATGGGATATTATCAAAAACAAGGAATACAATAACAGAACTAACACAAATATAGACTGGATAAATTCAAGTGGTCTTAAAATCACTAACCCATCTGACATAGCTCATCACTTTAACACTTTTTTTATTAATATATCAGAAAGAAACTTACATGACAAACCAAATTGTGCGTCATATAAGAGCACTATAAAGCATACAGTATCTAGTATATTTTTAGCTCCCTGTACTGTAAATGAAACCGAGCGCATTATTAAAACCCTAAATAACACAAAATCAGTAGGGTATGATGGTATCTGCACAAATATCATAAAAAACTGTGCAGACATTCTTGCGCCCATATTAACCGATCTCATAAACCTATCTTTCGAGCAGGGTACATTTCCAGAAAAATTAAAAACATCTGTAGTTAAGCCCCTATTTAAAAAAGATGATTGTCACGAAGTGACAAACTATAGGCCAATCACTTTGATACCAGTATTCTCCAAGATTTTTGAAAAAGCAATGTATTCGCGTCTATATAGCTTTCTGTGTAACTTTAATATTCTTCGGCAAGAGCAAAACGGTTTCCAGAAAGATAAATCTACTTCTCTTGCCGCCTTCTCTTTAATAAAATCAATCACTGAACATATTAACAGGAAAGCACCAGTAGTTGCTGTGTTTTTTGATATGTCCAGGGCATTTGACTGCGTGGATCATGATATCCTGCTGGAAAAATGCGAGATGTACGGAATTCGAGGTCAGACACTGAAATGGCTAGAAAGCTATTTAAAGAAACGCAAACAATGTGTGGAAGTATCTCGAATCAATGAAAGCTCAACTCTGACCGTATATCGATCACAATTTTTAATAAATAAGTACGGCGTTCCTCAAGGGAGCATACTAGGGCCACTCCTATTTTTAATATATGTTAATGATCTTCCAGCTACAACCCCATTTCAATCAATACTTTTTGCAGATGACATTTCAATAATAGTTCCTAAAAATGACAAAAAAATTAACTTCAACTCTTTATTAAATACTGCTGTAGAATCAATAAGACATGGCTTGAAGCAAACAATCTTTGTGCTAATATTACAAAAACAAAGTATATTCAATTCTCTAATTATAAAGTTACACATGAATCATTCAATATTGCATATAATGGCGTAAATCTAACCAAAGTAGCAGATACAAGGTTCTTGGGATTACATTTGGATCAGCACTGCAACTGGAAAACTCATGTTAATAATGTCTGCATAAAGCTGAATAAGTTTGTATATGCCCTCCGTAATTTACAACGTATTGCAGGTAAGCCCGCCGCCGTAATTGCATACTACGGCTACGTAGAATCAATTTTGCGTTACGGGATTTTACTGTGGGGAAATTCGGTAGATATAAATAGGGTATTCGTCTGTCAAAAAAAATTTATACGTGCGTTATGCTCTGTGAGCCCATTAGAATCATGCAGGCTCTTATTTAAGAATAATAATATACTTACGCTTGCGGGTATATATATTTTAGAAGTTTGCCTGCATGTAAAGAAGTACTCACATCAATTTGTTAGTGCGGGTAATAACTCAATTATCGGTAAAAGGGACCCAACAAGATTATTAATGCCAGCTTGCAATTCAACTTTATTTCAAAAAAATTGTTATGTGATGTGTATACGTGTATTCAATAGAGTGCCTAAATCTATACGTGAGTTGCCAACGGAGAAAATGAAAAGGGAATTTAAAAAATGGCTAATTCAACACACATTTTATTCATTGCAAGAATTTTTTGATTTTAAATAATATATTCTAATTTTATTTTCTTGACATTTGAATTCCTACCTTTTCATTTAATTCGGTCAATAATATTTATGAATTGATTATTAATTTATGTCGAATCTTATGTTTTTTTTTCTTAATGTATTCCAATATGTGATTATTATTATTAGATATGTGACGACTGTTAAAATAATTTATTGTCTATTTGCATACCAATGCTGGTGAAATGTGAGAACCAACTTATTTTTTTTAACACCAACCTTGTACCACGTTTCGTGCAAATAAAATATTTGATTTGATTTGTACAGCTTGACCTCTCCCTTGTACGTAGTCCCAAACAAAACAGGGATCATGCACAACTGGTTATATATGTGGTGCCATCTATGATCATTATGTGTGTAATTACAACATGATAGTTAAGTTTGTTAGCAAAAGTATAGTTAGTCCAAATTGGTACCTTCAAAGTGTGTTAGGGCTATTTACCAGGCAACTCTTAATTTCGTCAGTATGTTTTTATGTATTTTCGATAAATAAATTACTGGAACCGAGCATAATTATAGATATCCTTCCGACCGATAGACGTCACTATTTTCAAATAATTTTCTAGCAAAATATTTTTTTCTTGCAAAAAAGACAATAATTATGTGTCGGTTATCTTTCTGTTATTAAAAAAATAATAGAGTATAATATTCGGCACTTTCATAAACAAAAATTCTCTGTGTCAAAATTTATTACAATGTCCACTCCAATTTAAACGGTTAATCTAGTTTATTTCAAATTATTATGTAATAGTTATATAATCATTTCATTTCATTTTAAATGATAAAAACAATGACTATAGGTCCTTTTTTCAATAAATTGTCGATTAGTCCATATTATTTTCTATCTCGGTCGGTTTGTATATCGATACCTTTGGGTAGAAAGGTCGTATAAACCATTTTGGCCAAATTGAGTTTATATATACCATTTTTCTCAGAATTTTTTTCTCTATAGATCTGTAGATATGAAATGCAGAAATTCGCACAAAAATGGTTAATACAACCCAGAAATTTTCGGTCATGGCCTCTTAAAAAGGTAAATTTTCAGTGTAAAAGCCGAAGTTTTCTTTTTGTAGTTTTGTTATGATGTAATGACCATAATTTTTATTAACTCAGGGCGTAAATATAGTCGTTTATTGTAAATGCATTATACGCCCTAATGTATTAAATGCATTACCTAAGCATAGTTTAAATTTGACGTCGTAAATCCTTATTGCATATCGATACCTTTGGATAGAAAGGTCGTATAAACCAAAACCCGACTTTTCAGTAGAGCAGAAAAATGATTTTTTTTTACAAAGGAATTCATAACTTTTTGTTTTTTAAGTTATAAAAAGATTATCTATGAGAAAGGTTCTTACAATTTGCGAATGAAAAAGATTATATCATCAAAACCTATCTATCTTCTTTAGTTTTAAAGTAAGCTTGGATTTACGTCTAAGAAAAATCAATTATTGGTTAATACACCCCAGGAAAGTGTACTTTAAAAAAACTGTAAAGGTCGTATATCCACTTTTGGTAAGCTTATGGTCAAATTTGCTGTCATAAAAACGTACATATATATTATGTAATTCTTTTGTATTAAAAACTATTTATAATCATAGATCAATTGAATTCCGACTAATAAACAATCCTGTTACTCTCAGAATTGGTAGGAATTCAATTATTATTATTCTTATACCCATTAATGGTCGATTCAAATAAAATAAAACTACCTTAAATACGAAATCAACATTTATTAGGTATTCTAATACCTAATAAATGTACCCTCCTTCCATTAGGTTAAGTACATTTAAATAATTATGTACAAAAATTAAAATACTATCAAACATTTTATAAATTATTGAAATGCCTGATTACTTTAATTTAGAAGAAGTTTGATAACTTTTGTTTTTTTATTACTAAGTAGCTATTTTTATTTCACTTTTCTGTTAAAGTTTTTATAATTATTTCTTCAATTTTAAAATGTTAAACCTGTTAAGTATGTTGTACCATTATTGAAATAATAGTAAATGTTGATTAGAACATTTACTAGGTATTAAAATACCTAATAAATGTTGATTTCGTATTTCGGGTTGTTTCATTTTATTTGAATAGACCATTATTAGGTATTAGAATAATAATAATTGAATTCTTACTAATTCTGAGAGTAACAAGATTGTTTATTAGTCAGAATTCAATTGATCTATGATTATAAATGATTTTTAATACAAAAAACTGCTTATATGGGTTTTTACGACAGTAAATGTGACCATAAGCTTACCGAAAATGGATATACAGTTTGAATGGATATTCAGTTTTTTAAAACTACATTTTCATGGGGTGTATTAACCAAGAATTGATTTTATCTTAGACGTAAATCCTAGCTAACTGTAAAACTAAAGAAGATAGACAGTTTTTGATGGGTTAACCTTTTTCATTGGCAAATTTTAAGAACCTTACTCATAAATCATTTTTTTATAACTTCAAAAAGAAAAAAGTTTTGAGTTTTTAGGTAAAAAAAATATTGTATTTCTGCTCTCCTGAAAAGTCGGGTTTTGGTTTATACGACCTTTCAACCCAAAGGTATGGATATGTAAACATAGATGGCGTCGAGCAAATGACGTCATTTTTTTAATGGCGGTGTTAAGATTCTCCGAGGATTGATGAGGTTCTCGGTTAAGTTTCTTTCGTGATTTCGACGTTGTTGGATTGAGAGATCAATTGATATTTGTAATTATTAGATCAATTAAAGACCTGAGTAAGGACATAAGATAATATTTATCGTGACAACCGACATCCACGCGGGCGGAGCCGCGGGCGAAAGCTAGTTATAAATAATACTACAACAAATATAGAAAGATTTGGATAATCTACAATTCTGAAAAGTTGTCAATTATAAAACCGCTTACATTTTATTGATTACTTATTCATATTTTATTTATATTATATGTAGTTCATGTGTCGTTATCAAGTTGATTTATTGGAAGTGAATCGACTGGCAAATGACGCACAATCTTATATACTAACTAGAGGACGCCAGCAGCTACGCCTGCATTTTTTTTTTAATTTACCCGTTTTGGCCGATCCCGTGGGAATTTCGGGAAATTCCTTCTTAGTGCACCCTTACAGTCCCTAAGGAACATACATGCCAAATTTCAGCTTCCTGCGCCTAATAGTTTCGGCTGTAGCGTGTCTGTCAGTCAGTCAGTAACGCAAGGATTTTATATATTAAGATACATAAAGCTAAAGAGTTTGTTTGTTTCGTTGAACGCGCTAATCTCAGATAGATTAGATAGCCCATATATCGAGGAAGGCTATAGGCTATATAATATCACGCTATGAGCGCCGGGAGCGGAGCAGTAACCTTAAATAATGCGAATGTAACCGCGGGCATCCTCTAGTACAATATAATTAGATACGATCTGTGGCCAACAATGTCTGCAAAATTAATTGATCAAATTGATGTAATTATAACGTAAATAAATTATTAAAAACACGACTAACTGCGGCTTGGCCAGCAAGTGTAACTCAACATCATCATCATCATATCTGCCAAAATACTAGTAGTGCACTGCTGGACACAGGCCTTCCTCAAGGCTCTGCACAGGAACCGATCTTGACCGAACCGACAAAATTGTCAATCGCAAGTGTAACTACTCAGAAGAAATAAACTAAACGGATGTAAGCAAATAAGATTTATTGCCCAAGGGTCCACATAAACAAACCTCAATAAAATGTAGCTCATCATACGAGTACACTTCCGCATCCGCACCATGTCACTGACATAAGTTGTTGCTGTTGCATAATCAGGGACGAATATTTCCATAACAATCAATATTCGCCGAATAACAAATTGGGTGTAATACAAAACCGAAACATTGGCGTGGTACATTCAAAGCCAGGAGCTGGTGACTGACTTTTCAGTGGCAGTAATACCAAACTGTTTATATTATCTTGCTTTATCTATAAGGATTAATGACGCTTGGTACTTCAAATTATGTGAAAACCTACACAGTCTTATTAATAAAAATTGCTTATTCTTCTCTTACTCCAAATAGTTAATTCTAGATTAGTTATGGAATAGCTACGTGTTAGTAACGGTATTAATAAATACGGAGTAAGTTCGGAGTAACAATACCATTTTTACACCGAGATTAAGGTTTAAGTTATGGCAACCCACTGATATTAAAAGTAAAAAGAATGAACAAAATGACCTGCTCGAATAAAAACTTTTTATTAAATAGTTTTATTCAATAAAAAGTTTTTATATATTAAATTTTAATATTTAACTGCATCATTTCCATCATGGTTCTGACCACTTTCGCGGATTTCTTGCATTATTAGACATACATAATGTAAGTGGATGCTCCTGTTTCATATTTTTAAATGGACATCAAAATTAAAATTAAGTATTATGCTTAAGGATTATCTATACTTATAAATAAAATTGAAGTGTCTGTCTGTGATTTCAAAATAACTATGGATTTTCAAGTGCATAGAGTTAGTTACACGATTCTAAGTCCAAAACAACCCTTTTTAACATTTTGTCTGTCTGTCTGTCTGTCTGTCTGTCTTTCTGTTTGTCCGGGGTAATCTCTGGAACGGCTGAACCGATTCAAATGAGACTTTCACTACCAGGTAGAGGACAATTTGACCCGGTAGTTGGCGCTGTTATCGCGATAACAAGTCTTTACTTATTCAACTCATCTATATACATATATAAATAAAATTGAAGTGTCTGTCTGTGATTTCAAAATAACTATGGATTTTCAAGTGCATATACTTAGTTACACGATTCTAAGTCCAAAACAACCCTTTTTAACATTTTTGTCTGTCTGTCTGTCTGTTGGTCCGGGGTAATCTCTGGAATAGCTGAACCGATTCAAATGAGACTTTAACTGGAAGGTAGAGCACTTTATAGCGCTACATATAGGCTCCAATTTTACCCGGTAGGTTGCGCTGTTGTCATGACACTTATTTTTGTATAATTATATATAAAAGCAAAGAGTCATTCATCTTGAAATCTGGAAAGTCACCGGCTGTATAAAGATTAGATTTGGCAGAGAACTTTTTCAAACGAAACTTTTTTCCGCGTGCGAAGCCGCGGGTACCAGCTAGTGTACAATATATATATACAAGTGATATAGAATGTGTTACAGTTGCAGCACCTTACAAAATGTAAATTATGTGTATTATACAAAACCTGGCGATGCAAAAGAGTGACCGTGAGTTTTATTGCCCGTTCTTTCTCATGGTTCTACGCCCTTGCTTTGCAAACGTGGCAGTAAATGTAGAATCTTTAAGTAATTATTTTGAAATTTATTATATTGACGTTCATAAGCATCACATTGTGACCCAAATGAATAAAGGATTCTGACTTTGACAACACAACTATCCCAAGCGAACATAGACACAACACACATATCGGCACGCTTGCCAAACCTCGGCAAACCATCACAAACGCAAACATGCGGATAGGGTATTTGGCTAGGTTTGTATAGGTTTGCAAGTGCTTGTGGCAAACACTATCTATGTCGGTTTTTTGGCACAAATCACAATTTAAACTCATCTTCTTCAAGGTCTTGAAAAGGGTTATTGCGAGGTTTATACAATTTCACATGCCTTATATGAATGGTAATATTTCTCCAATTACTTCTATCATTCTTAAATCTTCAATGAAATAATCTCTAGGTATTAATTTTAATCTACAATAATAAAATTACAAAATCAGATACTAGTAAGTACTCTAACGAACACCAAACAAATGTGAAAATATATTTGGGTTATGTATGTCAATGAAAGTTGGAAATACAATATAAATCTACGAGCTTTTGCCCGCAGCTTCGCTCGCGTAAATTCGAAGTAACACAATTGTCTCATAATAGACGGATACTTTAATAATAATCATTGTCGTTTAAACAAACTATTTATACCGATAAGAAATATAACTGCAAGAAGTATTTACACATGGCTTACAAACTACATAGTAGGTACTCAACATGACTGTTATTCGTTGACAGTGACGTTTCAGTCTTTTTTTTATATTAATTTCTAATACTGTCAGAAGAATTAGAAATTAACAAAATACTCGACAATCCGAATTTTGCGGATATATGTTGTCGACTCGAAATCTTTATTTTTTATGTTTTAGTATTCAGGTAAAGTTTCGATCTAGTCTACCGTACCCCGTGACAAAATTATGCGTACTCCTTGCTTACTCCAGCGTTAAACCATGGGCCTCCCCGGACTAACTTTTACTCGCGGAGTAAATTATGAATAGTTAACTCCGTCCTTACTCCTTGTTTATTAATACCATAATTGCCTAATCTTTGCTTAAGTCTTGAAGTAAAGTTGTTCTGACGCTAATCTTAGTTTATTATAAGACGGACAGTGTATATAATGTTGTCAGAGCAAATGCCGCAACGGGTATTTTCTAAAGATTCCCTTAATTTTATTTAGTAACTAGAAGAGCCCGCGGTTACACCCGCGTTTTAAGACTACTGCTCCGCGCCTGTCACTCGTAGCCTGATGTTATGTAGCCTATAGCCTTTCTCGATGAATTAGCTATCTAACACTGAAAGAATTTTTCAAATCAGACCAGTAGTTCCTGAGATTAGCGCGTTCAAGCAAACAAACAAACAAACTCTTCAACTTAATATATTACTACTAGAGGAGGCCCGCAGTTCCACCCGCGTTATTCAAAACTACTGCACCGCTCCCGTCGCTTATAGCGCAATGTTATATAGCCCATAGCCTGCCTCGATAAATGGGCTATCAAACACTGAAAGAATTTTTCAAATCGGACCAGTAGTTCCTGAGATTAGCGCGTTCAACCAAACAAACAAACTCTTCAGCATTATATATTAGTAAGTTATCATGGCCGCTCGAATAGTCTTCCTCGGTATGCTAATGCTAACTTGTGTAACGGACTGTGCTTAGAAGCAAACATACTAGCGTTTTTGCTCGCAGTAGATAATCCGTTTCAGATACATTTGGTATAAACTGAATTGATTTTTCACCATAACCAAAACAGTCAGATTTGATAGTTTCGCATCGCTTTGAACTCGTAGCTGACATAAGACCCAGTTGATTGGAGCTGGCAGAATTTTCGAAAACATAAGATACTCAAATTATCGTTAGCCACAAGCATCAACAAAATAGTCGCAACACAGGTTCATATTTAGGCTTATAGGGTGGTTGGTCATTCATTCGAGAAGTTAACTTTGGTAATGTTCTTCGAATTAATTATTGTGAGATGGAGTTTTGAAGGGCCACGTGGACAAGATCGCGAAAATTACGTGTTTGATGATCCATTCTTATAAAAATTGTTTGGAAAACAACTCCGCCTCCGTAACCTTTTTTTAACGAGGAATCTTGGAAGCTTAATGAATAATTCTGTTTCTAACGTTTGTTCGTTATTTTGTTTTTGATCAACAAATAACAGATTCTTCAAATAGCATTTTTCATACATACACCATTTTTAATTAGCGCGTACTGTAATTATTTGGCTGTTATACTCTGTTAAAATTAAGTGACTTTCAGGAATCAATCATTTTATCGGCATCTCAATTGAAAGACTTCGCAGTAATTCAATTTTAACAAGTAGGATATTTCACACTTGACAACACGCTTTGATACTTAACCTACACGATTTATTGGAATTCATTACTTTGTTCACGCTTAGAAAATTACTTCGGAAAATTTTGTTTTACTACATAATAAATGTATTCTTTTCGATAACATACCTTTGCTTGGTGCCGTAGTGATAGTTGACCAATAAATAGCTTGCCAATATTCAGAATAATATACAAACCATCATTTTAAATTAATAAAAAGTACCTAAGTCCATCTGCCATTACCACAAGCACCCATTGAGACAAATAACCACATTTATGTTTCAAATTGAGACAAATAACCACATTAATTATGTTTCAAAAACGCTTGAAAATTGTGAGATTAATTAAAACATTGTCAAATCCCGAGCAACGTACTCAAAGATCGCAAAGAATGTTACTCAGGTAGTCATTGGTGCGTCTCCATTGTCGCAATGTCGCGCGCTAATTCCACCCTGAATGTTAGGCATTCTGACACCCGTCGCGTCGTGACATCGTAACAAACACTGCTGTCTAATTAACCTCTGTCTCAGTGAACAAACTAAATATGTATTGCTTTACACAAACAACGATGATATATCAATATTTATAACAGATTTAGCTTGTATTAATGTGTTTTTTAAATAAATATTTTTGCCTAATCGAGTCCAAAACATGCAGGTTATTATGTTTTAGTGTTGTGAAAATCTATAATAATACAATGTTTTACAGCCCCTTCAGAATTCCGTCACTACGTCAAGCATATCTACCACTATACTATAGACCGTAAACTGAAACAGTACAGCAGGATGCAATGCTGATATCAAAACATTTCCCATCGCATATTTCATGTTTATATCACTTCTTCAGCTCTGGTACGAAGTAATTTATGTCGATAAATACCTCGCGCCGCCATATATCGTTTTTATGAAGACCTACAACATCGCGAGGACGTTCGACAATTGACAAGTGCTGATAATTTATCACACGCACTCGTTTACAACGAACGCTAATTATGGGACGCTGTTATTGAATATCAGCACGCTTACTGGACAACAACTTATGTCGCTGAGTAGTTTATTAGAAGAACATCTTTACGTTTTCTAATTAACTACTTTGATATACTACAATGTATTGATTTATCGAACCTACCTCATTTGATTTGTGTATCTAGTAATAAAATTATTGTAGTTAAATATCGAATATTTCTTTCGAGGAATTAATATTCTTAAAATTAAATGTAGGTCACTGCCTCTTCTCAGCTTATACTAAAATCGCATTCAAATTGAATCCAACTGCAGTCGCAATGTAACATGCATGTAAACAACTTGGTGTAGCACATTCTGCACTCTTGCATACGGTATCAATGCAATCTATATCTTCTATCGGCAGCCGCGCCAGCCGCTCCGTGACTTCTCTTTTGCTCGTGTCGGCAACACGCATTTTATCCTTCGTGCTTTCGATTTGAAAGTAGTATATTCCCGAAAACTTGCCTACGTTATAGTGAAAATATGATATCCAATCTTTAAGTTACAAAAAAGAGTTTATCTACAGGATCAATATGTAGTAAGTTAATACTATAGATTTGCACAATTTTCGCAAATCAAATCGAATCAAATAAAATTTCTTTATTGTTCAAACTTTAGTACAATGATTATACACATTACATCAGTAGACTTAGGCACTAAGAAAAACAATATAATTACTATGTATTACTGGGCCTCACACTAGGATTCCGTGTCGTGGGGTCCAGTTCCTTCCAGAAGTGCAATGTAATAACAAAAATAAATGTATATATTTGTATTTTTGTGTATAATATACTACATACTGACAATTATTGTTTATTTAACAAAAATGATTATATATTATATTTGTAAGCAAAATATACTAAAGGAAAAAAAAGATCTACTAATCTAATGTATAGGTACCTATTTCTTAACAGATTTAAAAAATATTATTATTGAGTGTATATTGGAACCTTTGTGCCTTAACAAAGTTGAGGGCAAGTGTGTTTAATGATAGAATGCAATCACCGCAGCGACGAGCTTAATTCATCAGCCAATTTGAAAGCTCTTCCACAACCTGAACCAAACTACCGAGCACATCGAAAAGACGGAGCGAAGTTTACGGATCACTTGCACCGTAAAGCGTGCTCTACGAATATCTAACATTAAAATATGTGGGGTCAGTCGACCGAACCGAACCGACCGGTCAGTCAAAGCCTTATTGCGCGTTCACGCGCAGTAAGACTTTGAGAAGATCGCATTACCCACAAAACCGCGTTCAAACCGAACTTAACTAATCGATGTTTATTGATCGAGTGCTAACAAGCCGCACAAAGCGAAATGGACAATTTATTAGTATGAAAATACAATTTTGAACGCAATTTGCCGAGGGCAATGTTTTTGGTACTTTTAGGCTTGCAATTTGTCTTTTATTCTCGTTGACCTCACTGAGTAAGTGTAATATTATGTAAGTAGGTAAAAGCGCTTTCAAAAAGTGCAATAAAAATAAACACCAGCCATTCCTTTCCGATGGATGCCATAAGAGTAATCACTGGCCAGTGCCGTTGCATCAGTAATTTAATTATACCAGTTCATTAAACACCCATCCCCATAGTCCTACACGTGCTGCGGATAGTGGATAGTTGTACTTAATAGTGCGGTTATGGATGCCCGCATGTGTCCCATCCCATTTTAGATTAAAACTCGCTATGGGCTCAGCTGGTTGGACCCATGTCTCCGCGTAAGCCTCCCAAAGTGTCGGATATTGTTCAAACAGCAAATGTTAGAATAATACCCGTGAAACAGAGAAACATAACATATTAATACATTAATATGGGGTCAAATGCAGAACGAGATCTTTACGCTACGAGCCTACTTAATCTGTATGTTTAGTACCACTGCTGAGAAAATAATAAAAAGAGAAAATCACAAAAAATATTTTTATTATTATTCAGTACTTTGTTTCAATATTCATCTCATTTTATTTATTAGCCTCTTGTGATCGAATTAGCATCCAACTGTGTATACGTTTCGGTATTGGCCAATTTTTCTTCAAAGAATCTTAAATTATACCTAATGCCGCACAAAATCTGTGTTATGGTTAAAAACCACTAATCGCCTTTAAAAGTTAAGAAATTTATGCTGTTAGTACGCAATCACATGCGTCTACGAAACTACGAAATATCTGTCAGTTGCGTGAAAACGTTTTGTATATGCTATGTCTCACTCCATTACACAGCAAGATTAATAAGTTGCATCCTTGTCACTACTGTTCCGCAGATAACTGCGAAATTGTCGTTACGCCAGACGCAGTCGTTTTGACAGAACATGCGTCAAGTTTTCTTGTTGTTTTGACAGTTTCGCACATGTTTCGTCGCCGCAATAGTTCCGCAAAAGTTTCACAGCCGCATGCAAACGCGTAAGTGTACTAACAGTGCACACAGTACTAATTTTGTTATTAACATCGTTAATCCATTGACGCGTTCCCATGCGGCTGCGAAACTTTTGCGGTGACCAAACATGTGTTGAACTGTCATTGTAGTTTTGGTGGCCTGTGGGTGTGGACATATTCTTTACACAATTTTACTATACTCGATTTAAATCTTTAATTATTTTTCTGTATATATTTTTTTGTATGTTCTGTATATATTTTCTTGTATTTTAAGACTTAGTTACGTTTCAATCTGATATATATAATTATATATAAAGCTATACTCGATCTATCCATTTTTTTTGAGATTTTAGATTCGTTCTTAGCATAAGCTCCATACAAAGTAAGATGCTATCCGAACAAAACATAGTGTATATGATGGATTAGATGGCTATGTAAAAAAGTGTCTTATGGTTTTCCTTAATAAACGGAGGCATAACTTGAATTTCTGTTCCTCACGTACATACAAGGCTCTTCATAGCTCTCACGTGACATGCTATGACACTTTCGGGACTCGTGTTGTGAAAAGAAACCCTTAAAGTTCGCTTATCGCAGTAGCGAACGGCTTATGACACGTAACAGATTTTGAACAACGGACACTGCGTACCTATAATATTTTTTGCGATTTTTCTAAAATGTTCCGCTTATTGTACTCCTCAATTTATAACTACAAACACGTACTTGGGCACAAAAAGGATGACAATTTAGTGTTAACAGAATAAGATAACTAGTATTAAATTTATAGTTTCAGTGGCGGTAATATTAAAAATTATTATTCTTGACGTGTTTACTTACGCTATGTGCACTGTGTGCAGTGAGGGGCTGTAAAATAATAGGTTTGAAAGTATTATAATTCAAACACAACCACCTGAAGTATTTTCAGCATACTCTTTGTTTATACGAACTTTCTTCAAACAAATGGTACGAAGATTTACCAACCGAAATAAATCTCTTAAACTCACTATCTTTAGCGAGAGACTTGTGGACAAGAGCAGAAATGGTTAAAAGTATATTTAAGATTAAATTTGTGACTTAGTTTATCCCTATTCGTGTTAACTCAGTGTCGCCTATTCAGAACGAGCGGTCTATTCAAAGTATGATCCCAAAATTAAGTCTTAGAGCTAAACATAATAAACCCATCAGAATATTTTATCTTGTCGTTGAAAGGACTTATTTTCCTACCAATATCTCCATCCAAAGGTTACCTGGTAGATATCGCTTTGAGCGATAAGGCCGCCCTTTGTACTTTACCTATTACATAATATTTCTATAATGTTGATACTGGTGTACAATAAAGTTTAAATAAATTAATAAATAAAGGACAAAGATCAATAGAGATAACACGATAACACATTTTATCATAACTTTGTAGATTTTCTTAATTTTTTTAAATATCATTTGGAACACTAGGAATACATCCCTTGTACAATTATTGCAACGAACATCTTTAACAACCATATGTGGATAACGCAAATATTACTTACACTTCATCATCCCTGCAGAACAAATATACAAAGATGTGGATACTCTAAAATTCAGAAAAGCAGTCAATCATAATAAATATAATAATCATATAAGCTGCTAACATTTTATTGATTACTTATAGTATACATATATAGTTCATTTGTCGTTATCAAGTTGATTTATTGCTAGAGAATTGACTGACAAATGACGCGCTGCAATATAATTACATATGATCTGCGTCCAAAATCTGAGTAATTAACTGATATAATGATAACGTAAATTCATTATTAGAAACACAAATAACGCAGCTGTTTGGTCAGCAAGTGTATTTTGGGTGATGATCATCATCATCAGAATAGACGTCCAGTGCTGGTCATAGAAAAGGCTCTCCATATGGACAGATCTCGTGCCACCCGCATCTTTCTACTGCTCGCTACAACAAAATCATCCATCGCAAGTGTAACTACTCAGAAAAAATAAATCTAAAGGGACGTAAACAAATAAGATTTATTCCCCCGGGGTCCAAATAAACAAACCTCAATAAAATGTAGCTCATCATACAAGTACACATCCGCATCCGTACCAAGTCACTTACATAAATTGTTGCTGGTGCATAATGTGGGAAGAATATTACCATAACAATCAATATCCACTGAATAACAAATTGGATGCAATACAAAACCAAAATGTTGACGTACATTAAAAGCCAATTTTCAGTAATAGATTAATGTCAATAATTTTGCAATGTCAGTAGTATTAAACTAGTATTTTTCCCTTTTTCGATGAATAATTAATAAGCATATATATAACTATAATCTTGTTATTAGGACTTTCGACTATATGTCCCACAGTATAAGTAACAAGGTTAACAAGATAAACGAGGGATAATAAAATTATTTAACATAACATTTACTCAATCGTGAACAAATCAGTAATTTAACTTCAACTAAAGGTTTTTTAAAAGTCCATATCAATATTAAAAGAGTAAATAGAAATGTCATAATATCAAAGTTCTTTGCTTTGTAGAGTTGCTGCAAACCGAGACATTCTTTTTTATTTGTGATAGCGAGACTACCTTTAAGAAGATTCATTTACAATGGACCTCAGGCCAACAGTTCTTTTTTTTAATTTTAGACGCACTTTTCTATTGACAGTATACTAGGTTAGGTTTAGACTTAGTTCTTTATATCTAATTGTATGTATTACTAGCGTCTGCCCGCAGCTTTGCCAAAAAAATATGTTAACAAAGCCAACAAGTACGAATACCGAAAGCTGCAGCACTTGAAATTGAAACTATGAGAGTGGCGAAGCATCCTGTTATTAACCACTACACTATATGAAAATAAAATAGAAATATATTTTTTTATCACTTTGGATCAATTTGGTACAATCGATTACTACTGTAGTGGTTGTAAACGATTGCGTCTATTCCGATTGTTTTTCTTCTTAATAGCAACAAGTATTCGGTGGATAAATTGACTAGGGACTAACGTCTATGACCTTGTAGATTATTCATGAATCAGTAGAATGAAAACATACCAAGAAAACGCTCAAGTTAATAAGAAGTAAAGTCCAGCCACAAATTATAAGCTAGATTTACTTATTCAGATAATTTCGTTTCATTACATGCTTACTTTTGGCACACATACTTTGGCGCTATACAAAATGAAAATCTGTTGGTAAGTAGTGTCACTAGTGTCGTTTTTAGCCGTTTTTATTGTTGGTAGCTATTTTATTTATTTGAATAAAAGCATTATTAATATGAACTAATAAATGTCTACTGGGTACAGAGTAGTTTGAACCATAGATCGAATTACTTAATTGAATTTACAAAAAAAAAACATTTTCAACAAATCCACCTAAATATTTTTGTACATACATTAAATTTTTGTTTGCCCTGTGCTGACAATATTAGAAATTACTTACGTAGAAGGATGAATAAATAATGTTTAATACAAAAATGTACCTAATACACGTTCTTCTACATGCCTGTCACAATGTTTCTAAATTATTACCATTTCGATAGACAACTATTGAGTTGCGTATAGAGTACGTTTTCAACACTTCGTTTTCAATAATAAATTTCAATATTGTAACCTTTTGTGTAGTCCACTGTTGGACATAGGCTTTTCCTAAATCAATATTCATACGTCGTATGGTAATTCACCATACGTCTAAATATTGTCCAGCAAGTATAGACAAAGAGTGAATTAATACATGCATAATACATAGATAGACTCACGCATGTTTCCTGGAGGGGTAGGCAGAGACTACGGAACGCCATTTGCAACGATCCTCTCTTGCTTCATTCAATCCCATCAAGTTTCTCATGTATGCTCTTCTGTTAAGGGTACTTCTGACCTGTCTTTTCTTTAGGATGTCTCCAATCTGGTCAGAAAACGTCCGCCTAGGTCTTCCCCTTTGTCCTGTCCCATTCACACTTGCCTTTTATATCATCATTGTCAATCTATCGTCATCCATCCTCTCCATGTGCCCAAACCATCTTAACATGCCTTTCTCAATGCTTGGCACTACATCTTATTTTACCCAACAACACTCTCTTATCACACAATTCTTTACTCTGTCAGTCAAAGATACACCACACATACTTCTCAGTGCCCTCATTTCTACAACATTTATTCTACTTTCAAATCTCTTCTGCCATATCCAACTTTCACTACCGTACATAAGGGTAAATAGTAATATGCACAGCCAAACGTGTCTTTTTGGACACGTTTTGTCTGTTCATAAACGCCTTCAGTGCTCTATTCACTCTATTACCTGCATTAACTCTTCTTTCAATAACTTCTTCATTCTGACCATGTCTTGTAAGTAAACAAACTCATTCACTTGCTTCAGTCGTTGTCAATCGATCAAAATATTACAAGCCGTAACGCATTCCTCCTTTTCAAAAACCATAACTTTCGTTTCACAAAAAAAAACACCCATACAAAATAAAACCTTTATCTATACATATAATAAAATGGTAGGAAAGTGAAAACTGTACATCGATAATTTTTTTAAAAGAATACTTGGGGTGTGATCTACGATCGATACCAAAGCCAAAAATAATATAGTTTTTAGAATTTTTGTCTCTGTCTGTTTGTCTGTATATCCGGGATAAACTCAAAAAGTACTGCATGGATTTCCTTGAAATTTGGCACAAATATTATCAAAAAGTCAAGTCAACATATAGGCTACATATTATCACGCTATAACCTACGGGGAACGAGCAGTGAACCTTTATTTCTTCAACGGATTCTGTAACAACAAATATTGTTATTATGTTAACCGTGCTATAAGCTAGCTTCACAATATAAAAATCACGCAATATAAGTAACTTAGGCCGATAAACATAATTAAATGAATATACGTAGTATCAAGATAATTTTAAAGCAGCGCCATCAATGAGATATCAAAAACATCAAGTCAAATTCATGTGTAGCCTTTTTTGGATATAAATAATTTAAATTTGATCATGATGGCGAGGTTAATAGTGGTTTTTAAAAGTCAAAGATGGAGTTGCGCATTTTCTTTTTAAAAATTGTATCTTTAATTGTGTTCTAAAACAGTATGCATGGTATTTCATGCTATTTCAAAATATTTACGTAATTTCGAAAGGAATCGCTACCTTAGCAATACTATAACTAAGACTTAACATTTAAAGTAAAAGAAACTTTCCAAAAAAATGCCATCTACACTAATAATATTATAGAGGAAAAATTTGTATTTTTGTTTGTTTGTTTGTAATGGATAAACTCAAAAACTCCTGGACAAATTTAAAAAATTCTTTCACCGTTAGAAAGCTACATTATCTGCGAGTAACATAGGCTATATTTTGTTTTACAAAACATAGGAGTCCGTAAGATATTTGGGTTTTCCGGACCTAAGGTGTAAAAAACCATCCAAAAAAGTTCCTTATTTGGCGTACGCCGCCTAAACTGTAAAAGATAGAACCATAAAATGTTCTAATTAATTAAAGACCTTAAAAAAATCTACAAAAAAGGCAACGACACACTATACCTATCTATTTCGAGTTAAGCACAACAACTATTATTTATAAAAAAATCTTGAATTTTTTAGGACTTCATTTAAACTCATTTATTTTACACATGTCATCACATCTTATCAATATAAACTATTTTGTCACAAAGTACAGTTTATGTAGATAATATTTAGTCTTTAATTCATTAAAATTGGACGTTTGGTTTGAAAGTTATGTCGAAATCAATCTATACACATAAATAAAATTGGAGTACCTGTTTGTAATATTAAAATAACCGCTTTTTACTAAATGCATAATATTTGGATGTATACACGGTACATATACCGAAATGACCTATTTTACAATTTTTGTCTGTTTGTCTGTCTGTTTATTCTCGCTAATCTCTAGAACGGCTGGACCGATTTTGACGGGACTTTCACTGGCGGATAGCTGATGTACCAAGGAGTAACTAAGGCTATAAATTAACCGGGTACGCGAAGTAGTTCCCTCAGGACGCGGGTGAAATCGCGGGAAACACCTAGTATTATATATGTTTATAGATAGTTTTTTTTCAGGTTACCGAAATATGGGTTTTATAATTTTATCAAATAAATACTGATCTTATATGAAAATGTTGTTGATTTTTTACTGCTTGGTAAAATAATAATAAACGAATCATAATACAAGTAAATAATGTACAAATCAGTAAATATATTATGCTATATTTCGATTATTTATCTTTGATACGTCACGTCACAATTTGATTTATGTTATGAAGATATAAAAAATGTACTCTGTGGATATGACTAAACCACGTCAGTACTTAAAGGTTAACGTGAAAACATTTTCCTGAAATAAATAAATATTACTTAAATAAACTTCAATCAGACTACTGCTTAGCTATCATTATCTGTGTGTAAATTCTCGGTGTGTAAATTATTTTATATTATCTTTCAAACTTAAAATACTCAAAATGCCTAGAAAACGGTCTAATCTATCCCAATCCTCAAACGATTCTCGAAGGAAAAGGTTAGCTCGATCTCTTGAAACCGCATAATGCGGAAACTCAACGTGGAGAAAGTAGTACGTCGCGCCAGTCCCTATTAGATACTATGCGCACTGAAAATGCATCGTTGCGGTCTCTGGAAAGTATAGAAGCATACGAAATGCGGCTATTAAATAATCGGAAGCGCCATGCTGAGTCTCGCGCGTCAGAGACATACACGAACGAGAGACAAAACTGAGTTTGCAGCGCAGCCGCACTGATACCGCGATTTTGTGAGAGTGTCGAAGCGCGAGAAGCTCGACTGGAATGCGAATGGGAGCGCCACGCTGAATCTCGCGCGGCAGAGATATTGGCATCTTAGAAGAAGTGTGTGCCCACTGCCAAGCCCGCAAATGGAAAGGGGAGCCCAATGGGATGTGTGGTGCATCTGGTAAGGTACGCTTGGAGTCTATGCAAGACCCACCAGATCTGTTAAGAGTCATATTAAATAGCGAGCATCCGAAGTCCAAACATTTTTTGAAAAACATCCGAGCTTATAACAGCGCCTTCCAGATGCCATCGTTTGGTGCAAATCAAATCGTTTAAGCAGGGTTCATTCAAGATCCAGGTGCAAGTTTACCATCAAATCGGTTCGCTGCTACCTACAGACAATCCAAAATGTATTTTGTAAGCGATTTTGAAGAACCAGCAAACCTGCGAAGTAGACACATCCCCAATTTGATCCCTGGTCTGGTCAGAGGATTGCAAAGTTAATCCGCACATTGGCAACTTCAAAGCCGCCCTGGCGTCGGTGCCTGAGAACTAGCGCAACCGCTTTAAGTTTGTCATCAGCGCAGATAGAAGGCCGATTGTAGCCCATCCGGGGCGATATAATGCGCCAACGACGAATGAGGTAGCCGTTCTCTTAGTTTTTATCCTTCTGTATTCCTATATGTGGAGGATATACAATATGTGAAGTGTCCCCTCTAGATATAGTTGTAACCCATTATTTCAAAGGCTTAAAGATTTTATCATTACCTTGCCTGTATATACATATATATTTGAAATATGTATCTTTGTGGAAGAGAACTAAGTACAACTTATTTAAAAAATTTGGAGACTATGAAAACAGTCGTTCTAGACTAAACAGCCGAGGAGCAACTAAACAAACTTGAGCGTCTCCAAAATTTCTGTATAAGATTTATATATGGGCTACGCAAATATGATCTTGTCTCAATATTCCGCAATAAGCTCAAGTGGCTACCGATTCGACTTCGCAGAAATACTCATATTCTCACTTTATTGTATAATATCTTGTTGAATCCTAGTACCCCCTTATATCTCAAAGAACGTTTTAAGTTCCTTAATGACACACATATAAGGCTCTTGAGGTCGTCCGAGGATTTGACGCTGGAAATGCCAATGCATTCCACAAGTTTTTTTGATAAGCCTTTTACTGTCCAAGCTGTACGCCTGTGGAATGGACTTCCTTTAGAAATTCGAAGCGCAAAATCCCTTAAAATATTTAAAGCTATGTTAAAAACTCACTGCCTTTCATCCATTTCATAACATAGAATGTGGTTATACCTAGTATGTTTTTTATATCTGTATATATAAAATCCTTGCGTTACTGACTGACTGACAGACAAGCTACAGCCGAAACTACTCGGTGCAAGAAGCTGAAATTTAGCATGTATGTTCCTTGGGGACCGTAGGGGTGCACTAAGACGGGATTTCCCGAAAATCCCACGGGATTGGGCAAAACGGGAAATTCGAAAATATGTGTGTGCGAAGCCTCTGGCATCGACTAGTAAAATATATGTGTAAGTATATTGAATTTTGTATATATGTAGGTATATTGAATATAGTAGTAGGTATGTATGAATTTAAATGTATGTATGTGTAGGTCCCTTATTTATAAGTTTAGGTATTATATTGTTTATTCTGGATGTTTTTAATTGTACCACACAGAACTGTAATACTTAGATCGTTCCTGTCTACAATAGGTTGCCTGGAAGAGATTGTTCTTAGTGATAAGGCCGCCTTTTGTACAATTTGTAAATTTTGTAATAACAATGTCATACAATGTTTTATGGTGTACAATAAAGAATTTAAGAAAGAAATTCTGTCTATCTATCTAAATATAAATTAATTTTACCACAAATTTAATTGGAACTATATTATGATAGAAACTAGCTTTTGCCCGCGGCTTCGCTCAATTAAATTCGGGGTAACACAAAACTCCTTCATCGTTCTATAGTCATTTTCGTTTTAATTCTGTTCATAGGGACTAATAAGAAATATTACCGCACGAAGTAAGTATTTAAAACATTTCTGTAAACAGTATTTTTAGAGTTCCGTAGTCAAAAATGGCTAAACATGGAATCCTTATAGACGCGCTTTGTCTGTCAGTCTATCCGTATGTCACAGCCACTTTATGCCGAAACAATTCAGTTTACACATTTGAAAATTGGTAGGTGTATTCTGAGCACCGCTTTACGACGTTATAGAAAATAAAATATATTGAATATTAAGGGGGCTTTTCATACATGGAACTGATGTGGATAATGGGTTGTTAAAAATAACTTTGAGGTTCCTTAAACCATTGTTTGTCAAAGTCAATCGTTTGAAAGATATACGGTTCCAAAGTGATAAAATAGGTGTGTGTGTCCCTTTAACTTTTAAAGTAAGAGAGTGACAAATCTAAAAAAATATATGCTGTAGATTGTTATTAAAGCTTCCAACGAAAATTGGTTTGAACGATATGTCAACAGTTTTTGAAAGAAAGCACATCTTATAAACCGCAAATATAGCTTTGTCGTTTATACAAATACGATTAATAGTTAGTCGAAGATATTGGCTATGGTAAGTGGATACCTCCACTATGGAACCATTCATGAGCAAGTCTGACTCGCAATAGCGAATAGCTTTTATAATGTTTCGTCCTAGGTGTTACTTGTAGCCGTTTGCTATTACAAAGCTTTGGTGATTAAGATTCCGCATTAACAGGACTGGAAAACCAACTTTCAGTCTCAAGTTGCGTGAAGGTACTCCTGATAATTGCAAGGAATTCAGAAATTCTATAGGGCACGAAGTAACTTGGTCAGTATTCATGACATTATCTACCGAAAGGTGCTCAACAACATCAATTTGCATACAGTCAAATGTCAAAGTCATGGTCCGATATATCTCAATACACACTTTCGCATTTATGAGTAGAGAATATTGGTTCAGCCGGCTTAGCGTGAAATCGGTACATACATACATAAACATTTTCGCATTTATATCTATTATTAGTAAGGATTAACCAAGGCTGTTACAATAATTATTAGTTTATATAAGTAAGCGAACGAAGTACCTAATGACAATGCACCATAATATTATGACAATGTAGAATGTGACAGTACTGACAGATATTATACGATAGGACATGCGCAGCACTCAATTATTACAGCGCATGCGTTCTTACCCTCAATAGGTAGTAGGTTTGTCCCTACAAAATTCGACCCTCTCTAAAATTCCTCCCAGATTATTCTTTGCAACTTTTTGTATCCTATGTGTTGTTCCTGGTTCTGAGCTACCCACTCACTAATTTTCAGCCAAATCGGTTCAGCCGTTCTTGAGTTATAAATAGTGTAACTAACACGACTTTCTTTTATATATATAAATATGTAAATTGTATGTGTATCAGAATTTTTAATCACCTTCGTCGGAACCTCATTAATCTGCAATTGACATTATTTAAAAAACAATTATTCAATATATTATTAGATAAAAATTATTACACGATGAAAAATTTCTTAGAAAGTAAAATTAACGAAACTGTATAAGTGGATTTAGAAATGTTATATTAATAAGTATATTATAATTGGTTATAACATTATATAATAATACATTTGCACGCCACTCTTGGCAGAATATGTTGTATTCCAATCTATTGTAACATCCATTGTACCATATTCTTGCAAATAAATATTTTGAATTTGAATTCCTTATACATTATTTTCTCCATTTGCTTCAGTCACAACTTATGACTTAATTCAGCAGAATCACCATAAAGTAATTTATTCAAAGCAGGCTGAAAATCAGCACTTTTTGAAGGTCAATTTTATAAAGAAGTCAGTCTCCCTCTGTACTGCACTTTCTGTAGATATGAAATGTAAATAAGGGTGCTTGTACACGGCGCATGTAGCTTGAGCATGTTGAGGCACTTGCGCGGGTTACATGCACCGTAAACATATCGTTTAAAACAATGTGCGGGTCCAGCGACTCGAGCATGTACCAAAGCGAGCCACCCGCGCAAGTAATTCGCGTGCTCTGCGACGCGCGCGGGTCACTCGCGCATGTTGTCTGTTAAAATTACATTTTTAACATATGATTTTAAAACAATTTTCATTCGTCGAGACATTTGACGCGATTCAAGTCATAAAGCTACCGCGCGAATAGCATGCACATGTAGCTCTTGACCACGAACAAATAACTTGTACATATGTACAGCTTGCGCAAGTAGCCCGCGTCTTTACTTGCTCCAGTTATTTGCACCATATACAAGTACAAGCGAGTAACTTGATCAAGTAGCTTGCGCATATTACCCACGCGTGTAACCCGCACCTTTACTTGCTCCAGCTACATGCACCGTGTAGAAGCACCCAAAGAAATGGGTAAATTAATGTTATTTTAAAAGGTATAATCGTAGGTATTTTTGGTGCTGTATAGCGTTCACGCAGACGAGGTCGTGGGCAGCAGCTAGTAAGGTTAAATATTATTCAAATTGCAAATTTCTTGAATTTTTTTAAATGTCAATGTACCAATGACATCGCGACTTTTTAGTCTTCGTCGTTTCTTAGAAGATCAACTTATTTAATGAGTACAAGTTTTACGAAACATTCAACAAAAAGAAAGCAATTTAGTATGAAAGTGTGCAAAAAGCATCGAGATTTTAGCCTTCTAATATCCGTAAATTTCTCGAAGACTTTTGGCTGGAAGTCTAAAAAATAAAGCTCAAGACGTAATCCTACGCACGTTTAGCCTTCAACTCACTTCTTTGCAAGTGCCTCGGCTCTTCAAACGCGTGACCTTTGTTTGATTCGAGACATTATAAAGTTCTGGTCCTGTTATAAAAAAAGTGTTTCTTTTAAATATTTTAGTCTGCAAGCCTAACAACGTCGGTATGAGATAAATTCAATAAACTCAGTGACTTTTAATTTTGAACTATTAGTCAATCACACATTGTATTAAGTGTTTATGTTTATTCGCTTGTTTGTATAATACTCGTTAGACTGAGCATTTAATAATACGCAGGCTGCTTAATTCCATTTATGTTTAACTAGTTCAGCCCACAGTTATGTCCGCGTTATTTGGGGCTACTACTCCACACTCGAGAGAAGGAAATTAAATGAGCTATTTAACACAAAAATAATTATTTTCGTCGGACCAGTAGTTCCTATGAATAGCGCGTTCAACTAGTCCAAAAGCAAACTTTAGAGCTTTATCATCACAGCAAGACATAACAGGTTTTAAGAACTCATCATCATCGTCCTAGCGTGATTTCGGTTACATCCACGACTTACACACAGTACACTTATACCGGTAAGCGGCTCTTGGAGCCCGAGGTCCGCTTACTGGTAAAGATTTTGGCGATAATTGGGTGATTGTTCTCTATTGCGCCACAATCCACTGACTCCTCAGAAGGTTGTTAAGGACTTCTTCAGTAAAACTCAAGAAACTTCAGTAAACGAATATTAATATATTGTCTCGACAATTACAATTTTGAATAAATATATATAGTACAGTACGACACGTTACGATAGAACGGCAGAGGTAAACCGACTGTGTCGGCTTGGCGACGCAACGTAACAGGGCAGCCTACTGTGTCACCTCAGCAAAACGATCCTGTTACGTTGCGGGGCGCTACAGTGGTCCTCCCCTTTTTTTCAAAAAAAAAAGAAACACATCCAAAAATATTACATACAAAACATAATTGTATACGATACATTATTTTATATAATCAGAATAACCACAGTACCCAGTGTGTAGTCACCTTTATAAAATCTGACATAGCAAAAAGAATACAAAGAATGTAACTTAATATCATCAGCTTATTTAAACAAAGACATGATGTTGCTAACTTAAGACGCAGGAATTAAATCGAACAAAGAACAATGATGAAATCATAACATCCACACTGGCCAAAAAGCAATTCATCAAAACAATTTCTAGAGTTACGGTTTGAACGGATGTGAATAAAATATAACAAGCATGATATTAACTTCTAAGTATTGTTTACAATATTTTATAATGAATCAAGAACTATTCCACAATCAAATACAATATTATTTTCTAAGTCTTGCCTTAATTACAAAAGTAACAATGCGGAAACTTATTTCAATTCGTATGCAGTACAACTAGCCCTACGGCTGGTGCCTTGGGATCGAAACTGCTACCTAACGATGATAGTGTCCACTAGAGGATTGTATACGCACTGAACATCAACTTTACACATACAAAATATAAGAAATACACAATCAATACACATTTAATTAACGTAGTTTTAAATTTACCCATAATTACTATGTAAAACTAATTCTGTTAACTGGTTAAAATTTGTATCAAGAATGCTTCTAATTAGCCAATCTGACCTTTTAAATACCAATTTCATAATAATAAATGCTAATCCAACAAAAATCTAACAAGCAACTTAGATACGCGGCCACTGCGAGTGGTATAAGTGACACGCTTATCGCTATTCTCACATTTTTCTTGTTGATCATTTTGTATAAACTTACAATTAATATCGCAATACTCATCGAACATCCTTGTTTTGAGGGAATATTCAACAAATAAGCGGGCTTTAATCTATCAATCGAAACTAATTTAACATTTCCACAAATATCAATCTTGAACGGTTTACTTTCCCTCTTTATGACCTTATACGGGCCTACATAAGGAGGTTGAAGCGTTCCTTTTAATACGTCATCCCTTATAAAATACATACTCGCAACTACTTAAATCAGGGTGGACAAATATTGTACGCGAATCTCTTTGCGCTACATTACGCGGTCTTAGGTTCCTAATAACATTTCTCAATTGTTCAACGTACTCGTTATTATACTTAATATTACAGTGCTTATTATCATAAAAATCGCCAGTCAGTTTTAACTTTAGACCATACGTCAATTCTGCTGCGCTTACGTTCGTATCACTTCGTGGAACAGATCGCAACGCCAGCAAAATCATGGGCAATTCTCGTAGCCAATTCGAATTATTATTTAATTTAGCTCTTAACGCAACTTTTAATGAACGGTGCCATCTTTCTACCATACCGTTACTTTGGGCATAAAATGTTGTAGTTCTAATTTTATCTATACCTAATAATTTTGTAAGCTGTAAAAATAAATCGCTTTCAAACTGTCTGCCCTGGTCGCTAGTCAGCCGTACCGGACATCCAAAACGAGCTATCTAATTCTCAAACAGAACTTGTGCAACCATTTATGACGTTATCTCTTTCAATGGATATGTCTCAGGCCAGCCTGTACTTCTATCTACAATAGTTAGTAAGTACCTATGCCCCTCTGACGTGGTAGGCAGCGGTCCTACTAAATCTATATGTATATTATGTCCAAAACGAGCACTAGGCGTAAATTTTCCTAATTCTGACATTGTATGACGCTGCACCTTTTTGACAACTAATACACGTCTTAGCCCATTTTGAAATTTGTGCGTTCATTGAAGGCCAATAAAATCTATCCTTAATTAATTTCTTTGTTGCTCTAATACCAGGGTGACTTAAATTATGTAAACTATCAAAAACTAATTTACGATACGTTTCTGGAAGATAAGGGCGAGCTGTTTTCGTTGACATATCACAAATAACTGATTCTTTCTCGTTTGGTAAAAATATTTCTTTAAATTGCGGTGTATCTTTTGCCTGACTAATTCTATCACATAACTCAGTATCTAATTTTTGATCTCTCGCTAGCTCACTGTAATTTATATAAGAAGGACAGTCAATAGTCTCAATACGTGATAACGCGTCCGCAACGATGTTCTTATCGCCTGTAACATGCCTAATATCCGTCGTAAACTCACTGATGTACGCTAACTGACGGGTTCGGCGCGGGGTCTCTTTTTCGCTTATTTTCCTAGAAAATGCAAATGTTAACGGTTTATGATCGGTGTATATTACTAATTTTCTACTTTCAAACATTTTACGGAAATACTGCATAGCCAAATAAATTGCTAAAAGTTCGCGATCATAAGTGGAATATTTTTGTTGAGCTTCAGTTAATTGTCTCGAGAAATAAGCTAATGGTTTCCACTGACCATTTATTTCTTGCTGCAACACTCCACCAACACTAGAATTGGACGCATCTGCCATCAAGGCCAACGAAACATCTATTACCGGATCCTACAACATAACACTATTTTGTAAACTTTCTTTACATTTCAAAAACGCTTTGTCAGCTGATTCGGTCCAAATTATTTTAGTCTTATCTTTCCTTTTGGCATTGTGCAAATATTTATTTAACTCTTTTTGATATTCGACAGCTTGCGGTAAATGTGCTCTGTAAAAATTAACCATTCCTAAGAAACGACGTAACTGTTCTATTGTTTCTGGTTTTTTGTAATCAATTATAGCTTGTATTTTGTCCCCAAGAGGTAGAATACCTTCAGAAGATACTTTATATCCTAAAAATTCGATTTCGGATGCGCCAAAATACATTTACTTAGATTTATAGTGATACCGAATTTATTGAATCTTTCTAAAACTGCTTGTAAGTGTTTTCTATGGACATTGGTATTCTCACTTGCGATTATGACGTCATCTAAATAACAGAAATAAAATGGTTCTAAATTATTATTATTATCATTTTTCAAATTATTTTCTACGCATTGTTCTAAACCCTGTAATACGTTATTATTCATAAACCTCTGAAATGTTTGCGCGGCATTACGCAAACTAAACGGCATTCTTAAAAATTCAAATAAACCAAAAGGTGTTATAATAGCTGTTTTCTCTACATCTTGGGGTGAGATTGGTATGCAATGATAAGCTCTATTAATATCTAAACGAGTAAACATTTTTTTTTTGGCGCAAATGTAAGTAAAATCTTGTAACCGCGGAATCGGATATCTATCTGGCGTTGTAATACTATTTAACTGACGATAATCACCACAAGGTCTTAACTGGTCGTCTTTTTTCGGAACTACGTGTAACAGACTAGCCCAAGCCCCTTTTAGAGGTCTACATATACCAAGCTCTTGCATCAACGCGAATTCTGCCTTAACTTTATGATACCTGTCCGGCGGTAGCGGTTTAGAGCGCGCATACACAGGCGGACCGGTCGTCTCAATGTAATGTAAAACTGCGTGCGACGGCGAATCTATAAATAGAACGGGCTTTGTTATATCTGAATATTTCAACAACAAATCATAGGAAGGGTGATTATTACTAATTGTATTTGTTCGTGGAATTTCGGGATTGCTGGAATAAAAGTCTGGACTGGTTCGTGGTTAACAGAAAAGTATATTAACAAAGTCGTACAGAGGTCGCACGGGTGAATGAGTGAACATATAATTAATCCTAAATTTATCGTCGTTGACTCAATGATGTATCTGCTACGTTGCTCCTACAATTCAAGCAGGCGTTTTGGCTTGAACATGCCCCCGGACGTTTGAAGCAGCAGGCGCGCTTTCAACCACACTGTAAGTCGATGGGCAGTGGACAAATCCTGTTGAACGCCCTTCTGATGATGCCAGAGTTGGTTTGGATTTCTGCCACGCGTACAATTCCGTCAGATCCTGGGTGAATTGCGACAATCCTGCCTAATCTCCACTTGAGAGGAGGTAGATGGTCCTCCTTCACAACAACTAACATGCTCAGCTTCAGTGCATCTTTGCAGGTACGCCACTTAGTCCTCTGCTGCAGCTCTGACACGTACTCCTTGCTCCAACGATCCCAAAAATGCTGGCGAAGCTGCTCAATCCGTTGGTAACGAGACAAGCAAGTTACGGAGTAATCTTGAAGGTCTGGCTGCGGCAATGATGTAAGCGGCCGGCCAACGAGAAAATGACCCGGCGTCAGTGGACGAGAATTTAAAATGGCTTCTATCTGGACTAGTGTGGTGTTAAGCTCTTCAAAGGTTAAGTGACAATTTCCCAACACTCGCCTAAGGTGAAATTTAGTCGCCTTAACACCCGCTTCCCAGAGTCCACCAAAATGAGGCGTGTATGCAGGGATAAAATGGAACTTAATCCCGTCATTAGCCAGCTGTGCAGCCAAGGAATCACAACTGGACTTAAGGAACTTTGCAAGTTCATTACTAGCGCCAACGAAACAGGTACCGTTATCAGAGTACATGTCACTCGGCTTACCGCGTCGCGAGATGAACCTATATAACGCTAGCAAATATTTGTCACTGGTCAAGTCACTCACCAGCTCCAAATGAATAGCCTTGGTGGTAAAACACACAAAGAGTGCTATGTACACTTTTACTAGCCTACATCCGCGACCCTGTCTAGTAGCTGCCATGATGGGACCAGCGTAATCTACACCTGTACTCTGAAATGGGTAACCGCCTGGAAGGATGCGCTGCTGCGGTAAGTTACCCATCGATGGTGACACTGTCTTACCCAACATGCAGCAACAACGCACGCAATGACGATAGCAGTGCTTTGCTAATTTTCGTCCGCCTATGGGCCAATACGAATCCCTGATGGAAGACAACAAAAGCGTTGGGCCAGCATGCATTAACCTAATATGTTCATACGCAAATAGTAATCGAGTAAACTTGTGAGTGGACTGTAATAATATAGGATACTTTTTACTGTAAGAGAAATTTGAATTTGTTAAGCGTCCTCCAACTCGCATTATTTTATTAGTGTCTAAAAATACATTAAATTTAATGAGGGCGCTTTTCTTAGGTAACTTCTCATTATTACTAAGCAAATGATACTCGGAAAAAGACTCAATTTGACTTCTAATCATAATGACATTTAACGCATCCTGTAACTCTGACTGTGATAGAAACCTACCAGGAGAGGGCATTTTTCTACACAATTTAATAAATCTTAAAACAGTTGCTACACTACGAATGAGCCTTAAATAACTAGAAAATCGGTCAAAGTCCATGAATGCTTCACATTGACTCTTATTAACACTAGCGCTTAACGAAACATGAGGTCGTATTTCAGGCAACTTGTCTAACTCAAACGACTTATGTTGAGAAGGCCAATCGGACTGATCTTGCATCAGAAAACTGGGACCGTTCCACCATAAGTCCAATGATTGCAGGGTGCTAATATCGACACCTCGAGATATCAGGTCTGCAGGGTTCTTGTCGGTTGGAACGTGTGACCAAGTGCAGTGGCCCACCTTATCTAAGACTTCAGCTACGCGATTGCGTACAAACGGCTGAAGTCTAGAAGGTAACATCTGAAGCCATCCCAACACGACGGTGGAGTCGGTCCAGCAGAAGACTCGATTGAACTTAATACGAAGTGAGTTTATTACCTTCTCACATAAACGAGCTCCTACCACAGCTCCACACAACTCCAGTCTTGGAATCGTGGTTGGTTTAATAGGCGCCACTCGACTCTTAGCGACTAACAGACGAACCATGCACTGACCTATATTATTGACGCTGCGTACATAAACACATGCGCCATACGCACGCTCAGATGCGTCCGTAAATACATGGAGTTCTGAGGTGTAATAAGAATCACACAAAACAATGCGCGGTACACGAAAATTATTAATAAGAGGCAGTTGTTTCACAATAGCATTCCATGAAGCAATCAATGCCGGGGATAGGGATTCGTCCCATGAGAGTTTATCTAACCACATCTTCTGTAATAACATTTTCATGGTAACTACGCAAGGAGATAAAAGTCCTAAGGGGTCGAAAATGCGTGCAATCACAGAAAGTATGTCCCGCTTAGTCACAGAATTATTAGAGGGTAACGTTGAGCATGAAAACCCTAGCTCGTCTGAACTCGAAAACCAGTCAAGACCTAGCAGTTTATTGGGTCCATTAGATCCCATATCTAGATCTAAAGACGATTGAGAGACCTCCTTGACTAATTCAGGTACGTTGGACCTCCACTTTCTGAGTGGCATGCAAGCAGACGCTAATGCGTATGTGACCTCGGAGCGTATAAACATGACTTCATTTAAATCATCCCCACCTGTCAAAAGGTCATCGACATATATGTCGTGCAAGATGACGTCAGCAACCTTATCTTTACCACATGAGTATGACTCGTCTGCCAACTGCGAAGAGGTATTGTTCTTGTAATCAATACCTATTTGCTTAAGGCAACGGGTAGCAAGGAAAGGTGCACTAGCTGTACCGTAAGTAACGGTATTTAATTTATACACCTTGACTGGTTTAGAGGGATGTTCGCGCCACAATACCTGCTGCAAATGCCTATCATCTGGGTGGACGTAGATACACCTATACATTTTTGCAACGTCAGCTGACAAGACGAACTTGTGTTGCCGAAACCTAAGCAGTATAGATAAAAGATCGTCCTGCACCGTAGGACCTACCATTTGGACATCATTAAAGGAAACTCCAGAAGAAGTTACACAGCTCGCATTAAAGACTACACGCAACTTATTTGTAGTGCTACTTTCACGCAGTACCCCATGGTGTGGTATAAAATATCCATTAGGGCTGTCACTTAAATTATTAACTTCGATCATATGCCCTAATGCCTCGTACTCAGACATGAAATCCCTATATAACTTACCAAACTCAGGCTTGGATTTCAGTCTACGTTCCAGTGAATATAGGCACTTAGAAGCCCTTTGAAACGATTCACCCAATACAGAAGGACTTTCTTTTAAAGGAATACGAACACAAAAATGACCGCCCTCTAAACGTGTCGTATTCTTCACAAAATGTTCCTCACAGAATTTTTCCTCTGGTAAATAATGTGAGGATTGTGGGGAAATCTCCTCCAGATTCCAAAACTTCATTAAATCGGTGCGAATTTTATCTAAGCCAATGTTATTGGAATCGGTTTGAGAAAAGTTACAAGAAACATTATTCGATAATAATTTACCATTACAATAGGTAACAGGGCCAGACACAATCCAGCCTAATAATGTTTCACACAAGATTGGCTTCCCTACCCCTAACCTAATTATTTGTGAACCTACCAAGTCCCAGAATAAGTCAGCACCAATCAAAACATCAATTTCTGATGACTTGTAAAAGGTAGGATCGGCTAAACAAATATTATTAGGTATCTGTAGGTCGGTTAAGTCGATATCACGACAAGGCACAACTGAAGTTAATGATGGCAAAATGAAACAATGAATGTTAGCAGTGTAACTATTGTTTAAAGATGTCATTTTAAGTTGACACATTTTGCCGACGCGAGAACTCACGTTGTTTATGCCATAGACCGAACCATTTACCTGACTCGTAGTTAAGTTTAGTCGTCTACATAATTTATCCGTAATAAAACATGATGTGCTACCGCTATCTAGCATAGCTCGAACTATATATTCACGATAGGTAGCATCGTATACTTTAATAAGTGCGGTGGACAATAACACGCCGCGTTGTTTACGATCGCCACAAGACAGACCGGTTTCCGCAGACAAAGTCATATTATTTGCACTCGCATTAGTGCATGTTGTGTATGTTGTGTGCACGGAATGAGACGAGCTACTGTGTGATGTGTTGTTGTTATTTACAACAGCCTTATTCTCCGACGTATGTATTAAAGTGTTATGCCGACGTTTACATAGCATACATCCCGGCTTTCTGCATCGGTTGGCAAAGTGACCTGTACGAAAACAATTGTAACAAATCTTATACTTCGGTATTAATTTGAGACGGGCATTAATATCAAGCGCGAGGAATAGTGGGCAATTACTGAGCATGTGATCAGATTTACAGTGCGGACACAACTTATAAGAATCAGTGACGACATTGTTTTGGTCTTGTGACGCAAACATAGACTTTAACTTGTTACTCGGCTTACTGGGCGTGGAATTAGTGTGATTTCGAGGTAACTCCAATGTCTCCAGCAAATCAGCGCGAATGCGAATGAATTGAATAAACGCTTCAAATGTAATTGAGCTATTCATATCAATATTACCTTTATGCTCTTCCCACTCCCTGTAAGTTTTGTGATCCAACTTATGAGTAACAATATAAATTAATAGGGTGTCCCAGTGCTTGACGGGCTCACCTAGCGATTCTAAAGCACGTAGGTTTTTATTAATTTGGTCAATCATACCTTTTAACGCAATAGAAGACTCTTTAGTAATGGCGTTAAGATTAAATAAGGATGAAATATGATTATGCACTAACAATCGTTTGTTATCGTACCGATCACAAATAAGCTTCCAAGCTATGTGGTAATTACTAGCAGAGAACTCAATCGCTTGGATTACCACAGCAGCAGATCCTTCCAGCGATGCTCGCAAATAATGGAATTTGTTTATTTGGTCAATGTCATCATTACAGTGAATGAGACTAGTAAAAGTGTCACGGAACTCCAACCAATGGCTATAACACCCATCAAACTTAGGTAGTTGTATTGTGGGCAACTTGACAGGCAAATGTTTGCTATTACGGCTACACTTATCACTTAAACTCACATACTCATTATCATTATTGTATTTACTTAGCAAATCTTGTGATTTAGACAACGCTTTGTAATACTGTGACTCGAACTCAGCGCGCTCAGATAATTGAGCCTTAACATCTTCTACTAAACATTCTAACCGTAACTGTACCTCATCGTAACTATCATACAAAGTCTCCAGCTTCCCCACACGCAATTGTAACTCCTTGACTTCACAGCTAGTTAACGGCTTATCGCTTATTGCTTCAAGGTGGTTAATAAAGGCAGTTAAGCGTCCCTTGAAGCTGCCTCGCTTTTTAACTAGTTCTCGTTCTTCGGACATTCTGGGAAGCGAGTGTTAGTCGACCTGGAATTTATATAATGAAAATTTAAGTATATTCTATTCGATAACTTATGGCACAGGCCTACAAACATTACCAATGGTTAACAATTGTAAGAAAGATGTAAATACAGTATTTTATGTCGTATTATAGTCACTGGAATGTACTACTAATGTAAAAAAGTAAATACAAATAAAGATTTTGTTTGAAATGTTATATTATGAAGTTTAAGTTCTCAAAGCCTAACCACAATGACCTAGTATCGGAATTTAAGTATTTCACAAACAAATTAGCGACTAATTAACCACATAATTACAATAAATTTATTAAATTAAGCTAACATAAGCTATTTAATCTCTTAAAATTATCTTACACCAACATAAGACCTACCTACCTACGTTAACAAAACCTATACAAAATTTACTAAATGGAATAGTTAACAATAATGCAATTATACAATTATAAATGTAGCATATAAACTACTGTACTGCTGTATAAGAGTACGTATAATTGATATATTTGCTAAATAACGAGCATTAGACAGAACAATGTTCGTATGAACTATTCACGTTACAAATAGGTTGCTACGTAGAAAATCATAAAAATCAGGTAAAACACTAACCTTGAGTATCCTTAAATAGGCTTATACTACCTGATCGAGTGTTGGGTGATAATATTTTAGCTTAATATAATAGTCCAAATACTTTTTCCAAGCACGTTGCCGCCGTGCAAATTCCTCAGAAAATATTCCAACGGTAATAATGATTATATTATTCCAATTTTCGCTGATTATCAGCTATAATCTTCGCTTTTCCAAGCATACGGCTCGTTATGGACCAGAAATGTTCGTGGAATTTCGGGATTGCTGGAATAAAAGTCTGGACTGGTTCGTGGTTAACAGAAAAGTATATTAACAAAGTCGTACAGAGGTCGCACGGGTGAATGAGTGAACATATAATTAATCCTAAATTTATCGTCGTTGACTCAATGATGTATCTGCTACGTTGCTCCTACAATTCAAGCAGGCGTTTTGGCTTGAACAGTATTGATAGATTCCTGATCATACTGTACCATTGAAGCAAGGATGTTCAAATTCGTAACTTGGTCAATTAATCTTCTAGAGCTTAAATCTACTAACAATTTATAATGCCTCAAAAAATCTGCTCCTAATATAGGCTGTGTAACATTCGCGACAACGAAGGTCCAACGAAACGCACGTTTTAAGTTTAAATTTAGCACAAGTGATCTAATACCGTATGTTTTAATTTCACTACCGTTGGCTGCAAATAATTTATATTTTGAACACTCACCATTGCACTTTTCTCTGTACTTTGCTGGAATGACCGAAATGTTCGCACCTATATCCACCAAAAATCGAATCTTGTTTTGATAGTCCGTAACGCAAAGGCGGTTATTGGCTGCCGGTACGTGTGCTTCCGCCACAGAACGTACCGTAGCTAGTTTTCCGTCTTCTCAATGCAGGTACGCGCGCGACTACGGTACTTGAAATGATGTTTGCACAGCCAATTGGGGTCATCTGGGGTCATCATCGGCGTACCTCTTGGTCTCGATCTCGATCTGGAACGTCCATATGCTCGTTCTTGTCCATTCCACTGTCCGCGTCCTCAAAAACTGTTCCTTCTGTGCTCTTGGACTTCGCTCTTTAACGACGCTACTTCCAATGACAGCTTGTTTATCTGCGTCAACAGGTCTCCAACCGGGAATATTTGACTGCTTCCCGAAGGTGCCGACGGTAACTGCATGCTCTCCGAATGTACTGCTGCGACGTTATCTGCGTTCAAATTTTCCACGATTTTGTCTGCGATTTTCGATAGTTTCTGTATGTCTATCTCTTGGGTTACCACTAAGCCTGCTCTAACGGCTGCTGGCAATTTTCCTAGCCACAAATTGCAAAGTGCTTGTCCGGATATCTCTGAGTTTCTCCCTAGGTCAGTCATTCGCCGTAGCGATTGGGATGGCTTTTGGGCTCCTAATTCGATCTCACTCACTAATTTTCGAAATTGTTGTTCAGCCGATTCTTCATAAACACCTATCAATCGCTCTTTCAAGGCCGAATACTTCTCGGTAGCCGGAGGATCACGAAGGATGTCGCTTACTTGTTGCAAAACGTCCATGTTCAACTTCGATACTACCACGTTGTATTTTGTCTCGTCGCTTTGCTTCTGTTGGGCCATAATACTCTCAAATTGACTGAACCAAAGTCTCGGCATGTTCGTCCAAAATTCCGGGATTCGCGATGTTACTGTAATAGCAGCTAGATGGTCAGGCATCGTGGTGACTGGTACTGTGGTGACAACCGGTTTACCTCCTGCCGTCTCGGTCACCACGCATCTTCCTGCCATGGTCGTCGTTACTGGTATCATGATGCTGAATTACGAAAGTCTTCAAATATACGCAAATGTCCTTTTAATGTCCAAACGGGGGTCACCACTTTAGCGATAATTGGGTGAGTGTTCTCTATTGCGCCACAATCCACTGACTCCTCAGAAGGTTGTTAAGGACTTCTTCAGTAAAACTCAAGAAACTTCAGTAAACGAATATTAATATATTGTCTCGACAATTACAATTTTGAATACATATATATAGTACAGTACGACACGTTACGATAGAACGGCAGAGGTAAACCGACTGTGTCGGCTTGGCGACGCAACGTAACAGGGCAGCCTACTTTGTCACCTCAGCAAAACGATCCTGTTACGTTGCGGGCCGCTACACCAGATATGACAAAATATCAAATTTTCCACGGAGCGACTGCCGTCTGATCTCCGCAACTCAAAGGGATAGCGATATTCCATGGTTAATACCAGTACCAGTTTATTTGAGGGTACTGACTCCCTCCGTAACGATTATCAAACTTCATGACAGCCGGAACCTACGGTTTGAGGCACGGAGCAAGAAATAATTAACAATTTAACACGTACAACTTGTGTCTTTTCCTACACATTTCATAGGGAATAGCGAAACGTTGATCGATTTGGTATGTAGCGACCTGATGGTAAAAAATGTAAAGGCTGAACCTTTTAAATCTATCCATAGTCATTCCTATATATGTTGTAAATTTGATATAGTGAAACATAAATCACTCCCCTTAACCTGCAGGTACCGTGCTTTTGATAATATCTGTCCCAAAAAGATGCATATTGATCTGGGTAACATACGTTGGGATCTTGTATCGGCTCCTACATATGCATCATACCCGTGGATAACAGACACCATTTAACTTATGATGCGACTTAGGGACGGCGCATTGGCTAAGTTTCGTAAATTAAAAACGGAACAGAGCAAATCGTTATATAAACAATTAAAATCCACTGTAAACATAGCTCTGTACAATGAAAAGGCTGCCTACTTTAAATACAAAATAAATAATGAAATTACCTAAACGTTTTACCTGCAAAGTGGGACTCCTATCTCCCTAGTCACTTTAGTGATCCTAATAGCATAAATGATTATTTTCTAAGCACTCCCGGTAATTCATATATACATATCTACCATTTGACATTTTTTGAATATCACCGTTTCAGCGACGCAGTATTCACGCTTAAAACTATAGACCAGAGCGTTGTCTCACGTATCATAAGCGGTCCGAAGTCGAACGCTCAAGGTATTGACAACATTAGCCTTAGGATGATCAATTTAACATTATCATACCCCCTTAAAACCATAACAGCTATCATAAATCGTTCTATTGTATCATCAACCGTCCCTGACGTATTGAAAGTTGCCATCGTCAAACCGCTACCGAAAAAGTCAAACCCAATCAATATAAAATGATTTACGTCCGATAAGTATCCTTTTCTGTCTATCCAAAGTTTTGGAAAAAGCTGTATGCCAGCAACTCACCAAATACCTAGAAAATAATGAAATATTGCCCACATTGCAATCGGGATTTCGATAGTTTCGCAGCACAACTTTGCTCTTTGTCAATGACTAATAACTTATTGTATTTCCTGTTGGGATGGAGCTGCAAAAACAGTGACGAAACCAATAGAGATCGCTCATAGAGCCATACTTAAAGTAGCCACATTTAAACCGATCCTATTTCCAACCGCGACACTGTATAAATCCTGGAAAGTTCTAAATATACGGCAACAATATTTATTACATATAACTCTACTCCAACACGCTAAAACACCACATCGTCAAATTACCAACCGGCGAAAAACCAAAATTTGCACTATTTCACCCCCACATACCCCTTTTGTAAAAAGATTCTCTGTCTATCTTGCCCCATCCATATATAATAAAATGAATAAAAAGTTTCAATCTTCGGACTCTCGCTCGAAGATGGCACTGAATTATTCCTTACCATATAATCAGGTACACCATAAAATACACACACACACACACACACACACACACACGCGCGCGCACGCACGCACGTACGTACGTACGCACGCACCCACTAATACTAAATTATATTTTTCACTTTTAGAATCTGTATTCATTGCTTTTAGTATACATACGAACCTTTGTTTTTAGATAAATAACAAAAAGGAGATCGGCACTGTTTTTCCTTATCACAGGCTAATCTGTAGCCTATTTAGGAAAACAGTACTACACAATTTTTTATTGTAATATGTAATTTAACAACTCATGAATACAACTTGTGTAAAACTTATAATCCCAATGTGTAAATAAACGTTTTTATTATTATTCTCTTTATTTTAACCTTTTCTCATAATTATATTTTACATTTCTATGTTATTTAGAAAAAAACAAATATAAAAATATAAAATAAAATTACGGGGTTCACCGGTATCGGGTGCAGGGACCAAGCTACCGGTGGTTAGGGCTCCAGAGAGAGGAACCTCCTGACGATACGAGCCGTGGCCAGCAATACTGCCTTCTGTATAGAGGACTTAATCTAGCCGTCTAACGCGAGCCTCTTGAGGTGGTGATCGAGGCTCTTGGCAATGAGACCATTAACTGACACGACTATCGGTACAATGATCGCCGAGTCCACATCCCACATATCGACAATCTCGTGAGCCAAATCAAAATATTTTATTTGTTTATCTTTCTCGGCTTTCACGAGATTCTCGTCATGGGGAATGGTGACATCGATGATCATTGCAAGGCGCTTAGTTATCACTACTATGTCTGGCTTGTTAGCCACAATAGTTCTATCAGTAATGATAGATCGATCCCAATACGTGGTGGTACGACCATTTTCAAAAACTGGGTCGGGCACATACCTGTAGAACGGTATTTCAGAGTCGACAAGTTGGTACTTTAAGGCAAGTTGCTGGTGGACAATCCTGGCCACTTGGTTGTGTCTATGCAAATACTTGCCGTTGGCAAGACGAGAACAACCAGATACTACGAGTATATGTCTGAGAGATTCACCAGGCTGGTGACATGCCCGACATATGTCAACCGTCCCATCCCTCAGGATATACTTCCGGTAGTTATTCGTCATGACAACCTCGTCCATAATCGCAAAGACAAAACCTTCTGTTTCGGCGAAAAGATCGCCAAAACGTAGCCAGGACACAGAAGCTGGTAAGTCTACATCGGGTCCATGCAGGGCCCGATAAAAACGTCCATGCAGCTCTTTACCTTTCCATACCTCCTTGCGCTCCTCAACACCAAGTACGGCAGGTTTGCGCCAGTTCTCCTTAGCCAGACCCAGCGGGGTAAGCCCGTTGTCCACAGTGACCAAATCACGGTGGACACCCGCGTCAGTGCTGAGAAAATATCCCCTGAGATTGCACACCTCGCGGCGATGGAGGGTCTTGGCACTTAAGAAGCGACCCTCGCACTTCCGCGGGATGTACAATCTCATTACTGACGACCGCGGGTCATGCATCTGGTATGTAGTCAGTAGACAACGGACTTTTCTATCCAAGGCATCAAGTTGGCGCCTGATAAAAAACTATTTAAGATTTTTCTCAGACGTCCAAAGAAGCACTCCTGCAACGCCTGTTTCATACCAGCCTCAGCAATACCTAGTGCCTGCGACATACCTAGATATTTGTAGGTTTCGGTTGCAGAGAGAGATCTAAGTTGTGTCAAATCTGAAAGTTCTATACCATCAGATTCCACAACCCTGCCCTTGTTTACATGCAAGACCGCACATTTATCTACACCGAACTCCATCTTGATAGACTTACTAAAGTTTACCTTTATTAACTCTGTCAACTGGAGGTCAGTGGAGGCAAATAGTTTTAAGTCATCCATGAAAAGAAGGTGAGATATTACTTGACCTCTACTGTGCAACCGATAGCCTAGCCCTGAATTCTCGAGCAAAGTGCTAAGAGGATTCAGCGCTAGACAAAACCACAAGGGACTCAAACTGTCACCTTGGAAGATCCCTCGTTGGATCTTAATAGGATCGCCGCATCCGAAAGTCCGTCGACACCCTGGATAGCGAAGAACCGTACTCCACTGCCCCATACACGTCTTCAGGAAAGTGCATAGAGTTGAATCAACTTTGTACAACTCTAGCACTCTCAAGAGCCATGTATGTGGCACAGAGTCGTAGGCCTTCATATAATCTATCTAGCATGTCGCTAGATCCTTTCGGCTACGGCGAACCTGTTGGCTAATGGTCATGTCTGTAAGGAGTAGCTCTTTAGTACCACGCGACCCACTTTGACATCCATCTTGAGAACTGGACATGATTTTATTAGTATATATATGTTTGGCCAGTTTAGTTCTCAAAATGGATGTAAAAAGTTTATAGACCGTCGGTAGGCAGGTTATAGGTCTATAATTTTTTGGGTCCGTGGTACTTCCTGTTTTAAAAAGCAGGTGGGAAATACCAGTTGTTAAGAAAATTGGAAGCGTTCCTGATTCTAGAGATGATTGGAATTGGGAGGCCAAACGACCATGTGCACTACGCAGCCACTTCAACCAAAAGTTATGCAATCCGTCCGGACCTGCCGCTTTCCAGTTTGGTAACGGACGGACTGCACAACTAACATCTGTAGCTGTAATAGCTACGGCATCCATATTAGGGATTGCCGCACATGATCGCTCAAAATCCCTAAACCAACCATCTTCCGTGTGGCTAACGGGGGTCGACCAGATGCTACTCCAGAACGTATTTGTAGTTTCATTATCTGGTAGACTCCCATCATCCACACCTAGACCGGGATGCTCCCAATTTCTATACACCCACCTTTCATCCTTTTGGAATGTGCGATTCTGGGAATATCTGCCCATACGTTTTTTATGTGAAAACTGCACTTAGCTTGTCTTCTTTTTGGTGTGATTAAATCGAGGCAACCACTTTATTCTATGAAAAGCTGAACTGGGTAGCAGGTAGTAATGATCGTCCAAGCAGACAATGTTAAAAACAACTGGCGATAAAGCCACATAGGTCAGAGACATTCAGTGGAAGTTTCCGCTACGCGGCATCCAAATGCTGGAATAATATACCATCTCCTTTACGTAATGTCTCGTCAATTTAAACATTTAGAATTTGCTTAAAACAATATTTACTCGAGGCGCAGTGAAAGTGGGACATGATTAATCTGAATGCCTCTTTCATAATAATTGAGGTAAGCCGACCATACCCTTGACTGGTCAATTGGCAACTGGCAATTTATAATTAAAATAATGAACGGCGTAGCTGCTGGCTCCTCTAGTATCCTATAATATTAGTAAACAATGGTATAATCCGTAGGTCAAAAGCAACAAGAACGACATTTCACGACAAAATTAAAGAACTACCTACAATGTACACAAAAGCTAATTGTGAATAATTACTTTTTATTTGGGAGACTTTAGAAACTTTTATGATGACAGATGTTGGCAACATAAAATCGACGATGACGTATATTATCTAAATGTTGATAATAAATACTATCTCGCAAATGTTTTACAGCATCGATGGCGTAGTGGCGAAGTTGGCCGCATTGGTTCACCCAAGATTTTCCTATATAGGAAACAATACAGTGAATTCCATAAAATAATATTATTTCTGGATTTCAGTGATTTTTGTGCTCTTAGTTGATTCTTCGTAGGTGTTGCCTTATTGTTATATTTATCACAATACAACAATATTTTGTTTACTAGGATGTTAATACAGTACTAGTTTCTGAGCGCGGTTTCGACCGCATTGGGTTTAACTAACAGAATCAAGAGGGAGATTATGTTTTTGTGGTATTCTGGTAAGTTTTGCGTAAAATTCCAACCAAATCTGCTCATTACCTTTTGCGTTACAAACAAAAATTAATCCATCCATCAATCCTCAAAATTTCTTAAAAGTAAAAAGAGCTTAAGTTTGATTAGGAAATATAAGTTTTTTTGCAAAACTAATGTCTGTGAAGTACCGTTTCCATAACATTTTATCTCTTCATAATTTTACTGTTGGAACATACTGGTTTTATTCATTAGAAATGAAATGTTTATATTCCTTTTAATAAAACGCTACCTAAGAATGGTCTTCATCTTGTGTACCTATAAGATTTAATGATAAGATTTAATGTTAGCTAAAACCGACACAGCCTTTTACACATAAATAATGATAATCTGGAATTTTCCAATATTTTTCAATTACTTCTAATGGTTCAGGACTTATTTAAGATTATAGCTCAGCTTCGTGAAAATCACCAGATTTTTACTTAACTTTTCTGTTAAACAGTTATTACGGAAGATAAAAGGAAACAAATTAACTTTAAGTGCAGTTAGCAGGATATTACAAGAATGTTATAGCGAGACATTTGTAGAGTAACTCTTTGTATTGACAACAAGTATATTCAAATAGTTACTTTTGTTCATCAATCGCCGAAAAGGTGAATGTGAGGTACTCAATTTAACACTCATATATATTTGCTTTTTATTTAGTACCCTGTTTAATTTTAGGGTTCCGTGCCTACAAAAAGTAATTTTGAACCCATATAGGAGCACTTTGTTGTTGAGCTGAGCTGTCTGTCAGCCAAGACCCTTTACTTTTACGGAATTATTGGAGGACGAATCTTGCTCGCACTCGTCTGGCTTTTGTTCTCAGACATGTTCGATTTTTATTGAATTATAATGATGTCATAATGCTTAAAGAAAACAAACATGCTATGATTTACAGCTACCGCAACAAATCAATTTTGCCCATCTGTTACTAATAAACCATTTGATTTGTTGCGATTTTTGTGATCCACATAAAAAGTCACAGCTGACACCACATAATCACCGCGTTGCTCTGAATCATAATGTTGTTCCCTTCAAGTACATAAATTGTTTTTAAGGTGCCATAAAATACCGGCCAACAACCCTCGGGTTTCTCGCTTGTAAAATTTTCTTCCGTAAGAAGGAACTTAGTTTCAGAGTTTGTTTATTTTCTCGGTATATTTAGTTCCAAGTTGCAGACAAGAATAAATAAATGCTTTCGTTATAGAGTGAAAAGATTGTAGTCGAGATGGTATTTGTCTATTATGCATTTTTTGAATTAATATCTATTTACCTTTAGTTATTAGTTCTTCATTGGAAGAAACGCGTAGAAACTATACTTGAAAGAAGTGCAAAAAAAACACAAACATACACGAGGATAAATAACTCTCCTCATGTATTTCCGCGGTATTTCCAATGTAAAAGCGTGATCGCTTGGGAAAGGTTTTCACAAAGAAAGGTCACAACTCACTTTGAATATTGTTACAACAATAAGTATTTATTTTCTTTCCTAAATAGAGCATATTTCATGCAAAACTTTAATACTCTAATGATTTGTAATCATGATGTCCAACTCCTCATAGTTTGGTATCATGTTGTAAAATATTATGATGTGTCAATATACAATCATGGTAACAATGTGACATATGTTTATTCAAAGGTAATAACGAGCAGTTTAGAGGTGTGTTCCCATGTGTAAATAGCGTGACATGTCTAAATACTCATTCACATTAAAATAGTGTTAACGAAAAGTAAGTAAGCCATAAGTAAGGAATAAGTAAACCAATCCTGAATACATTTCTTCCAGTTTAAAGTTCAATTTAAGTACGGAATGGCTGTTTCTTTCGTGAATTAGGCAATGTTAAGAGCAAATTCTGTTCAAAATAACGTGTACAATAGAGATCCTTACACAATAAGTATATAGTAAGAATACCGTCGTAAAACACAGCAATAAGGGAATATCGCAAATAAACGTCCGTATTATACGACGGACTGTGTGATATTAAACAGAAATTCAGCCTAGCATAAATGACGTTAAAATGGGTGCGTATCGTCCGTGACATGACATTATTATGAGCCGTTACACGCTCGCTAGGTGATTAAACGAGCTAGGCCTTCTGACGGAATTAGCTGTGAAACCTTTGTATCAACGACCTCCATGCTTAATTTTTGAAGAGAAATGTCACACGTTTCGTTGATTCTCATAATTAGAATATAGATATTATTATTATAATAATTTATTTTCAATGACAACATTTTTGACATAATATTATAATCGTGATATTTATATATAATGATAGCTCCATGACAAATACAGTTTCTATAACTGGCCACTTTATGGTATTTAAATAAATAATTACGGTAATCGAAAATAAAACTCAGCGAATATGAAACTTATTAATTTACATACAGAATTATCATTTGTTTGTTGATTTGTTCAAAATTGTGTGTCGTTCACAAAATAAATTAAATTCGTAACAATTGACGGCGATAATTGATGGTGAACGTCTTTATGGTAGCTCTATTTATTCCTGGTTTGGAGAATTAAGACGTGGAAGGATGAACGTGAAAGCCAGCCGGGAACAACGGTTTCGGAAACAAACAAGATAGAAACTGTAAGACAAGTAATTAAAGCCGACGAAAAGATTACATGTCAGCAAATTCTTAGTGTATTGGGCATTCAAATAAGTCAAGTGCAAAGAAAATACATGTTTATCTAAAAACTTAGAAGCTTTGCACTCGATGGATACCGTATGTTTTTAACGAAAAACCAGAAACAATAAAGTGTCCAATAGTACCATGAAGTCATCATCATCAGCCTTTAACAGTCAACTGCTGGACTAGGCCTCTCCTTTGAAAGGTGGAATTGGTCTACTATACCACGCTGGCCAAACGGGTTGGTATAGGGTTTGTATCAAGTGTTCCTTCTCTTACAGTGCTGTTCTCTGCATAATATACTCCCGCTGTCGGCTCTTACGACACCCATGGGATGATATGGGGTAGTGACATTCCGTATTCTTAATCTGTCACCACACGGACAATGATGAAGACATGAAGTCATAATAACGTTAAATCCTCGCTATACTACAATCCTTTAACTTGCAGGATAGGTAAGCTTCATTGCAAATATGATTAACTGATATCATTATTGCAACGTTTCCCAATATAAAATCAAAACGTTTACAAATTGAGTCTGTGATCGCTGCGCCCATGTTGTTGATATTGCGTTCAACCGACATGATTCCCGCCGTTGATTCGCATGTTTGACAAGCTGTAGATACACCACAATGCTCGATAGCAGATACATTGGTAATTAAAATGCAATGTATTTTGTCAATAAGTAATTTTATTTCAATATTAGGACTAGTTTGGGTCTTCAGTGTTTATCCAATTTATTTCGTAAATGAGAAAGTATATTAGGACTAGTTTGGGTCTTCAGTTTTTATCCAATTTATTTCGTAAATGAGAAAGTAGTATTACCTGCTACAATTAGGGTTCAAATAAATAAACTGCATGGGGAGCTAAATATAAAATTAACAAAAGATGATCAAGCAACAAAAGAGACATATTCTTCTTAAATATGTGGTTGAACCAACACTCAGACGCTATTAAAGTCTGCATAATCTACACTATATCTTTGATATATTACTGTATAGTAATATTAAGCTGTTTCCAGCGTTTTACTATGGTTTTGTTTACATAAAACTCTGCATGTTTTAGTAGGGCAGTTTATACACAGAGCAGATGACGATGCTGATAAATCCAAATGAATGATTAATAAATTTACGTACTGACAAAATTTTGGATTTGGTTCAGTCACCGCAATTTAGTTAGCAGACTGATGTCGAGGGATTACAAGCCGTACATCTGATAAACGACTTGATCAGTTTTTATGACACCCCTGGGACCTACTTTGTCCAATTTATAGCACATCGTTCAAAACTTAGTGACGTTATAAACAAACAGTAATTAATTAATTCCCATATTACTAGTCAGTGTAGGAATATTAACAAGATATATTAATCAAAAGTAGAATGTTGCGTGTTATTTCTACAGTTAAGATATTGATAAACACATCAAGTACTAACGAAGTTTTTGAATTTATTGAGGTAACTTAGCTCATTTACCATATCATTAGATTTTGTAAAGGATTTTGTATATCAAGAAATTTTAGGCGTAGGTGTTTTCACATTATTATGACGGCCTCTAGTTACTAATTTAAGGCTTTAGTTACTAAAATGGTTGAGCAGCTGGAAGCTGTGCATGGGAACAGTAAACAGTTACTGATTTCTTAGTATCCAGTTACGAGGAAGCAGCGAGGTCGTGGCGTGTATGCGATGAGTACAAGGTGGGCATGCTGAATGTCGGGTTATCAATCAACGTGCAAACTGTTAGGTATAATTACATTAGAGACTTGTTATAGTGTAGTACATATTTGTGATTATACATTTTTTAAGTAGCTGGCAACTTTGCTTATGATATGTAACTAATATTTTGTTCAGTGACTACATGATTTATTCATTGAACATTCTTGCGATGAATTATTATTAAATATATTTAATTTCTTGTTACTAGATAAATTTATTAGTAATTACTTCGTTTATTTAGTGTATCAATTTATTCTATATTAGTTGCTGATTTGATTGATGTCTCCCCACTATGGCACGGTTGTGAACTTCACGGTGGGACGACATTAATACTGGCAGTCTGTATCGTGCGCTCGTTGAAGTAACAACTCTAAAAGTGTTTGTGTACTAAAGTGAAAAGTGGAAAATAAATACCAAAGTGTGATTGCAGTCGTTACGAGTTTCTTTTCCTGACCTCAATAATATGTGCCATAGCATTGTTACCGTCCTCGGCTTTCTAATATCATTAAATCTTATAGGTTCACAAGATGTAGACCATTCTTAGGTAGCATTTTATTAAAATGAATATAAACATTTCAGTTCTTATAAATAAAACCAGTATGTTCCAACAGTAAAATTATGAAGAGATAAAATGTTATGGAAACGGTACTTCGCAGACATTAGTTTTGCAAAAAAAACTTATTTTCCCAATCAAACTTAAGCTCTTTTTACTCTTAAGAAATTTTGAGGATTGATGGATGGATTAATTTTTGTTTCGTAACGCAAAAGGTAATGACCGGTATCCAAACAAAAAGTACTTATTCACAATTAACTTTTGTGTACATTGTAGGTAGTAGGTATGTACTTTAACTTTGTCGTGAAATGTAGTTCTTGTTGCTTTAGGCCTACGGATTATACCTTTATTTACTAATATTATAGGATTTAAGTATCTTATTTGATGAAATATTTATTATTATCTTATCTATTTCCATCTCATGAATGATATTTAAAGTATGGATAAAGGAAAATCCTAGCGACAATCTCATATATTATGTAATTTCACTTGGGGAGATTTTAGTCATAGGCAATGGTGATCATCATCGTCCTTGCGTTATCCCGGATGCATCTAACACTAATACACTCCTTGGAACTCGGGGTACGCTTAGTAATTTAACCAGATGTAGTTATCTCAATGATATCAGCAATATTAGCTTTTCTACAGAGCGACTGTCGGGTGACTTCCGCAACCCAAAGCGATATAGCGGATAGCGATATTATTATATACGCTCAAATAAACCACTACTGGTCTAAACCATGGCTTAGATCAGTATCAGTTTATTGGAGGGAACTGACTCCCTACATCGACTGTCACAGATCTTCATAACACGGGACCGACGGTTTAACGAGTTAAGGCGCTGTTATACCTCAGAAGCCGTGAAACACCTAATTTTTCGTCGCGCAACTAGCGATAACGGTACATGCTACAAACTTGCAAAAAATAGAGCTTATAGTCAAAAGTCTGAACAAAAGACTTTTGAAAGAATTTTTCATGTATGTAAAATAGAATCACGGTAAAAAAATCACAAAAACGAGGCAGAAAATAATCTTTCGTCTCACTGATTGCAATATTTTGATCGTAATCTGTCATATTTTATTTAATAATATTGTAGGAAACCTAATGAACTAAAGAATTACCATATTTATTTTCATATTATACGTGTATATTTTGTAAAATTTAATAAAATCTGCCAAACGTCAATGATTTTGACGCTCGGTAGATCCCATCAATATCAACCGCTTCGGCAATTTAAACCTTATTAGCATAAGCGGTGTACTGAGTGTCAGTTGCTAGTTTACGCCCCGCCCAGACTTCATCATTCGGCTATGAGCCCTGTGAGAGATAGGTCATGTCGCTTGCGTCTCCGCTGCACGAAATTTTACGTAAACCTGTTTGTTATTGTAATACGCCGATTTCAGTTCGTAATTTCATGTTTTATGTTATAGACTGAATACTTTTATTTAAATAGGCTTTTCATGTGACTATGGGCACATATAATTAGGACCTAAGTTTATATTCTTGTTGCGTTTAATGTGTTATTGTTTCTGTGCTTCTAAATATATAATTAGAAGAATAAAATATAGACAATTAGAGAAATAAAGTTCTACGAAGGATTTGTACAAGAAAGCGTCGTAATAAAATAGAAATTCATCCATGGCCAAGTGATTATGAAATATCAAAAAAAAATTACACAAATTATTTTCATAAGAGTCTTTTATGACTGACTATGTTATACATTAGCGGTTATGCATAATATAATTATATAAATTATTCTCACAATACATAGCTGCCACAGTTTTCAATATTTGATAGAGTAATAACATAAAATCGAATCATTTTATGTACTTATATCACATGAGTAAATAAACCGAACAGAGAGACAGCTTCTTAAGAGCTTGTAAATTTGTTACCTATTTTGGTAGGGTTGTCACAATAGGTTAAGACAAATCGCTTGTTCGGTATACGACAGATACTGGATTGGACAGATTCGTGATTTGGCAGATTCCCAACAATCCCAACTCGACAGATTCGTGGATTGGGCAGATTCTTGGACTCGACGGATTCGCTATACGGCAGAAGTACAGTTGTAAATAAAATAACGAGTGGAACCAACAAAGGCATGCACCTGAAACTTTTAAAAGCACGGAATAAAAATATACATTTGTTACCAAGGACACGACGTGTCGACGTGACGACGTGATTTATTTGACATTCCCAACGATACCACTAATTAGTGTTGAATATTTTCCGGTAATATGATCTATTTTGCTAATAAATATAGGAATCACCTTTAGCTATTATGTGCAACTAGTTTTACCGCGGGGATAGGTACCTAAAATAAGTTTAAAAAGAAATTGTGTAAGACAAATTAACCTCTACAAAACAAATGACTATAAAATGATCAACCAAAGATAGGGCTTACAAAAAACAGGTGCATGCGATTTTTCACCTTATTGACAATTCATGACTGACCTTTTTTTGTATTTTCTTGCTTTCTGACATTGATATGTTAATAAAATTATAAATTCTGAGTTACGCCAATAAGGTCGAAAATCGCATGCACCTGTTTTTTATAATCCCTATCGATGGCTGATCACTTTCTGATAGTCATTGGTTTTGTACACAACATTAATTGCTTTAACATAATTTCATAACTAATGAGTTCATGAGGATCCTCTGGGGGATTGGGCTAGGAGATCCTGGTGGACAACATGCAAACATGTTAAGTATTTCGTTGCCAAAATTGACAATATTATTTCAAGATCGAAATATTCGCGAAACTTTTGCTCGAGCAATTCAACAAATGCGACAAAATTATCAGGAGGTATACCTTATTAAAAAACCCAATTGTACGTTACCATTGTTAAAATCTTTATAATGACTGAATTATTTCATCTAGTATTATTCATACACACAGTACAATAAAAAACCATTATTAATAATAAAACACCACATTTTTACATTAAAATATTAAAACTTGCAACGTACAAAACAAACAACGTGCGTCGTAATAACCCTAAGATTGTCAACTGCTTGTGCCTACGTAAACCGGTTTTTTCCAGTCTCGCCGCGTACACGACAAGCGGCCAGTGGTCACGCACATATAAGCCGCGGGCTTGTAGTAGTGCAAACGATTCGCGCTGTTGTATGAAGCTGTGTCTCTGTTCCGTTTATCTACTCATGTGCCTATATTGCAAATTCATTAGCTTGTCAGAGCGCCTGGAGCGCTAAGATGCCGCCACGGCGAACAATAAACAGCGCTAATATGGCGCTCCGCAGTCCACACACAAGGGGTAACGAATGTTGTATTATTGTGTTGTGAACATAAACCTATTTAGGTACATCGGTTAAAACTTTAATTATTTATAAACTATTAGGTATGTCTCAGTACATCTAATATCTTTTTAATTTCTAAAATCAATCATGTATAAGTAAGTAGGTGTCTGTTTGCTATAACACAAGTTATAATATTTTTTTAATAATAAAGTACCTAACTAATTATCTTTATTGTTATTACATTGAAGTTAAAGTTACAGTTTAGCAACGTCTTACACACATTTGACTGCAATAATTCCTAACACGATTTGTTCAAGAGTGATAAGCAAAAAATTCACGAGGGATAGCAGTGACTGGTTCGAATTGCGTAAGAATATGTTGACAGATTCAAATTTTGGTATAGTGGTAAAAAGAAGAGATAACAGTAGTAAAGCCAACTTAGTAAAAATTATTTTGTACAAATAAAATATTTGCAATGTAAAAGCAGTTGCGCATGGAGTCTAAAATGAACCACTGGCTTTGCAACAACTGGCGAAGCAAGAAAATGTAACAATCGAGCCTTGTGGATTAGCGTGGGATCTCCATCTTGTCGTGGTGGGGGGGCTCAGTAACCGTGGATTGGTCACCCGCGGTGAAGCTAAGAGGGATCCAGGAGGGGACGCTCCGCGTGGGCTTGAGGAAGGCCTGCGCAGGATGCGTCCAAAGGGTCGGGTGCGAGGGACAGTCGGGTGCAGTCGCGGGAGGAGAGACGTGTCGGTGTTGCGTTACCGCGCGCCCTATCTCCCGCGACCAAATGGGGGCGCACCATCGTTGCGTCGCGGTGGGGCTGCAGAGGAAGAGGAGATGTGGTGTTGCGTTGCCGTCCTCCCTATCCTCTGCGGCCGCTGGGTGTTTTGGCGGCGGAGCCCAACACTTTCATCCGCTGCCAAGGGGTTTTTGTTCGGGGCCCGCCTGACCATCTGGCGGGCCAATACCCGTCGGGGGGTAGCGAGGAATGCTTCAGCGATACCCGACCCTCCAACACTCGGGTACGTGAGGAAAAAAAAACAAAAACAAAAAAAAAAGCTTGTGGATTATCCGTTTATTGGTGCCAGATGGATAAATCAGTCCAAATACGATTGTGGAAATTTAATGTTCTATAGTTGCCTATAAGAATGGCCTGGAGAATAGTATAAGAGCAAATAAAATACAAATATGGAACCGTGATAAAAAAGTTAACTGACTAGTCTAATCAAATATTGTAATTGTTATTACCAAATTCAGGGGCAACGCCACATTACACGCAAACAAAAATGTTTATTTGCTGTGTGGAGTGGCGAAAGTATACCACTAAAAATTGAAATTATAGAAAGAGATGATGTTTTCTGGGAGACGAAAATGAAAGAAAAGCTTGTGGCGTTTTCTATGAATTGGCAGTTGCCTGAAATTGTTGATTCTCGTCGAGCTCAAGGGATGGCATTGCAAAATCACGGAGAGGAAAATGTCTCATCAGTGCTTGGAGTTTCTACAATACCAAGCCTTAAAAGTAAAGTAAATGAAAATGTGCCTCGTGAACAACAGGAAATAATAAGTATTGAAGCCTCATCACCTCACACACTGTCTTTAACTTTCGATGAGAATAAAGAAAACCTGCCGGGTTGTAGCAGACAGCTAACTTTTGATGAGCTGTAAACTCTGTATTTCGTTAGTAAATGATAAATAAATATCTTTTAATATTTATTTTCTTTGAAACGACACATATTTTAAGCGAAAGTTTTTTTTTATATTTTTCCATACAAACATGTATGAGGAGAGCCAACGAAAAAGCAGTAACTCAAATTTTAATTCTATAATTTGGGTTGGGTTTCGAAACGAGTCGCCTGAATTTGAGGGTATTGGTGGTGTAGGGGGCTTAACCTTTCGACGACCGAGGACATGAATTCATGTCCTACAAAAAAGTCCCCTTGTTTACCGACGACATGAATTCATGTCCAGATTCCGTCCCTCAATCTATGACGTTTTTTACACTGATCTAGTACATATTATCAATTATTTCAAATGGCATTGCATTTTTACGAATCATAGACAGCTCTGAAACCAACTTCTGATCCAATTTGATGTCAAATTACAAAGTAAAAGCACATTTCATTTCAATGCGCGCGAAACTGTGAATATTAGCAAATGTTTGCTATTGAAAAGGGGGAATTATTATAATGTATACATGCATATTTTTAGTTTTAATTGGAAAACTCATATTATACAGAATATAAAAATACAAAAATAAACAAAATTTGTTTTTATTTTTGATTATAATACGCTACAATTGTCGATAGAACCGGTATTCTAAGATCCGTTCAAAACAGAGAGCTATACAAAACTAAATATACACTGAAATGTTATTATTATATTTTTTTAATATTGGCTATATAAGTGGGTTTCAAGAAATTATAACTCAAACTCTTGAAAACATAAACAAAGACCTCTCAGAGCGATAACATTCAATGTCTAGTACCGCGCGCGCGATGATGTCGTACGGCGCGGTCGTATAGCCAAATTGACGTTTTAGAGGGCGCGGTACTTGAAAGGTTAAGGGAGTTAGTTTTAATCCCCTAAAAGTAATTTTGGCTGCAGGAGTTGCGTCTAAATATTTTTAAATAATTTCCATAAATTCCTAGTAGTAGTTTTTATACTTTAGTACAGTTTTACAAATGTCATTTTTAAGTTTTATGTGAAAAACGTGAAACGAAACGCAAACCTGCCATCTTGGAATGATCATATTGACAGCTAATGTCAAATTTGTGCGTCATTGCTTTCGAGTGCCTAGGGTTAGGTGCGACTGTAATAAGTAACTAAATAGGTTATGTTAGGTACTCTTTTGACTCTTTATCGGGAAAAAGGAACCCTGCGAAGCAGGGCTCAGTCAACCTTAGTTTATTAAACTACTGTGAAGAATGTGGAAGTTGGCAGTGCCATACACACCGATGTTTGGAGATATTTTTTTTCAGAGGAAACCAAGAATTTCTGGCAAGTGAAAATGGTGAGGGTGGGTTCCGAGACCTCCCTTCCTCCCCCTCAATCACTCACATCCCCTAAAAACGGCGACGTATTTCGAAACCTATACCATAACAATTATAACTATAATAACAATTAAACATCCTTAAATAAATAAAATAAATCAACTTTTACTAAACTCCAATTATTTCGTGACTCGTTTTAGTTGAGATACGGCTTTTGCGCTTAGTAGGGCAGTATTGTGGTTTTTAGGGTACCGTAGCCAAAAATTGTAAAAGCCCTTTATATTTTGTAGGATAGTATATAGAGGTAGTTTTTTAAATATTGTAGGAACCCTTATAGATTCGCCATGTCTGTCTGTCTGTCCGCCCGTATGTCACAGCCAATGTATTGCAAAACAGATTTGAAAACTGGCAGGAATGGAATTAGATGTAGGTATTCTATGAACTGCTTCACCATTTTTATACAAAAACAAAACAAAAATAATTAGGGCCTCCATATATGGAACTGACTTAATTATTTTTATCATCTTACGGCACGTAGGTATTTATCTACTTTCGTCAACAATAATTTCGTCAAAAAAAATTAATACCTATAACGTCTAATGTAAACCAGTTTTGCTCATGGCTCCACTGAGAACAAAAATTGCGCTATGGCTATATTGTACAAACAGATTGATTTATGTAATATAAATTTTAATATCAGTATCTCAATTCAATATGCTAAAACGTTTTGCTTGCGATTTTGAAATATTGGAATACGGATGTCGCCAGAATATGGCCGCACACGACGAGAATGAAGGGGGGCGCCCCGCAGTAGACGGAGCTAAGCGCCCTTCACCTCCCCTGCTTCACCCCCTCATTTACCAAAACAGTCGCTTAGGACAGCGCCTTAAGCAATTATTATCAATTTAATACGCACAAAACTTCGAAAAGGTTTTGGTGAGCGCCGTGGATTCGAACCCAATACTCTCTGCATGGCGGTCTGTTGGTATCTCCCCTAGGCTATCTCTAGCTATCATAGGCAATACTGATATAGTGATTATTGCAAGGTAGTACTCTAATCATTAAAATTATATTAAGGTTGCTAATTAAATAAATAGAACTTTAGTGCAACTGTAAAGCTGCTCGATTAATGAACGCGGTATATTTAACCGCGCTAACCGACAGTTTGGTTAATTGTATGTGAGAGAGTTAGTGTCAGCTCCTCTTTGGCTCGGTAAATCTACTACTTTACTGCACCGCTGGAAATTTAATGAAAGTATATTTAGTGCATTACCGCCTTTCATACAACTAATAACAGACATTCAGAACTAAAGTAGATAAAGCCACAAACATAAATGTCATGGCCACTCAGGGCATATTAACACTCGACAATTAGCACACAAAGAAAGTGCGGCGTCAACTTAACGAGTAATATCTGTAAAGTGATGAACGAATCGTACTAAAGGGAAATCTACATATTTGTCGAACAGAATTGAAATAGTAAAGTTTCTTTGTGGACTCTCAATAACGTTTTTCAATTTTCAGTTTAAAATACAGTTTACTAAACATGGCTTTTAGCTATTTCCCACTGTCAAATAAAATTATTTCCGTTTCACGTCCCGAAAAAAACTGCAGCTGGAGTTCTTTGCCTCTCTGTGTCCCTACATACTATGATTTTCACTCGATTTAAATGGTATCCACCCGAATGGCAAATAATTGCCGATGCAAACCTTTTTGCCATGCAGGTGGATACCATTTAGTATTATTTCAAATACTCAAACTCCTGTACATGAATGACTTGATGATTTTATTTATTTAGGTCTACATCCATGCATGAAATATTTTGTAAAAGGCTGCATCGATTCGTCAACTGATTGAGCGCTAAAATCCTAACACTTTTAGCCTTCTGTTTCATTGCTTAATTGATATTTTACGTCTCTGAACAGATTGGAGACATACTAAAAAAGGGACAGGCAGAAGCACTCTAAGCATAAAAGTCATACGTGTATACGTACAGAGCATGCAAGAGAGTCAATGAAGCAAGAGAGGTATGTCAGTATCGTTGCAAATGGTGTTCCGTCGTCTACCCCTTCGGGACTACCTACTCGCTACCTCTTTGGGCAACAGGCGTGGGTCTATGTATGAACGATATACATACTAGTCCATAAGGATCACATTGGCAGTATGATAAGTAAAAATACATTTTTATCAGGACTACTGCAGTTACTGTACATTTGATTTCTATTCACGCAGTTAATTCATTATTCACTTGACTGTTAGCGGCTTTATATAGTCCAAAATCCCAGGGCCGCCAAGCCTTACCTATTTTCTCAGAAACGAAATGTAAAGAATAATGTAGTGTTAGTATGTGCTATGAGCCTATGAGTGTACGCATACTTGCTAGCTTGTGTCGTGGGCTAAGTTTTAGGTAAGAGGTGCTAAAGGTTGGCAAAAATGGTACTAACTTTTCTTAAATTCTCAGTGCTGATTTTTTTCTATGTTTTAGAAAATATTATTTAAAATTTATAAATCGTACTGCCAGATTCCGGCGGCAGTAACTTTACCAAACGCTTTAAAGCTTCCAAAATAAGGCATGGTAGAGATCGCTAGAGCCCGCTAGGCATTTAGAAAATGTATGGAAACTGTTCCCGTCGACTAGTCTATCGCCACCGTAACAATCGAGTGTAAAATCGGACTTAGACCCTTTGTCTTGATTTTAATGATTAGTGAAATACTTCCTGAGTATTATATTAAAATCAAGACAAAGGGCTGAGTTCGCACTCGATTGTTATGTTGACGATATCACCAGACTCCAAGCTGCTACTGAGAATTCGGAAAACCCCGGTAACACTTTTGCCCGACCCAGGAATCGAACCCGGGACCTCCGGATCAACAGAGACATACGCTATCCACTGGACAAAGGAGGCAGTCAACTTCGTCTTTAAAATAATTAAACGCATGTGCGTTAATTCTGACTTGATAATTTTCTGTATTTTGGTCAATGGTCATGTAACAACTAGATGTTATTTATGGTGGTCAAAATTATTTTTTTATGATGATTATAATAGAATCCAAGTGTTTGATATCACACTTTATCTAGTAAATATGTATATTCAAAGAAATAAAAAAATGACGTTTAATCGTTATTGACGGTCTTAGACGGTGTTTTTCTAATAAATTAACCATTATCAATTTTGACCTGCTGGCATATATATTTTTACAAAGATTATTATATTATTTGCATTCAGAACGAATACCGAAAGCTTCAGATTGAAACGATGGAAGTGGCGAAGCATCCGTTTCCGCATTCATTAACCGTACAATATGAAAATAAAGACATTTTTTTATCACTTACAACGGATTTTGTGCAATCGTTTACAACTGTAGTTCACCCATTCCGATTTTTTTCGTATAAAATCAAAAAAAAATCTGTGGATAAAGTAACCAGGAACTAACGTCTGTGACCTTGTAGTTTATTCATGAATCGGTAGAATAAAAACATGCCAAGAGAACGCTCATTTTAATAAGAAGTAAGGTCTTACCACAAATTACAAGCTAGATTTACTTATTCAGGTAAATTCGTTTCAATACCTGCTTAGTTGTGGCACACATATTTTGGCACTATACAAAATGAAAATCTGTTGGTAGGTAGTATCGTTTTTAGCCGTTTTTATTATTGGTAGTTATATGAATAAAAGCACGATTAATATAAACTAATAAATGTCTACAATGTACAAAGTAGTTAGTACCAAACAATATTTTCAACAAAGCCACCTAAATATCATCTATTTAATTTTTGTTTGCCATGTGCTGACAATATTAGAAATTACTTACGTAGAAGGATTTCTTCATTTATAGAACCTAGAATAAAATAATGTATAATACAAAAATGTACCTAATACACGTTCTTTTACATGACTGTCACAATGTTTCTAAGTGATTACCATTTCGATAGACAAATATTGAGTTGCGTATAGACTACGGTATACTTCGTTTTCAATAATAAAGTTCAATATTGTAATTCTTGCTTCGCATTGTGTAAACACCATTATATTATAGCCTTTTGTGTAGTCCACTGCTGGACATAGGCTTCTCCTAAATCAATATTCACTCTTAGCACGCTCACGGCTGGATATTTTACAGCAAGTATAGACGTAGAGTGAATTAAAATGTTGTCATATCAATTTCAATCGTCGTCCGTCTCATCCTCGCCACGTTTCCCCAGTTTAAAAACACCTTATAAAGTAAAATCTTTATATCTAAATTTAAATAATAGTAATAGTAAAATGGCAACATTACAAATAATTTAAAATGTACTAAATGTGTTTGCCTCTGACAGCCTGAGTTTTCAGTCTTGGTCGTTTGTTTCAAGGCTTATTTAAAGAGTACAAGTTGTCCAAAACATTTAACAAAAATGAAGCAATTGATTACAGAAATGTGCCAAAAGCCTTGAGATCTTAGCCTCTTTTCTAAGATTCTTCAATTTCTCGAAGTTTTAGCTGAAAATCTGTAAGTTAAAGCTCGTCGTAATCCTAGGCACGTTCAGCCTTCAAACCCACTCCTTTTCAAAAGCCTAAGCTCTTCAAACACGTAACCTTTATTTGAATACCTACAAGACATTTCAGTGACTTTTTATTTCAGATCTACATATTAGTCCATCAAACATTGTAATAAGTTTTAAGTTTATTCGCACGTTCGTATTTGCCTTAGCAACACACAAATACCCATTATACTCAGAGCATTGAATAACACGCGTGCTATTTAATTGCATTTATGTTTTACTAGCTGAACCCGCGTGAGTTAAGTATGCTGCTCTACTACTCGGCTCATAGCGTGATGTTATATAGCCTATGGCCTTCCTCGGTAAATGAGCTATCTAACACAAAAATTATTATTTAAATCGAACCAGTAGTTCTAGCAACTAAACAAAAAACCTCTTTAGCTTTATTATATGAGCGTAGCTAAACTAGCACCTTCGAGCTTGCACAACATAACAGGTTTTAAGAACTATTATGGTAAAATATCATAATGCTTTGTTTCTATTTTTAACTTTTTGGATTTATGGATAGTAGGCATTATTCACATACTAGATTGCACGCATTTTGTGCGCCGCTCACGGAGTATGTTTAGCTCAATATGAATGAAGAGCCTTAATAATATAAGCAATGAATAGAAGTACGCATTACACTTTACAGCCAAAACCGACACAGCCTTTTACACAAAAATAAGAATAATCTGGAACTTTTCCAATATATTTCAGTTATTTATAATGGTTCAGGACTTATTTAAGATAAAAGCTCAGCTTCGTGGAAATCACCAGACTTTTACTTTTCTGGTAAACAGTTATTACGAAAGACAAAAGGAAATAAATTAACTTTAAGTGCTGTTAGCAGGATACTACAAGAAAATTATTGTGAGACTTTTATAGGGCAATTCTCTGTATACTTATTATGATTATATTTAAATTGTTTGTTTTTCGTGTGAGCGTGTGGCCAACTCTGGTGTCGGAGTTTTCAGACCGCCCGAAGGCCTCCGACATGGCCTAACGATCCTTATCCTTGGACAAGAACCGGGACCGACAGTTTTACGTGCCCTCCGAAGCACGGTAGCGCTCAGATGTAAATGCCACACACGGTCACCCATCCAAGTGGTGACCTGTGCAAGCGTTGCTTAACTTTGCCGATCTGTTACGAACGGCAAGCCAAGTCTCGCTACGAGCGCTACTATATTTAAATAGTTACTTTTGTTAATTAATCGTCGAAAATGGGTAAATGTGAGGTTCACAATTTGATGCTCATAATTATTTGTTCCTTACTTATGACTTCGTTTTATATTAGGGTTCTGTACCTACATATGAAGGAAAAATACGGAACCCTTATAGGATCACTTTGTTGTCCATCTGTATGTCTGTCAAGTCCCTTTATTTGCACGGTGGGCAAGACCGACTCGCCCTTATCCAGTAGATTTTTCAGACATGTAAATTTTTATTGAATTGTACTGATATCATAATGCTAAAAAAAAACAAGCATGTCTACAATTCAATTTTGCCCAACTGTTACAAATACATCATTTATTTCATATTTTCTTCATCACATAAAAAGTCGCAGCTGACGCCACATTATCACCGCGTTGCTCTGAATCATAATTAATGTTGTTCCCTGCAGGTACATAAATTGTTTATAAGATGTTAAAAAATACCGGCCAACAACCCTCGAGTTTCTCGTTTGTAAAATTTCCTTCCGTAAGAAGCAACTTAGTTTCAGAGTTTGTTTATTTTCTCGGTAAATTTAGTTCCGAATTGCAGACAATAATAAATAAATGCTTTCCTGATAGAGTGAAAAGATTGCGGTCGGGATGGATTTTGTCCAACATGTATTTTAAAATTAGAAGCTATGTAACATAAATTATTCGTTTTTCATTAAACCTTTATTGGTCATGCAAAATGATAAAGTAAAATGTAATAATTCAGTACGCACCTAATATTTGGCTAATTATTACCTACTAGTATTCTATAGTGGGCGTTTAATATGCCTCCGGGGAAACAGGCGTGAGTCTATGTATGTGTATGTATGTATGTACATATGTATGTATGTAGTATTCTGGTTAAAGGATATGAATAAAGATGATAAATGAAAAGCTAATAAAAATATGAATTTTATATGAGAAAAATATTGAACAAAGTTGTGATTGTAGCAACTATATTTTATTTTAACAAAGTTCAATAACAATAAAAAAATAAAAACATGCATACGAGGACTAATAATAAACCTCGTGTGTTTTTCATCGGATTCAACATAAAAGCGTGATCACGGGGTGGGATTTCTATCGCTATTGAAATTCATATTAGGAGACTAACTTGTACAACCGAAAGCCTGTGAAAGATCACAAATCATTCTGAATATTATTACAAAAATAAGTATTTATTTTCTTTCATAAATAGCACCTTTTTATTCAAAACTATTATAATACTTACGATTTGTAATCATGATGTCTAACTGCTCTTTGGTATCATCTTGTTAAATAATAATAATGTATAAATATACAATCAAAGTAACAATGTGACATTTGTTTATAGAGAGGTGATATAGAGCGGTTGAGCGCTGTGTTCTCATGTGTAAATAACATTATACAAGGTTATTAAGGGGGGTTTACTCGCGATAAATTCTACATTTAAGGCGTAAGGACCCGCTTAATAACCTTGTATATTGTGTACTAACCGCGAAAGTTTAAAATCGTTTATTGTAAATTAGATGTTTAAGAACGCACATTCGCATTCACTAGTATTAACCAAAATATTAAGAATAATTAATGAAAACATTGATCCGTTCCGTTGGATCCCAGAGGTAGCTGGCGGTAATTAATTCATGGCGATAGCCTTACAACACATAATAAGTATGGATGGATTGATTCCATCCATTTCATCGAGGTTAAAGTTCAATTTAAGTACGGGACAGTTGTTTTTTTTTCTCGATTGAGGCAATATGCAAAGCAAAACCTATTCAAAATAAGGAGTAAAATAGAGAAGCTTGCACGATATAAAGTAAGAATAACGTCGTATAGCACGCTAATAAAGGAATATCGCAAATAAACGTCCGTATTATACGTCAGGCTGTGTCATATTAAGCCGAAATTCAGCCTAGCATAGTGACATTAAAATGGGTGCGTATCGTGCGTGAGATGACATTATTATGAGCCGTTACACTTGCGTTACACGCTCGCTAGGTGATTAAACGAGCTAGGCTTTGTTACGGAATTAGCTGTGAAACCTTTGTATCAACGTGGGAATCGTCACACGTTTAGTAGTTTATTATTCCTATTTAATGTTATTTTAAATTAAGTCCATAATACTGATAGGAATTGAAGATATTCATACAAATAAATTTCAGTGGGAACACATTTTAACTGGCGTTTTAACATTTCATTGGAAATGGTATATACAGATATAATGATACAGATAGTTTATGGAGCAGGCCTCTTACAATTAAGGACTTTAATAAATTATTACGGTAGTCGAAACTAAAACTCATTCGGTATATTATGTAACATTTTAACTTGATTCAATATTGCCATTTGTCCATTTGGAAATACCGTATCGGTATAAAAATGAATGAAACTACTGAATATTTAATGATTTTTTGGGATTTGGCTGTCTTAACGCAACCAGAAAATTTCCAGAGATTCAATCTTTATTTGGTGGCGAAACTCTTTGCCACGGATCTGTGCATTCATTGTTTGGAACATTTTGATGTGGGTCCTGAGGCCCAAGCACGAAATACTCTCGAGAAAGTATTCGTATCGTAAATGTCAAAATTTGTATGACAATTGTACAGCGCCCCTATCGTGCGTAAGATGCAACTAATATTGGCAGCACCAAGGCAGCACAAACTACTTTCGACGACAATCCTGCGGTAAATGTCATGCAAATGTATCGAGCAAGGAGAAATTATATCGAGCTTTCTAACAAATAAGCAAAAAACGGCAGCACGAACTCTGATTTGACATAAGCAAAGTAAAGTAAATGTCAATCTAATGTCATTTTGTCGAAACAATTTTCACCTAGAATTTGTTGGTGAGAAAAGTTTCGAAACTTATAAATGTATCGTATTTATACGTTTTATGGTGAATATTTATGTAGTTTCATATTTTATGTGTTCCTTTTGAAAGTAGGACATGATTATTGACACGATAAAGAATTAAACACGCAAATTTCTCTACTTTAAATATGTAGTAAATTATCATATTTTTATCTATATACGAAAGACAAAGTAGCAATTGACATCGACATCATATCAATTTTCTAATAGAAACATAGGATGTTCTTAAGAGACTCTTATAACACTCCTGCGTACTCTACTCTACAATGAAGTAGGTACTCTACAAGTATAAAATTACTTATCCTGACTGACATATAACCACACTGCTGAAGATAGAAACATACAATTTGGACCGCGGATTCATTTTATATCACTTAGGAAGGATTTTCATATTGTACCTTCAAGGGGGTAACATTGGGTTTGTGTGATTGTTTTAAAACCCTCTTATTTTGAAGTAGGTACCATATATGCGGGCACAGCGAGTATAATAATAAAATTTAGGTGACGGACGAGTATCTGCCGTAAATAATTCGTGAGTCTTATATCAGCGTCTTACCTAGCCCTCTCGGATATGACTGAATATCAATAAAAACGAACGCTTTAGTCAGAAGACATGTGATAAGATAGCTGTCTATTAATCTGTAGTAATAAATGAAAAACACCAATACAACAATAACCATTATTTTATTTTCAACTAAATATTCTTATAAAATTAGGCTTTGAATTTCAGGTACATAACACTGGTTCACTTTATTAGCTTCTGTATAAAACTTCATGATTCTTAGCTATACAAATAACCGAAATCTTCTTTAGATATCATACATTTAAGGTGTTCCAATAATAATGAAACTTGTAAACTTATATTTGAAAGGAGGAATTGGCCTACTACACCACGCTGGCCAAACGGGTTGGTATAGGGTTTGTATCAAGTTTTCCTTCTCTTACAGTGCTGTTCTCTGCATAATATGCTCCCTTTGTCGGCTCTTACGACACCCATGGGACGATATGGTGTGGCGACAATCCGTATTCGTAATCCGTCACCACACGGACAGTTCCAATTCCTCCTTTCAAAGGAGAGGCCTAGTCCAGCAGTGGACTGTTGAAGGCTGATGATGATGAAACTTATATTATTATAAACTTCTTGTTGAACACGTTATATTGTAGTATTCACGCAGTTTTAACCAAAATAAAATAATGTATCACGAAAACCTTCCATAATAGTATTTAATCCAATCGCTAATAATATATCTTATAAGTCTTAGAATAAAACCCCAGTTATATCCGAATGACTTATAATTATTTACATGTAATATTTATGTCAACTATAAAAATTATCATAACAGCAGTGAACATTTCTGAGCACGTCTATCCTTACAGTCTGCGAATCGAGGACATGTGAATCAACGTGAAATTTATTCAAGAGGAGCAGCGAGTCAGTGGTGCAACAAAGTTTAGCAATTTATGGCGTGCGGCACTCGTACGTGGCGTGTTGTTATTATAAACTCATAACTAGCAGGAGAATATACCATACACCAAAAATATTTGAAATCTTTATGACTGACGAATTTTAATGCCGAAATAATACTCGTAAATATGTATATTTCAATAGCAGATTCTGAAATGGCTGATTGAGTTCCTTTATGAACCTTCTGTAAGTGGGTATTGTTTTATTATAATGTTTGATGAAAACGTAGAAGGAAAAAAACACCTGTAATTAGTTACTTCCGTCTACATTGCAATAAATAAGTCATATTCCGATAACAATAAAGACTTTCAACGCTCTCTCTCCCTGACCACTTAAAGTAGGAAAATAGAAAAGAAAAGCGGGGATAGCCCAGTGGTTTAAGGCGTGAAGTTATAATATGAAAAGATTTTTGTAATGACGTAATCTAAGAAAATGTAAAGTTTAGGTAAATTATCTACTAAAAGTTGTGTACGTGGTTAATGATTGTATTCTAAGGTTAAAAACTTGTGTTCATTTCTGTATCGGTGAATTTCTTTACGGACTTTTTACAAGTTGTATGGATTGTATTATTTTTTTTGACTAGTTTATAAAGAAATTTCCATTTTGTTCATTCTTACACTAGGCAGAGCTTTACCGCACAATGCGGATTTTTAGAATTTTACTGGACATTATCGCGGCTATTGCATAAAACTGGCGCTGTGCTTAAAACTACTTCAACCCGTGTCACAAACACTGACAAAGTATTAAATCCTGTATCGCTGAAAACCGTTGTACTTTATAATAAGTGGTTGAACAAATTTATAAGTAGATCATATTATTATTAACAATTTCAGCGGCGACAAGCTAAATAACATTTTGGTACATTCTAAGTTGATTGTATTTATGTGTTAGGCGTATTATTTTGAACTGGCTTCTCCTGTGAAGAAACATAAAAACAAAAAGTATTGGTCTCACATGGGACAATTCTTGGTGTGATTCACATATTGTTGTTTCGAGACTGGTGGATCTTTGTGTTTGTTCCTTGAATGTTTTTTTAGGTCACCGGCGATACATAATTTATTCCTAGAGCGCGAGTTGTCTTTTCGAATAAAAAAGAAATGGTAAGTAGGAATAGGACCTTTAATTAATATTCCCTTTACAAAGAAACATGTTTTTAACTATATATAATGTCACACATTTTTTTCTGGCCCTAGTACTTCAGATATTAAATAAAGATTATAAAATCTGTGTGCAGAATGCTCTGCACAACAAATTATCACTGACACAAAATAAAAAAAAATATAGTAAGTCTTGTAACACGCTTAATAAGAAATATCATCAATATATTACTTACACAATCTATACATGGACCCATTAATTACTAATTAACTTAGTTTAACCGTGGATCAAAACGTTAACGATGTAAGCATTCATCTATTTCAACAAGTTCCTGTGTTTTGAAATGACGCTCAAATGATGTCATAAATTAAAAATCGCTGCTAAGATTCTCCAAAGTTTAATGACCTCCGTAGGATCAAGCACTATTTGTTAATCTATCTCAGGCTGCATTCGATAGCTACATCCTACTTGGAATAGTTATTCGGGACTTCTTGAGCGTAGATATTCTTTAGGTCCTATCCTTCCTTTTCGTCCTATTTGGTCTAAGGGTGCAAAATCGATTGAGTAATAATATATATTGTACAAATTGGTACAATAAACGCCGTAGAAGTCTACCTGCCGTCTTTTCTTGCTGATTCCCTGCATTCCGGACAAACCCCAGCTACAGTCTTACTAATACAGACTTATTACAAATTGATGTTTACCTTATTCTGACAAAATATGCACATTAATTAAATGCGTTAATTAAAAGCTATACACACTGTGCATAATGTTTAGTATGTGTGAAATAACCGACTAAGTTGCTCTTTATTTCCGAGAATGAAAGCTTCATAAGTAGCACATTACACAACTTCATCGCAATTAACTCCATTTACACCCTTATTATCTCAATGAACAGAAGCTTTGAAATTATGTGACTATAGTTAGCGCTAATTTGATTTATTATTCATTAGAGAAATACAAATATAAAGCCGCTAATAGTCAAGTGAATAATAAAATAACTTCGTGAATAAAACATCAAATGTACAGTAACTGTAGCAGTTCTGATAAAACATAAAATTATACTTATAATAAGTATACATACATACACATACATAGACTCACACCTGTTTCCCCGAAGGGGTAGGCTGAGGCATATTAAATGCCCCCTTTTCGCCAGTGTTCTGATCCCACGTAATAGGGGCGAGCCGATTGCCGCTTATCGGGATATTTTGTTTGCCAGAGCCTCGTCCGTTGATCGGCAGATGCACCATTTGCAGGTGAGGTTGGCTTGGGACCCTTAGTTCTTGGTAGGAACACTATGCACCCTAATAAGTATAATCTTATGATACTGCGAATATAATAGTAGAGTGATTGAGAGAATACCAAATGGCAAAAAAGGTTTCAACAGCAAACCTTTTGGCCATGCGGATGGATACAAATTAAAATCGAGCCAAAACCATAGTACATACTTAGGCACACAGAGAGGCAAAGAAAGCTGCAGGTATTTTCCTAACTAAGTAATTATTAAGGTATCACTTAAATAATTACTTGTCAGTGGGTGAAACAACTATGAGCTTTAGTAACTAAACTGTATTTAAAACTAAAAATTGAAATACGTTATTCAGACTCCACAAAGAAACTTTACTATTTCAATTCTGTTCGGCAAATATCTAGATTTCCCTTTAGTACAATTCGTTCATCGCTTTACAGATAATACTCGTTAAGTTGACGCAGCACTTTCTGTGTGTGCTAATTGTCGGGGACGGTCTAGCACTATTACACGAGTGTTAATCTGCCCTGAGTGGCCATGACATTTATGTTTGTGGCTTTACCTACTTTAGTTCTGAATGTCCGTTATTAGTTCTGTTGTATGAACGGCTCTTATGCGGCTAAAACATTCAATTTAATTCGATCTAGAATTAGAAAAGAGAACAACTTTGAAGAATTCCTCATTGCTCTTTGACGGGGGACAGAATTTTGTATGTACTATATTGATTTTAATTATGTAAAGCTAAAGAAAAGCTATCAATCCCGAATTATACCACTTACCATCCCAGCTAGTCCGATTCGATAAATATGGTGATCCCAAATATTGCAGGCCAACATTTCTACGTGAGTGTAACTTATTTTCAGGAAATATACGTTCATTAAATAGCCAGCGGTGCAGTAAATTAGTAGATTTAACGAGCCAAAGAGGAGCTGACATTAACTACCTTCCATACAATTAACCAAACTGTCGGTTAGCGCGGTTAAATATACCGCATTCATTAATCGAGCAGCTTTACAGTTTCACTACAGTTCAACTCATTTAGTTAACAAACTTAATATCATTTTAATGATTAGAGTACTGTACAACAATCACTCATACCACCATTGCCTATGATAGGTAGCGATAGCCTCGTGGAGATACCAACAGACTGCCATGCAGAGGGTATCGGGTTCGAATCCATGGCGCGTACCAATGACTTTTCGAAGTTATGTGCGTATTCAATTGTTAATTATCGCTTGCTTCGTGCTTTGGAAAGCACGTTAAAAGATCTTTGAGTGTTCAGTGGTTATAGGGAGTAAGTACCCTCAAATAAACACATACGGGTCTAAACCATGGCATATCGCTATCCCTTCGGGTCGCGGAGGTCAGACGACAGTCGCTTTGTAGAAAAGCTGATATTGCTGATATCATTGAGACCAGATATGACTATATCTGGTTAGATTAGTAAGCGGACCCCAGGCTCCAAGGAGTGTATTAGTGTTAGGTGCATCCGGGATAACGCAAGGACCACGATGATCAGCATTGCATATGACTAAAATCTCGCCCATGTGAACTGTCATAATGAGACTGTCGGTAGGATTTTCCTTATCCATAGTTTAAATATCTTAATATATAAAATCCTTGCGTTACTGACTGACTGACAGACACGCTACAGCCGTAACTATTGGGTGCAGGAAGCTGAAATTGGCATTGGCATGTATGTTCCTTGGGGACCGTAGGGGTGCACTAAGAAGGGATTTCCCGAAATTCCCACGGGATCGGCCAAAACGGGTAAACTAAAAAAAAATGCAGGCGTAGCTGCTGGCGTCCTCTAGTAATTCATGAGATGGAAATAGATAAGATAATTATAAATATTTGATCAAATAAGATACTTATATCCTATAATATTAGTAGACGATGGTATAATCCGTAGGCCAAAAGCAACAAGAACGACATTTCACGACAAAAATAAAGTACTACCTACAATGTTGTACGCAAAAGCTAATTGTGAACAATTTTCTTTTTGTTTGGACACCACTGGTGCGTAATGAGACTTTAGGAACTTTGACGACAGATGTTGGCAACATAAAATTGACAATGACAAATATTATTAAAATGTTGATAATTAATGCTAACTCCCTGATGTTTTGCAGCACCGACGGCGTAGTAGTAAAGAAAAAGACTAGTCTATGTGTTTTTCTGATAAACTGCGCGTTAGGAGCAACAACTTTTAAGTTCGTCAAAGCTTAACAAACATTCATTCATATATCCAGCCACAGAATTTTTAAACAGATAGAGATAGATAGATAGATAGAGATATCCAGTTTGATTTAGAAAATTATTTTATCTTACAAAACTTTTGTCTCTGAAGTAATGATTTGATAAAATTTTATTTCTTAACATTAAATTTTGGGCATAACTGACATCTGTTCCATTTACAAGAACATCAACATAATTATGGTATTAATTTTAACTGAATTTCTTATATTCCTTTACGTTTTAGACGTCTACATCCTGTTATATTTTATGATTTTAGAAAAGAACACACAGAAAGATTTTAGACGCTATGGCTGCACGTAGATTGATAACCCGACACCCAGCGTGCCAGCCTTGTACTCATCACATACACGCCGCCATTTTACCGTTTTCTAGTTACCAAATTAGCACAGTTTCCAGCTCCTCAGACATTTCAAGTAAGTAAAGTTTTAAATTTGTGCTTTGAGGCCGTCATAATAATGTGAATACATGTACCCCTAAAATTTCCTTATAAACAAATTCTAATAATATGATGAATGACCTAAGTTTGTTACCTATCTCAATAAATTCAAGAACTTTGTCAGTACTTGATGTAATATATCTTTTATTAAATATAGAAATAACATGCAAAATTCTAACCTAATGGAAGGAAAGAGGAACCCACCACGCACCCTCGAATTGACCACCCCAACTATTGCAATAGAAAAAGGTTGACAATATCGAACTCCTCTAAAAGGATAAGGGATATAGGAATGGTATGGGTTCCAGGAAGATACCTGACTTGCAGTATCCCGCTGTATGCGCCGACTATTCTTCGACACGTGTTTCGCCTCTGCACGAGGCATCCTCAGGAACGATGGGCAACGACTGAGCGCTTTCCAACCGTGGGCATGTCTTATAAACGATTGTACTTTCTAATCCCCTCCCTCCGTTGCTCGACTGATGTGAGTCATTATGACGGTGTGCGAATATATTCAGCAATGGGGACCCGTTAAAGTTGGTTTGATCGTTCAGTAATGTATGCTTGTCCCGCTTTAAAATCTCTAATTGTTCCAATACGCACATTCTAATACCCTTTTGACAAGTGTGTATGACGTCAAATGAATGTCCGCTATTTAAGGTATGACCCGATTCAAGTAAATGTTCGGCAAAATGAGACTTTTCCGGCTGGTTGTTTCTAAACGCCGCTAAATTTTCTTTATATCTCAGCTCAAAACTTCGACCCGTCTGTCCTATGTACTTATTTTGGCATTGGTCGCATGTTAAGCAGTAAATACCGGACTTTTTGTTCTTGCATACTTTATCTTTACCATTGCAAAGAAATTTTAACGTTTTGTATGGTTTATAGGCTGATCTGATACCGTTCCTCCCCAGTATACGCGCCATACGGTCAGTTATGCTTCCAAAATAGGTAAGAACAGCGGTATTATTTATAGGTTCTTTTATAGAGGGATATAAAAGTGACTTGGCCATTCTAAGTTGTTTTCCTCTAATCATCTTGTCAATTAGGCGTTTACTATACCCGTTGGATTGAGCTATATGATAAATAATATTTAATTCTCTGTTATATGATTGATGAGGCGAAACACGTGTCGAAGAATAGTCGGCGCATACAGCGGGATACTGCAAGTCAGGTATCTTCCTGGAACCCATACCATTCCTATATCCCTTATCCTTTTAGAGGAGTTCGATATTGTCAACCTTTTTCTATTGCAATAGTTGGGGTGGTCAATTCGAGGGTGCGTGGTGGGTTCCTCTTTCCTTCCATTAGGTTACAATGGAGTTCCGCCAAGTAACGCCTGATTCAATCAACTACGCAAAATTCTACTTTAGATAAATATATATTGTTAATATTCCTAGACTGACTAGTGATATGGAAATTAATTAATTACTTTTTGGTTAAAACGTCACCAAGTTTTGAACCATGTGCTATAAATTCGACAAATTAGTTCCCAGGGGTGTCATGTAAACTGATCAAGTCGTTTGTCAGATGAACGACTTGTAATCCCTCGACATCAGTCTGCTTACTAAATAACGGTGAGTAAACCAAAGTTTGTTGGTGCGTAAATTTATTAGTCATTTATAAGGATTTATCAGCATCGTCATCAGCCCTGTATATAAACTGTCCCACTGCTGGGCATGAGCCTCTTCTCACTGTGAGAAGGCATAGTGCACCACGTCATGTTCGAGATGATCTCTTTCGAGAACATTAAGGAGAACTCTCAGACATGTTGGTTGCTTCACGATGTTTTCTTCACCGTTAAGCAAGCGATTATTAACAATTTAATACTCACATAATTTTGAAAAGTCATTGGTGCGTGCTGGGGATAAGAACCCGAGACCTTCCGCATAGCAGTCAATCCGTCCCTCTTATAGGCTATCGCTGCTTTTGTCATTATCGGCAAATATAATAGCATCGGAAAAGTCTTGCACACAATAAAATATTGTATAATAATTATTTACTCAGTGAGTTTGAAGTAACAAAACCAGACTAAGGCTCTGAAAACAGCTTAATATTGCTATATATCAAAAAAAGTGTAAATTATGCAGACTGTAATAGCGTCTGGAATTGGTTTTATAACATACAGTACAAGCCTTTCGCCTTCACTTTACGTGGAAATCCTAGTGCAAAGTACTGATAAAATAAAACGCGGTAATATTTAGGTACCATACTAAGGTAAGGAAGGTTAGTTACCTATTTTATATTGCTTTTCCGAAGTTAATTTAAAGTGCTTACGAAACGTCAATTTTAAATTTATCAGTTTGTACAAGAATGTATTTTTATGTTGATATAGAGCAGCTCAATCCCAAGCATTTTTGTCGTCTATATAAGCGGAAATTTTATAATATGCTTTTAAACACAATTTAGTTTTAACAATAATCATTAATTAATTTATTATTAAATTTCTTATATTAAGAGGGAGCTTGTTATAAAAGCGTATACACTGCCCCATAAAACAGTTACTTATTTTGTGGAAGCGGGTGCTATGAACTACAAGATTATACTTATGTCTAGTATTTACAGTGTGAAGATCACTTTTTTTGCTAAATTTGTCAATATTCTTGTGGACATGTAACAGATTATCGTATATATATTGCGATACAACAGTTAGAATGCCTATCTCACTGAACTTTTCTCTAAGAGAAACACGAGGACCGAGGTTGTAAATTCCCCTTATTGCTCTTTTCTGCAGAACGAATATTGTGTTAAGGTCTGCAGCATTCCCCCAGAGAAGAATCCCATAAGACATAATGCTATGAAAGTAACTGAAATAAACCATTCTAGCTGTATCTATATCTGTAAGGCGTCTAATTGTCTTAACTGCATAAGATGCAGAACTAAGTTTGCCCGAAAGTCTTTCTATATGCGGACCCCATTGAAGCTTGGTATCAAGCATAATACCTAGAAACATAGTTGTCCCGACGGGCTCAATTCTGGATTCCTTAAGTTGTACATTGGTTTTCACCTGTTTAACATTAGGCATTGAGAATTTTAATAGTTTGGTTTTCTTATCATTAAGTAATAAATTATTTGCATTAAACCAATTAACAACCTTAGAGAGTGCATTGTTTACTTCGTCAAAATTTCTCTGCTGTCGTCTAATATTAAAAATTAAGGAGGTATCATCCGCGAACAACACAATCTCATGATTCTTCTTTACGTAATAGGGTAGATCGTTAATATAAATCAAAAAAAGAAATGGTCCGAGGATTGAATCCTGCGGGACTCCCATTTTTAAGGCAGAACCTGGAGATGTCTTGTCATTGATCTGGACCTTCTGGATTCGGTTGCCCAAGTAAGAAACCAGGAGATCGAGAGCTTTGTTCCTAACGCCGTAATGATACAATTTCCTGACCAGAGTGTCATGATGTACACAATCAAATGCTTTTGACAAGTCGCAAAAAATACCTAAAACATCTTGCGACTTTTCCTAAGCAGCAAATATACTTTTGAGTAACTCAACTCCTGCGTCAGTAGTCGAACGACCCCTCGTAAATCCGAACTGTTTCTCGTGAAGGAAATTATGACTACTAAAATAACTAAGTAACTGACTAAGAATTAATTTTTCAAAAAATTTACTCAGTGTCGGTAACACAGAAATAGGTCGAAAATTAGAAGGGTCGGTTGTGTCACCAGATTTAAACAAAGGTATAACTTTACTATATTTCATTAAGTCAGGAAATATTCCAGAAGCAACGCAACCATTGAATACCTTTGCAAGATGTGGAGCAATTATGGTAATAATAGATGAAGTAGTCTTCACTGACAATCCCCACAAATCCATTGTCTTTTTCATATTTATAGTTTTAAATTGTTTAAGAATATCATCAGTAGTAACAACAGTAAATTCAAAGGCTGCGTCACATTCTGGCACGCAGTCCCTAAGAAGCATTTCAGCAGACATAGAAGATGAGTTGAGTGACTCTGTTGTCACTATAGGTATATTAGCAAAGAAATTTTCAAATTCTGTCGCAACTTCCAGGTCCTCTGCAATACTCACATTAATGATTTTTAAAAGGTAGTCGCGGCAGCGTGCTTTGGCTCTGCCAGTTTCATTGTTGATGACATTCCAGGTAGCCTTTATAGTGTTTTCTGATAATTTTATTTTATTTCTCAAATAAATAGATTTTGCTGTATTACAAGCTTGTCTAAATGTTTTAGAATATTTTCTTACGTAATTAATAAAGGTCTGACTATTTTTATAAGACTTTTCACTATACAGTTCATATAACCTAATCCGGCTTTTATGAATACCTTCAGTTGCCCAGTCACTAAACATCAGACGGTCAGTTACATTTAATTTTTTGGATGTAAATACAGTCTGAAATTCGCCATTAATTAAGTTGAATAAAGAGGTATATAACTGATCCGGATGGTCATGGTGAGGCAATCAATGCATTTTTCGAGATAAATTGTTTTTAAAAGTTTTAAGACGATTCTGGTTTATTGGTATATATTTAACAATTTTTCTCTGGTCTTTCGGACATTCTCTTGGACAACAGATTAACTGCCCACTGTGATCTAACTGAAGCATATTAATCAGAGATTTGTGTAATGGTTTTATACTAGTAAATATATTATCAATACAAGTACCACTTGTGGCAGTCACTCTAGTTGGTTCATAGAAATTATGACATAAATTGTATGACTTAAATAAATTAAAAAAATTGATAGTTGAAGAGCATTTTTCTAATATGTTAATATTAAAGTCTCCACAAATAGCAACCGTTTTACGACAATTACAAACTTTGCTTAGAGCATCCACCATAATAACTAAAAAACTTTCAAATGGTGCACATGGAGGTTTGTATACGCTCATAACAATGAACTGCTCAAATTCAACACATGTAATCTCTACTACTCGCTCAACAGAGAGGCTCACAATGTCAGTCCTTTCTTTAAATTTTGGAAATTTACTTACTATGATTAACGAGCCACCATGGATAAAATTTTCTCTACTGAACGAGCTTGCAACCTGGTGGTTATTAAAATTGAATATGAACTGGTGGCTTCTGAGCCAATGTTCTGTAATGCATAAAATATCAATATTGTTACAGTTCATAAACAATTCCAATTCTAACTCCTTACCCATCAGCCCTTGTATATTTTGATGCACCAGGTTGATACAATTTTTAGACTTATTTTTTGTAAGTGTGGTTGATGGAACTATATATTTGTCACTTAAACTGGGTACAGAATTAGATGTCTTATTAAATATATTGCCAGAGATTGACTCTATTGTCTCAGAATTCAATTTAAAGAGTTTGGAACGGATTCCAAGCTTATATTGCATGTCAAATTTAACTGCTCAATAAAAGCAGTGTGGTTAGCCAAAACCTTGGCTGAGTTATTAATACAATAAGCTAGCGATGAGGCTATTTGTCTTTCATAAAATTGTGATATATAATAATTATCATATGTCAAATAAAAAATTCTAATTAACGCATTAGAGTCAATAATGTCAATCAAATTATTATAAAATGTCATAGTATGCAATTTTGAATTAATCTTAAATCTATAATCATTTTCAGCTTGTGGCAACAGCTTACTGTAAGGAAAAGCAAGAAACAGAATTTTTCTAACTTTTAAATTGAGTAATTGGTCAAAATATCTCTGTATAACATTTATATTTGCATTTCCTCTTCTCCCAATAAACATAATGATTGTTGTTTCAGGACAGTATGATTTAGACAAAATAAATTGCATTATTTGCTCCAGGCATACATAAGTTAGTTATAGCTAAACCTGTCCTTTGCCGCAACAATTGGCTCATGTTTTTCCCTATCTCATCACTAAACATTAAAAGTTTGTCAGTGTTTGTAATGTGAGGTGAGAAGGAAGTGCGAAAATTAGAATTAGAATTAATGGTGCTGTTACCCACTGCAACAGACGGTGATAACAAATCAGAGCAACAATTCAATGTAGTTGGCTGTGAATGACTCTGTGGCGACTGGCTATGTTCATTGCCATGATTATTATTGGTAAGAGATTGGAGCCTCTGCTCATTATACTTACACAAGTCCACTAAGTCATCCATTGCCAAGATATGCTCATTTATTTGTTTTTGTGATAAATTATATTTTTTGTCATGTTCAGTAAAGATTTTTGTAAACTGTCAATCTCAGTCTGCAAACAATGCATATCAGCATCATACTTTAATAGATTGGAATCTAATTTAGCTAGACATACTGACATCTGTTCCTTTAAATTTACATATTTTTTGCAATAATGTACATTTATGTTTGATTTCTTGTACATTCTTAATAATTTTTCCTTTTTCCTGATAAATTTGTTAATTTTAACATACTTCTTTAATTTATTACAGGGCTTCATGTTTCTAAATGACTGAATAGTTGAATTAGATTCTGTTAAATCAATAGTCACTATATTTCTACTGAATGAATGAATGAATGAATGAAATAAATTTATTTTGACTCCACACAGGTTACATACATAAAAAAAAAATTTAAGAACAGTCATAAGAACAAAAGAAAAAAGAAATTACATAACAATTACAGTAGAACAAACAGTGATAAAAAAAAAACAGATAACATACTTATACAGACAGGAGAAGAAGAAAGTTGTTTAAGGTCAGGTGAGTGTGGTCAAAAAAGGACCTAATTCGGCATGTGCCAGGCGCATAGGTATCTGGCTCCGATTTTCAATTAGGCCCTAAGTGACTCACGAAAGAGATATCAGAAAATATATAGGTATAAATAGATAGGTAGATACATAATATAAAATAAATAATGTACTAATAGTAATAAATTTACGTAAATAGATACCTTGTTAAAACATAATACACTTAAATAGTTATAAAGTTTTATAATAAGAGTATACGCATCATCAGTAAGTATTTAAGTAACAAAAACAGTACGGCCATAGCTACTCATAACTGAGTTATGTCTCTTACTCTTATGTGTGAATTAATGCTTCGGCGCCAGAGTGGCGCGTGAAGGCGTGTGCCGCGTGTGGTACGGGGGGACACTTGTTTGGCCGGGACGCCAGTCCAGTGGCCGCACTACAGCCGGCGTATCTGCGCGCATATAACATTTATCACGAGCACGCTTTCAATGATTTGATACTCAGCAAGTAAATACATACATATATAAAATAACGCAGAATATAACATTGCTTTGTGAACAAGATAATATGAGACGAAGTACTCAAGACAACTATGGTAAGTGCAGCTTAGTTCGTTATCCGGCAAAGTGTATAGCAGTACATACATACTTTGTGTGCATTTTATTTTAGATGTTGTATAATATACCTGCGTATATATGTGCAGTTTCAGATTCACGCAGGATGCCATAAGTACCTAATTGGCTATTAGTTGTCAGGTGTAAACTTGGCGGCTGTCGATCAATGTAGTAGAATACCTCGGGAGGTGATGCACCTAGCTCACACAAGCGCGAGTACCAGACCCCAAAGGTGAGGTAAACTTTATATATATTATCTATTTCGTAAAGACGAGAGTAGGGACTTCGGGCAGTAATAGGTTATGATGTATGTTTGATTCATTTGTTACAGGTTTCTCACACTGTGTGTGTATCCACATCACAGACCAACACACGATCGACATACTTTTTTGCGTAAACTTCAAGGTCGCATGCAGCTCAAGAGCTTTTTTACAAAAACAAATAATTGATAATCATAGCGAATGTAAGTTATAATTTAAATTAATTACGACAGCGGTGCATAATCATAATAATGTCACAATTCATTAACAAAATAGGTATAATGAGTCAATAATAACTAGATAAGTCAAATAAATAAAATGTCAAAAAGAAAATAAAAATAAAACAATGATGATGAATGAATTATAATGTAATAATATGTCTAGTATAAATTAATGAATTATAACATCACTACGAATAGGCACATAAAAATGTCATGTCGGAAATATTATTAATTATTAATATATGTATAAATAAACCGTATTACGAATTGATTATTATCTAAATAATAGGAATTAATTGAAATGTCACGAACTATTATATTGAATAAAGCAGTCATATATCATTATTTGGTTGTATAACATTAGTATTAATTTAAATTAAATAATACGAAATATTAATTTATGTAAGTAGGTACACGTTACAACTTTAAATCAGAGAGGCATTTAGATTAGTATCACCCATTTTTTGTTGCTCCTCCATAAGGAATTTTTTTAAGTTTCGTTTGAAAGTGTATAGTGACGTAAGATTCCGCAGTGGCGGAGGAATATTGTTCCAACACTTTGAAGCAGCATAGCGAAAGCTACCTCTAAAAGCCTCTGTGCGATGCAATGTAATAGACAATTGCTTTGAGCACCTTCTGTTTAACCGCTCGCTGCTATTTGTGACCCATGTCAGTTTTTCATAAAGATATTGTGGTTGCTGCAATATTATGACACCAAATAGTAAACAAGCCAAATGTAATTTCCTTCGGGATTTCATTTTCAAAATCATTTTTTTATTAAAGAATGGCGTCACATGACCTCTAAAAGGTACTGAAAAACAAAATCGAGCGCATGCATTCTGCACCCTTTGTATTTGCCTGTCTGTACGTGCTAAGAGTCGAGGGCCATACACGGCATCAGCATAATTTAATTTACTTAATATCAGTGACTCAACCAGCTGAATACGTAATTCTTGAGTTAGGTAAGGTCACATCTTATACAACACTCTCAACCGGTAAAAACAGTTCTGTACAGCATTACCAACATGTTTCTCAAATCGTAGTTCTGAGTCCATTATCAGTCCCAGGTTCCTGGCCTCATATACTCGCTCTAATGGACTCCCTCTAAGATGAACTTTAGATGCCGAATGCAATAATCGCAAATTGTGTTTGGTACCAAAAATGATGTATTTCGTCTTAGACGGATTTAACAATAGGCAGTTATTCTCAGACCACGCGACTAATCGTTCAAGATCGTCATTCATGTCTTGTATAGCTTTTTCATAATCAGTAACCTTAAATGACAAGTAAATTTGAACATCGTCCGCGTAAATATGGTACTTACATTTATTTATGGATTTCTTGATATCCGCACAGTAAAGTTTAAAAAGAATAGGTCCTAAAATCGAGCCTTGCGGCACACCTCTCGTCAAAGAGGCGAGTGTCGAGGTCAGAGTGGTCCCATTACTAGTATTCAACTCTACATATTGCTGTCGATTGGTTAGGTAGCTATGGAACCACATTACTGCCTTGTTGTCAAATCCGTAGTAGCGCATTTTTGATAATAATAAATTTAAATTTATAGCATCAAATGCACGGGAATAGTCCAATAGAACTAGAATTGTACACATGCCCTTATCCTGGGCAGACAAAATGTTATCAGTAACATCTAAGAGTGCCGTAGTGGTTCCCCGAAACCGTCTAAATCCGGACTGAAGTCTAGGTAAAATCTCGTGTTTTTCCAAATAATCTGTAAGCTGGCGACTCACAACCTTCTCCAAGACTTTAGACATACAGGGCAAGATACTTATTGGCCGTAAATCCCGAATAACAGTAGGGTTCGGCGTTTTAGGTAGCGGTCTTAAACTAGCTATCTTCCATACATCGGGTACCGTAGACGTTAGCATAGAGCGATTTATTATGTCCGTTATGGTTTGTAGTGTATGTGTCAAAGTCATTTTAATCATAATTAAATTAATTTTATCATATCCCTCAGCGTTTGACTTGAGACCCTGTATAATGTTATAAACTATATCTTTGTCCACAGTTACTAAACTAAATGTGGCGTCACAGAACCTATGGTATTCATGAAATGTAAGATGAGAAATACTAGTTTTTGAATTACCAGGCACAGTCAAAAAGAATGAATTTATGGTGTCGGGATCGTTGAAATGTGAAGGAATATCAGATACCTGTGTTGGCGGTAAGACTGTCGTTTTTAAGTTTTTCCACAGAACTTTAGGATTATTTATCTGATTATTAATATTATGTTTATAATATGCCACTTTTTCTCGGTACAACGCGGTAGACACTGTGGACTTTAGTTGTTTATAATATATTTTACTAGTTTCCGTCTTAAGTCGCCGAAACCTAACCAACGCATCGTCCCTGTGTCTCATCATGATTCTGATCGTCTCAGTTATCCATGGGTAGGAACGACCCCTAACTATGCAAACTTTAACAGGAGCATATATATCAAACAACAAGGTCATCCATTGGTTCAATGCGCTCACCATGTCGTTCACGTTGGCCAGGTCTGATATAAGATCCCAGCGTATTTTCTCTACATCGCCACGCATAGTTTCAGTGCATATGTTTTTAAATGATCGCCTCATAAATATTTGTGGTGACAATTTCTGCTTCTTGATACTGAGTTCACAACTTACAAAGCAATGGCTATTAATCAATTTATATGGCTCAACATTAACACATCTCGCACTCAAGTCTGTATAAATCAAATCTATTAAGCTCTCACTGTCCTCGGTAAAATGGGTAGGAGACGATACTAGTTGAGTAAGACCTACGCAACCAAAGAAATCGTTAAGTTTTTTTGTTTTAGCATCATTATTAATTTGGATATTAACATTGAGGTCTCCCAGTAAAACAAAATGATCACAATGTCCCATAGCACTTAACGTCAGGCTGATTGAGTCCAGAAATACATCCAAATTCAGCCATGGAGGACGGTAAGCTGTACCAATGGCAATCTTTTTTCCGAGCAGCGTGACTACTGTGTACTGCTATCATCGGAGATGGCAGAAACCATGCATGGAGCGCTACCAACCAGCTCATCAAATAGTGATTGTGTTGTGACTGATTTCATTGACTGGTTTGCACTTTGTAATAAGTTTATCTGATTATTGGCCTCACTTAGGAGACCCTCCAATTCAGTGATGCGTTTAAGAGCGTTCTCAAATTCATCACTCCACCTGTCAAATTGCATTACAATGTTTTTTAATCTATCCTTTTCATCTAAAGTAGTGACTAAATTAGAGTGCATTTCTGCCATCTCACTCCTAAGCTGAGAGTTTTTCCCTAAAATCTGTGGCATTTCCTTCTCATTGTCCTCATGATCACTTTGTAGTGACTGACACAAATCCTTATATTTCTTTCGCTCATAATCAATCAGCTGAAAACATCGAGTTGTGCTCTGATAGCCTTGGTCAAATACATATATGACAAGATAGTGTACATCCCCCCCGTGGGATCTCCACCTTGTCGTGGTGGGGGGGCTCAGTAACCGTGGATTGGTCACCCGCGGTGAAGCTAAGAGGGATCCAGGAGAGGACGCTCCGCGTGGGCTTGACGGAGGCCTGCGCAGTATGCGTCCAATGGTGCGGGTGCGAGGGACAGTTGTTCTGTCCCTCGCAGTCGGGCGCGGTCACGGGAGGAGAGGCGTGTCGGTGTTGCGTTGCCGCGCGCCCTATCTCCTGCGACCAAATGGGGGCGCACCATCGTTGCGTCGCGGTGGGGCCGCAGAGGAAGAGGAGATGCGGTGTTACGTTGCCGTTCTCCCTATCCTCTGCGGCCGCTGGGTGTTTTGGTGGCGGAGCCCAACACCTTCATCCGCCGCCAAGGGGGTTTTGTTCGGGGCCCGCCTGGCTAATGCCCGTCGGGGAGTGTCGAGGAATGCTTATGTGATACCCTACCCTCCGACACACGGGTACATGAGGAATACGGGTTGGGTTTTAGTCAGTAAGAGTCTGACAGTCCCCTTCGCCCTGACCCCCCAGGGCGGAGGGACTCCATGAGGATCTTCCAACCCGACATCAAAAAAAAAATATAGTGTACATAAATATTTAAAAGGAATTGATAAGGGTGCTGGACCGGACCACATATCGCCATTATTTGTATCAAGATGCTCATCTTTACTAAGCTTACCGCTTTTTCTCATTATGAATGCATCCGTATCTTCTGGCATATTTCCTACAGTGTGGAAGGTAGCTAAAATTGTACCAATACATAAAAGTGGAGAAAAAGCAGATATAACGAATTATAGTATATCAATTTTGTCGTCATTTAATTTACCCGTTTTTTTAAAACTATACGAAGCAAATTCTTATCGAAGAACAACATGGATTTATAGAATCTCGCTCTACAAGTACAGACCTGGTCACTTACCATAACGAATTGGTAAATGCAGTTGATGCCAGAATTCAAGTTAACGCCGTCTATATGGACTTTGCTAAGGCCTTTGAGCAAGTTTGTCATTTTGTTCTGTTGTGCAAACTGGAAAACTATGGCATATGTGGATCACTTTTGCAATGGTTCAAATCATATTTATTAGACCGAACCCAATATGTGGTTTTTTGAGGGTTTTAGTCGAAGACTTATACAGCTACATCAGGCGTTCCCCAAGGCTCCCATTTGGGTCCATGGCTATTCAACTTGTTTATAAATGATATAATTAATTGTGTTAAACATAGTAAACCTTATCTTTTTGCTGATGATTTGAAACTACTGAAAACTATAAAATCCAGTTTGGACTGTAATTTACTACAAGAAGACCTAAACGCTATATATGATTGGTGTACAAATAATAATATGTCAATGAACGAAAGCAAATGCGGTTTAAAAATTTCACACGTAAACATAACATCATACATACTCAATATCATATAAACGGTGTAACACTTAAAAAACAAACAATCGTACGAGACCTAGGAGTACTCTTTGACAACAAACTCACATTCTTACCACATTTAGACAAAATTATTAAGAAATCATTCAATATGCTTGGATTTCTTATTCGTAATGCAAAATTTTTCCGTAACCCTAAAACCAAAATATCACTCTTTAATGCTTACGTTCGAAGTAATGTCGAATATTGTAGTGTGGTGTGGTCACCAAGTTACAAAGTGCATCAGCTAAGATTGGAGCGGATCCAACAAAAATTCGTAAGTCATCTTGCATTCTCTAGCAAGTTAGACAAACATCTAAACTATAAAAATAAATTGGATCATTTTAAAATGGATTCCCTATTGACTCGTAGACAGCTTCACGATATGATTTTCTTACATAAAATCCTCAGAAATTAGTTAGACTGTCCAACTATTTTATCTGCTGTCACAATCCGTGTTCCCCGTCGATTACCCAGGCGTGCAACATTGACTAACGGGTTACTTCAACCACCTTCTGCAAAAACCAACTTAAAACAGTTCAGTGCCCTGTCTAGAATTTACAATATGTTTAAATATCTATTTCCAATATTTAACACTGGCTTGCAAAAATTTAAAACAAATGCGCTAAAATTGTTGAGAAACAAAAAATATGTGTACCCCAGTCACCTTTAATTTAACCTAAGAAGATTTAGCAACTTTCCGTAACTTCAGATAAGTTTTAGTTATAAGTTCTACTAACTGCTAATTTAAATGGTGCAAGCTGTGACACCTTAAAAATTTGTGCATCGTGAACCTAACCTGTGCTAAGTATATAGAATAAATTTTGATGTAACAACTACTGGCTGTCCATAGAAATAAATAAATAAATATGAAACACTCTTATGTGTGAGCATATAACTCCATACAGGTCGATATAACATTATGCATGCTTTATTTTTTTGCTGGGGACAAGCTTTCTTTCGCAGCACTATGCGTTGTATTAGCATATTAAGCGGCGCCGTTGTCTTCTCGAACTCGCTCAGAATCTTAAAACCTGTTAGAAATGGTAATTGGTTAACACAGACACGTTCAACTTTCACATAAACGCATAGTACGTGGAAGTTATTATAGATTGTTTTATTTTAAAATATAAGTATAACATACATACATACATAGTCTCACGCCTATATCTCCGAAGAGGTAGGCAGAGGTGTATTGCTACACCCACTTTGCGCTAGATTTATTTTAGTCCCACGTAATAGGGGGCGAGCCTATTGCCGTACCGGACACATTACCAGACTCCGAGCTGCTACAGAGAATTTCCTAATGGAAAAACCCAATAACATTTTTCCCGACCCGGGGATCGAACTCGAGACCTCCCAATCCCACGCGCATTCTATCTATCTATCGCAATCTGTATGAACAAACCATTTTCTTTTTACAGATCAGTATCAGTTGGTACTGAAATGAGAATTCAGTAGCCTTAAACATGGAGTAAAGTACATTTGATTTTACCCTGCAACCTACATCATTGGAAACAAATTATGAATTCATCCAAAAGTACAAATATAATATTGTTTTAGGTGTATATTCGTAATACTAATATGTAAATACATGTTTTAGGTAGGATACAAAGCCAAAGGTTCATTATGGGACTGTTTCACCAAGTCCAATAAAAGTTTAGAGTTGTAAACTTCTAACTAAAACAGTAAGTTAAGCCATCTCACGCGTTTCACAATCGTAAAGTAGGACTAATAAGCACATAAACAACCGAATGACTTATAGATCGGTTGAAGTAATAATTAACACGTTTTACCGCCAAGTAACCATGTGTTCAACAGATGTTGTCGAGATGCGACAAAGAAGTGTATTGTTTCTTAAGCAGGTAGTAAACCTTCGTAACTGAGTATGGCATAATACTATTATTCATTATCTTTCTGAGGTTTAAAAATTATGGATAAATTTGATATGATTGAAGTTAAATAAGAGGAATTTAATGATCAACTGGTGGTCTCGAATATATATATATATATATACGGGAATTAACCTGGGGTTTGTAGCGTTAGAACATCCTTTGGTGTGCCCACCATGTTATATACTTTGGCCCCTGGTGTAAATACGGTCGGAATGGAGTAGTTTTTTAACTTGGCTCCTATTTTATCCGTAACACCTCTAATGTAGGGCATGTAGGTCGGTTGTCTATTTACCGCCGGATGTTTTTGTCGCTTGGTAGGCCGCGTCGATTGTCGTTGTACCTGGTTTCCGTTTTTCCTGAGTATTTCCTGAACATGGTCTAGCTATAGCTTCAAATGCTCAGGGTCACAGAGGTCACGTGCTCTGTTTTTTAGTGACGTCACAACGGATTACAGGTGTCGAGGGTGGTGGTGCAACGTGGCGTGCAGGTATCTATCTGTGTGTGTAGGCTTCCGGTATACGCAGTGTGTTAAGGACCCATCTGGTCTTACAATCACTTTGACATCCAAGAATGACAACGATCTGTCAGTTTCCATTTCGTAGGTGAACCTCATTTTCAGATGAATGGAGTTAAGGTGTTGCACATATTGATCTACTTCCTGCTTACCTCCTTTTACGATACTAAAGATGTCGAGATGTCGTCCACGTATCTTTTCCAAAGCCTGATGGTCTTAGGTCCGATGCTAAGCGCCTTTTCCTCAAAATGTTCCATCCAGCTATTAGCCAGTACTGGGGCTACTGGACTCCCCATTGCGACACCATCGATCTGGAGGTAATATTGGCCTTGGAAGAGGAAGTAATTGCCATCGAAGCAGCGTTTTAATAGATCAATATAGTTGTGAGGCATATCATTGTCACTCGGTTTGTCCCTCACTACGTCCAGACATTCCCTTATTGGAACATTGGTAAAGAGCGACTCAACGTCAAAGTTTACCATTACATCTTCCGGTTCCAATCGGATGCTTTGTACGATCTGGACGAAATGACGCGAGTTCTTCACGAAAGACGGTGTCATACCGACTAATGGCTGTAATACCGATGCAACGTGCTTCGCAAGGTCGTAAGTAGGCGAGGAAATCTGACTTACGATAGGCCGCAGTGCCACGTTGGGCTTATGTACCTTAGGCAGACCATATAGCCTAGGTGGTTGGTATGGCTTGGGACCATAAAACTTGCTATACTCATCTTCCGTGAATAGGTCCTGGTGGTCTTGTATCAGTGCTCGTATTCTGCGCGTTACTCTGGCCGTGGGGTTATATGAGACTGGTTTATACACCTTGTTATCACATAACAACCCTCGTACCTGGTCCGTATAATCAGCCGTATTCATCACTACAGTGGCGTTTCCCTTGTCGGCCTTAAGCACTAAAATATTTGTTAGGTTGTCCCGAATCTTTTCAGTGCTTGATGCTCTTCCATAGTGACATTGCTGGTGGGTATCTTCGACTTCCGTAATACCGTAATATCACCGCGACGTCCTGTCGTAGGGTATCGGCATCACCGGGCGGTACTTTATTACGGATATTCGTCTCCTCAACACTGCTGATTATATTTTCGTACGGTATTCGCTTAGGTGTTAATGCGAAGTTTAAACCTTTGGCCAAGATGCTAATCACAGGTTCATCTAAACTCGCGTTGGATAGATTAATTACGGTGTTACGATTCCGTAGGTAACGTTTTATTCACATACCGTCGGTTTAATAACTTCGAGAACTTTCGCTCGTGAGTAGCACTACATAGTTCGAATGTCCGACTTGCTTGTAAAAACGTTATCCGATCACACAAATCATAATCAACGCGAGATAGGAACTCACTACACTTCGTATGCACGGCATATAACTCACACTGTACACTATTAAGCTCACTATGTTTGTTGCGTATTAACTGGTCTCGACCACGAAGAATGCTAATAATTTGCAACAGAGTAAATAAGATTGATTTCAGAACGATATTTCATGCATGTTTAAATTAATATCTATTTATAAAATCACTAACTCATTTTCTATTTCGTTTAATTACTAAAATAAATTATTTTTTTCACGACTGAAGAACTTTACACCGATATTTTAGGAAAATAATAAAATTACCTATCGGAAACGTATAATTTAAAACCAATGATGAAAAATGTTACAAAAACAATATCAACAGAAAGTTAGTATAGGTCAATGACAAAAAACATAACACGAAACCCTAAACAGAATGCGGTTTGTTACGTACTCTTGTACGCAGAATAATAAAACAGTTCGTATTTCTTACAAACATTAATGCCGTACACATTTAAAATTCAAAATGCATATAGTTTATTTTAATTAGGTATAAGGTTCTATTTTAATTTTAATTCCAATATAAAAACATGGTATTTATTAAGTTTAAAAGATAAAAGTAACAAAGATTATATCGCAAACCTCAAACGAAACGCGAAATTTAAATGTTGCCAGTCGTTTCTTAAGTATGTATTAAGCAGTTAACCGTAATTTAAAAAAGGGTCGTTGTATTGTGAAACACAGCGGCAGTTACCGAGAGGACTTAACGCCTCAGTAAAAAACTTATCAAGTAGCTACTGATGAATTTACTGAGACATTGTGAAACAGACCCTAACTCTATTATTTATTTTATTTATTCGTTCATTATAATATTTTTCACTACACATATGTCTTATAACAGATTTTACTTAAAAAGAAGCGTCTACTATTTTCTTTGTGAATTGTTGCGCTTGTAACAAAGGAACTCATATTTTATCACATTTACATCTCAAAAGCTTTGTCTATGACAAAGGACGCTATACAACAGTACGTTAAGTTACCTCGCTATTCTAAACACAAAAAAGCAAATGTTATCATGGCAAAGTAAATGTTTTATTTACTATGTTACGTACTACTACCTATTTATGACTATTTTATGTACTATATATACATATTATAAGGGATAGCCTAGTGGAGAGACCAACAGACTGAAGTCATTGGTGTGTACCGTGGATTCGAACCCGAGACCCTCGGCGTAGCAGTCTCTCGGTCTCTCCATAAAACTTTCGCTGCTTTTTTATCATATATAAAAAAAATTACGTCGTACTAAACCGCCAACAATGTTTTACATTGTACAAGTAGGTCTTAAAATATTTATGAAAGCGAAACGCTCTCCGACATTTTTGCTTTTTCGCCACCCCTAAGCCACGATCTTTTTTGAGTTTCAGAACGAATTTTTTTTTAATCTTCTTATCGAAATGAAAACATTGTTATCAAAATGACGTCTGTTAACCAAAAAGAGTGGCAAATATTCAAAAGTTTGCTTACTATTAAAATAACGCGTTTTTGTTAGAAAACCAAATTAGGGGTGAGATTTGGAGACAAGACTTTATTTTTATTTTATTTGAGGCTTTGATCTATCAGCGCATATTGTGAATATAATGGTCTTTTATTTTTTTAGTGTAAAGAAGCTATGACGCCTAAGACTGAGAGAGTTATGAAAGTCTATTTAATATGTATAGGTAGACTTCGTAAGAATATGGAACATAAAATTTACTACATTCTGGCAAAATTTTCTCATATGACATTTTTTTCAGCGTTGGGGTGATAGCAAGTTGATAGTAATGTGAATATCTTGATGATAATTTGTCCACACAGAGCAATGATAATGCAGATTAAAAGCGAATAAAGTTGAGTGTGATGAACGAACTATAAGAAACAAACATATTCCTTTTTAAAAGGTAGGCCACGCACTTATGATCCTTCGAGCATTCCAAGTGTCTATGGACGGCAGTGATCACTTACCATCAGGTGACCCGCTTGCTCAGTTTTGTTTCTATACAATAAAAAAAACGAAGTTTATCATTCATTTTGTACGTCAACTTTTAAGAGAGAGTCGGTGTCTCATTTTCCAGATTTCTATGAAATAAGGTAGCTAAAAAAGCCACGACTCCTTTGTAGGCCTTCAGAATCCTCGAACCCAGCCAATAAAGATACTTCATTCATCTTGTAACAAGCGCTGATCTACCACACAGAAGATTCTCCTTGCAATACTTTAATTACACTACGCGATTATTTTTCTATTATGTGATACTAGTAGGTATACACACTTATTTTGTTCAAAATATAGTCTGTGATCCCTTATTATTGGTGATATTCATTCAATGAATAGAATGAATTATCGCGTTAAATAACAAACTTACATATTTTATGTAGACAACGCAATAATTATTAGTAGATGTATATATTTATTTACATGAACATACAATTGCCTTTAGTGGTTAACAAAGTTACTCTTATTAATTCCGCCAATGTACAATTAAATATATCGATACGCTGAGAGACGTTATTTAAAATATTAAGTGCGCGCCAGACTGGTGAGTATTTTAACAAGTTAGTGCGAGCCACTGGAACATCGAACAATTTTCCTCGCGGCGGCGCCTGCCGCAGCCTCGTATTAGGAACCACTAATTTACTTAATTGATTCTAATATTTGAGGGTTATTTAGTTTCCCACGAAACACTAAAACATTTATTAGGCTAGGTGTCAAGTGCCAGTGCTAGATAGCGCTTTAAAATAAAAAAGTTGACGTAACATGGATTATTATCAATGATCTATATTAAGTAAATATATCTTAACAGAAATTTATACGCGTTAAAATATTCCGAGAAATCTACTATAATGTACACGCACAAAAATATTTTGAGAAATACACCACTATACAAAAAAATATTCTGAGAAATACACAATAGTGGTGTATACATCAGGTTGCACGAAAAAGGCACTGTTTTGATTAAAATTCTAAAAGGATCCTGAAAGGACACGTGTTTTCTTTTGAGGATTCTGTATAACATTTACGAAAAAGAGCACAAAGTATTTTAATTAAGTTTCTTGTTACTTGAGTACAAACAAGTATTATTTGCAGGCGTGTTACCTAAGTTGAACGTGGCTTTATAAGATAATCAAATAATACTTTTTGTTAATATTGATACTAGGGACATTAGGATCGGTCCATGTGGAGAGTCTTGAGAGAGGCCTATGTCAAGCAGTGGACATCTTCCGGCTGATATGATGATGATGATGATCATAAGGAACATCAACAATAACCAAGAATGTGTGTTATTATTCTTTCCCGCCTAATGATGATCAAATATATCGCTATGAAAAGGTCACACAATTATCGTCACGAAAATTTTATAAAGCTAACTTAATTTAGAAGCAGTACCTGAACATCGCTTCAAAGATCGACTTTATTGGCAAAAACGCATCTGAATGAACATCTTCACGCCTTTTTATCCCCGAAGGGGTAGGCAGAGGCGTATTATACACCCACACTTCGCCAGATATGTTTCGGTCCCAATGTAATAGGGGGCGAGCCTATTGCCATCTACCGGGCACATTTTTAAGCGAGCGATAATTAATATTTTTATTTTAATACACACATAACTTCGAAAAGTCATAGGTGTGTGCCCGGGGTAACTGGGGATCGAACCCGAGATCATCGTCTCGGCAGTCCGTTACGTACACCACTGGGCTATCGCCGCAATGAACATAATATATTATTACTGATGATTGGACAAAACGAGCCACGATAATGATGTTTGAGATCCAATCTTTATGATAATCATCGTGTTGCCTTAAATAATGATTGTGAAGAACATCATAATTATAATAATTTCAGTTCGTCCGTTTCATACGAAGTGTCATGGATATTCAAGATATTTTTGGCGACCGGGTGGCGTAGGGGGATTGTAAACGACTGCAATGCTGAACGTCACGGGTTCGATACCCGCTCAAGTCAAACATTTGTGTGCGTTTGATTTGTGCGAGATGTTTGTCTTGTTTTCTATGTACCTATAATATTTATGTTTTTATAAAAGAGGTGTATTTTATGTATGTTTATCCATTGTCTAGTACCCATAGTACAAGCTCTGGTTAGTTAAGGACTAGACATAGACAGTGTATGTGGTAGAAAATTATTATAATTAATTTAGTTACTTGATTTCTGAATCACTGGCATAAAAATATTATGAAAGGTTTGCTTGTTCTCTCACATTACACAAGATAAAGATCTGGCCAATGTAACGCAAGTTATCAAGATTTGACCCCGGTCCAGCTAGCTACCCTTATTACCGTTAACTTGACGCAATTTTCTACGTGTGCTAATTGTAAGGGATTGTCTTGCGCCATTACATGGGTTTTAATGGTGGATCTTTTGTTACGCTCTTGTGACTTTATTTGCTCTATCATAAAATAAAAACTGTGTCTGTATAATAAAGGAAAAGGTATCAATTTCGATTTCTTCGTTCTTACATGTCCGTTTGTTCAATAATAGAACTTTAAAAGAGTACTTTAGACTAACACTTGGTCAGCATGGTAGACTGTGGCCTAATTCTTCTTACAGTGAGAAGAGATACGTGCCCAGCAATGTGACAATTTATACACAGGTCTATTGAAGATTCATAAAAAATATTGCTACAACACGAGATGTACGGGCTGAAAGATACATCTTTATTTAAAACTTATTATATGAACGTTGTTATCATAATCTAAATATACCTGCTTTGGGACAGTAGAGTTACGTCCATTCAATAAGATGGCATTTTTAGTCAGATTGTAACAGTAATACTATTCTGTGCATGCAGAAACTGTGATGTGGTCACAAATCTATAAAACAAAAATAAATAGATGTTGTGCATTGCAACCGCAATATGCTAATATTTACTTACGCACTCGATACGTCAACAACACACACAATACGATGGCGAAATACAAATTACCTTCAACGTAATGGAATCACAACATGTATTGATTTTTGTTACAACGCCCACTCAAAAGCAAATATTGTTATCAATATTAGCTTTGTGTTTAGTCAGTTTACTAATGTCAAATCACATTTGATTTAATGATACAATATTGAAATTGATTGCAAGTTTTATCCGTATTGCGGTGGACGAATATTACGCGCGTGCTCCTCTTGACGGCGAGCCTGCTCCTCCTGACGGCGGGCCTGCTCCTGCATGAACGCCATCAAAGCCGCGATGTCGGGCACCGTCACGGAGTGTGAGGCGCTTGCAGGCTCCACTGCAGCCGCGGCGTCGCCTGGTCCACCAGACGACGGAGTAGGAACGTCTCCGAAGCGTCTCTGGTCCAGGTCTTGCTGGCGCTGGTTCCTGGTGCGCACTCCTTCAGTTTCTTCTTTCGGCATAACCGGCATAATTTATCCCTTTCTTCTGACAATTTGTATGTAATAGTTTAAGAATATAGCTAAACAAGAGCTAAAAAAGAGCGTAAGGTTATAGCTAAACTTTCTATCGAGCGCACTGCTGAGATTTCTTGTGTGGAGCTTGAACAACATATAATAGTGTGTGTGTATCGACCACCACAAAGCGACTTTACTCAGTTTGAAAGCATTATAGAGGATGTCTTAAAACACATAATTTCTAGTAGGAAGTCTGTAATCGTATGTGGCGATTTTATTGTCAATTTGTTAGAAAAATCACCAATTTGTACTATTTAGTTCATTTAGTTTGTCAGTTAGTTTATTTAGTTCATTTAATTTAAATGTTTTGTTCTCTGAACCAACCAGAATAACCTCACATTCTTCTACGTGCTTAGATAATGTTTTTTGTAATTGTCTTTATTTAAGTAAGGCTGTTTTAACTGACTTGACATCGGATCACTGCGGGCAAAAGGTTGTAATTCCAAGTAATACAACCCCTAAAGTGCAAGAAATTACATGTAGGCCATTGAACTCTGCTCGCCTCAAACACTTTAGTAATGATGTTGCTGCCAAGATCGCCAGTATTGACTTAACCATTGATGATCCTGATGAATTATATAAATGCTTATGTAAAATTATTAATGATGAGTACAATAAATTTTTTAAACAGAAGACGTTTGCAAGGCGCATTAAAGTAAATTTTTGTGATTGGGCAACAGTAGGTATATAAAAAAGTAGAGCTAGGTTGTATGATCTATATGGAGAGAATAATAATTCCTTTATTTCCTTAAAAAAGTATTACAAAATAATATAGGAGGCCCTGGATCCGGTACTAGGATACCCTGTGTTGCAAGATCCAGTCTCTTTCGGCAGGTTTCGTTACCCACAAAACTTATCAATTACAGAAGTTTACAGAAGTTGAAATAATAATAAAAAATGTGTGTGTGTGTGTGTGTGTGTGCGTGTGTGTGTGTGTGTGTGTGTGTGTGTGTGTGTGTGCGTATTTGCGTGTGTGTGTGTGTGTTGTGCGTTTGTGTGTGCGTGTGTGTGTGTGTGTGTGTGTGTGTGTGTGTGTGTGTTTTGTGTGTGCATGTGTGTGTGATTTTTGCATAAGTGCGTGCGCGCGTGCATATGTTGCTGAGAGTCTGGTGTTTGAGTAGTATGTAAGGGAATAGTGTTGAAAATGAATGAAATTCAAAATATTTTAATTAGCACTTGTGTATAACCATGTAGATAGTGATTATGTTAATGGATAAAGTCTTCAGATTCATTATAATTTTGATCTAGTAACCAGTTGGTGACCTTCTTTTTACACATAAACTTACTCATGGGAAATATATTTAGTTTCTTATTTACTTTGCCATATATGTATGGTCCAGCACGATAAAATGCACTATCAGCAAGTTTCAACTTACAGGGAGGCCTGTTCCATTTAGGAGTTCTCCGCGAGCGCTGGTCTATTATTACGGCGTCTAATGCAGTTTTGTGGAACTTCAGTATCACCGACATATTGTACAATAGTCGCACCGTTAGAACTTTGTGGTCGCGATATAACTTAGTTGTTAAGTATCGTATTCCTAATTTGTAAGAGACTTTCAAAATTGCTCTTTGCGCACGTTCTACTGTTATAATGTGACTTTTAGCTGCGGAACCCCATATTGTTATGCAGTAACTTAAGATAGACTGACATAAGGCAAAATAGGTCATCTTGAGTGTGTCGTTATCTGCTATTGATCTTAGTCTTTTGAATATGTATAACAATTTTCTGACACGAGAATTTACCGCTTGTATTTGGTATTTCCACGTTAAGTGTTTATCTATGTTGACGCCAAGGTATTTAATGCTCTCAACTCTATCAAAGGTAGGACAGTCACAGCTGCTACTTAGGTTGTCATTACACAGATGGGACTTAAGGGTAAATTCTTCAGAGGCAGTTGTTTTCTTATTAACCGAAAAGTTCAATAGCTTACTTTTTTTGACATTTTGCTTAAGTAGATTGTATTGTAGCCAATTTGCAACAGTCCAAATGCCAATTTCAGCAGCACTATAGGCATTTTTCCATGAGTTACCGTGAAAGATGAGGGCTGTATCATCCGCGTAAGCAAAAACTTGTGCATTCTCAAGATAAAGTGAACAGAGGCCATTGACGTAAATTAGAAAGAGAGTAGGGCCTGAAGTATTACCATACTTCAGGCCCTACTCTCTTTCTAATTTACGTAAGAAATACAAATTTAATCCTGAATTTATTCAATATGTTAGAAATTATTCAAAGAATTTCAAGAGGACATGAGCTTTAGCCACATCCTTATATTTAAGCAATAAAATCAAAGAGTCCTAGAACAACATTAAAATTACTTGGAGCATTATTAACAATGAGACTGGTCGAGCTAAATTGGTAGATAACAATTATGGATTAAAATTTAATGGTGAAATGATTACTAGAAAAACTGATGTTGCTCAGACATTTAACAATTTCTTCATAAACATACCAGTGAACACAACCAGCTGTCTAGATTCATGTCCAAGCAAAGCAGAAATGTCGGTTAGGGGCAATGTGAATGATCACATTGCCCCTACCAACCAACCAACATTATCGGCTGCAATGCGCGTTCCACTCTTGTGTGATGTGCTTTTTAATTTTAAATATATTGACACCAATGACATACTGAAGGTATTCAAGACGCTCAACAATAAAAAATCTGTTGACTTATGGGGCATTTCTGTTAAACTTGTTCAACAAATTATTTCTAGCTTAGCTCCATATTTAGCTGCAATATTCAACAGATGCGTAGATACAGGGGTATTTCCTGATCTAATGAAACACAGTAAAGTTATAACATTATTCAAAAAGGTATCCAAGAGCAACCCTAGTAACTTTCGGCCAATTTCTATCTTGCCTGCTATTAGTAAAATTTATGAAAATATTATTTTGCATCAATTAGAGAGCCACACAAATAATTAATTTCACAGTGAACAGTATGCCTTCACTAAGGGTCGCTCCACCGTTGATGGCGGTGTAACTTTGTTAAAGCATATTTTTAATGCTTGGGAAAACTCGAAGGATGCCATTGGTGTTTTTTGTGACCTATCAAAGGCATTTGATTGTGTGGAACATAATACGCTATTACGTAAATTGAAAGAATCATGTTCACATCTGACCTGTCAAACATGAAAATAATGTATAGTAATAAATAAATAAAAAAAAATAAAAACAAAATAGTTTTTATTTCAGGTAAACACCCATATTAAAACATTACATTAATACAACTTCATACATATTTCCATTATTAATTGTATCAATTATTAAAGCATTCTATAATATAATTACTTATATCAAATTTTCTTTACATATTTATTATATTATAGCAGTCCTTAGGAATCGACATAATCATTAATTTTTAAGCATTATCATTAATTTTTAAGCATAATCATTAATTTTTAAGCAAGCATGACAATTATAATTACTATCTAAATTTAATGTAGCTGGAGTATTGAAAGCCGTACACGAAGGATAGGTTCGCTTGGTATATGGCTCTCAACACACCATTGTCAGAATTATGTACCCGGTTCATAAATGAGGCTCTAGCCTTTCTCAAAACTGCATAGAAGTCATCCACTCTATTCTCTGCGAACATGCCTGACGCACTACACCTCCATGGTAGTCCCAGCATACACCGAAATGCATTATTATATTGTACCCGCAACACATTATAAGTACGTTGCGCGTACTTGTACCAGAGCTGGCAAGTGTAAAGTGAGAGGTAGTACGCATTAAACAGAGTGACTTTAACCTGTTTACTACATTTTGCGAATCGCCTGACAAGCATGTTACTTTTAGCAGCTAAGAGCCGTCTTTGGCGTTCCAAATCATCGTCACCTTTAAGTTTATCTGTCAGGACGTGTCCCAAGTACTTAAAACTATTCACAACATTTAGCTGCGAGTTGCATAAGGTTATATTAGGTATAGGTAGTGGACTGTTATCATATCTAAACCATAATTTCTGTCTTTTTAACATTGTATTTAAGACCATGTTTGCACGCATACACCTCACAAACATATCCTCAGCAATCTCTGCAGAGCTTTGACAGAGGGGCTGAGAAGCACCATGTCATCAGCGTAGCTGATGTTATTTATACAGGATGATTTAAAAGTCATGTAATTCCTTTGAACCACATGATCTGCTGGTGATATAGAATGACCCTAACCATATATATTTTTTTTTAGAATTTTTTTTTTGAGAAAAAAAATAATTTTTTTTTTTACTTTGCTTCGGTTTCATACAATAGTACGTTAACAGCCTGAAAGGGTTTTAATAAAAAAAATGTAAAAAAAATAAACACTACGTCAACTAAAATGTCGAATTCTAAAAGGAGGTAACAACACCTCGCGTCGCGTGCCGTCAGCTGTCATCGAGACACGGTAAGGTCAAACCCGCGGCATTTAATGTCAGTGGCAGTAGATGGCGCTACTGCGAGTTTACTACTACGTACAAACCGCGCAAGAGGCGAAACTAGTCTCTCATGCCATCTTATTCTTTCAAATGATTGATATTTTATCATAAAACATAATTATTATTCACGATATTACTAAATCTTGGACCGACAATCTTGTTAAGATCGCGGGAAGCGGTTGGTATGCCCAGCAGTGGACGTCCTTTGGCTGAAATAATGATGATGATTACAGATTCTGACAATAATCTATCTATCTAAACCGTCTTAGCTATTTGGATCAGTCTCTGTGAAAATAACTACCTACCACACGACAGCAGCTGATTTTACTTTAAAAATAGTCGCCTGTTGACACATGTTTGATTACTTATTTGTTCCCTAGGTACTTTATCTTTAGTACAGTACAGATGTTTCATTAAGGAATAACATTGGTGGACTTTTGTTTTTTACTTGTGGCACGGCGACGCCGCTGGAGTTATGAGAGTTATGATATGAGACACGGTAAGGTCAAACCCGCGGCGTTTAATGTCAGTGGCAGTAGATGGCGCAACTGCGAGTTTACTACTACGCCTACGTACAAACCGCGCAAGAGGCGAAACTATTCACTCGTGCCATCTTATTCTTTAAAATGTTTGATACTTTATCATAAAAAATAATGATTATTTACGATATTACTAAATCTTGGACTGACAATCTTGTTAAGATCGCGGGAAGCGGTTGGATGCGGGCGGCCCAAGATCGGGAGAGGCATAGCCTGCCCAGCAGTGGACGTCCTTTGGCTGAAATGATGATGACTAAAGATTCTGAAAACGATCTATCAAAACCTTAGCCATCTGGATCAGTCTCTGTGGGAAGCGGTTGGATGCGGGCGGCCCAAGATCGGGAGAGGCATAGCATGCCCAGCAGTGGACGTCCTTTGGCTGAAATGATGATGACTAAAGATTCTGAAAACGATCTATCAAAACCTTAGCCATCTGGATCAGTCTCTGCGGGAAGCGGTTGGATGTTGGCGGCCCAAGATCGGGAGAGGCATAGCATGCCCAGCAGTGGACGTCCTTTGGCTGAAATGATGATGACTAAAGATTCTGAAAACGATCTATCAAAACCTTAGCCATCTGGATCAGTCTCTGTCAACATAACTACCTACCACACGACAACAGCTGTTTTTACTTTAAAAATAGTCGCCTGTTGACACATGTTTAATTATTTGTTACCTACTTTATCTTTAGTACAGATTAGATGTTTCATTAAAGAATAGCATTGTCTTGTCACTTCATCGTACAAAAAATTAAGAGATTAATTATTTTTGATTAATCTAAACGCGTTCTGTTAAGAACATCGTTAGTTAAGAAGGCACTACGTTGTTATACTAAGTAATTGGCAGTCCAGTATTTTTATGATAATGAAGTCCTGGACCAGAGGGGCCCGTGTCAAAGTGGCAACCGCTCGAACCTAGTAGGGCCTAGTACGAGTTAGCACTCGATCGTCACGGTGGACCATAGCCTAGTCGATGGGAACAATTTCCATACATTTTGTAAAAGCGCCCCTAACGGAGAGTAGCGATCAATAGAGACCGCTAGGGGGCGCATTTAGAAAATGTATGGAAATTGTTCCCGTCGACTAGGCTATCGTCCACCGTGACTATCGAGTGCAAACTCGTACTAGACCTGCAAGGTTAAGCGCGTTCGGCACCGTCTAGTTTATGGGTGACCGGCTACAAAAAGACAAACCCCTCCGTGCCTCGGAGAGCACGTTAAGCCGTCTGTCCCGGCTATCATCAGAAGATTTTTGACAGTCGTTAGAGGAATCAGTACCCTCATATCTAGTCTAAACCATTCAGGGTTTCATAACCTTCCGTCCGATCAATGAAGGGGTTGTAGGTAGTACTTGTAGCCTTGTAGAGTAGCGTAAAATGATAAGGTATTTGTGTAAATTTAATTAATTTTAAATAATATCATATCAGATAGATAATAGCTAGGTATTTACCTAAAGTTCATAAAGATTTGACGGCTTTGAGTGCATAGGCCACCCGACCGCCTCCTTTGACAAAAGCCGCCGTCGCGAGTCATCGTCCTTTACACGTGCCAAGTATTATTTTAGGTATAACAGATTTTATGCACTTGATGCAACAGCTGATCTCTTGGTTCGATGGTGTAGGTAAAACAAAACGCGGTATTTAGGTTGTCAGTTTGTTTCGTGCGAGTGCCTTGCCAATTCTGATGTCAGTGTTTTCAGACTGCCCAAAGGCTTACGAGATGGCCAACGATTCTTTGATTCGGCTTTACGTGCCGTTGGAAACCCGGTAGCGCACTCATGTAATGTCACACGCGGTCACCCATCTAAGAGAAGGCTTTTGCAAGCGTTGCTAACTTTGCCGACCTATTACGATCGGCAAGCCAAGTCGCGCTATGGCACAGAATAAAT